>OY776096.1:3755000-4380000 GCA_963675205.1 Catocala nupta
ACATTCACGTTGCCAGGCAACAAAAAGTACTTGGGCTGCCAAGGTACTAGACAAACATTACACTGCACCGTATCATCCTGCAGCCTGCAAGCCTTTCTCACCGCAGGAATACAACACAAGTTTCTTTGGATTAGATTGTCTGTACGTTGCAAGTAATTTCACAAATCCTTTTGCCAGCGGCTCGGATACGAGCCGCTACATTGTGTACCTCTATTTACCAGAGGCTCGGATACGAGCCACCAAGTGCCACACCAATTTAAACCTTATTTAACTAACCTTAACGCTTAAAACTGATTGTTTATCGGCAACAAATGGATTTTTTGGGTAAAGGACTTATTATTGTAAAATATTACGAAAATATAAGCATACGATATGTTTAAGCTGCCTCAGTAGTATAATTTAAAAGGCAGGTTATTTTTTTAAAGACATCTTTTCCGATTACTCCGCACGAGTAGGACGTCAACGGCACCAAGAAGACACAGACTCAAAACGACCATTTGTGGATCATACTTATTTTTATGCCGTGTGGGCTTTGAACCCACGACTCTCAGCATAGTGACAGTGACGAGGCAAATTTAAAATCTCTACGTCATCAAAAGTCAAATGAATATGCCTTCTCCCCTTTTACTCGATTCTCATGACTTTTTTATGACATGCAAATTTGTATCTGGTATTCTTTAAGCGTGGTCTGTCCAAGGGTTGGTACGTTAATGTAACAGACAGACATTTGATGCTCATAGTATAGATAGAAAGGGTACAGTCCTAGTTATTTATGATACAATTTAACACATAACTCAGTCCGAAAACAAACTGTTTATCTAACTACAATCGCTCAGTCTTCCGGTTACATGTTACTACGTAGCTATGAGCCAAAATGTGGCCATGAAACACGCGAGAAAATGGAAATTTATTAATATCGGGTGGTAATATTATAAATACGAATGTGAGTTTATTTGTTTGTAACATTTTCATGCCTGAGCTACTTTATTGATCTTTATTAAGTTTTTATGTGAACTGTCAGATTGACAGAAAAGGACATAAGGCTTTGTTTAGAAACATTATTGTACCAGCAGGATAAAAAATATTGCTAAAGTCTACATTTACACGAGCAAATTCGCGGGTAAAATTTGTGCATCTAATTGTGTGCTACGCTACCAAAATAAGTCATGCCAATTCGTTTTACACAGTTCAATAGGTAAAATTCATATTGTTTTCTCATATTAAATTTCACTAATATATTGTGGACGAACCCACCAAAGTACATTGAAAATATTCTAGTGCTTAATATTGAAATTAGTTATTTCAAGCAATTCATAGAACATTGGATTGGTCACAGTCTAGTCCTAACTTCTTTCAGCAAGATAAGACGTGCTTTTGGCTTATATGAAAATACTGCTACTCAGTATCTTGATTCTTTTAGCATTGAAGCATAAGTTACGAAATACTCCATTCCATTTACATCCAAACATAATCAAACTGTTATAGGCTAGGTGAATAGCCAAAATTAAGATTCAGAATAATCCTAAAAGCATGTAATTTTTAATCACAATTTAACAAGTACAAACCGCTTTACAATGACGGTGTACTACCAAAAACCAGCAAACGCCCATGTGAAAATAATATCTGTGTTTTAAACGCTACAGCTACTACGCTGATTTTGTAGCCATTACCGTAGCGGTTACGTCGTAGCCATCGTAGCAGAGCGCTACGATCGCTACAATTTGAGCTTAAGATAAAATTTATTCGTACGTCATTGTTCTGAGCGTATCTTGTTACAGTTAGCGGCTAAACGAGTGATGTTTGTCGTCTCATTCTCGTAGAAAGTCCATCCAATTCAAATGGACAGCCCGCTGCGAAAATATATTTTCCATTTACTAGACAAACTGAACTTTTTCTTAAAGTTCCTTTACTTTCTTGAAGTTGGTTATGCAATTAAAGGAGACTGGCCACTATAATATATATATATAATAAATAACCACTATGCCCTAGTGGGATAGTGGTTATACATTCCGTTCCGACCGTTCCGTCACCGACCAGCAGTTGCTATAGCAGGGCGTATCGTGTTGCTTTTCGTGTCTAATATGTTCCTAGCACGGTCATGGTATGAGACAGTGTAGTGGGCAGACTCCTTTACGCTTTTCCTGTCTTAGTATCGCTTTAAGAAAACTTTCTCGTTCTAATATTCAACATTTGTTTCTTATAGTAATTGCTACTTTAGTAATAATGCGCTTTTAAATGTAGGATTATTTTATACTAGTAAGCACTGTTCAAGTATATTTATAAAAAGCTAATTTCTTTACATTTTTATATGTTGACGGAAATATTAACTTCCTATTCGTTAATCCCCTAATTGACCAGTCATGTATGTTGAAGTACTGTATAATTAGCATTAAACTACTAATTTAAGATTGCCAATTCACGTTTAAAGGACCATACATGTATATTATCGTCAGAGCAACATAATTTAGATTTAAGATGCCTTCCTAGATTTTCCTCTCACCAAATGCTACTACCCTCTTCTAATTTTAATGTCTATCATAAATTCGAACTTCAGACCTATACGTTGCAGTCCAACCGTCACACACTCAAAATTCCAATAAGTAATATCAGCTATAATATTATAACTTTTATGCAATCAAGATTATCAACACAAAAAGTTCAAATTAAAGCGTTGCATAATATTGTCTTCTGTTTACGCGAATGTTATTCATTGAAATTAAACTACTATATACGGATTTTATCGCGTTGTTTATTTATCACTGTATTACAAAACCAAAAATAAATAGATTTAATAGTTTAAATAATTTTATTAGCTTATAAATTAGTAAAGTAAAATCAATAGTAGTAGTAGTGTAATATTTTCAATATTTTGTAATACAGTGATAAATAAACAACGCGATAAAATCCGTATATAGTAGTTTAATTTCAATTAAAGCGTTGCGTTAAACGCATGCAGTGAACGTTCCGTTTGCCGCATCTGCGTCGCTCATAATGACATGCGTCTTAAATTGCAACTGACACTGAGCTTGACGCAAAAAACAATGCGTAGCCATTGTTTTATATATATCAAAATAGTACGTGGTAATCGCAATGTGGTTAACGCACAGTATGACATATAAACGAACCGAGTGCTTAACAGTATGGTATATATATGCACAGTGAAAACTATAACGTATCTGTGCTCTTAGTAACGCTCCATCCTTCATGATTTCGAATTTGCTGTAGTCTGTCTCTATAACGAAACTATTTTATTCATATCTTTACGTCCGCATTCTGTTCTACTGTTTTATGTATAGAAAAACCGTCAGTTTGACAATATGTTTCACATTTATATTGTCGATGCAGTTGTCACTTTTTAATGACATCGACGGGTTATCGTATAAAGATAATGTTAACCGTGCTTACCTCAATTTTGTCAAAAACACTAAACAAATATGTTAGAAGGTTTTACTGAAAACTTTTCTAGTATTTGTCAGACATCCTATTGAAAACCTGTAGCAGCTCAAAAGAGGAAGTAATTGTTTGAAAAATTGCGACCGAAATGTAAAATAGTAAAAAAATAATTAAATACATACGTGGTAATATATACGATTGTTAGACAACTACTTAAACGTCCCATTATATGCAGGCGTTATATAATACTAGTAAACCAAAAATACACACCCCTTTAACTCTTATTCGCATTTAAAGTATTAACAATATTAATATCAGCCCTGTATTAAAATATCCCAAAGCTGGGCACAGGCCTCTTCTCAATGTGAGAAGTGTTGTGCCGTAGTCCCCCACGCTAGCCCAGTGCGGGTTGGCAGACTTCATATATATCCGAGAATATTAATATTATAAAATAGGTTTTGCCTGTGAATTCCTACGCACGACATTTGGAAGTAGATACTTTTTTCTTTAGGTACATTTATGAATAACCTAATCTAAACACATAATAAATGTCTGCCAGCGTATTAAGATGAAACAAGCACCAGACTTTTTATTAGACCCCAGCAATACAAAAGTGTAAACTGCGAAAACTGTATTCAATTACGTGCAGTAATTTTTATGTGATGTGCGAATAAACATGTAGACAGACAAAAAATCATAAAATCATTGTTTTGGCTTCTATAGCTCTTATAACGACCTACCACAAAATATTTTCTTGAGTTTCTTCTATGTACAGACATTAATCAGTTACAATTTATAAGTATAAATGCAAAATGGGGTTTTTGGTGCATTACATTTAACAATGGAACGACGGATAAACATGATTTTTGCATAGAGAAAGTTTAGAAACCAAAACATGACACAGCATTTTATCCCAACAAAATTCAGGATACCGGTAGCGTTACTTTTTTCAAAAGCATATCAGCGTAGCTAGTTCGAAACGCAATCATATCAACACCACCCAAAGATCACATAAAAAATAAACGGAAACAAATAACCAAAACTCATTAGGAAAACCACGAAATTTTTTGCGAACAAAACTCAATTAAAACAGCTCTGGGTACGAAGACTTTGTGGAAACGGCGGCGTGTAATTGAGATTCCGTACCAAACACGTGGAGCCGACTGTGGGGCATTACAGGAATAAACGGGCAACGAAACGTTCTATAGCAAAAAATAAATGCAACAACTACGTTATAGTTCAAGATGCTAAGAGCCGCAGTAAAATATTGTAGAATATAGCTATTGATATGGCATTGAATAAAATAATAATATATTAAAAAAGGGTTTATTTAAATAATTAACTATGTATGTACAATAAACACAATTCATTAAAAATAACTAATAAAACAGAAATAAAAAGAAAAAGAAAACTAAAACCCTCTAATAGGTGTCATAGAATTACTCCGCATCATAGACGACTAGTGTGCCCAGAAGACTGGTAGCATTGGCACGTTGAATGGCAATGCTTATTCTTTCCGCGAAATAAAGGCCAGCCCTCTGGTCACGGGAAGCGTCGATTAACCTTTTTGCTATGTCTCTATAGAGAACACGAGCACTGGGACCCCAAAACCCTTTTCGTTTCGACCCCAAACGGCTCAAAAACATAATCCCCTGCCAGGTTTTTATATTTGCGCCGTTTGAGAGTCACCGCGGATGCAGCAGCCAATAAACGGGCACGCTCAGCAACATTATGAGATGTCTTCATTAGATGTTCTCTCACCATGTTGCAGAGCGGCCTGTCCCACCAACTCTGAGAGAATAGATCGGATGGCAAATCAGAGCTTGGCCAGATCAAGGACCGTCAAGCTTACTCAAATGTCATTGCTTGTGGTGGCGTCATGGACCGGGTCGTTCCCTTCCCTTCAATATGGCGAGAAGGGCGATGGCTGGCCGTGCGTCGTACTCATGAACGGGTGCTACTTGTAATGACTGGTCGACCTTAGTTTCGTAGAATTCGATAATTTACTCATTATATTATTATTTAAACAGATTAAACTACGGACTACAATCATGCTTTGTCTTGATTATTTATGCACATGTAAGTGGATGCTCCTATTTACCATACTGCTACTTTAGAGGCTATCATCAAATTTTATTAAATGCTTGAGTATGTTCAGTATTAGTTCATGGAGAAATGGTTGCACCACCATACGCAGTTATAATTTGTAAATGAAATATTATTGTAAGCTTGGCGATTAAAAAGAGTGGTCATGAGTTTCATGCCCGTTCTTCTCATGAGCCCTACACCCTTGCTTTGCTGAACGTGGCAGTAAATGTAAATTCAGAGGAAAAATTTAGTGTAACTTTGTCATTCATAAGTATTACCTTGTAACCTAACTAGAATAAATTTATTTTTCCAAGCGTTGACTGCGTCGGACTTGCACGACACTTCCGAATTAACCATTGTGGGATTTAAATTTTCCTGGTCAATTCTTCAGTGCAGTGGACCGAAGACAGGAACGCCGGTAAACTGACATTTTTGCGAACGCTGTGGCCACCCAAGCGAACTGGTAGGGTTGCCTGGAGCCATACTCGGTCGTGTATGGCCAAATTTAAAATTTTGCTTTGTGTATGCCGAATAGTGTCGTCGATTTTTCCAAAAGTATTAAATGCTTCCGAAATTGAGAGGATCGGAGGACATGTGTGAATTTAGGAACGAAGAGGTAATAACGATTGATTGTATAACCAGAATGAACATGAATTATTTTGATTTTCTCATCTATAAACGACTCGAATGCTACCTCTAATACGGGAGACCCAAGAAGGCGAAAAGAATCTTTTCCAATAATTTTGATGTATGGAGCCAAAGAATTGAATTTTGATAAAGCTAAAGATTTATCTATTTTATCGTTAATAAAAATTTCACATATTATGTTTGAATTTAGTTCTAAACCAAAAATACATATAGATACGTTTTGTAGTCGATTCGCAGTAAAGCTTCGACATGTTATGTGGATTAAATTTTAAAATAAAAATTTGTCTTACAGACACTACACCATCTAGCCCAAACTAAGCAGAGCTTAATTGCATACATATTATATATAGAAACAACCAGACCAAGACAAACATCCATGTTCATGCACACAAATGTTTGACTTGTGCGGGAATTGAACCTGCAACCTCAGATGTGGCAGTCGGTTACACTAACCACTACGCCATCGATGTCGAGGATAGGAGGCTTGAAAGTTACAATATTAGTTAAGACTAGAATATTGACTACAATTCTGACGGTAAATGGTCATGTAATCCACAAGCAGAGCCCTCCACACCACGTCTTCACGTGAAGTCTCTACTTTGAAGATTAGGTCTTCAAAGAAGAGACTACTAATAAGTACTTTTTCACGCCCTGCTAGAAGGGTCTAGGATTTATATTATTATCACAAAGTATTTTATCGTTGACTATCCATAACACTTACAAAGGGAAACCCTTACATACTCATTGCTAGACGCCGTTCTATATTTTACTGTTCCATTTTCAAAATGTATTCCGAATTAGTTTGTTGACACATTGTCTGAGCAAACCACCCGCTTCATTTATTTTATCACAATTAATTAATTGTTTGGGGTGTGTATCAAGAAGTTAGGACGCAAAGTTAATTTGGCTACAGGCTTTTATCCTATTAATATTTAATGTGTGAAAATTTGTATAGATATTTGGTTCAGCCTCGATTGCGTAGTAGTTAGTGTAACCGACTGCCACACCTGAGGTCGCGGGTTCGATTCCCGCATAAGTCAAACATTTGTGTGCATGGACATGGATGTTTGTCTTGGTCTGGTGTTTCTATTTATAATATGTATGTAGGTAGGTATTTACAAAAAAATAAAAAGTATATATTATTATTATGTATGTTTATCCCTTGTCTAGTACCCATAGTGCAAGCTCTGCTTAGTTTGGGCTAGAAGGTGTTGTGTGTATGTGATAGAATATTATATTATTAATATTATTTGAAAGAAAGAAATAAGATGCTGTTGCATGCTGGCCCAGTGCGGATTAGCAGTCTTCGGGAACATTATGGAGAACTCTTTAGCATTCTGCTTTCCTCACGATTTTTTCCTTTATCGGAAAAGCAAGCGATGATCACATGATTATTTCATACGCACATTACTTCGAAAAGTCAGAGGTTCATGCCTTGGGACCGAACTTGAGATCTCTGCATGGCAGTCTAACGGGTGCCTAGTCTAGGTTATCGTTGCTAAATTGATTTTACTTACTCACGCGTAAACCGTTCAATAGATTTGAATAAACCTTATGATATAGATGCTCCACTAACACATATTGTAAGACTATTTATCACAGTGTGTATTCCAACGTGATTCACGCGAGTGAAGCCGTGGACGGAAACTAGTGTATAAAATATGTGATATTAAATTACTGAATCAATCGTATTGTCATGTACCGAGCAGTAAACTATTGTATACTGCTTGGTATATTACAATATGCTTCAGTCGTATCACAAAAAACTAAAAAAAATGGGTTCAAATTTAAGTGCATTTTGCCTAATCTAAATACAGAAATAAATATATTATAATTGTGAAGGATTGAATAAATATTTAGATGTTTGGTTTTTTGGATGTTTGTTATTCAACCGCGGCTAAACTACTAAACAAATTCGGATAAAATTTAACACAGAGATAAACCATTTCTTGAAGTAGCATGTAGGATACACTTTTATCTCTTGTTATTGTAGCCTTTACAGGGGTGCCGCTGGCAGAAATAAGTTGTTATCAAAATTGCGCTCAAAAATAAATACTTGAAACTAATAACTGTGAGTACACTGTACGACAAAAATAAAGGGGAAAGACCGGAACAGAAAGGAGGAAAGTTTTTATTGCATTGAAAAATCCTAAGCTGCCGCAATTTTGTCGTTTCGCGTTTAAACTGCGACTGTGTTAGTCAAACTATTTATTCAGTAGTTGGCTCTTATCTCTTGCTGAATTAGCAAAGTACTCTTACATACATACATTCATATTCACGCCCCATTCTTAGACTAAAATAAGACTCTACTACTGCTTAACTATTACTATTTAAGCTATTTAAATTATTGTATATTTAATTTTAATTTATTTTAAAAGACCTCTCCTGCACTATGAGTAATTCCTGGATCACACACATTTACACACAACACTCAGAGCGGCAGTCTCCCCGTAAACATGGCTGTTGAAATTATACAAATACGTATAATTTTAATAGCTTAAATAGTAGTAAAGTTTAACAGCAGTAGTATAATAATGATAAAATTATGTACGTGTACATGCGTGTTATAAATAAACAACGTGATAAAATCCGTATAAATTAGTTTAATTTCAATGAATAACATTCGTGTAAGACAATATTAAGTATAGGCAGAACTTATGGATTTGTACTAGATTTATATCCCTTTTCCTTTATTCACTCTCATTACATTTTCATTCGTGTTTCTATGTATAATATGTATGTATTTACAAAAAAAAGTATATTTGTATGTTTATCCATTGTCTAGTACCCATAGTACAAGCTCTGCCTAGTTTCGGCTAGACGGTGTTGTGTGTATGTGGTAGAATATTATTATTATTATTCATTTAAATTAATAATAATAATAATAAGTTTATTTATTACCAAAAATTAACTGTACAGTGCACAATTTAATTATTACAATAGCGTAATTACGTACAATTTTAGTAGGTACACTATTTGAGCCCTGTCTCTTAAACTAGGCAATAATACCAGTATCTTAAGGGACAGTGTTCGGTATGATAGGGATTCAAATTATACATAATTATTATAAATGGATCGTGTGGATATCATGTTAGTGGTGGTGGTTGATGATGGTTATTCGAAGTGTGTGTGTCTGTGAAAGTGTGTGTTTGTGTTTGCGTGATAATTATTATATAATGTATGTTAATAATTATTCAATTCTGTCATAGTTTTGGAGGACAAGTTGTTTTGTGATTTTTGTTTTGACTTCGTGTGTATTCAGGTCACGTATGTTTAGCTGTATATGTAGTTTTTTGTAAACATGTATACTTATAACGTAGAATTGGTGTTTTGCAAAAGATGTTTTGTGTCGCACTCCTGTAGGGATATTTTTGCATTTGTTTGGATTTGATTTGATGGTGGCATACCAGTATTGCGCTCGCAAGATGGAACGAAGCACAAAGCGTTGCCGAACTGTTCTAATTCTAAGCCAAGTTGCATCAATTTCTGCTAAGGAGAATCTAACATCTAAAAAAAAGAAAGAAACATTATTTCTATATGTATAGATATAATATGATATGACATCCGCAGGTTCACTTAAAAGTCCAGCCAAAAAAAACCTGCACCGTCCTAGCCGTTTGACAAATTATGAACTGGATATCTTTTACAACGACTATGGGACACATCAATGTTCTTTTTTAATTTAATTGTTTTTTTACATTACTTGTTAATTAAGTAATGGAAAAACGTCCTGGTTGTATACTGTTATTTTGTTGTTTTTTCCTATCGTGTCTCATTGTAGCAATGAATGTTTGACACCGTTGCTATCCCAATACTTCTTAAAAAGCTGGAATTCATGGGAATTAGGGGTATACCAATGAAATGGTTTGAAACTTACCTAAACAAAAGACGTCAGTATGTAAAAGTAGGTGATTATGTCAGCTCAAAACAAAATATTACTTATGGTGTGCCACAGGGAAGCGTACTTGGCCCGACGTTATTCATTCTCTAATTGAACGACATTCATAGCACTATATCACAAAATGCAGACACTATTTGCTATGCCGATGACACTGTCACCATATTTCATGGCTCATCTTGGGCATCAGTACATGAGAAAGCACAAAACGGCTTATGTAAGATAAAACAATGGCTCGACTTGAACTTACTTTCTTTATATGTCTCAAAAACAAACTTCGTGCGCTTTTACAAGACACACTCATCAGCACCCAAATCTGTATATACTATTAAAATTCACCATACCACGTGCAACCCGCTTCTATGCATCTGCGAGACTATTAAACAGGTTGATTGTATCAAATATCTCGGTATCTTAATTGATAGTAGGCTCTCTTTCAGATCACATATTCAACTACTAGCAAAACCTGTCAGAAAATTGATTCACATAATGAAGCTCTTACGTAACTCAGCCAATAAAAATGTTTTACATCTCGTTTATGTGGCATTGTGTGAATCGATTCTCAGTTACTGCATAACAGTCTGCGGTGGAGTCGGCATTACCGTTATGTTACACATTGAACGAGCCCAGAGATCTGTTTTCAAGGTCAAGTATAGAAAGCCTTTTAGATTCCCCACAAACTGTCTCTACAAAGAAGCCTTAATACTCAATGTGCGACAATTATATATCCTGAAAATGGTTTTGAAGCAACACAGGATAATAATACAATCACCTGAATACCCTCAGCTATTAAAATATAGAGTTTTCCGATGCCCAATAATTCGAGTCAAAACTACATTTGCCCAACACATGCAAGAATTCATGCTTATTTACATTTATAATAAAGTAGTCAAACTCTGTGATATCAAGCACTGCAAAACGTATCGGGTCAAGAATATAATTCATAAATGGCTTCTTACTTTATCATATTCTGAAACCGAAAGTTTCCAAAAAGTGATAACCTAGAAAATTATTTACACACATACACACACACACACACACACATATACACACACGCATACATATACACACGCACACACACACACAAATGCACGCCGGTACACGCTTTGCGCACTACCTATATTGTTTCCTCAATTTTTCTATGCCTTCTTATCTAATACTAACTTGCTTAAATAATATTTTTTTTAACTTAGTCCTGGATCCACTCAAGGACTCCACGAGACAGGTCTGACCTAGTGTGGAGTTCATGAGCAATTTTTCCTTAATCTACAAATTATGTTTTGGTAATTTTAATACATAAGTACATTTTAAAGTCTATTGTATAAGGAAACCTCTGTATATATTTTTGGCAAACAAAAATCTTATCTTATCTTATCTTAATGTTTCTTTCTGTTTATATAAATCACTAGACATTGCCCGCGGCTTTGTTCGCAATAACATGTATTTTACTAATAATTTTCTATGCCTCGGGAACAGTACTTTTTTGTGTATGATGACTTGATGTGTAGCCGTGTGTACCTTACACACGGCTACACATCAAGTTAGACACCCTACATACGCATAACTACGCTACATACGAATTCGATAATTGTCGGAAAGAGACAGTGCATAGTAGTGTCGATGCAATGGTAAGAATAGAGCGTAACAAAAATATAACGCATTCTCTCGCACGACTCACAGCGTTCAACTTCTAATAGTTCTAAGTCCAAACAGTCTTGTGTGTCACTGTGTGTACCTAAATTTTCTGTACCCCAGGCAACTTGCATGCAAAATTTGCAAAATTTCGGGTTAATTGATCAAGTAGTTAAGTAGTGAAAGCGTAACAAACAAACAAACTTACTTTCGCATTAATAATATTAGTTAGGATATCAAATTTAACACAGGCGAAGTCGCAGACAGAGTATAGTGTTTAAATAAAGCTCTCAAAGCTTCCAACCAAACATAGCAAAGAGTCTACATTACGTCGTCCTAGTTAAAGCATCCAGGAATTACTAAGGTATCTGTCGGTTGCATTCAACGAAAATAGCATGAAAACAATGCGGGCTAGCAACGAGAAAACCATGATAGTATAAACGAAAATGGTGCACCAGTTTGGTTGAAAAAAAAATACAAGAATACGGCACGGTTCCGGTGGATGCCGTCGAACTGTGGTAAACGTGCCGGCAACGAATTGTTGGAGCTCCGTATACAAGTTATACATGTTTTTGTAGATTCTTCTGTAGTTTTTTCTTTAATGACAATGGTTTTCCAACTGAAATATATTTTTTCCTCCCTTGTATTATAAACCAGTTTCTTCTCGTGGCGTGCCTGTGTGAATTCCACGGGAACGCAAATCGGTAACAAATGTGTCAACATAAAATATTTTGTGTGTCGGTTTACGTACATGAAGTGATGCATCCAGGAGATGGGTAATTTGTGGCCCAAGTACCATCTAAATCTGTTAAGCGACAAACATACAAAAAACTAAACTTTAAGAAACTTTTGTATCTATACAAATATAATAATCAATTTACAACTGGTCGATAACTAAGGGATTTAGAAACCAAAATTATATTTTTAGAGTTACTAAGACGCGTTTTACACAAAAGCCACTGCAAGAAGATGAATGCGGTTTTCACAGTTTTATTGCTGGACGTCTAACTTAAAATCTGGTACAGTTCATCTTGATACGCCAATTAGAAGTCAAGTATAATGTGTGCGGATCAGCTTCTGCTTACATGTAAAGAAAATATGGAAAATTACAATCAGCAATATAAATAACTAAAACAAATTAAAGCCCTGAAGATCTTTGTTTTTAAACTATGATTAGACCAGGATTACTATCTTTTACCTACTATTGGTATAAAAAATAACAATTGTTATAATTTTAAAAGATAGAGGCTATAGAAATGTTGTACATGTGTAAATTTTTGTTACTGACGTACCTGCTTACTCTACCTAAAGCTAATTTATAACATTAGGGTATGAAAGTGTATTTTATCTATTTTCTTCTATTGGGTAACAAAGCACCCAATTATCACACTTTTCTGCTAATCCACTGATTATGGGCTAATCCATTAATTAGCCCATAAACTATGCAGAAAAGTGTAGTAATTGTGGTAAACGGAACAAAAGTTGACCATGTCACTACATAGTCTACTTTTGTTCCGTTTTTGCCGGGAAAATATTAAGTAATTTGTCTGTGTTTTTGAAAATATGTACATAATGCAGATACAGAGGCGGACTTTATTCTGACTTTACACTAACTTTACTTACTGGAATTTATACTAACCTTTTGTTCTCCAATACAAATTAAAAGAGAATCAATTAATTACTAAGATTACACATATAAAAATGAAAGTAAAGATTGGCATTTTCATAAGAAGACTAATAGTTTTTATCTTGCTGTGACCACTGGTCATTTGTGCCCTGACGGTACGCAGAGGATAGGACGTTACACCCTTTGGACTGTCACCTTACAGGCAACCTATGTAAGAACAGTAATACTGGTAATAGGTTGTTTTCAGCAAGTATAAATTATAGTAGCTCACATACCTACCTCTCCAATAACGTTCATTTTTTTTTTTGACCCGGGAAATCCTTTTTGGATATCCCCTCCCCCGTTAAGTTATGTGAGCCTCTCCGCTCCTGAAGGGGGCTGGTATACACACTAAAAACCTGGGGTGATCAGTCCCTCCGCCGACGGGGTGTGGAGCGAGATGGGGTCGCGTTAGCAATCACCATCCCGCCCCGGCGGTTGGCCCGGCTGATGATAACCGGGCCTCAACATCTGTGGAGGGGTGGCCTTGATACCTACCTCTCCCATTCCTTTCATTTATGCCAACTTTAATTAATATTACTTATGGTTAATGGACAACCCATAAAAGTACAAGTGATACCCTGGAATTTCAACCAATTATAGGCTACGATAACTGTATACCATTAGGCAAACCGTATTGGTAATTAATATTATTGCCACCTTTATAAAACAAAAAAGATTTTTAATACCCTCGATGGCGTAGTGGTTAGTGTAACCGACTGCCACGCCTGAGGTCGCGGGTTCGATTCCCGCACAAGACAAATATTTGTGTGCATGAACATGGATGTTTGTCTTGGTCTGGGTGTTTCTATGTGTAATATATATGTATTTACAAAAAAGAAAGTATATATGTATGTTTATCTATTGTCTAGTATCCATAGTACAAGCTCTGCTTAGTTTGGGCTAGATAGTGTTGTGTGTATGTGGTAGAATATTATTATTATATATTATTATTATTATTATTTACAGATTTCACTTATTTTCCGTTTCACTGCGCAGAATACGCATTTATTAGTATGACAATATACTTATATATGCGTGTTAGTTTATAGAGTAATATAAAGTTAAATACATAAAGACAATTTTATTATGCACATCGCGGGCAACTCTAAGTCGGGATAACATTAAGAGCGTTGCAACTTTTAATCCGCAATAAATCCACTAAATTTCCAAGTCGGCTACTAGAGTTCTGTCTACTTTATAGCCTAGGCATTAGGCATATTATTCTAGGTCTAGCTTTATTTAGTCTACTATAAAAGCGTAAGATATTCAACAAACGAGAGAACCTATCTAAAAAAACATTACTCTCCCAGCGGGTAAAAAGAAAACATGGAACGGAAAATGTTTCAGTAGCTTACGGTTAACGTGCTGGCGTCGAACGACAGTTGGGTTCCGTACAGCATTTTAATTCTTTTTTAAAATAAATATGTATAGGTGGATAGGATTTTGCAAGTATGTGATTTTAGATAGGAAAACAGAATTTAATCTTGTCATTTTATTGTATGGAAAACTATTTGCCGCTTTGCGGATTTCTTTATGCGATGCAAAAGATTTTTTGAATAATAGTAATCGTTGAAAGAATAGTAGCTTATAGTGAAATGTTATAATGGTTATTTGAGTTACCATCCTGGTGCCATTAATTTATAACTTAGGATGATTTAGGGGGTAGAGGGTCGACCATTTCTTATTTTTCTTACAAAGGGGAAGTTGAAGGGAGTTGAACTCTTGATAGTTCTTAGGTAGGACAACAAAAATGCGCAAATTTAAGATTAGGTATACTTCAAAAAAGCGCCAGGAACCGCACGAGTGCCACGGTGTGCTCGAATGCATATAGATAAAAATGAATGATTAAAACCTAAGTTTATTATTACCAAAAATAAAAATTACTATTACCTTCGTAGGTACAAAAAACATGCTTAAAATTGTTACTATGAAAAATAACATTATAACAAATCAAACGTGTACCTATTGATTTTTTCCTTTAGGTTCTTGCGTAATAAATATTAAACAAGGGGAAAGACCTGTTTTTATTTTTCTTATATGAGGAGAGGGAGTCAAAAACTTGCAAAAATAGTCTTACGGAATATATGAATGGCGATCCTGCTAATGCGTAGTTGTTGTCGTTGTTAGCAGTTTACTTCTCACCAAGAGAAAACTTTTATATGATCATCACTAATGTGCCTATTACTTATACATTGCAAGTCCTTTCGCAATATAATAATATAAAATGTATACCTTTTTTAATTACAACAGAAAACGGGTTTGAGGCGGTCATGCTCGGTATTTAAATGAGAATGTGCCTAAGAACCTTTACCTCTCAAATTCAAGTCTGATATAATCGCGAATTTCCTTGTGACTATAACCCATGCAACCAAGCCGAAACGTTAAACTTTCCAAAATTTTACAAATACCGAGCATGATCGCGTTAATATCCGTTTTCTATTATACAAATCATGCAACGTGAACGTGTATATAAATGATGTTGACAAACTGTGCATTCCTGTTGCATGCATTTAATTTTCAATATATTACTCTCTCACTCTACTTGACGGCACGGATGATATAGTGATTTAAGTGATCGCCTCGCTACCGCCGTTCCGCCGAGTGTTGTAGGTTCGAATCCCACACGGTGCAAAACTTTGTGTGGTCCACAAATGGTTGTTCAGAGTCTGGCTGTTCTTTGTGTCCGTTGTTTGAATGTTTGTAAAGTCCCCCGCGACACAGGATTTATTCCTTGTGCGGTAGTTTTTTTTAAGTAGTATATTTCGTTTACTTTTCTTAGTAATGTTTCTGTTTACAAAGTACTCTTGTCATTTTTGTATACTAAAAAGGCAACATTTCTACAGAACCTCAAAGACTAACCTTTTAAGCCATATTCGATAGTGTAACGGGCGATTGAGAGCTATTCAGGACTCAGGAATGCTGAAAACCAATCAGTACTGGTGTGAAGGAATGCAGTTTCATTTCAAAAATTCTTTTCAACCCGTTGTGTGCAGTTTGATGAATTTCATAAGGGGCCGGATTTGACTGGTGGTGTTACTGTGTACTGTGAAGTTTTATCACAGATGTATTTCATACGCGACTCTGTTTGGTATCATGTTTATGTGTATGCATGTACCTGCGCAGATTTCTGATTTTTTAATAGGCAATTCATTGATCAGTGCTCTGGCAAAGATTATTCAGGTTGTCCCCCTGGCAGTGAAGAGTTAAAGAAGCTGATTCTACAGACTAAGGTCAGGTATACATTACAAAGCTCTTTGGCTGCAATCTATTGTAGGGTGAAGGTACGTTTAAAAATATTTTGAGCAAATCCATGGTATTTTCGATCCGAAACTGTCCTGAGCAAAACACGTGTCGTGCATATTTTGTGTTTGAAGCGGACTGCATGTTAAACTGCATGATCGGATCGCACAAAGTGGCTGCCGACCATAAGAGTTAGGTATTGTAAGCTTTTATGTAACAAAATTCTAAGTTTTATTATGGACTTGCTTTTGCCCATGGCTTAGCTCGGTCGAGAACTTTACTTTTACTGGATAAGAGGTACCGTTTATTCCGTTCTATTCCCTTGACAGCGTATATTCGAAATTTAATGTTGATTGGTCGAGCGGGAAGGCGTTAAAGCATAACAAACAAAAAATCTTACTTTCGCATTTAAAATATTTTACAGCAATCCACAATGTCTTAACTATTTTAATTTATGGTCAGAGTTCTCAAGATGTTCGCTGGCAATGGATTAAACTTCGTTAATTATTCAACTGACTTTCTATATCTCTTTATGGCACTAGTCATTTGATATACAGGCCAGCTGGCTGAGATATGTTAAGGAATGACCGTCCACTCTTCTGTAGTAAAAACATAGATGGAAAATCGTACAGTATTGTCAAATATTTTAAAACAGTGCCCAAGATTTTAAATAATAGTAATATTAATATTAGAGTATTCAGGTCAGACGCAGTTTTTTATCCATAGTTAGCAATATACCGGTCCACCAAACACCCAAACCTTTAGCCCATATATTAGAATCCATACGTAGCAATAGTCCTACGCCTGCTGCGGCTAGTGCCGCTGTAGGTGTTCCATCCCACCTTTGATTAAAACTCTCGAAGGGCCTCTTCACGTTGAACCCATGCCTCCGTGTAAGTCTCCCAAAGGGCCAGGTATTTTCTAATATAATATGTTAAAAAGTACCTGTGATAAGAGAAACATAATAATAATTTTATTTATATTTCTTTTTTTTTGCTAAAACAGTAAAATTAAAATAAAAATAATTATTATTATTAAATAGCTTAGATAACTTTGCAGACACTCATTATTCATTAATTGATTATTATCACAAAGACAGCTTATAACAAAAGCAACATTTGACTTCACTTACGTATTCCGTGATAAAAATTACACAATCGCTATACTCCACACGAAAAACGAAATGTACAGTCGGCCATAAAAATTCAGACACGTGTATATCTTTTTGAGGCTGACTATACCTCTATACGTTTCCACTTTTGGTTTCGGGAAAAAGTTAAAAAAGTTTCGGTGAGCTGCGTTTGTAAAGGTACAACATTTTCACAGTAGATAGACTTTTGTTGAACGACACATTGTTTTTCACATTCGGCACGTGGTTCCTTTTAGAAAAATGTAATATCGCGCTTAATATTTGGTTGCTGTTTAAGCAGATATAATCACGTTATGATTGCTCTCTGTAGACATTAAAAGTTTGTATATTTGTTACGCTTTTAAAAACTTACTCCATCCAATATTTAAGTGCTGTGCACTTGTCAGTGTAGCAGTTTCCATATTTCTCAGTCCGATGCCGAATCCTTCAGTTCTCGATATTTCTCTATATTTTAACACAAACTTACTACTCGACCGATCATTATAAAACATCACATTACATCTTATGTAGGGGACAAAAACGGATATAGGGTATGTTTCATCCAAATAACTGTGAAAATTGCTTTCAATTTCGTGCAAATGATTTTGCGAGCTGCCCGTACAGACGAGCAAGAAATATATTTTTTGCTTTTAAAGCTCTTATAAAGACCCTTCACATTATTTGTTCTTAAATATCGTCTCTGTACAGACATCCATAAGATTTAATTTTATAATAATATGTATAAATGGTTAAAATGCTTTTCTTATAAGATATATACTTGAATAACAAAAACACCTGGAATCTTAAATAGTCAATTTCTGTTCATCAACATCATCTTGAAACCGTTAATATAAAACTTTTAATCACTGTAGGCTTAGAATAACCCGTGCAAGAACTTACCTAATAAAATTCGAACGAACGAACAACCAAAATGGATTTCTTGTACATCGGGCAGCCATAATTATGCATTGTACCCTCATTATTAGCACTTAAAATTCCCAAGCACTTTACCCACGAAACTGAAATGTTAGTACAGTATTTTTAGTAAAAGAATTTTACCTACATTAATTAAATTCCGTACCTTCTATCTGTAGACTCGACCTCAATAGTACAACCTTAACACCACCAGCATAAGCTGATCCCTTACACCCCTTCTGAGGTGCAAATTTGCGATAGAACAGGAGGAATTTAATAGAAAGCCATGGTTCTTATAAAGATAGTCGCAGCGGAGTTTCCTTTTAAAAATATAAAAATTGTTTTCATTTCAATTTTAACAAGAGGCGGTTCGTAACAAACCTGTTTACACTTTAGACGATACTGAATGGTTCTTGAAAGTATAACTAGTTAAATTATAATGAAATTCTGTGAAAATGAGTGCGGTAACTTTTTGTTGTTTAGCCTTTAATAATTAACAGGGTCTGTGATGAAATCTGTGTTAGAAGTTAATGAGAATAACTAAGTGTATTCTATTATGTTTCAAATGTTATTATTGTATAGCTCGTTAGTTGCAGGCATTGTATAAAATTATTTATTTTATTTATTGCGGGAATGTATATTAGGAATTTCATTTAAACGTGTGTGTGTAAGTAATTTCAATGTACAGTAGTAGTCGTGATCATAGGAACAAGATGATTAATGATGCAGACAAGCAGATTTTAATACGCTCGTATAATCTACGAAATGGTGATTAAATTATCACTACATATTATAAATCTTAGTCCCCCGCCGCGTCTGTCTGTCTGTTTGTCTGTTCGCGATAAACTCAAAAACTACAGCACGGATTTACATGCCGTTTTCACCAATAGACAGAGTGATTAATGAGGAAGGTTTAGGTGTATAATTTGCTAAGGTTGTACTATCCGTGCGAAGCCGAGGCGGATCACTAGTCCATAATAAACAAGATGCCAATTAATTTATCCATAATATTAAAATAAGTGAAAAGACCACGATGTACTTAAATTTTAATCAAAATATGTTTTATTTTTTTAATACGAATTCAATCCGGTATTGGGTCAAGGGGCGTAGGTTTGTACCTGACTATGACTAGGTTTAATGTACAATTAGGGGCGAATTTTTCGGGATGACTATTAATTACATTATCCCGTGTTTTCACGAATCTATTATGAAAATAATGTTATATAGATTATTGTTTTTTTTTGTTCGTCAAAAAAAATGATCACTCTCCGCCTGATGGTAAACTGTCGTGTGGTCTAGTAATGGCCTCCACGTCGTCCTCATAGCAGCCGAGGCGATGTTGAGGTCTCTACTTTGACGGCCTGAGAAGGTGCTTTTTCCCGCCCCGTTTAAACGCTGCACCGTAATGAAGTATTGCAGATCACTAAATGGGTATCCTGCTTTTAAGAATAGTGTAGGATGAGGCGATACTACTCTATACATAGATTCACGCTCCGCAGAAGACGGAGGTGTATTTTCACCCAAATTAGGCTTAAGGCGAACATGTTGCTGTCTACTAGATTTATTTCCGGACTAAGCGCTGCTACCAACAATTTTTAAAAAGAAATCCGAAAATCAATTTTCCTATTACTAAGACCGGTTACAAGCGTAGCGTAATTTGGCAACGGAACCAATCCGGAGCAGTAAAAGCTTTTAGAATAGCTCTATAAGTAGACCATAAGCCTACACCAAAATCAAAAAGTATTCGTAACCACAAAAGTGCACTGACGTTACCAATTCAAAAGGCCTTCACATCGCCCAGCGTTGGCCCAATGTACCGTGAAAAATTCAACCAACATGAAAACTCGCCGAATTGGTTTATTTTTTCCACTTTAATTCGAAAAACGTGCATTGGATTTCATCAAAACTATGAGCGCTCAAATCGAATGTGTGTACTGTTAAAAACACAATGCGTAGAACTTTGTTACATACATACATATACCTCTGAAGGTAAAGGAAGGTATTTTAATCACCTACATTTCACCAGCTATGATTTTATGTCCCTATTATTCCTGGACGAGCTCGACGATTTTATGGCGGTACTAAATTTAAAAAAAATCTTAACACTAAACCTCAATAACGCTTTGTACGACCTAGGAATCCAAGATCTCAGACACAGCATTGAATTCGCTACCGTTGTGCCACTCGCATGCGGTCAGGTACACAGGTATGATGCATCGATTCACTGACTCTTAAGGGCGCCTTTTCTCTGCCTCCGTTTAGGATGAATACTAATTAGATACATTATACCGTACTTAATGATGCGTTGTAATTAAATATTGCAGATAATTAAATCAGCTTTAAAACAAGGTATGAATCTAAGTTTAAAGACAATAAGACTAAAGTTATGTTAATATATCGAGATCGCGATTTCGATATCCTAACTTCCTAACTAATATTATGGATACGAAAGTGAGTTTGTTTGTTTGTTACGCTTTCACGCCTTATCTACCCAGCCAATCATCATGAAATTTCGCCTACACATTGTCAAGGGTACAGAATAGAACATAGAAACCTTTTATCCAGAAAAAACTTTTAATAACCTAACCTAATATACATTTAAGAGCGAAGCCGCGGGCAATATATAGTATTAACATAATTTTTCCCTGACACTGCTTCTCACCTTTATTTTCTTTTTTAGAAAACAAATCCCGCACAAGGTATAATTCCTCTATCGCGGGGACTTCAAACAAAGTAAACTGACATCAAATAAAGTAAACGCAAACACGAAAAATTTATTTGTAGATCATACATATTTTTGTCCCATGAGGGTTTTAAGGTGAGGTCACCTCTTACCTAACCTCCACGCCATCCTTGAAATCGACCATGCTGCCATAGGTACAACTGCTTCACTATTTATTTTATAAACTGCCAAGGCTACATTGTTGCAAGAAAATGCATATGCATATTAATTCGTAATACAATAGAAACTGGTTATAAGTACGTACGTACGACTATTGAATCCATTATTTATTCTCCGAACAAGTTTACCCCGGAGCACCTTAATATTGGATCCGGCAAGCAGTCTAGCTGCGAGCAATCACCTAACTTCGTCCAGTGCTTACGGTGCCATGAAATTTCCCGGAATCGCACTGGACGTAGTTAAATCGAACGTAAAGGGTTTGCTCCGACAGCATTAATTTAAATATATGAGCCTAGGCTACTTAAGCATTTTAGAATTTGGTTCTTTTTACTATTTCTAGTTTTTCTGGCTTTGGTAATTAGTATAGTAACTCATTTTATTCGCCGCAATAGTATGAAATATGTGACTCTTCCTAGAAATTATGCACGATTAAGGATTAAGCACGGAATTATAAACGCTAACATGGAATAGTTCCTTAAACCCAAAAGAAGAAGATTCCAATCATCTCAAATCTGCATCTGGGCTGGAGATTTTTTTTCCAAATATCTAAGAAATATTAATGATTCTTAAGTAATTACAGCTTTCAAAGCTTTGTTTTATGAGCAGCATAAGTGATAATATCCTTCTATTTATTTCGTTACCATCGCCGCAGTCTATAATGTCTTAAGCGTCTATAAGCTACATCAATAACTAACTACAGAAAATAGCTTTTATAACACCTTAGTGTTTAAAAAGCATTTGGTTTAACCGGACGAATATTATAAATAATTATGAATGTAAGTTTTTTGGTTGTTACGCTTAAACGCATTAACTACTCGATCGATTATGATGCAATTACGCATACGCGTTATCAGGGATACAGAAAAGAGCGTCGGGTAAATTTAATCAAAAATTCATTCCTGTTCCCGAGCAAGCGAAGCCGCAGGTAAAAGCTAGTATTCCATAAATTTTGCTTAGGATCTCACCTAGAAACCGTCGTGCGTCTCAAATAACAAAAAACCTATTTTATTTAAAGTTACATAAATTCCTCTACACAAGATGTTCTGCTAATTATAACCAACATTTTAAAGTTGACATGATTAAGTTACTTAAAGCGTGTTTTTCCCGCGGAAACTACTTCGAAGGCTTCTATGCAGACGGTAAATTTTTGGCATAGTTATAATTAGTTTCAGCCCAAACGCGATTCCAGAAGTTAAATTTGATTTCGTGATTTCCGTCAGGAGTGTGTTAGTAAACGAGAAAAAGTACAGGAAAAAAATGCTGCTAGTATAGCAACAATGTAAAATAACATTAGATTTGTATCCCTGGAGATACCTCTGTGTATTTCCACAAAGTGTATAACCACATTTCATGAGATTTGTTTTAGATTACATATTTTAGTTCTTAGCCTATGAAATCGCCGTGTTTCTCGACATCTAATTTCGTGATTTCTATATTTACGACAATTAGAATGATTATTTTAAAATTTACTTAAATTTCGTGAAAGGACTGTATACAAGTTGTCCCAGAAGTCGACGTTTAGCCGAAATTTAGGTAACAGGCTAAATTATAATAGCTATGCTAATGTTAAGTGGTCACCGTAGCCTATGGACGCCTGCAACGCATCACTTGCGCGTTGCCGACCCTTTAGGAAAGGAAGAAGAGAAAAAGGAAGTGGGAAGGAGAAGGAGCGGGAAAGGGGAAAGAGGGTGATTGGGCCTGCGGTACTCTTACTCACTGTACAAACCACAGCAGTAGGAATACTGCTATTTCACGTCGTTATTCTGTGAGAAGGTAGTCCTTCCCCGGTCCAGCCCATTCATGCTAAAATCAGTGAAGCTCCTTAAATATTATATAATAATAACAATGTAAATCGATTAATTATTTATATACAATTTGTGTTAATGTATCTACCCGGTTTCATTGCTTTATTCGTACATAATTACAGTAATTTAAGTACTGTTTTAGATAAGTATGCTTAGTCTTAATAGTGAAGCGTGCATGGAAAATATCATTGAATCCTATAATATTATAAAATAAAAATAAATAGTTTCTATGTAAAACACGACGTTACTATATATTTCTTTATATCTAACAGCAATTTTATAGAAGAAGGCTATAATAATATAGAGCGAGACTATTTTCGTTTACTACGCACAAACTCTTGTTGATACTGAGAATTTATTTATAGAAGAATCCAATTTTGCCTAGTCTATCTATACAACCCAAATTATCTAAACATATTTTTATCTATAGTAAAAATATTTTTTATTACCAAAAGACATTTACAATATATTATACATTATTCATAATAGCATTACTTTAATATACTCTAGTCAACAAGTGACATTTTGGTCAACTTTATGCAGCTATCTCGGAAAAATATGAACGAGGTGTCATTCGATTCGGAATGGCTTGTATTGAATGGAATGTAGATGATTTATGAAAAAAAAAAACAAGTTTCGCTTGCAAAAATTGCAATAATTATAAACAATTAACAGAAAAAATGGGGTTTAGTTTTTTGCAAATATCTCTAAAACTAATTGGGGTTTTTCAAATCTAAAAAAAATATTAATTTAAGTTAATAAAAATTATAAATAATTACAAATCTGGTTTAGGCGTCATAGTATGCAATATCTATACGTATAATAAAATATATTTAAGAACATTAAGGATGAGATTGGTGATGGGGATATTTATAGAAGCCAAATCAATTATTTTTAGGAGTTTTCTCTGTCCTTGATTAATGTTTCTGCGCGCATTACGAGTAAAAAACTACACAAAATTGAATGCGGTTTTAGCAGTTGTATTGCTAGACGTCTACCTTAAATCTGCTGCATGTTTCATCTTGATACATTTCATCAAAGTCCAGTATTATGGCCGTAAATCATCTACTTCTTACATGTAACAAAATAAAATTAGATAGGTATTTCCAAATTGCACACCCATGAAGTGACGGGCAAAAGCTAGCATCCTAACTAATATTAAAAATTCGAATATAAGTTTGTTTATTTGTTATGCTTTCACGCCTTTAACTACTCAACCGATCATCATGAAACTTTGCATACACGTTGTCAGAAGTAGTGAAAAGAACATTTCATCCAAGAAAAGTACTGATCCCGAGGGACAAAAATTTACATAAACTTCATTTACCCGAGTAAAGCCGCACCTTCATGACATAAAATATTTAATTCAGCTGTTCAGATAAAAACGAATTTATTAATAAGAATATAAAACTACGATTATTAAAGTAACATTAAGTAATTAATTAGTTTTCATTATAGCTGATTTACTAATTAAGTATGTAAATTTAATTACATAATACCGAAAAGCTCTCAGACCATAATTTATATCATTAAAATTAACAACTTTTCAGAAACGAGAATAAAATTTTTTTTCATTGCTTTGAATTTTAAGCACCTACCTTTTTGTAGATTTTCTTTTATTGTTCCAAATGTAAATCTAGAGAAAATTTAAATATTGAACGAATGTTCTGTTTATAAATAGTGCAAACAATTACACCACTTTGATAGCTATATGTAGATATATAGGTATTCCTACCTAATCTAACCTAAGGAAATTCGAACGCTGTAGGTTCCCAGATATTGTAATCTCTGTGACTGACTGTGCGTGCCTATGCAGATACCACTTACAATAAGAACCTTTATCCGACTCACACGAGGCCTCACTACAAGCCAAATAATACATGGGTGCAAAACTCAGGTTATTAGATCAAATGCATCATCATTGCCATTCCTAAGAGTAATTACCGTCTACTTTCTAATCTTTTCGGGTTTCACGATGTCACTGATTATTTTCGAATTAGGTATATGCATAACGCAATTTGATGATAATACCGTATTTTTTTTTTAAAAAGTTAATATGAGATGTCTACATTTTAACTATTTGTCCAATAGGAATAAAGCTCGGGTGCCGAGAGTTTACAAACATTCAAACAACGGACACAAAGAATACTCAGACAAACTCTCAACTCTAACTCGAAAAACTTATTTTAGATCACAAAAGTCTGTGCTCCCCACGGATCCACCGTGAATTTGTGGGTTACACAATTTTTTGTTCCGTATTCGAACCCACAACACTAAAGGCAGTGGCAGGGAAAAGCGATCCCATGGACCACTACGCCGTTCGCTCAATTGAATATTTCATTGATAATCGCACATCAATATCTAATGTAGCACTAAATTACTCTGAGCTTTAGTCTAATTTCATTTCTAAACCCTAATGATATACTAAAATCAAATGAAAACTGTTAACATTCGGTAATCAATCGTCGCATACCAAATAAGTAGTTAATAATTTAATGATACAACGTTCAATGTTAAACGTTGACATCATTGGCGTTCTGACGATACTGCTATCTTCTATTAAAGTAAGGACAGTGTGGATGCGACAGTAAAAAATAAATGACAAAATTAAAAACTGTAGCCCAACTCGGCTCGATGGCGTAGTGGTTAGTGTAACTGACTGCCACGCCTGAGGTCGCGGGTTCGATTCCCGCACAAGACAAATATTTGTGTGCATGAACATGGATGTTTGTCTTGGTCTGGGTGTTTCTATGTATAATATGTATGTATTTACAAAAAAAGTATATATGTATGTTTATCCATTGTCTAGTATCCATAGTACAAGCTCTGCTTAGTTTGGGCTAGATAGTGTTGTGTGTATGTGGTAGAATATTATTATTATTATTATTAACTACGAAACAATAATTATAATAAAAGAGAAAAGTTGCAAATCGTTAAGCCTTTAACAAGAGTCCTAAATAATATTATAAAAGTGAATTGGAGTTGGTTTGGTTGTCAAGCTTTCACGCTAACGTAAACTATGTTTTCAATCATACCACATAATATAACATTAGTTATTTATAAGTAACTTGAAAGAGTACAAGTACTCTGTCACGATGAATCAAACCTGTGACCTCATGCACAATACTTGGATTCATAACCACTGCGCCACTTTTCTTTTTCCCTAGCCTTTATTATTCCCAAGTCACTTGGGGTCGGCTTTTCTAGTTGAACCGGATTTGACTGGATATCAGTTTTTACACAAAGGTGCCACCTGACCTCCGCAACCCGAAAGCTAACGATACCTTAAGGCTAGACCAGTGTCAGGATAGTATAGTTCATGTGATATGATGTTCATGGCAGCCGTGACCGACGGCTTAACGTGCTCTCCGAGGCACGGAGCAGGCGATAATTGTCGATCAATACGCAGATAATTTCGAAAAGTCATATATCTTCCGAAAGTCAGAGGTGCGCGACGTGGGTTCGATCCTGAGACCCTCTGCATTGCAGTCTGTTGGTCTCCCCTCTGAGACCCCGCTGCGCCACTGATACAGTAAATTATAATACATAAATAATAATAATGATATAAGGACATACAATGAATGTTACACTGATAAATCAAAATAGTTTAAGCTAGATAGATAAAAGCTTCAATGGCACCTCTGAATAATTTAAAATGGTAATTTTTAGTGAACTATAATAAGTTGAATCAACTTTAAAGTGCGAGTTGCTACGCTATATTTATATTTATCGTAATAATAGTCAACATTAACTTCTGCAAAAGAAATTTAGTCTCAAGATAACAGTAAAATATATTATGGATTAAAAAATGCATTTACTTATTTTATCCCGTGGGTGTAATGAGAGACAAACTATAGGAATAAAATAGAACAATATCACTCCAAGGAGAGAGAAATTTCTATAAATACGGCCTTTTGACTCACGTTTTGGTTCAAAAACCTTCCAAATAAAAGCATTACGACAATGACGAGGTTTATTGCAACAAATAATATACATACACGTTTCTATTTTAACAAAAATACTATACGGTAGTTGATATAATTTTGTTTTTATTTAGATTGAATAGTTACATTAGCCAACCTTCAAAAATAAAGATTTTATACTATACTCTAAAATAAATTAGTCTAAAATGAATCTGGTAGTAGGTGTAATTGTCAAATGACAGAAAAATTATACACGATACAAACTGCGACGTAACCGCTATTCAAATATAGCTGTCCGAGGGTGATGAAAATGGCCTCGATGGCGTAGTGGTTAGTGTAACCGATTGCTACGCCTAAGGTCGCAGGTTCGATTCCCGCACAAGTCAAACATTTGTGTGCATGAACATGGATGTTTGTCTTGGTCTGGGTGTTTCTATGTATAATATGTACGTATTAACAAAAAAAAGTATATATGTATGTTTATCCATTGTCTAGTACCCATAGTACAAGCTCTGCTTAGTTTGAGCTGGATGGTGTTGTGTATATGTTGTAGAATATTATATTATTAATCCCTCTAAATTAACTACTTCATTATTTTGCAATCAATTTTGATACTGTTTATCACCTTAAGATTTATTTTAGAGTAGTAGCGCCTCGTTGATTTCAGCACGAATGGGCCGACTCGACCTGGAAAGGACTACCCTCTCACAGAATATCGACTTAAAATAGCAGTATTCCTACAGTTGTGTTTCGTTCAGTGAGTGAGAGTGCCGGAGGCCCAATCACCCTCTTTCCTCCTTCCCGCTCCTTTTCCTTCCCACTTCCTTTTTTTCTTCTTCCTTTTCTAGAGGGTCGGCAACGCGCAAGTGATGCCTCTGGTGTTGCAGGCGTCCATAGGCTACGGTGACCACATACCATTAGGTGTGCCGTATGTTTGTTTGCTACCTTAAAGGTATAAAATAAAAAAATACTTGCTGTTATGTTTAAATAAATCAATGGCAAATACACTATTCCAAAATATGCTGAAGAGATAAAAAACAGGCATCAGTCTTCAAATACACGTGCTAACTATTTTAATATAAGTAGTTCCAGTTTTATAAACAAGTTAATTAAAGAAATAAAATGCAAGTGACATTCATGATCATAATTCACGCACCAATAGCTCAGAACCAGGTCAAATTCATTTAGTTGACGTACACAAACTTTTATTGTTGAAGTTTGTTTTACGTTTGTTCTGTATAAGAAAGAGACGGATGTTTGTCGTATAAGATTGCAGTCGCTTATATCAATCAAAAACTTTGTTTATTGTAATAACAAATAGCAAGATCGAATATTTCGCTGTTTACTGTCTCTTTTTTCTAGTTTTTTATTACATACTACCTTTTGCCTCCAACTTCGTATGTGTCGAATTTCTACGTAGGTAGGTACCTGACGCTGGTAAGTGGGCAATAAGAGCCGCTGCTATCTGATTATCGCTATAGGCTAGTGAGAAACCGTTGGATTGCCACGCAGAGGTTTCGAGTTCGATCTCAATACAGACCGGCAGACAAATTCTTAAAAGATCCTTGTTTTAAGAATTTGTCTGCCTGTGTCTTTCGATAGTTAGGGAGTTTCTTTGTTTGTTACGCTTTCACGCCTTACCTCTCTCAACTCAACCGATCATCATGAAATTTTATATATATACACGTTTTCAGGAGTACAGAAAAGGACATAGAGTATTTCTTATCCAGAAAAAGTCCTGTTATTAACATAACCTAACATGGCGAAGCCGCGGGCAATATCTAGTATAATATAATTTCTTAAATTATATTATAAATGCAAACGTGAGTTTGTTTGTTTATTTGTCACGCTTTCTCGCCTTAACTGCTTGACCGATCATTATGAAATTTTGCATACATATTGTCAGGTATAAAGAAAAGGACAAAAGCTTCATGTCATTCAGAATAGTAGACTGTTCCCGAACGAGCGTAGTCGCGGGCAAATTCTAGTATTAATATAAATTCCGATGTTATAGTCAAATCCACACTATTCTAACATAGTTCGCAAAATATCAGGCATGCTAGTATTTACGTGAGTTACTGTATTCACTTTGTTAGTCAGACGATACATGTATTTAGAGCAATTTCAGTTGCCTCTATTTGCGCTGAATATTAAATAACATGCTTCAATTTCAAAGGCTCGGTGACTGGCTTATACAGACTGACTTGACACGACCTTGAAATAAATGGTTATATTGTTTAAGTATGTTCTGTTTTTAAAAAGACTTGTCCCGCTGTGGAAATAAGTCCTGTGTTGTGGTAGACTTTTAAAACATTCAAACTAATTTAGAAACACAGAGAAGACCCAGACTCGGAGAATTAGGGAACCACACAAATTTTTGTCCCGTCCCATCGAACCCACAACACTCGGCGCACTGGCAGTGGTGAGGCAACATACCACTAAGCCACTCATTCAGTCAGTGTAAGGATAAATCATTAATATATCTAGAGAAAGCTCTAGGGCAATACCTGTTATTTGAAAAAGCAACACGAGTAGAAAATACCTTCACTCAAAGAAAGAGTGGATTTCTTTTCCAACTTCTATATGCTTTTGATTAAATTTCTTACGGAGTTCAAGACAGTTTAGTTTTCCTAGAGTCAGAACTCGGCGTTTTCATGGTCATCACGGCTGAACAGCTATAGGCAGACGTATAAATATCCAAATTTTGATAGCAATGTTTCAGGTCTCACGTAATAACGGGCGAGGCCCAACCGAAAGCGTAAACTTAAACCAGCGACGCAGTCCTAATTTATAACATAATAAAAACAAAGCCACATATTATGATGGAGTACCGTTACTTGTTTGTCTGTCCCGAATGCTTTTAGCAATATTTCACATGCATAAATAGATCCTACGTATATTACAAAACAAATTTATATTACAATTAGGCATTTTCGCCCTTAACGCCATCCCTCAAACCGGTAATGGGTATACTGCACATAATCGTTGCCATAACGGTCATTTTCCGGCAACAATTCAACGTCCCATGCTATATTATTTGCTGCGACGAATTTGAACGACAAATATGATAATGGCGCTGGCAAATTGATGGCATTTATATTATTTTTTTGGAAGTTTATGGAATTGGAAAAGGAGAAAAGATGATTTTTATGATGAGTTTTGTTTTAGCATTATCGTATCACGACGAGCAGTTATGCTAAAGTAAGCGTTTAACAAAAAGATGGGGCAAGACTCAAAAGTAAATTGGAGGAGCTAATCGCCGTTTACTGGACACAGTTTCAGTCAATCAAATGTACAGCCTACGATCGTCAGACGTTTAGTTTTTGTTTTTTTTCAAAGAACTAAACTTCTAACTTTATATATTTATTTTAAAAATAGCACTGTTACTAACATAACCTTTTTATTTATTTTTGTGGGGGAATGTATGGACGCATACCTCTCCGCGGGGGCCGGTGGAGGGGTTATGTCGGACTCACCAGGGTAAAAGAAAGATGTTGAAATGATGAAAATGGACCTCCCGGAATACCGACTAAACCTACAACGGTGTTCCTCGAGAAAACCCATTAGGCACTACGTACTTTAAAGCCCTACTATCCCCTCCTAGAGTAAATTAAATATAAATATAAATATTTGACATTACACTGATAATTGATTTTGTCATTATTTGCCCTTAATTACATAATTCTAGTGACATGCGATAGTTATGAGCAAACAGTGTGATTCAAAAATTGCGATAGCATATCCAGTATAAAGTCAATATAATATGAAAGCTAACAATATGGGCTGTTAGTTTCCCTTATGTGCATAATGCTGATAGGATCAACAGCGACCGTAAGCAACAGTGTAAGGCTCTCATTACGAATCGTAAAGCACTTGCATACAATTTACAGCTAGTGCGCTAGAATCTAGACCTTTACCACCTACCCTAATTATTTTTAGTTCATTGTTATAGCAGTAATACAGTGCTTGTTTATTTCACATGTCAAAAATAATTATATCATATTATACCGTTAACCATTTTGAAGAGTATTAGTATCCATGAAGTGTATATATATCCGTGGTAGCCACCCGTATGAGAAGTCAGCAGAAGGTCTAACAGTGAAGGATTTTGGCTATTTACATCTGGGATTCGCGTGGGCGTAGTAACCGGTTGTATCAGGCCATATGCCAGGGCGAAGTCGTGAACAGATCTCCCCGCATGATCGGTCTTACTGGAACTGAGCCAGTTGGCGTGGTTGGCATTAAAATCGCCAAGTAAAACGATCTCCGCGGATGGGATCTACTGCTGCACAAAATTTGAAGCCATCTGGATTGTGCTCAATGTGCCGGTCATTTTCGGTGTCACCGCTATGTTATAAGTAACCATGGTGTCGAAATCTTGACTGATAAGCTACGCTATTAGAGCTGTCATTACCGCGGCTGCTGGAACTAGGATTGCCCTCCATTTGTTTTTTATTTTATTAAAAGACTACTCCCGGAATTTAATTCCTAGGAATAATTCCTGTGTTGCGTTTATGTCCATTGTTTACAAATATTGAAACGACGGACACAACGAACACAGACCCGGAACAACCATTATTGGACCTCACAAATTTTTGTTCCGGGTGGGATTCGAACCCACAACACTCGGCGCAGTGGCAGCGGCGAGGTTTCCACTTAAACCAATACGCCTAATGTGCAGTCAATTGTGCCTTGTTAAAATATTTAAATTGTAACTATGCCGGTTACGGTGCATGAAGTCTCGGGCTCGATGCCCGAGTTGAGCAAAATTTTATTGAGAATTTTTGCCAAAAAAATCTTAGTTGTTCAGTCACGGTGCCCGGTCCTGTATTACGTGAAACCTAGAAATCCTTTTAACTATATAATATGGGTGTAATACCTCTCTGCTTATCACATAGTCGGAGTATATAGGCGTGAGACTATATATGTATGATAAATTTCCGAAGTGACAGACAAGGATGACATTTCGCTGAAATTAAAATATCGATGATGATGAATTTTCTTGTCGTTCACTTATTGGCGGATACCAGACACAACAAATACGGTCCGACTCTAGAAGTTCTTTGTACCCTTTGTTTGAACGTTTGTAAGGCGCTGTGACATAGGTATAATTTCTAAAGTAGGAGCTGAATTTATAAAAGAAAAAAAATTGTTGTGTTCTGTACTGCTACCAAATATTTGTTATACTGCAACATCATGCATACACAGATTCATATAACTTGAAATAATTTACCTCTCATCTAATATTTTAAATGCAAATATGAGTTTGACTGTTTGTTTTTTATGCTTCACGTCTTAATTACTCGACCGATCATCATGAAATTTGGACATAGATCATAAAGTACCTTTCATTAAAGTACTTTTTCTGAGCGAGCAAAGCCTTGACAAAACCGTAGTATTTTATGAAATAAAAATATCTTTATCTCCTACAATGCTAAAAAGTCTCTTCGTATATAAACTTTGATAGATACTACCGGCCTTTAACACACGGTGTATTAGCTTTTTAATCTCAGTTTTTATATAGACAACACAGGAACTATTGTCATACCGTCTAAGAAATAGTTTTGCAGTGCAAAGGTGCACCTTATTACTCTTACAAAGCCTTTCTGCGATGCTCTAGCGCGGTAAGAAGAGACATATTGGTGTTCGGTTCGCTTAGACGTAAATTAAAAAGAATTTTGAAGGTATTTTTATCGGAATACACGTTTATATGAGCTATGAAATATTATTTTTACAGTGATTTCGTTCTATGTAATGATATTAGAAACTAGATATGACACTTTCATATTAATAAGAATATCAGCCCTGTATTAAATATATATATAATAAAAATACCTATATACATACGGTAATTAAATCAAAAAATCAATTTTTGTCCGTCTGTCTCTCTGTTCTTTCCGGCTAATCTCTGAAACGGCTGGACCGATTTTGACGGGACTTTACTGGCTGACAGTTGATGTTATTTAGGAGTAATTTTTATCCTAGAAAAAAGAATACAAACTTTTGTTGAATTCCACACGGACGAAGTCGCGGGTAACAGCTAGTATTGTAATCGTATTAGCCCTGTATTAAATTGTCCCACTGCTGGGCACGGGCCTCATAATTGTGAGAAGAGTTAGGCTATAGTCCATCACGCTGGCCCAGTGTGGGTTCACATATCTTTAATACCATTTGGTGAACTTTCAGACATGCAGGTTTCCTCACAATGTCTTTCTTTACCGTTAAAACGAGTGATAAAAACTATGCACATAACTTCGAAAGACAGAGATGTACGCCTTGGAATCGAACTCTAATAATATAATAATAATATTCTACCATATACACACAACACCATCTAGCCCAAACTAATCAGAGCTTGCACTATGGGTACTAGATAATGGATAAACATACATATATACTTTTTTTTTGTAAATACTTACATATTATACATAGAAACACCCAGACCAAGACAAACATCCATGTTCATGCACACAAATGTCTGACTTGTGCGGAAATCGAACCCGCGACCTCAGGCATGGCAGTCGGTTACACTAACCACTACGCCACCGAGGCCGTCAATATAATATATAATTATTAATACATACATAGACTTACGCCAGTTAAACGGAGGGATAGGCAGATACAAATGGATTTTCACTTACGTTACTTTTATATAACGGCAAACGGGGATTACCGTGATCATGCTCAGTATTTACATAACTTTTTGAAAGTGCTTTTCCATCAAGTAATTACATTTATACCTGTGCCGATATAAAGCAATAGGCTCTTCTCATATTACGTAAGCCCTGGAGCCATTGCTGACATATACACGCAGACAAACAAAAATAATCTATCCTCTTTATAATCTCAGTATAGATAACATGTTACCGTATCTAGAAAGCGAATACATCACGGCAACAAGCCTTTACTTCAATCTGGCGTAAAAATCCAGACTCTTTCTATTCTATACAGGATGTTCACACAGCTCCACATAAGCTTTTTAGAGGCAGGCACGTACAAGCACCGCGAGGCGCCGTGTTTGTAATAAAAAATCTTACTTATCGTGCGTTCCACACTGTTGGATGAGTGCGATTATTGATCGAATGTTTTGGAGTTGATATCACATAAATACATATTCTCGCGACTTTATCCCTGAAGAGTTAAGCATAAGAGAATCTTTATTTATCTTAAAATAAAACACTCGCTCGAGTAATAATTATTAATAATTTCTGTGTGACTTACAAACGTTAAACAACTGACATAACGAACACACAGACTCCCTCGCCCTAGTGACAATAGCATAGCAAAAACTGAAACCAGGTTCTACGCGTGCAGTCCACACCGTATTACAATGACATCTACTTTTCGCTAGCTGTCTTAGGTGAGAGAGTAACTGCCTCCGTGGCGCAACGGTAGTGAATGCGACTGCTGTGCATGAGGTCTCGTGTTCAAATCCCGGGTCAGGCCAACAAAAAGTTATTGGGTTTTCTATTAAGAAATCTCAATAACAGCCCGGAGTTAGGAAGTTGGCAGTGTTGGACACGCCCTCGGAAAGTATGTAAAGCCATTGGTCCTGCGCCTGATCTCTCTCCGTGTCGGATTACCGTCCCATCGGATCATGAGAGTTAGGGAACACAGTGCACTTGTGTTTGCGCATACGCTTGTGCACTATAATATCTCCTGCGCAGATGGTCAGTCTCCGTTAAAATTGGCCGCCGTGACCGAAATCGGTCTGCAGGACATTATTATTACTTAGGTGAGCATAATGCCGGTTTACGAGGAAAATTCTAAACGCCTAAAGCGCTGCTACTAAGATTTTCTTCATATAAGAACTCAATAACACTACTCGATTCTAAGACCATGTAATCACAAGCATTGCTGCCACTAACACCAACTCCATAGGGCCCTCCCCCATTAATTATCCTGTGCACCTAGGTTATGGACACTAACTGCATAAACATCATGAAAATGAATATAATGATTAATAACAATAATATCAGCCCTGTATTAAACTGTCCCACTGTAGCGCCTCTTCTCAACGAGAGAAGGTTTAAGCCATCGTCCACCACGCTGGTCCAGTGCGGGTTGGCACACTTCACATATCTTAGAGAACATTCTGTAGAACTCTTAGACATGCTGGTTTCCTCACGATGTTTTCCTTCACCGTTAAAGCGGGCGATAACTATTGAATACGCACATAACTTCGAAAAGTCAGAATTGCCTTGGGATTGACCTCAAGACTTCTGCTTGGCAGTCCAACGGTCCGTTTATGAATGCTCTATCTATAGCCTAGTGGGAGACCGTTATAATATATTATGATATAATAGTTACAAAATTAAATTTTAATAGATGTGCCCGCGGTTTCACCCTCGTTTATGTTTACTGCGCCGCCTTTGTAGGCCGTAGCGTGATGTTATATAGCCTATAATCTTCCTCGATAACTGAGCTATCCAACACTAAAATAATTTTAAATTTGGACCAGTAGTTCTTGAGATTAGCGCTTTCAACCAAACAAACAAACAAACTCTTCAGCTTTATAATATTATTTTATTTTACCCGCGGCGTCACTCACGTAAATGTAGGTTAGATTAGCAACCGTACTTTTTTCTTGGATGAAAGGTATTCTATGTCTTATTCCGTATCCCTGACAAATATACAAAATATCACGATGATCAGTCAAGTAGTTAAAGCGTGAAGGTGAAACAAACAAACAAACTCACTTTTACATTTATAATAGTCGTAAGGATTAAAACCCCCATATTTTTATACAGTCGGTGCTTCTGACTTCTGCTAGATCACCAAGTGCAGATATACCAAAATAAAAATGAGGTAATATCTTTCAAAAAAGAGATTCAAGGGATAAACCAGGCCATTGGATTGGTAATCCCATTCCACAGGTACAATATTCAAATGCAACAAGACTGTAGAATAAATTTGAAATGACGTTGCATCGCATGTTGCGCTTTTCAATGTGAGGCTTCTCTAATATTTCTATGTGCATAAAAATGTAAGTAACTTACTACATGTCTGTTACTCGCTTTATAAGTATTCAGAGTATGAAGCTGAAAAGTTTTAGACTACCATCGATGTATTTTTAAAGTGAATGTAGGTATAAAGTTATTCTTGTGTTCATTTTTCAATAGACGTAGAATGAGAGCAAAATATACAGTTCAGTTTGCTTTTGAGTAACTATTCCTTTTTTCTCGTTTTGCTTCTCACTTCTGTGTTCTTTTAACACATTTCACATCCCATTTGTTAGTTTTATTGTTAAATACACAGTATTTATTATTGACCATAAGTTTCGGGAGCCGAATGTGGACCCTTGCAACGCGTAGTAATTGTCACGATTAGTTTGCAAAATATATTTAATATAGGCTATCAAACTAATCTGTTGAATTATATCGATGGACACATTTAATTGTAGCTCATAGAGACACTGTGTCGAATTGATTAAAATTAGTAAGAAAATTAACCACGTTAAATAATTGTTAGTCCAAACAATACAGTAGGTATGCAAAAATAGGAGTGTGTAAGTAATGGAAGTACAGTGGACTTGGTGTGGATTCACTCCTTGTTAAAGCATTTTGCTTAGCAAGTTTAATCCTACCTAATATTTAAATGCCTTTGTGGCGCAGCGGTAGCGAATGCGACTGCTGTGCATGAGATCTCGGGTTTGAATCACAGGTCGGACAAACAAAGAGTTATTGGATTTTACTGTTATCAAAACTCAATACCAACTCAGAGTTAGGAAGTTGGTGATGTTAGACTCCACCAAATTCCTAATTCTGGACTGCGCGACACCACAGGTTTTTTTATATTTTTATTATTTTGCACGTCAAATGACCACACACCGCGTGATGGGAAACGATCATGTGGTCCAAGAGCAGTGGCCTCCAAACCATCCTCACAGCAACTGAGGCGATATTGAGGTCCCTACTTTGACGGCTTGAAAAGGTGCTTTTCCACGCCCCGCTTAAATAACCTAGGATTTAAGAAGAAGGAAACACGTGCCTTGGAAGAGAATTCCATGCCTTGATCGTCTAACATCACCAACATATGCACGATTTGATTTTTATACGATTTTACACGATTTCTATGTTTTATTTCCGTTCACTGGAAAACCTTTTTATATACAGATGTCCTATAATTAATGGATAACCTTGAAATGACTTATAGTAGAAATTAAGGCCGTTCAGAAAAAAAAAGTGCAATAGCTAGTCATACTTTTGACTGTATATTTATTAGCATAATTAGTGTTTATTAATAAAACAACAAAAAACCGATGGAATTCATTCATTTATGGTCGTAGTGTACAGGAAAGTTAAATAAGGTAAAAATATTTAGATTTATAAAAAGAAATAATATCTCAGATAGTAATTATGATAGATTTTATTCATATTTTTTTCTGAATGGCCACCATTTCTACTATAAGACATTTCAAAGTTATCAATTAATTACCGAACAACCTGTATATATAATTTATTTTTTTATTATAACTAGTTTTTGCCCGCGACTTCGTTTGCGTATGTAGTTAGGTTATGTTAGTAAAAGTACTTTTTAATTGGTGAAAGATATCTTATGTCCTTTTCTGTTCCCTTGACAAAGTTTATGCAAATTTCATGATGATCGGTCGAGCAGTTATGGCGTTGAAGCGTAGCAAACTCACGTTACCATTTACTATATTAGTTAAGGTGTTACCTTTTCATGCCAGGAACAGGTAAAGAGTCGATATCACGGTTTAGAAATACAGAATTTTCGATTCATAAAATACTTTTACAAATTCCTTAAATGTTTAATTCATGTTGCTGATTGTACATGTACCTTGCATGCGGTTACACGAGAGCTATCGTATGATCGGCGCTAAATTATATTAATGGATATTTTCGTAAATAATATAAATATCGTAATATCGTTATTTCATCAGAAAATGTTGTAAAAAATACCACACTTAAATTCACCAATATGCAGTCGCCTTCACAGCAAAACCTCAATAAAAATAAGGTACTTTTAAAGGATCATGGCTGCTGAAAACAAATAAAAGTTAAACCATGTAACCCATTGAGTCGCAACGGCACACCGGCGGCTAGACACAATGGGTTATTATGTCTGGCATTCCAATAATTAACATGTTAAATAGTTATAAAACTACTTATCTTAAGTTTGTGTTTTCAATATATCCTCCAACACATGAATTACGCTAGCATCTACTAGAAAACGCTTGCCTTCTATACTAATATAATAAAGAAGACTGATTTTATTTTTTGTTTGTTTGTTTGATTGTATATGTATAAAGTAGTTTAATTTCAATGTACTTTTAGTTTAAATTAACTTTTATTTTAACATAACGTTTGATACCTTTATTTCAATTTTAATGGCATTTTTATATACCTCTTATGTTATCAATTCTTTTATAGACATTAATTTGTTCTGTTGTCGGTAGAATGAGGTCTAATTCACCCCTTTACATATTGAAAGTGATTTAAGTTTATTCCCTGTATAAGCTTTTCTTCTCTAACTTCAGAAGTCCGGTACCTAAAAACTAAAATAAAACCTTTTTAAACTTTTATAACTGTCTTCAGAAACTGCCACTTAAGATGGCGACCATGCAACCCATATTTCTATTGTTTAATCGCGAATTTAAACTAGTTAAATAAAGTTTGGTAAGGTGTTCGAGGTGCGAGTTTTCAGTTTCGGGAAACTGCATAAACTTAAATACGAGGCATTAACTCGGGAATTATAATCCTCTTGCAAATTCGACCAAGAGTTTAAAAGTGGAGATTTCAGATTTTATTTTAATATTCATCCTATTGCCTATCGAGCTAGCAATGGTAAGTGTCAACTGTCGATTTCGGCAATGTCAGGTGTAATTACACAAATTATTTAAATGAACTTTGTTTAAAGGTAAACAAGACAAAAACTGGAAAAACATCAAATAACTAGAGTTTACTCACGTCTTTGCTTGCGGTAATCTAGATTTGTATATAAAATTCTATCCCTCGGAACATTACTGTTTATCTGCATATGATCCTTATATCCTTTTCTGTACCCGTGACAATGTGTATGCAAAATTTCATAATGATCGGTCAAGCAGTTTAGGCGTGATAACGTAACAAAGAAACTGACATTTGCATTCATAATATGAGTAAGGATATGTACATACATACCTCACGGCTATATCCAAAAGGTGGCGCAGATGTTCTACACCAACATATAACCAGCCTTTTGAGGACCTACGTAATAGTGGGACTAGACTCGTCTATTTCTGTTTACTAGAAGCACAGTTCCAGACTGCGTGCTACTATTGAGAAATTCTTAAGAGTAAAACGCAATATTTTCAACACGAATTTGCATGCAGTTTTTGCCTATAGATAGAGTGATTCACGAGAAAGAATTAGGTGAATAATATATTTTTTTTTATACTACCCAAGTGGCAAACAAACATACGGCTGCTAGCTAGTCTACCACTTAGTGCCACAAAAAATACCAATTACATCAGGAATGTCTAATTGATTCAGAACAACTTATCTATACATATAATATTAGTCACTTTACTGACCCGTGCAACTTGTCTGTTTCACATAAGAGAATTTTACCTGTCTTTGCAACATTTTTCATGTATGCTCTGCTCCTATTGGTCGTAGCGTGATGTTATATAGCCTATAGCCTTCCTCAATAAACGGGCTATCCAACACTGAAATAATTTTTCAATTCGAACCAGTAGTTCCTAAGATTAGCACGTTCAACCAAACAAACAAATAAACAAACTCTTCAGCTTTATAATATTAGTATAGATTATAACTGATGAATGTCTGTACAAAGAAAACGTTTGAGAGAAATTAATGTCAGGAGGATTATATACCTAAATATTAAAATTCCGCACGCGCGAGGCCGCGGGCAAAACCTATTCATATTTATAAAATCAAGCTTCCGTATATTTGTGTCAGTAAAACTCGAAAAGTAATTGATTGATTGACTTGAGTTTTTTACACGAAATTTGATTTCTATATAAGAATGTTTTATATTGAAGTCTTCGCAAGATCAAGCATTATTTCCCTTATAATTAATATCAGATAAGGCTAAGCGAAACATTGACCGGCTTAGGTAGTACCTATATACATAAATGTACGTAAATAAGTTACGAATTATATAAATAGCAATTTGAAACAGGCATATCATTTACTTGCGCTGACTGCAAAATATTACAATTTATGAATACTCCGACATTAAACTTTCTTCTGTAAGTAGGTGGGGAGCGCCTCACAATTGTGAAGTTTTAATTGAAACCTCAACGTCTCGTCTGTGAGTTTGTGCCGGGCTTTGTAATATACAATCAGCTATAGTTGTGGGATCGGGAACTACTTTAATGCTGTGTACCACGCGGTTTCTGACTGTTTTGTCTTCCTGTAGTTTGAAATTAATTTGTTATAATCTATTGGAATTAAACCTCTTTCATCGCAGTTTATATTGATAAAACAACTGATAAGCTGTTTATTTAGAGTGCCTCAGTAGTGCAGCTATAGTTTATGGGAGTGGTGCACATCTTCTTCTCCCTAGCCTTTATTATTCCCAAGTCATTTGGGGTCGGCTTTTCTAGTCTAACCGGATTTGACTGGATATCAGTTTTTACACGGAGCGGCTGCCACCTGACCTCCGCAACCCGAAGGCTAACGATACCCTAAGGCTGGACCAGTGTCAAGATATTATAGGGCACTGACTTCCCAATAACGACTGCCATAGATGTTCATGGCAGTCGGGACCGACGGGTTAACGTGCTCTCCGAGGCACGGAGCAGGCGATAATTGTCAATCAATACGCACATAATTTCGAAAAGTCATATAACTTACCAAAGTCAGAAATGCGTGACATGGGTTCGAACCCGAGACCCTGTGCTTTGCAGTCTGTTGGTCTCCCCACTGAGCTACCGCTGCTTTTTTTAGTGTTACCCCACTGAGTTACCGCGTTGTTTATTTATCACTTTATAACATTATTTTGAAAACTCTCACACTACTACTATTAAACTTTACTTATTTTTAAACGAATTAAATTAATAACCCGTTCCCGGACAGTACGTCGTGAGACGTGGATTATGACCCTCATAATAAGACACGGCGGCTGTAGGCAGCGATTTAAAATATACTAAAAGTAAAACTTCGTCCACGGCCGACTATTTCCCATAGCATTTATAGGAATAATATGACTCTATGCCGTTTTAGGCTAAAATACAGACCACTAGAGCCACAGCAAACACTCCTGCCGTAACACACGGTTTAGAATCCATTTGGTATTAATGTCCGCCTACAGGCGGTTACGTCTCTGACCGTTACTACCGCAACACATACTTTTAAAACCGTGTAATGTGGCAATACGTCCTCAGAGGTGATGTCACTTTGTATGGAAAGTTTGTGTGCCATATCACAAATTATTGAGAGTGGTTTTATGTCCGTGAATGTGTTAAAACTATTTACATTTAAGTTAACACTTTCCCCGACGTTTTGGTTGCTTTTCAGCAGCCACGGTCACGGGGAGACAGTCTCGTTGTGACCAATAAAAACCGGAACCGGAAAAATATTGGGTATTTTATCAAAATATTCTCGGTAGTAGCATCGAGTCTAGAACTGTGCGCCCAGTAGATGGCAATATGCTCGCCCAATATGTCGGTAGGTCCTAAAATCTACGCTGGTGATATGTTGGTGTAGAACATCTGCGCCACCTTTGGGATGTAGGCATCTTCTTCTTCTTTTCGTGTGGTTAGTGGCCAACCTGTTGTCAAGAGTTGTTCAAGCCGCCCGTAAGCCTCTGCATGGCTTAACGACTGCTGTCAATTGGCGACAACTGGGGCTGACTTTTTACGTGCCCTCCGAAGCACGGAGACGTTCAGATGAAATACCACTAAGCGATTACCCATCTATAGACTGACCGCACCCAACGCTGCTTAACCTCGCTAATCGTTTACCGATCAGTGAGTGCAACTGGCTATGAGCGCCGCTATGAGTTATGAGATTATATATGTATATATCCTTGCTAATATTATGAATGCGAATGTCAGTTTGTATGTTATGTTGCCACGCCTAAACTACTTGGCCGATCATCATAAAAATTTGCATATATGTTGTTAGGAGTACAGAAAAGGATATAGGGATAGGCATATCCAGATAAACAGTACTATTCCGAGAGATAGTTTATTGACACAATCTAGATAAACGCGAGCGAAGTCGTGAGAAAACTCTAGTTATTTGATATTTTCCACTTTTTTGTCTTGTCAACCTTCAAACGAAGTTTATTTAAGTAATTTGTAATAACCCTTGACATTGCTGAAATCGACAGACACTTACCATCGCATGGGTCGCGAGCCAAAATAAATAATAAATAAAATCTACAATCTCCGCTTTTAAACGCGTGGTTGAATCTGGCAGAGGATTAAATGCCTCAGTTAATGCCTCGTATTTAAGTTTATGAAGTTTCCCGAAGCTGAAAACTCGCACCTCGAACACCTTACCAAACTTTATTTAACTAGTTTAAATTTGCGATTAAACAATAGAAATATGAGTTGCATGGTCGCCATTTTAAGCGGCAGTTTCTGAAGATGGTAATAAAATGTTAAGTTGGTTTTATTTTAGTTTTTGGAGTATCGAACTTGTGAAAGTAGAGAAGAAAAGCTCATACAGGGTAAATCACTTTTAATATTTAAAGGGGTGACTTAGACCTCGTTCTACCAATAAGAGAACAAAATGATGTTTATAAAAGTTTGATCATTTAAAAGACAAATAAAAATGCCACGTCATAAATTAAAATATTGGTTTTAAACGTAATGCAAAAGACAAAAGTCAATTTATAAAAATGTTAAAAAAAATTTAATGTTTTTTTACTTTGAAATTAAACTACTTTATACGAACTTCAATGCGGTTTGTTTGTAAACACAAAATTAAGATCATTTTAAAATTATTAAACTGTTTAAATGTTTTAACTATGTATAAATGTACACTTTGCTCGACGTTTTGGTTGATAATCAGCTTCCATGGTCTTCTAAAGAACCTTAACATTTTTTAGGGTTTTGCGACTGCTGTAAGTACGATGTGTTGTATTTAAGTGTGGTATATTGTTTCATAAAGATTATTATTTATCCAAATATTCATTAATTTAATTTAGTACACAGTCAATCCCGATAATTTGGGAATCGCGCCGGTTACACGGTAGCTCGCGTGCGGTCACAGGGCATAGGTGTAGTCAGCAACAAATTTAATGAAATAAAAATCCTATAATTATGCTTTATTTCTAAACTGTAAGTATCGTTATGTTGCTGACTGAATGAAGATGACAATGAATCGGTTTAAGATGAATACTAATTAAATAATCTATAGTGCAATTCTATTCTATTCTATCATATACACACAACACCATCTAGTCCAAACTAAGCAGAACTTGTACTATGGGTAGTTACTAGATAATGGATAAACATACATATATACTTTTTTGTAAATGCATATATATTACACATCGAAACAACTAGATCAAGAGAAACATCCATGTCCATGCACACAAATGTTTGACTTGTGCGGGAATCGAACCCGCGACCTCAGGCGTGGCAGTCGGTTACACTCGAATTTCGTTCGAATAATTATAGGCATTTTATTATAAATATTAAAATTTAAAAAAAAATTTAGTAGCCGTTCAGTTGACGACTTCTTTATAATTATGTAAACTGTATAAAGCCTATTCACACGACGCAAGTTTCTTGAAGCAAGTGCCATACTACATAGCACGAAACATGTATTACAATACTTGTCTCGATTAGCAGGCCTTTACAGGCACTTTTTAGAATAAGATATATTTATATTTAGTTCGATTCGCAACGATCAAAATTCGAGCAAAGTATTAACTTTGCTCGACCTGGATACCGAACCCCTTGCATCATGCCCAGTATACGCGTTTATTACAACTAGCATGAGTACACCGAGGCTGAATTTATTATACATACTGATCCACGTAACTCCCGTCGCAGGCGTACTGTAGTTCACGTAGTCGAAATGGCGGGCAGAAGCTAGTATCACATTAATGTCAGAATAACAATGAACACCCAAAACTCTATTACAAGGATATTTATAAATGATACACAAAAATACACCAACAATAGGTATAAATAAATGCCACCCGCTTTTATTTATAAATAAGAAAATATACGGCCAATTTCACGGTTCAGCCCGCCTCATAACACGAAATATGATCATGCTTCTTAAACACATATTTTTGACAAGGACAGACAACTAAGAAACATTACCCACATAAGAGGAAGTATGGCTCTTATAAATATTTGACAAAGCCTTCATATCATACAGTGCCTTTGAAGACATTTGGAAATAACAGTTTGATAAAACGATTTATACAAGTTGCTGATTTAATCACCTACAATATCGAAACAGATGATCCACGATGTTTTATTGATATCAGCAAAAAAGTAACTTTTTTTTTATCAAATCATTCCCTAGTGTTCTAATACGCAGCTTATCTCGATAAACAGATCTAGTATTTTAAACGCATATGCCATGCGTTTCATTATCTCACATTAATTAAATTCTTTAAGGTTCAAATAGAAATATTATAAGTATTAGATCCTTAAAAGGTAGTAGATCCTCGCTGGTTTCAGCATGAATGAGCCGGATCGACCGGGGTAGTACTACCCTCTCACAGAATACCGGCGTGAAGTAACGGTACCCGTATTGTTGCGTTTCGTATCGGTGAGTGAGAGAGCCGGAGGCCCAGTTACCCCGATCCTTTTCCTATCCTTTCCTTTGTCTTTTCCTTCCTTCATTCCTTTTTAAAGGGCTGGCAACGCACTTTTAACTCCTTTGAGGTTGCGGGTGTCCATGGACGGCGGTAATCGCTTACCATCAGGCGATCCGTCTGCTCGATTGCCCACCAAAGTTTAAATATATATACACGTCAAAATTTAAGAAAATACTAAAAAGTATATAATTTTTATGACAAAGTAAGCCAATTCGAGGAGTAAAGGTGTGATAAAGCAGGTAAGATACTCATAGGCACCTACACTTTTTAATCGCCAATTATATAAAATATATTATTATTATATAGACCAGCAAGGTATCTAATATATACGTACGCTACTAAACTAGGTCATATTTTAGTGAAATATCTGTGCCAAAATAAAACAGTTTACGAAAGATAGAGACGTAACAATCGACCTAAAATCTATCTCCGATAACCTAATATCAAGTGAAAGAATCTCCATAAATAAAGTTCTTAAAAAATCTTCCAATTTGGCACCAAAACGGCTATTTAAAAGAAATATATTGCAATCTTTGTAATAGCCCGCATAATATATACCCATTTCTGTAGGAGTGCCTTAAAAAAGGCATATTGCGTTCGGTTTAAAACGTTTCTCTTGTAAGCTTTTAATAGAAGGAAAAGTAGTTCATGTAAAGAACCACTTATTGCGAGTTGGTTTTGGATTTGATTTCTTACTTATCTTTGGGACAGTTTTTATGGTTCATGTTTTAAGCGTTGTACGATCATATTTAGCTGAGCTAATGTTTTGTTTTAAATGTTTAAGATATAAGAGTTGTAAGAATTTATTTAGTGACTGCCCCGTTAGCCTTTACCCATTAGTATATAGCTGAGGATTGTAGAATTCAGAGTCTAAATAGGTTAGTTGCCTATTATCTCGAGAGCTACGTTTAAATAACGTTTACGTCATAGTTTGTACCGTGCGTCCTTTTTCTGTTATTTGACAACAAACAAAATTGTATCTTATTTATTTTTGAGTATATTTCAAAAACTCAAGCATTACTACAGGTTTTCAGTTGCTACAATCCTGGTTTATATATTCGTGGTTGTGGTTCTTTATATTTTAGAGTTTCAGTAATGTAACTAAATGACGTAAATAATACAAGAATTTCAGTCAACTACCCTATTCTGTGTGAAGCCGACAGAAGGCAGTAGCAGCTTAAAGCTAGGAAGTTGGCGATGTTTTATAACCGTGGCTCAGAAAACATTACAACCCATTTTTCAGATTATGGGAGATAGGAAATCTTGAATTTCATTCTTGAAGACACAATTATTAGTTTATTTAACAGAAGAACTTCCTATCTATCAAAAGGAAATATAAAAATGAAAGTGACATTGATGAGATTTTTAACTCACAAGTAACAAAATAACGATGTCAAAGAATATTCAGAATTAGTTTAACTATCTCAGGATCACATGAATGATGGTGGTTCAGTTCAGAGATCGAAAACTGGATGTCCGTAGCCTCGGGTTCGATTCTCGGGAAGGACAAAGTACTATTGGGTTTTCGATTTAGAAATTCTTAACACCAGCACGAAGTCAGGAACTGTGCCTTTTAGATGGCAAAAGGCTCGTTTATTATGTAAGCCTGAAAAGCATATTTAATGAAATTTGGGTACAATATACCAAGTTCAAGTTCAAGTTCTTTATTTTGTGTCCATAGGTTTTACAAGGTGTTATGTTATAAAATACAGTAACCATCTATGTCCCGCCGAAAGGCATACAAAATTTTAATTGCAACAAATATTGCAATAATAAATCAATAGTAAATATTATAAAATTACACATTAGAAATTAAAATAGTCAATATGTTACTAAAATTAATAATAATAAATTAGAGCTTATCGTTAATAAACTCATTTACTGAGTAATAAGCTTTATCTTTCAACATGTTGGCTAGTTTATGTTTGTATTCGTTAAATGTTTTACTATTTTTTAAGTCCTTTGGTAATTTATTATATAGTTTAGGTGCCATTGCGTATATACTTCTATGTAAAAACTTTGTTTTACTTGGCAACATGTGTAATTTATCAGAACGACGTTGACTTTCTATAGACTTATACAGTTTTAGATTATTTTTTACAAAGACGCATACTTCGTAGATATATAACGAGGGCAAAGTCAAAAGTTTCAATTTTTGAAAATGTGGTTTACACGTGTCCGTTCGTTTTAGTTTGCAGATGGCTCGTATGCATTTTTTTTGGGCAATAAATGCATCGTCATTATTTACGGCATTGCCCCAGAATATAACACCATATCTTAAGGTCGAAGTGACATAACCGTGATATGCCGCTAGTAGTGCAGTTTGATTCGCGATTTTACCTAGTAAATATAGTGCATAGGAAAACTTATTGAGCTTACTACAGACATGTTCAATATGTGTTTGCCATGACATGTTGCTGTCGAGATTCAATCCCAAAAACTTCGTTACATCGGTTCTATCTACTGTTTTTCCCTTGTAATTTATACGTGCAAATGAGCGGAGTTTCTGTCGTAATTGAAAGTCCATCACTGTAGTTTTTAATATATTGATTTTTAAATTATTCGCACTTAGCCAGTCAATTATTGAAATCAAGCTATTATTTATGTCTTTTTCAATTTCCTTGATGCATTCGTTGTTAAATACTACTGTGCTGTCATCCGCGAACAAATACATATGGTGCTCAGTCGCACTCGGGAAATCATTAATGTAGCAGAGGAATATACCACTGCCTACTTTCGAAGATATAGCTGTGAGACTGTGTATGTTATTATAAATTAGTCCGAGCTGTGATTATCTCTTTCATACATTGATAATTAGTTCGGGCTCGGCGCGACAGCAATAGAACTAAAGTTCCTTTCTTTAATGTTTTGATGCTCGTATTTCCTCTAAATAGGTGTTTAAATATAAAGTGCTGCTTTGTATGTAAAAAATCGGTCACGTTGTGGATTATACCCTTTCTTTTCTTATGTATCTGTGTTTAGGCTAACATGGTGTCTTAAAGCAGCAAAAACATCGTGTAATTTTGGCGAATTGAAATAACGTTTACGTGCAGACACAAGTGATATAATTTTTTTTAAATACCAATAGTGTAAAACGTTATTGATATATATATATATATATATATTTGTGGGATATTTTTCCCACAGTGAGTCCGACATGACTTCTTTGTCATCGCCCCGCGGAGAGGTACGTCAAAAAAAATGCAAAAAAAAATATATGTGGAGGAATGCTATTTAATTATAATGTTGATTAGTTCAACAGTAAATAATATTATGTAATTGGCACTTTCGTTACAATATAATTATTTAATTTCCATAACTTGTTGTTTAAATATTAATTAAGGCATGATCGTTCTAATCCTAATTTATATTTAATAATTTGAAACACTAATATTAACCCATTCGCAAACGGTAATTGGAATAGATATTGCAATGATTGAAATACTGATTTGCATGACTATGATGTAGTGGTTATTGTGGTAACCTCGACATTGGTAATGCACGTAATGATATAGGTTCGATTTCGATTCGAACAGTATGAATTTAATTTTCTGTTGTCATTTAATTAATATAGTATTAGGCATAATTTATAATTATAACAGAGGTCGTATCAAGATGAAACATGCACCAGATATTAATTTAAACCTTCAACAATACAACTAAGAAAAGCGCACTCAATTTAGTGCAGTCGTTTTTGCGAAATGCGCTTACAAACATAAAGACAAAATATTTAAAAATCTTTTATTAAGGCCACTTACCTATTGTAGGATACAATATTTAAGCGTCAAAAAGCATTGTTGATTCTGTGATATCGAAGTTTGCGGTTATGTTTGCAGTTGCTCGATTGCATTCCTAGGCCATAAAAAAAAATTTGGCTATTAGATATCCAATATGCAATCGATTAATGACAACAGTTCTCTTCTATCAGGTAGGCCCCTAAAACATGGCTGGAAAAATGTCAATGTGCTCTTCTCCGTCTCCATCGAGGTCATTATAGGCTATTATTATAAATATTGGGTAGATATGTAGAATTCGCCTAGTACCTAGCTTTTAGTTATAATATAAAGCTAGTATCCAATAACGGGTGTTGTCTTTATAATATTTTTATGTACAAACATCGAATAATTACAATATTATTATATGTATAAATAATAAACGTTTTAAAGCCAAATATATTTTGCCAATATAATTTTGCCAGTATCAACATCCCTTGTTTTCCCTACTTTATTGCCAAGATAGAAGAAAATGATAATATCTAAAGTAGAATACAAAATTTCGGCGCTCAAGCTCGCCATTGTTGTTTTGTCGGATCGATAAGGCATCGGATATCGGCTCAGAACACCCCCAGTATCTTCACACCTCTACTTTGTGGTGTAAGCTGTGCTGAGCTTGAATACTGATACGGGAATAATAATAAAGCCTGTTTTGTATTGGTTTTTTATACAACAAACGTGGCAAACAATATATAAAGTTAGAGTTTTCCGTACTAGGCAATAATATGATTGTGTGAAGAATGGTTTCACGTACTGCCTAGTACTTTATGATTCAAGAATGTTGCGAGTAGCAATGTCGGAAGTGTCATATTTTAACGTTTTAAATGTAATTAATTTAGTTTAAAGCAGCGACAGTCTAGCCTAGTCTGATACAGTGTGAGTCTTCATAAAGTGCACATATGAAAATAAGTGAAACTAGATATCATATTTATCGGTAAGAAAAAAAAAGGCGAAAAAATATTCTTCGATTTATACCTATTTACATTTTTTTAGTAGTTATGGACCTTGTAATTTTTAAACCAGGTGGTTATTTATCGGGCACACCACGATTGTGGCGGTAAGGCCCGTATTTGAGGAGTGGCTGGAGAGGCGGCATGGCGCCCTCACCTTCCGGCTGACACAGGTTCTGACTGGCCATGGTTGTTTTGGCCAGTTCCTGTGTCGTATACGCCGGCAAGAGACGCCCGGTTGTCACCACTGCGGCGACTGCCGCGACGTTGTTGAGGACACGGCGCTGCACACTTTGGCGGTTTGCCCCGCCTGGGCATCGCAGCGCCGTGATTTGATCGCGGCAGTCGGATCGGTTGCCCTCTCGCTCCCGGCCGTAGTTCAGTCTATGGTCCGGAGTGAGAGGTCGTGAAACGCCGTCGCCTCCTTTTGTGAGGAAGTAATTTCCATCAAGGAGGCGGCGGAGTGGGAGAGGGAGCGTTTAAACCCTCTCCCCAACCGCAGAGCCGGGCGCCGGAGGGCGCGCGATGACCTCCAGCCACCCTGAGGTTTGACCTGGGGGTGGCGGGCTTTGTGGGCCTGCCCGCCATCCGTTCAGCACCAGGTCCGAGAGGCGGCGTGCGTGTTCCCACGCGCGCCTCTGTGTCGAGTCCGTCTCCCCTCTAGGGGAGACAGTAGGGTTTTATATGACGTAGTGCCTATTTTGGGTAGGTCTTTCGTGTAGTGGCCTGCCGTTTCATACGGCGGGCCGTAACCTTGGCGGGGTCGCGACCGCATGCGAAAGCGATTCGCGCGGCCCCGTCGATAGTGGTTGTGTCGAGGAACACCGTGGTAGGTTTAGTCGGTATTCCGGGAGGTACTTTACTAATATTCCATCTTTCTTTTACCCCGGCGAGTCCGACATAATCCCTCCGCCCGCCCCCGCGGAGGGATATGCGTCATAGCATTCCCCCAGGTACAAAAAAAAAAAAAAGTTGGTTATTTATGTTAAAACAAAAAAAAATGGTGAATCTGTAGGAAATACCAACGCAATACTATTCACACCCAAGAAAATGCCGGTGACATAATAATAAGGAACTTTGTTAAAATCTCAACAAAACGTCTCCATTACCCCTAGTTATTATTAATCGACGTTAATTGCTATCTTATAAGCTTTAAAACAACATAAAAACCACATCTGTATCCCAAACAAAACACTTTTTATAAGGGGCTAAACAAAGACCTTGCCATACCATTGGACTGCCACGCCTAGGTTTCGAGTTAGATTGCAAGGTATGAATCTCTGAAGTTGTGTTATGGACATATTAAAGTCCTCGGATACGGCAAGCCCCAAAATCTAAAAGATATGTTTTTGGTATGTCTCATTGCTGAGTAAAAGCCTCTCCCTTGGACTTTCAAATTACTCTGTTAGTAGATATCATTATCGCTCGCTTTAAAAGTCAAGGAAAACATGGTAAGGCAACCTGCATGTTTAAAAGAGTTCGCCACAATGCTTTCATATGTGAAGTCTACCAATCCACACTTGGCCATTGTGGCAAACTATGGACCTTTCTCATATGAAAGTTTATAAATGGAGCTTATTAGTATGTATATATAAAGTAAAAATGTGTTTCATGTAGTCCATTTACTCATTTACTAACCATAATATGCATCTAAATACCAATTTTATAAAGAAATATCTATTTAAAAATTCACGTGTACAAAGTCACGGGAAGAAGCTAGTTACGCTATAAACGTCAATAAAATTACGTATTAAAATGAAGTATGACGGAATAACGTAAGCGGTTGGCACGTCAAGCAATTGGTAATGTCAATCCCATACAATTTGTTGATGCTTCTATTCCATAGCACTCATTGTTATTTAAGAGGAAAGCCGCTTTTTATTCGAACGAGGACGAGTACGATTTCGTACAATCGATTAGAAATGAGAGCAAATATATTATTATGAAATCAAATGTCATCATACACAATAGCTATTTGATTTTGTTACTCGAAGATCAGAACTTTAAGTATTTTGGTAGTAAATTCTTAGTAAGATGCAAGAGTTAATCCAAGGTGCCTAAAACTTAACTGGGCAAATGTGAGTGTATTGTAATACATTCACATTTAACTGATATTATAAATGCCAATGTGCGTTTGTTTTTGGTTTAGTTACGCTTTCACCCCTGAATTAATCGACCGACCATAGTACAAACTCTGCTTAGTTTGGGCTAGATGGTATTCTGTGTATGTGATAGAATATATTTAATCAAATAAGAGGAGCCCACCTTGTGACTTACCCCGAACCGTGCTACTGGAGTTAGACCCACAGAAGATAACAGTCTAAGTAAGTCTAAGTCGAGTGCTACACCCCGTATAAAAAGGATTCCCAGGATCTGTAAGTACGCTGTCCCATCAGCTGATAGCCCGTAATCGTGGTCTTTACGTTCGTACACTCGCACATAGGTCATATGAAAAGTGACATCTGTTCATATGACCTATGTGCGAGTGTTGCCAGTTTCATAGACTAATCTAATACAATCCATATTCTGACGTGTAGACCTTCTACACGTCAGAATATGGATTGTATTAGATTTTATACGCGGCTTTGCTAGCGGTAATGTAGGTAAGATAGTAACAGTACTTTTTTTCTGGATGATTGGTACCCTATATCCTTTTCTATTCCGTGAAAGCGTAACAAACAAACTCATATTCACATCCTTACTGATATTACAAACGCGAAAGTTTGTATGGATGTATGAATGTTTGTAACTCTTTCACGCAAAAACTACTGGACCGATTGCGATGAAACTTACACTGGTACGTAGATAGCTGGCGACCTGGATTCACACATAGGCTACTTTTTATCCCGATATTCCCACGGGATAGGGACTTACGCGGGTGAAACAGCGGGAAAAAGCTAGGTTATAATATTAATTAACTAGGATGCCAATAGCTATAATATAATAATATATGTAATCGATTTATAATATAAAAACGTACCACTTAAATATACTACTTTGACCGTAATTGAACAAAATAACCCAGTCTAAAAACGGTTAGGAATTTCAACTCTCAAACCACTTTAGAATTTTTCGCGTAGAACCGTTGAGAGATCGGATATCGGTTTGAGACTCGACCAAAATAGTCAATTAAGTGGAGACATACTAGGTACACGTCCAGGCCGAGATACACCGAGATATCGATCAGGTTCCGAATTGAAAACGTGACGATACCGAGAATTGCGACCACCAGTCTTTTTTCTCTCGTTTGATATCGATCTAGGGAAAAAATACGATGAAATGTTTATGAGGCAAGCTATAAAGATTTAGTAATAGATGTTTATCAATATTAATAAATCAACTCAGGCTTAGACAGGATGTTCAGAGCAAATGTTTGCATTAAGAAAATTCATAACAGTATTGTAAGTAGCAGTCGATTTCTGACTCGATTTAGTTTTTTATGATTAGGTTTTCCTGTTAGAAATTATCAGCATATCGCAGAGAGAAACTTGGCGATATTTAGGACTTCTATTACGTAAGACTACAAGAGCTGGAGAAAGAAGATGAGTTTGGCCACCTTGTCGGGGACATAAAGACGAATATAAATATCACGTGCATGTATATAACTTAGTATGTATGCACTTAAACGTCTTTATTTCTTTCTATCTTAACCGACTAAGTCATAGTCAAAAATCGTTTCTTAAAATTTTACAGAAGAGAAAATAATCCCCCTTGCATCCAAAAAAAAAGTTCTGTTCCCGGAGAAAAATATTGTCAAAATTTACATTAACATGAGCGAAGCCGTGAGCAAAATTTTGTACACTTATAAACGTACGTCTGAGTGCAGTAACATTGAGGTTAGTAATTGAAGTTCCTTAACATTATTTGGTAAATATAAAATAATATTATACAGACATAATACACTTTTACCTTGTTAAAACGACCAATGCAATGTTACGATCGAACATCGTCTGCCATTTCTTTTTGGGATCCCTTTAGAACACTTCCTTATACCGCCATAAGCTTCATAAAGAAACCCATATTACCCGAATTATGAGCAGATAACACATACTTATCTTTACAATAAAAGGTATTTCTCGATGGAGTAAGAGTTGTAATATTCGCGATAACACTGATCGTTATATGCTATACGATTTCACAGTCACATCCAAGCGTTTCAATTAAAAGTTGAGCGCTAGTTCGATAACTAAGGAGTCCAAACGTTGAGCCCGTGAAGGATTTCGGATTTAAATTCATCCACTTATCCCTAGAATAGAGTTATTGTTTTCATGAAGAGGATATAACTTGGTTTAATTCTAGGACTTCGCTGAAACTGGAGCAGAGCTACTAGAAACGTACCTTCATCCTACAAGAGATTACAGTAGGGTATTCCAGGCTCCAAAATGCTCTTACCTAACAACAGAAGATTTTATCCATGCATTGCAGTACGACCACTCTTTTGAAGATTGGCAAAGTGCGAGAATGTGTCAGTGATGATGTGATGTCTAGGGTTTGGTAGTAGCTTACTATTGGATGGTCTATAACCTAGTTAGCTATTTGGAATGCATAAAAATATAATTAATATAATAATTATGTTAACTATTTCGTTAGTTCAAATAATAATGATAAGTCCAAAAAATAAGTACGGTGGTTCGATTTTTTTATATTTGTACATGCTCTAGAACTGCAAATGCATAATTTCTATGTTCAATTTACAAATAATTGGATGAATATGTGCATTACACTTTAGCTCCGCCTTTCAAAAATATACTGGCGAGATGTGATCTCGTTGGTCTTAGTACGAGCTATTACACACAGACTTTTAAATCTGTCTTAAAACGTAATTATTATTACGGGTACGCAATAGAAATTAACTATATAGGTATATAAATATAACTATATATTACTCGTAGACAATGGTGTGGATTACTTGTTCTGGGATAAGAAATTATTTGTAGCATTATAACATATAACGGCTTTTTGTCCCTTATAATAAAATAAAATACATTTTCATAACCACGGACGCGAATAATTATTTTATCGTCAATTTAAATTGGTTGATTTGTTGCAAACCATTTCGCAGGCTAAGGAACCTTTTCGAAAGCAACCGAAACATCGGAGAAAACTGTAAACTTAAATATTGTATAAATAAGTTTTAATTAATTTTAATAGCTTAAATTGTAGTAAAGTTCAATAATAGTGGTGTTAGAGTTCAAAATTAGATAATAAAAGTCTTATAAAATACACAATCATCATTTTTGCTTAGCAGCTTCGATCGATCGGGCTACGGAGACCAGCAACGAATACTTCACTTTCAATATCATCACTTACTACAATATTACCCCAAACACATACAAATTCACTAAAGGTTCACCATTTTTTACCCCTTTTCAAGGGACAACATTTACTGACAATAAATCTTTGACTCTGCTAAGACCGTAGCTAAATTTGCTCTAAGGATTTTAGGAAAGGTTTTTTTATGGTTGCCCTATCGATAACCGTTGGATTTCAGCTACGGTTAGTGCTAACTCTGGATATCTACCAGCTTAGTATTTTAGAACGGACTTGCTATCAAGCCGAAGTGTATATTAGAACTCTTGGAGATAAAAGAAGTAACCAACTAATACTTTTCAAGAAATTCAATTTGGTTCCGCAATTGCGACAGCCGTTGGATTCTCGCGAATTGAATTTTGAATTATTTTCCTGTGAATTCTTTGGATCCTTTGTTACTATCATTATATACTGCAGCTATAGTCTTGTGGGGTGGCTGTAACTAAATATCCACGTAAACGTAAGGTATTTGCACCTCGGGCACACATCTTTGAATTTTCGAAATTGCATATTAAAATTTATTAATCGTTTGCTTTGCCAGTCTAGTCTAAACAGCAATAGCCTAGTGGAAGACCGTGGCAATGTCCATCTTAGTGTATTGCTATTGCTCGTTCAAACTGTGCAGGAAAACTTCGTGAAGAAATTTCCTCACGGTGTTTTCAATCAAGAACATTATGGCTAACTATAAAGTTCTTGATTGATGTAAAGTTTGTCAACCCACACTGGGCCAGCGTGGTGGACTTCAGCTTAACCCTTCTCACTCTGAAAAAAGGCCCATGCAAAGTATGTAGTGGGAAGTATCATCCCATATAAACCTATATATGTTTCCGATATTATGTATTTATTATTTGACAGTCTAACAGTAAGGTAACATGCGGGGCTAAGAGCTCTCCATAATATTGGTTAGTTGTAAAATCTAACCAATATTATGGGGAGTATTAAAATTAGGTAACGAGCCAAATGTAATGTTGATATATCGATTGAAACGCCTCGCAATGAACATTAATGACACTATTCCGTATGACGAGAACTTCTAGAAAGCCAAAATATTCATTGGACTTGCCTGACTAGATCGTCGATAGTTGGATACGGGAAACATAGTGCCTATAGTCGTTTGGGTCAATAGGTTTATTGCTAAAAAACACCATCTAAAGAGGCTCGCACTGGTTGCTTAATCTAGTTCTTTCGTAAATACATATCTTGCATCAATGCAGGCGGCTTTTTACTTCTTCGAAGCTATCTCTGGAGCCCTAACTACCGGTAGCGGGAAGGGTGTTTTTTAAAATTTATATATGTATCTATGCATGTACTCATAGTATATACTCGAAGGTCATACCCACAATTCACCAGCTATCTTTTAGAACCCACTACTATATGCAAATTTAAGACACATAATAAGTGGCCAACTTGCCGCTGCTATATCACCCAGCGTTGAGGGCTGGATGAGAGACAGGTATGTGATACATGAATAATCGTTTGAGTCTGGGTGTTCTTTGTGCCCATTTTGTGAAGATATGCCGGCGATATCGTTAAAAGAAGGTTCAGAACAATACTCAAAAAGATTTTAAATTTAATATACAAATGTGAAATAGTGAAGTAAATTAAATCAAATCAAATCGTAATTTATTTGCGAATATGGGTACCGTGGTCGATATGTTACAATTTATGTTCGGTTTCTCCATAATCCAATCTGGGGCATGCAAATATTACAGAATACAATAATAATACAATATGTACTATGATAATAATTAAAAAAAAATTATAAAAATGTTGAAAGAGCAATTAAAAGTCATATGATGTCAAACGAAAACAACGGATAAATTATTATGTCCATCATTAATATCAATGCATTGGTCATCAAGATATACTTCATTAATATGCTTTGTCCACTAATATTTTTTTAAATTTAATTTTGTAGGTATTTATGTTATCTAATTTACATATATGTCCTGAGATTTTATTATAAATTCTAGATGACATACAAAATATACTTTTATTTAGTAGTAGTCTTGTTTGGCACAGTTTTTATTTTGTACCAGTGACGAGTGCCTTGTAGATGATTAAAAAAATGCATATTTTTCTTTACAAACATAGCCACTTCTAATATGTATATATATGCTAGGAAGCGTGAGTAGATGAAGTGACTCGAAGACTGGTTTACAGCTGTCGGTATTCTTAAGTGTCTAGATTGCTCTAATACATTGCTTTTGGGCTTTAAAAACATATTCCTAGTCGGTAGAATCTCCCCAAAATATTCTACCGACTGGGAATATGTTTGTAAAAATAATACTAACTAGGTTTACTTCGCTCGGGTTAGCAACAGTATCTTTTTTTTGGATGAAAGGTATGCTATGCCCTATTCCCTTTTCTGTTAACCTGATAAGGTGTATGCGAAATTCATAAATATCGGTTATGTAATTATGACGTGAAAGCGTAACATACAAACAAAATCCCATTCGCATTTATATTGTAAGTTAGAATGCACAAACTGTAATTTTTTTTATTCTTTTTTTATTTTATTTCATAGGAAAACAAACAATTGTACAATTTATATTACGAACAGAAACATAATTGTAACAATGGGTAATTAATGTACAATCCACTACGTTTTAACATATTACTACCAAGTAAGGAGACATACAGTGAGGTATTAGTACACTAACTTATCAAACATTATCCATCTATGAGCTATGTTAGTAGTTACTAATTCTGTTATTACTATTCTAGAGATTTAAGGTTATATACTATGGCTTTATTAAATACATGTCGAGGTGAGGCAAATATATCAGTTTTAATAAAGTATTTGTTATACGTTTTAACCAAACGTTGGAGGGGCACCCACTCACCCGCGTTTGTGCGACTACGAGTCGTAGCAAATAGCGAATAAGCGCGCGCCTCTCGTCGCACAACCGTTCTGGGCGCTAAGTAGTAAATATTACTAATTATATCTGGACAGTCATGTATATTATGTATAAGTCCACAGAGAAACATTGCATGTAGTAACAGGCATCTAGATTTTAAGGTAAGTAGATTATATTTTTTTAATGATTCTCTGTATAGTAGACGTTTCATGAGACATTTGTATTCCGTCCTTTTTAAAAACTTGCGCTGAATCCTTTCAATAATATCATCATATTTAGAATAATATGGATCCCATATTGAGCAAGCTTATTCGACTTGAGGGCGAACTAGGGAGTTAAAAAGATACAGATACGTCGCGGACCGTTTAAAATCAGTGGTGGCTCTCATAATAAAGCTATACATTTTAAATGCTTTGGCGACGATCTTATCGATATGTAAGTTTAAGTGTAATTGACTGTCTAGAAGAAAACCGAGATCATTAATTATAGTTTCTCTGACAAGAGCTTCGTTGCACAAAGTATACTCAAATTTAATTAAGGAATTATCTTTAGTAAAATTTATGTATTTACATTTAGAGAAGCTAAGTATAAATTTATTTTTAACACAGTAGTTAGATAGTCTATTTAAGTCCTATTTAATAATAATGTAATTTGAATTATTTTTTAGTAAACCTATGTATTTTTATGGCATTGTGAAATTCTTATATAATGAATACTAGATTTTGATTTATTTACTAGATTTACATAATCTACATTTTATGATGATCGGTTAAGTAGTTAGCGTAAGAAAGCGTAACAAATAATCTCACATTTGCTTTATAATATATTATTATAGTTAAGATTCGATGTTACACCAGGAAGGATGATTATTTTGAATACATTTCGTAGAAATTGTAAAGATATAATTTAGCAATCATGATACACATGAAATCAATATTTAACCAACTGATTGTGCTTATGCTCGCTGTTACACTCGAATATCAATTTAATTAGACTCTTGGTTAATTACGGAGTGTTTCATCGCTAATCCTTTAAGCACGTCAATATGTAATAATTATAGACTGTTCTGGTAATGTCATAGTATGTAACGTTAGTTTTGATATGGTCTAGGTTCGAGACCCGGATCAAGTGAAGTGTTATTTCGTTTTTTGCGAGAAAATTTTCGGTGATTGAATGAAGTCTGGAAACATACATCATCTGCTTGTAGTAGGCAGAATTCTAACACTCTAATTTTGCACGCTATGGTTTTAGGTCCGTTCATTTTTCTTTCTTTTTTTTTTACTTGGAGGAATGCATTGCCGCGTACCTCTTTGCGGGTGCGAGTGGAGGGGTTATGTCGGACTCAACGGGGTAAAAGAAAGATGTTGAAAAGATAATGTACCTCCCGGAATACCGACTAAATCTACCACGGTGTTCCTCGACAAAACCGCTATCGATAGGGCCGCGTGAATCACTTTCGCATGCGGTTGCGACCTCGCCGAGGTTTCGGCCCCCCGCATGAAACGGCAGGCCATTACACGTTAAGACCTACCCACCTACCTACTGTCTCCCTCCTAGAGGGGAGGTGAACTCGACACAGAGGCGCGCGGGAAAACACGCACGCCGCCTCTCGGACCTGGTGCTGATCGGATGGTGGGCAGGCCCACGAAGCCCGCCACCCTCAGGTCAAACCTCAGGGTGGCTGGAGGTCATCTCGCGATGGTTTTAGGGCCTACGTTAAGACGGGCTTTTTGCCATCTATTAGACACAGCTCTCAACTACGTGCTGTGCTATTGACAAAAAAAATTTGACAGCAATATTCAATTACATTGCTATAACCAGATATGGCAGCACTTGCACCCAGTAAATGCTAATGGGCTTTTCACTTCGGTATAAGTAGCAACAGTCTCTGGAAAACTGTTGAACTGCCGCGCAGAAGTCTTAACTTCGATCCAACGTTTGATCGCACCTCGGAATTTTCGATTTTATGTGCGTATTAAGTTGTTTTATGGTCACTTGCTTTAACGGCAAAGGAAGTGCTAAAATTCTCTATAATATTCTCCAAGACGTGTGAAACCTACGAACCCACACTGAATGATGTCCAAACCAGCTCACTCTGAGACAAGGCCTGTACCCAGCAATGGAACATCTTAAACTCAAGACTGATTATTATTACCTGTATTACCAGGATACCCGACGTTATGATAATGTCAGTTCTCCTACCTCTAAAATTATTATTTTAAGTCAATTTATATTTGAAAGAAGACTACTAGGAATTATTTTTGTATCGCGGCGGACTATACACATTTGGACGTGCATCACACAAATGTTTGTCCTGTGTTCCTGGGTTCCAAAACCCACAAATCGAACCCACAAAACTCGGCGAGGCAACCACTTCAATCACTACGCCATCCGTGCATCGAAACTTTAACTTTATTTTTTTACTAGAAGTATTCCGATTATTGTATGTCATCCTCATCTCAGCTTAGACATTCTTTGGTGGACATAGGCCCACCCTAAGGTTTCCACGTAGACTGATCTTGAGCTGCCCGCATCCAACCGCTTTCAGTGACCCTTACCAGGTTGTCAGTCCAACTGGTGGGAATCTACTTCTGCTGCATCTTCCGGTGCGTGGCTGCCACTCCAGAACCTTTCTGCCCCAACGGCCATCGGTTGTGCGAGCTATGTGCTTTGCTCAATGCTACTGTAACTTGTTTATCAGGAGAGCTATGTTGGCAACTATAGTTAATATTATTTGAATGACTGTACCATGTACGTGCCGTTATTCAAATCGTATTATATAGCGTCAAGGAGAGAACGCACGGTGTGCTTATTAGTAATTGAATAATTATATTATGCATTAATTGCAATTCTAGGCGCTTGTTAATAACTGGATTAAGGGTTAATCGATATTATCTTAATTACATAACATGCCTGTCTATAGTTATCTATAGGTTACCTTTTCATTGCATGCTTGTACGCCGCCAAATTATCAAAGTAAAAAAATAATTCATTTAGGTTACAAAGTCACTTACAAAAGTCATAATTTTCACACTGAAAAGAGCTGTTTAAGTTAAAATTATTATACATTACTAGTTATCCCTGATCTACTCTGCTCCCGTGATATTATATACCTAGTAGCATCGTGTTATATAGCCTATGTTACTTTTAGATAAAGTACCATACCAATGGTGAAAATATTCTTAAAATCAGTATAGTAGTTTTTGTTTATTCATTAGAAACAAACATACAAATATACAAATCCTGCCGCTGCATATTATTTACATTGATATTAACTATTTTTAGAGTGGTTTGGACGCACAGAATAGTTTCTTGGAATTTTTGTCTGACTCTCTATTTGTCATTCTATTTTTTCAGCTAAGAAATACACAGGCGATGCAGGCCAACTGAACTTAATGCGGACTAGGTCGCGAGGAAAAGCTAGTTTACTTATAAAGTGTTAATTAATTTCATGCTATAAAATATCTTTAACAGAATTATAATTGCGGTGACATTACTTTAGGGCCTCAAACACATAATTTAATTAGTGTAATTAGTTTAGTAGGTACCAAAACAAATTGCCAACTTAAACAGTTAATTAAAACTCATAATGAATTTAAAAAGTAACCAAATACTTATTTTATATTTAATTAAGAGTGTCATTAATAGACTACTTAATTTTAAAATGGAAATACTATGTAGTTATTGTGTGGTCGCGATGTACAGGCTCGAGTGTGGTGCCCTGTGGTACACTGTGATTAACTCATTGCTCGATGTTGACCACAATGCTATGCATTGCTAAAATGAAAATCCTGTTTGCTTTTAGGTTATAATTAAAATTGAAATGACTTTGTAAATACGTTTCATTGAGTATTCAGGATACTAATATCAAATCATCAGTAAAGTAATATAATAAATCCTTCAACGATCCATCTATCCAGCGTTATTTCAAGAAATAATGGCAGAATGGAAACCACTTTCAACCTGGAATTCGTACCCATGATATTGCAAATGCCTATAGGATGCGGTAGCCAATAACCACCAGGCATTTGCTTATATCAATTATGACCAAAAATCCTAAAGGCAGTATTACAATTGAAAGCCATAATCGTTATTTTAAAGACTTATTTTGACCGTGGTAAATGTCTTGGAACAAAATTAAATTTTCCAACTTCACGTTTTACTGGAATACAAATTAACTAATAAATAAAAATAATAAAATAATAAAAAAGTCTTTATTTTCCTTCACAGCAGGCATCTTAAAAACTAGATAGATCTATGACAAGATGGTTACTTATTATGCAATTTGTGAAGGACTGGTGCTAGAAATAGATATATAATATCTGTGCTACTGGTCACCAGGCCCATCAAGTTGCAGGTTGCGTGCGTGTCACATTTTAAGTGCTTAGTTTTTTCTTTATTGTCATTAGTTAGATGTTATATGTGTTATAATACTTATATTTAAATTTCTAGGTTTAAAAATTAACAAATATTATGTTTTTACTATAAAGTGGAGACGTTATAAAAAGCTTAGTAAAATATAATTTATTCTTGGAATAGAGGTTAGAAACATTTCCATGTGCATTAACTGCTAATAAAGTACCTAGTTATAAAAAAGACTTACGTATGTATATGCATTAGGCATTCGTCTGACACATGCTGAACTAGGTTATCTCGCGGAAGGAGGCAGCAGAGTGGATCCGCGAGGAAAATATTCTTGCAGATATCCGAGACGTCGCCGGCGGACCGCGCAGCATGGCTCAACCATGCTCCCCCGATGCCGCCATAATAAAGACCGTGGGCGGGAGAACGGGGAACTTCCAACCGCAAGCCATTGAGTCGGAGCTACGCTCTCTATTAAACCGGAGCGTCATTGCTCAGGAGTCGTCGTCCGCAAGCATTTCTTGCCTGCGTCAGGCAGTTCCAGGTGGGTCGCTGATGTAGTTTTAGTTCCAGCGGCTCACTCACCAATCAAGGCAGCGAGTTGGCACACCAAGGTAGGTTTAGTCAGTAGTACCTAGGACGTTCTATTTTTTCAGGGTGAGCCCAATATAGCTCCCCTTTTCCGCGGAGAAGACCGGGTCAATGCACTTAAGAAAATTCCTATTTTGATCACATCGTGAGACATTAGCTTTTATTTTCATTCGACTATCTCGTGTTTTATTTTAATAATATTGTAAATTGACGTATCTAAGTAATGTTATTACTTGGACTATGCCATCAGACAGTTCTAGAATAGCAGAATCATCGCTTAGACCTCAAACTTTGTTTAAACTGGAAAATTCCAACTTAGTAAGAACCTTACAGAATATCAAAACCAAATGACCTTGTTTAAAAGGAATAGGAGAGGTTTCTGGTGCGGTGCCGGGGGCCTTTTCGCAGTAAACATTCAGACAATAGTCACTTCGGTGACTCTCATTGCATGCGAAACTAGTCAGACTCACTTAAAAATATCGAAAATTCTTATCTCTTTTTTAAACTCACAGAAGTTCTGATTCTAAACCCTGTTATGTCCAAATCTTTCTGCTATACACTGCATACTAGCAACTGGGGTTTAACGATTAAAATCATTTGTAAATTCAGTACATTGAAAAATGTATGTAATATACATACATTTTTCAATGTACTGAATTTAAATATACTCGAATTTAATTGCTGGCATTGATTGATTTTATTTATTATATACATATACACATATATATATATATTCTTTATTATCCTAAGTCACTTGGGGTCGGGTTTTCTGGTCTAACCGGATTTGACTGGATATCAGTTTTTACACAGAGCGGCTGTTACCTGACCTCCGCAACCCGAAGGCTAACGATACCCTAAGGCTAGACCAGTGTCAGGATATTATAGAGCACTGGCTTCCTAATAACGACTGCCATAGATGTTCATGGCAGCCGGGACCGACGGCTTAACGTGCTCTCCGAGGCACGGAGCAGGTAATAATTGTCAATCAATACGCATATAATTTCGAAAAGTCATATAAATTCCGAAAGTCAGAGGTGCGCGACGTGGGTTCGATCCCGAGACCCTCTGCATTGCAATCTCTTGGTCTCTCCACTGAGCTATCGCTGCGTATATATTGATTATATTGATTGATTATAATTATATCATCACCGTTTTTGGATGCGTCATCATCGTCTGTACGATAGACCAGTACTTACCAAGATTTGAATATTGGATTACGATCTTTGATAATAATTATAATCATTGACAACGGTCAAGATCCGGTTGCATAGTCATACGATTTCTTTTTTTTTTGTAACATTCGCATATCGTTACATTCTGCGAGATAAACTAAAATAAATACAAATCCTTCAAACAACCTGTGGAAACAACAAAGTGACCACATGAATCTATATCATGCAGTGTGGTCAGTTTTATGCGACACAAAATTGAAACTGATCTAGAGATTTTAATTATATATTCCGGGAAGCTGTTTGTTTTCCTTATAAACTGTAATTAGTATGCTTTGAGAACGGAAACTACGACCACGTTTATAATACTAATGGCTTTTGCCTGAGGTTACTCCCATGTTAAATTACGTTGGTTAATGTAGAGTTATATTAAATTATGATATGATATGACTGTCGGTATGACGCAGTGATCGCACTCGCTTCGCGCGCGTGTACCTTTTACACAAAATAACTTACTACCAGGCAACTTGGTACCGATCTGGCCGTTTTCCTTTTTAAGCATATCTAGTGCTTTGTAAACAATATGTTAAAGTCAAAGTAAAAAAATCGTTCATTCATTTGGGTCACAAAATAACAATTATGAACGTTAGAACTTACCAATTACGCTGGTTCGATCGAACTCGGTGCGGGGCCAAAAATAATATGACGGTTTATGGGTCATTTACCAACGCACGGTACGGTGCTACGGTGGGCTCTTGCCCATCATAACACCGTACCGTGCGTTGGTTCGGCCACACCTTGTTCGATCATCTATTTGCATTTTAAGGTAGCAAACAAATGAGGGTCCATATGATGTTAAGAGGTAATCGTAGCTTAATGAACATATTATTTTCTTTCAAAAGTATCAAACACATAGTTCTCCATATCCACGACATTCATAACAATAAACGAGGTCCTATTTTCCTCTTCCTCCTGGACCGCCGATAGGTGTTAACGTGTGCTCTGAGCTATATCGTATTATTTTATTAAATTTAAAATAATATTAAGTAAAATTTAATCCCTACAAAAAAATAGGAGTGCATAAAGTTTGAGGAGTTTAACAACCCATACAACACCGCGCCACGCTTATCTCCTGCGCGCATGAACGCCTGGTACTTCGCATCGCTACGAGCTACGCGATACCCACCGCTCACTCTACAAGTAAGACATATAATAATATTACCAGCACACTCGCCCGACTCCATCTTGAACACCTAGGCTCGGGACGCCCTCCTACCAGTCGATTGGAGTACTGTCACAACGTTGACCGCACCCCCCAGCGGTCGGAACTACGCCTACGTGATTCATCCGTCTAGACCACACCCCCGGCGCTAGCGCAGACGTGCGGCCACCGCTGCTCCTTTATACTACTGCGCTCCTAGTACTATGGACTCGCAATTAAACAAATCTGTATCAGATACTAATGTTAATTTGGTGGGCAGTGGAAATACAACACCGCCAAGCTACGTATTTCAAAGAGTCAAAAGAAGCAGGGAGGCTATGGACGACTGTCTTACTGAGCAATTAAATGAATTTAAAGAAGAAATGAGGAAGATGATGGCACTTTTTACAGCAAACCAAGGCAGTGAAATGATGAAGATTACCACAACTTTAAAGGAAATTCAACAATCTAACGTCAACATAGAAACCTCGGTTGCATTTCTTACTGCACAAAATGAGGAATATAAACAGAAAATTATTCAGTTAGAGAACCAGGCCAAGGAAGATACAAAATGTATAATTATATTGGAGAATAAAATAGAAGAGATGCAGGCTAGTAGTAGAAAAACTAATTTTGTTATAAAAAATGTCCCGAAGATAAATAATGAAAGAAAGGAAGATCTAATAGATATGACTTTGTTCTTATCACAAACGATTGGCTGTAATATAACTAAATATGACATCAAGGACATTTACAGAGTGCGTGGTAGGAACTTGGAACAGCAAAAATCTCCTATAATTGTGGAAACAGGTTCCACTCTTTTAAAAACTGAAATAATGAAAACAGCAAAGTCTTTTAATATAAAACACAAGGTTAAACTGTGTTGCAAGCATCTTGGCTTTAAAACCCACGAAGATAACCCCATATTCCTATCGGAGCATCTGACTCCAAAGGGTTCCCGTTTACACTTCCTGGCTCGTGACTTAGTTAAATCTGGATCCTATAAGTATTGCTGGACGTCATATGGCAACGTGTATGTAAAGAAGAATGATCAAGCACCGACTATCATTATTAGAAGTGAGGAGCAAGTACAGAAGCTAATACTAGCTAAATGACTATTTGTAAGTTACTGCTACGACTACTACACTTTTCATCAACTGCATAATGTAAGCGCATTATTATTATCCGTTATCGTAATAATGCTACAATTTTTATTTTATATAGGATGTCTGTTTTTTTATGTTGTCTTCATGCTAGCTGTTATAGTCATTTACTTTGTTAAAAATATTATTGATACATTATTATGTAATATCTTTATAACTCACTCTCACACAAACAATCCATACATGCGTACATGTACACATGTACACAACATAAACCCATACGACATACTTTCAACTTTGACACAATCTTACACTACATATACAAATCACACACATATCTACACGCTATATACTTTATGGTACACTATATACATAAACAGGATACGAGGTCTTGTATTCTCGGAATGTATAATACATGCTACAAATTATAAGTATCGCATAGTTAACTACATTGGACACTTGCACTCTGAAATGACGTTGTATTCTAGCATGCCCACAACATGAGTGATTCATTGCAAACTGTTACTGAGATAGACAAAATTGAGATTGCGCGAGCTGTTGAATGTGACTGTTTGGACCTTAATAAACACATTTATGTAAACAAAAATGACTTAACCATTCTATCTCAAAACATAAGAAACATATATTGCAATTTTGATGATTTCTTATTGTCGTTATCTACGATAACATTTGAAGTGGATATCATTGTTTTAACAGAGTGTAGGTTGAGCGCAAATAAATCTATTCCTCATTTAAGTAACTACCGGTCGTATATGACTACAAGGCAGCTGAACCAAAATGATGGAGTCGTAGTTTATGTAAAAAATACACTAAAACCCAGAGTTAAGGAAATATCTCTATCACAAGCCTCTTGCCTTCAGGTGGACGTATTAAATAACAACATCTTATGTATCTATCGATCTCCCTCAAACACTAACACTGACAGTTTCATAAACTCACTCAGTACTCATTTAGACACTATAACTTCACACCAAAGTATTGTTATCACGGGTGACATAAATATTAATATTATAAAGAAGTCGACTGAGCAGTCTCACGAACAAAAAAATAGAACAAACTACCTCAATATGCTGTCCCTTCATGGTATTCTGCCTGGGCATTTGTTACCGACTAGAGATAAGATCTGCCTAGATCACTTCATGCTGAAAATAAATAAGAAAAAGTTTTCCGCCACCATTGCTATCCTACATTCTACCATCACAGATCATTTCACAACGCTTTTAGTATTGTCCAAGCAAAAACAGACTCAGGCTATACCTAAAACTACTACTTCACTTAACTACGAACAGGCTCTAACCTATTTACAAGAAAAGAAAATAAGTGATTTGCTGTTTTGTAATGACCCGGATTATTTATGTAAACTCTTGTTGCAGTCTCTTACCGATACTGTTAACTCTAACACCATTACAATAAATATTCCTAGCAGCAAACGCATCATCAAATCATGGATCACTAAAGGAATTTTGCGCTGCATACTGAATCGCAATAAACTGCAAAGAAAGCTTCGTCATGACCCAGATAATATAACACTAAAAATAACTTACACACGATATAGAAATTATTGTAACAATTTATTAAAAAAATTAAAAAGGAAATATGAAAAAGACCTGCTCACAAATTCAATGAATAATTCAAAGTTACTTTGGAAAAATATCAAATCTATAACATACGCAAACAAATCAAATCATCAAAATACAGAATTGCTAAACTTAAAGTCATCCCCCTCTGAATCCGTAAATTACATCAATAATTATTTTGCTAATGTGGGCTATGAGCTAGCTCAAGAAATTCAACCTAGGATCATGAACTACCATACTCTACCTAGTAATACACCCACACAAGTTAATTCTTTTGTGCTTCTCGAAACCGACTGTGATGAGGTATATAGAACACTAATGAATTTCAAGTCCAACAGCGCTTCTGGCTGGGATAACATCTCTACAAAGTTTTTAAAATATACCAGCATGGCAGTGGTCCCCATCATAACACACCTTGCAAATCTTTGCTTTAGAAAAGGAATTTTCCCGGCCCCGTTAAAAGAAGCCATCATCACGCCAGTACACAAGTGTGGAGATAGAGACGATATCAGTAATTATAGACCAATATCTGTTTTAACATCTATATCAAAAATTATTGAAAAATTAATTAATATTAGACTTTTAAATTATTTGAATAAATTTGATATAGTATCCGACTCACAATACGGCTTTAGAAAGAGTATATCTACGGAGGATGCTGTTAGTGCTCTATCCTCTTTAATAACAAAACATCTCGATAATGGAAAAGAATGCCTCACAGTCTTTCTAGACCTCAAAAAGGCGTTTGATACCGTCTCTACATCTATCCTTGTCAACAAACTGGATAAAATTGGCGTTAGAGAGGTAGCTCTCGACCTCTTAAAGGACTATCTTTCAAACAGAAAGCAAAAAGTGAAAGTTGGCCAGTATATTAGTGACGACGCGACTGTATCATACGGCGTTCCTCAGGGGAGCGTGTTAGGTCCTACGCTGTTTTTAATTTATATAAACGACCTCTGTAATATGAAAATACCTAATGCTAAAGTTTTTTCTTACGCCGATGATACAGCTATTGCCTTCTATGGGAGCTCTTGGCACGATGTCAAGCATTGTGCTGAAGCAGGTATGACATATGTTGCTGAATGGCTAAAATCTAACCTCTTATCTTTAAATACAACATTATTCAACATCATTACAACTTTTGCGAAACGAAAATAACAAATTGACTGAGACCGTTCAAAAAATGTTCACAAGATTAGAAATTATGGAACAACATAACAGGTCTTGCAACCTGGAAATACAATGTGTCCCTGAACACAATAATGAGAACATCCCGTCCATCATAAAACAACTGTCAAAAACTATTTCTTGTGATCTGAATGATGCTGATATACATCATTATACGCGAGTAGCCAAGAACAACAAGAATGACCCAAGACCCAAATCCATCATAGTTAAACTTGCAACCCCCCGTCTTCGAGATAAGTTTCTAGCTTGTGCAATTACCTACAACAAGAATAACGTCAATGAAAAACTGAATACGAGTCATATTGGTTTCGGCGACGGAAAGAAGCCCATATATGTAGCGGAACACCTGTCTCCTGCAAATAGAGCCCTGCACGCCGCAACTCGCCTGAAAGCCAAAGAAAAGGGGTACAAGTTTGTATGGATAAAACAAGGTAAAATTTTTATGCGTAAAAACGAGTCTACAGAACACATTTATGTTAAAAATAAGGAATTCTTAGATAAAATAGTTTAATAACTTTGGTAAATATTTTATGAGTATTTTATTTTTTATTTTTGTTAATTTTGATTTTAATATAATATATTGTTCATGTTCTGGCCAATACCACTACACAATTCGATAGCTTAAAAATATATTATCAGAATGTGAGAGGTTTACGCATGAAAACTCATAATTTTTATTGTAACTTACTGAGTTCAAACTATGACGTAATTGTACTGACAGAAACGTGGTTAAATGATAGTGTTCACGACTCAGAGTTGTTCGACGATCGTTTTGTTGTTTATAGACGCGACAGACGCACTCTTAACAGGATTGGTAAAATTAAAAACGGAGGTGGTGTATTAATCGCAGTTTCCAAGAGATATATCAGTCATCATATCAAAGCATTTGAAAGCAGTAATAACGAAGACCTTTGGATAAGCTTAAACATAGACAATAAATGTTTTACATTCTGCGTGGTATACCTTCCACCTCCAGTCAAAAGAACTGACCTTGAATCTTTTGTCAACAACTTTAATAGAGTTACCGAACTCAATGACATAAATAATATAATGTTGATTGGTGACTTTAACCTTGGCTCTATCACCTGGCCTGGTATACCGTTGAGTGCAGACTCGGTTCCTAAGTGTAATGGCTCTGGTATTGCTCAGGCTTTAATAGACTTTGTCTCTCTTAACAACCTCACCCAGTTTAATAATGTTATTAATTCAAATCAGAAAGTTCTAGATTTAGTTCTCTCTAACCATGACGGCGTTAACGTTGCGAAAGCTGTTGACATGCTTGTGAAAGTGGACCATCACCATCCTCCAGTTACTATTGATTTTGTAATAAAAAATAAACAAAGCAATTATTTACATAGTGCAACTAAAAGCTATAAATATAATTACTTTAAGGCTGATTTTGAATTAATAACAAAAGATTTAGATGAAATCAATTGGCTTAACGAACTTAACCAATGCTGTGATGTCAATGCCATGATGAATCTATTCTATGATAATTTGTATGCTATCATTAGTAAGCGTGTGCCTAAAAAATCACTTAAAAGAAACGGTAAGTATCCTAACTGGTTTCCTAAAATCCTCATAAAACTATTGAAAGAAAAACGTAAACTTTTTATTAAATATAAAATTCATAAAAATCCTTTAGACCACATTTCTTTACTGGTGTTATGCAAGCGCTGTGCTTCATTAACTGCTCGCTCCTATAACAGTTACATAGAAAAAATTGAGAATCTTATAGGAACCAACCCTAAATATTTTTGGACTTATATGAAAAGCAAAAACAAATCAGATTCACATTACCCCTCAGAAATGATATACAATAGTCAAACAGCTACGAATGGATCAGATATCTGTGAGTTTTTTGCAGAGAACTTCCGCTCTGTCTATTCTAATGATACATCTTGTGATGATATCCATAGGGTTGCTGATAGTAATTTATTACACTGTAGCACCTCCAACCTGCACCTCCCAATGGAATCCATTCGCACTCGATTGAAAAGACTTGACCGCTCGAAAGGCGCTGGCCCCGACAACTTACCACCCCACTTCATATCTAAGTGTGCTGACTCTCTTGTTCTCCCTCTTTACACCTTTTTAACAAGTCCCTCAGTTCAGGGGTCTTCCCGAACGTCTGGAAAAGAGCTAAAGTTGTCCCAATCCACAAAAATGGTGATAAAAAAAATGTAGTAAATTATAGACCCATCTCAATTCTATCAACCATTCCCAAAGTTTTCGAAGCGCTAATATACCCACATTTGTATGCCCAAATTAAACACCTAATTACTGATAGTCAGCATGGCTTCCTGAGAGGAAGATCAACCAGCACTAATCTTACTACTTTTACCAATCTAATTGCGAGCAACATGGATTCTCAATTGCAGACTGACGCCATTTACACTGACTTCTTCAAGGCGTTTGACAAAATTTGTCACAACATATTAATAAGCAAACTGTCAAGGTATGGGTTCGGTGGTCCTTTATTGGCATGGTTGCGCTCATATCTCCTCAACCGTTCCCAGTGCGTAGTACTGGGGGGCTACCAATCCGACCCATATTTTGCCACATCTGGAGTGCCTCAGGGTTCCCATATTGGTCCTTTGCTCTTTGATCTCTTTATAAATGATATTGTCGATGTAATTCAGCATAGTGATATATTACTGTATGCTGACGATTTTAAATTAACCAAGGCTATACATTGTGCTGAGGATGCCAGACTTCTGCAACTAGATCTGGATAGTTTAGTGGAATGGTGTAAAACTAATAAAATGTCACTTAACGTCAAAAAATGTTACCACATAAAATTTTCTCGAAAACTTAGTTGCCATAACACTCAGTACAAATTAAATGACACTATCTTAGAGGAAATTAGCGCTATTCGAGACTTAGGTGTCATAATAGACACCAAATTAACGTTCACCCCACATATTGATGACATCGTCTCTAAAGCCTCAAGGACACTAGGATTTATTATAAGGAATGCTGAGGTGCTAAGGAATGCTTCTACCAAAGTTATAATCTACAACTGTTTTGTAAGAAGCATACTGGAGTACTGCTCTGTGATATGGTCCCCTCAGTACAGCATACATCAGCTTCGTATCGAGCGCATTCAAAAACGCTTCACACGGCACGTTTCATATAGTAGTGGTCTGCATAGAAAAACTAATAGCTACTGTGAGCGACTCCAACACCTCAACATGGACAGTCTTCTTACTAGACGTACACTTTTAGACCAAATTTTTCTTTTTAAATTAGTGAGAAACGTAGTGGACTGTCCCCAGCTTCTGAATAAAATAAACATCAGAGTCCCTCGCCAACCACCGCGCCAACCAGTTCCACTTTTCAGTAAACCTTTTGCCCGCTCCAACGTCCGGTCACATGCTGCAGCATACCGTTTGCCAGACACTTACAATAGACTTAACAACGATGTTGATATTTTCCATGACTCGTTTAATCAGTTTAAAATGAGGGTCACCAAGTTGTTAAGAGAGGCACCGTCTCAAAGCTAATGTACCTTTGTTCATTTAAATGTATGTAACCACTTATATCTTAGTTTTTTCTTTTTTTATTGTGTTTAACATCTTGTCTAAATATAATTTTTATTGTTTTACCGATAACTTAAATTAATATCGTTTCCCGTCCATTTATGAATGCATGATGTGGCTGCCTTCAATGGAATTTTACATTTTGCATGTTTCAACATTATAAAACTAATTTTTGTAAGTACTAATGTATTTTTCTCTGGCTGTCCAAATATATAAATAAATAAATAAATAAATAAATACCTCCAAAACGAATTATGTATGTTTCAGTATCTCAAAGCGTAATGCACCAACTGACGATTTTAGTATTGTTATACATACATGTGGGGGTGATAACAATTGTAACTGCCCGAATATCCGTGAAGTAACCGAAGTTAAATATTTGGGTGTAGTAGTAGATAATAGACTATCCTGGTACCCTCACGTAGAGCAAGTTACCGCCAGAATTAGGAAGCTAAGCTGGTTGTTTAAAACCCTCAGACATGTGGCACCAATGGTTAAAGCTGATAACAAAACAACTCCTAGAAATTTACTTACACAAATATACCTTGCTCTTGTACAATCTGTACTCATATACTGTATTCCGGTTTGGGGAGGTACAGCAAAGACTAAATTTATCAATCTTGAACGAGCACAACGCGCACTTCCCAAGATCATGCACTTTAAAAAACTTAGATTTTCTACTGTGAGCCTTTATCAGATTAGTGATGTACTCTCTGTCCGGAAGTTGTACATAGTTCAAACGGTCTTGAAAAAGCATAAGTCCTTGCCTATTAATGTGGGTTTAAACTCAAAAAGAAGAAAGTATAATATAGCAAATATACCTTCAACAAAAACTAAATTTGGATGTATACAATATAATAAACGATCAGCTCAATTATATAATAGAATAAATAAAATGATATACATACACACAAAAAAATATTATGACTGCAAAAAAACATTAGTTAAGTGGATAAAACCACTTACATATGAGGACACAGAAGCATTGTTACAGCACGCGGAATGATCTATGTATATATACACACACACACACTCACACACACACACACACACACACACACACACACACACACACACACACACACACACACACACACACACACACACACACACATACTCACACACATGCACTCACACTCACGCATACACATTCACACACCACACACATTTTAAAGTATATGTTTGTATTTATTATAATGTATCCTAGAATTAATTTCATCTTCTCAAATTATTGTGTTAATTATCACGCTTTGTAAAATATGGAGGAGCGGAGTTTTCTACTACAAGCATTATTTGCTTAAAAGAAGATTTCGAACATAACTTTCTGTAAAACGAATTATTTGACACAATAAAATTTATTTTCATTTTTTCATTTTCATTTTCATTTCATTCATAGCTTACACAAGAAATCTTGGCATATCTATAGTCATTCTAATATGTAAAATCAATATACGTGGTGCATTCTCGCTCCAATTGTATGGAGCAAGCAATCGTTTGATGTCTCACATTCATTTGTATTCAAATGAGCGCCCATATTTGAATATAGCTTCGTAGTATACGGCAGAAGTTAATAAAGTATGAATAGAATCTTGTTCAAGATCAAAAGGATTCTGAACACAAGATGTACCAGCGATTGTGTAGGATATGTTGTTGACGGGAAACGTTTTCAAACTTATTAATTTTTTTTTTGTCAAACAGGCAAAAGCTACGATGGTTTGAAATATTTTTTTCTATTTACAATAAAGATACCCTGATATTACTATGTGACGTAACTGTGGCCGTAATTCCGACACATATTATCAATAGCTATTATTTGAATCGCGTAGACATCCAAATGGTTCATATTCTTTACAATCGATAATTACATTATTTATTTTATTTTTTTACATGGGAAAATGCTTTGACGCATACCTCTCGCTACTCCGCCGAGGTTTCGGCCCACTGTATTGATGGAACTTGATGGTAATTACTTCCTTACGACAAGGAGGCGATGACCTCTCACTCCGGACCATGAACTGAACCACGGCCGGGAGCGAAAGAGCAACCATATTGACTGCCGCGATCAACACACGGCGCTGCGACATCCAGGAGGGGCAATCCGCCAAAATGTGCAGCGCCGTGTCCTCAACAACGTCGCGGCAATCGCCGCAGTGGTGACAACCGGGTGTCTCTTGCCAGCCTATTCGACATAGGAACTGGCCAAAGCAACCGTGGCCAGTCATTACCTGTGTCAGCCGGAAGGTAAGGGTGCCATGCCGCCTCTCTAGCCACTCCTCAAAACTTACGAGACTTACCGCCACGATCGTGGTGTGCCCAAATCAATAATTACTATTCATTATCTCCGTTCAACCCTGAAATAGAAATTGCGATTTAACGATCGGAAGTAAGCACAAACTTATGTTTAAACAAACGAACAATACAAAACCGTAATAATTAATCGTATATTTAACCAAACCAAATATCCTGGAAAATACGATCAGATTTTATTTGTTCAACTCTAATTCATTATTAGGATAGATAGATTGAATTTGAAAAGCGAAATTAATGAATCAGCAAAGAGATATAATTTGTATTTGTACAATGCCGTCGATAAATAAGGTTTAAATTAGTTTATACGTTGACAAAGGTGCTATTCTAATGTCATGAACTAGTTTTGGTATCGTTTGTCTCTTTTTACCAAAAGCTGTATGAAACATAAATAGGTACAGTCACCCTTAATAGAATACGGCACAATATTCCTTTAAAATGTCTACTTCAATATGCCAAAATATTGCATTCATCTATTATATTTAACTAGCTGATCCGCGCAACTTCGTCTGCTTCACATAAGAGAATTTTCTCCGTTTGTGCACTATTTTTCATTTATGTGACGCTCGTATTGGACGTAACATGATGTTATTTCTCGAAAAATGGGCTATCCGACACTTAAAGAATTTTTCAATTTGAAGTAAGTAAGTAATCATTTATTCGTCGGAATATGGGTATAAATATATAGATCTTAATGTTTAACATAGTTTCGAACCATATCCTACCATTATCTGGCATACAAATATTGATATAGCTCGCGTTTGAAGCCCTTGTCAGCTACCTGCGCATCATGTACTCCGACTACATGCATAAGACTAAGACACAATGCCATTTTGGTGATAGACAAGGCTGCGGTCCACATGGTGGTAAGCGGTAATCATGTCTGCATTCGCTTGGTGTTGCAGAAGCTACGCCCCTTGGCAAACTTAAATTAATTGCAGCCTAAGGTAGGACTATTTTAAGATTATTATTTATAAAAAAAGGAACGGATGATTGTGAATATTTTATATATATATATATATATATATATATATATATATATTATATATATACACTATAAAAACATTTATTTAATAAAAATACATATAATTTTCTCCTAAAAATATTAAATCTGTCGATTTACTTATAAAATTCTCGTGTCACAGTGTTAGTTACCATACTCCTCCGAAACGGCTTGACCGATTTTTATGAAATTTTATATGCATATTTAGTAGGTCTGAGAATCGGCTACTATCTATTTTTCATTACCCCTTAGTGATAAGGTTTGTCTACCCCTTACATTTTTTTAATCTTTTGGTCAAAACATTTTTTTATGGCAAAACAACGTTTGCCGGTTCAGCTAGTTATATATACATATGTATCGCCAAACAGTATAAATTATTACAAAATACATTTACTCTTTGCTTGGGTATGAGTAGTTTGTGAGTGTGTCTCCCTGGTCTTGTGACGGCATCATTGTGTTTACACATCAAGTGTGGAACAACAAGTGTGAACCAGTAGTGCCTGAGATTAGCGCGTTCAACAAAACACTCTTTAGCTTTATAATATTAATATAGATCGATTATTAAACTGTCAAGTCTTTAAATACCAGACATTATTAAGAATACGTTGTATCTGGCCACCAGAGTGCCGCTGCGACTAGTTCTAACAATAACTATATACCACGGATTATATTATATGCAGTATGCAAAGTTAAGAAAATCCACGTTTATAAAGGTATGGAATAGATGTTTATATAGAATTGACAAGTTACAGAAGAGGAAATGAAATTCCTTCTCGTACCACTGTGGCACGAGTTGGTGATACGACGAGGAGTAAGCCAAAATATCATGTTTTGCCACAATAGATGTATGCAATATTTTGGCATGATTATAGAATGTATACATTTTAATTTGTGATGTTAAAGTATCTTTCTTTTCTTTTAAACACATATTGTACATAAGTATTAACGTAAATTTTGTTTAGCTACATTTAGTCACGAACTACCTTTTCATCTGTCACAAAGTGTAAGTGTATGCATCCTCATGCCATACTACAGCTGTCTATTGCAAAGTACTATTGATAAATATTATTTCAAACCTGTAACGCTTCTTTATTTTTAGAATTTAGTTTTATAAGGATAATAATATATTATGGCATAATGACTGCAACACCTGGTACATAAATGAGTTGTTAAATACTGAAATTATAATTTGATGGCGATTTGAAAGAGTGGCCTTGAGTTTCTTGCAGGTACCTTCTCATAGGTTCAACCTTTTGCCTGAACCTTGCAACTAACATAAATGTAAATTCAGTAAATGTAATAAACCCTTTGACGTTCATAGGTGTTACGTTGCGACCTAAATGAATAAATGATTGTTGACTTTGACTTTAATAGAACTTTGTGCCGTATACGTCATACGTCTTATTAAGGGCTTGTACTAGTGATGAAATTGTTAATAATTTTAATGTCAAGTGAGAGGCAGCATCTTTTCTTTTAAAAAGACAACATTCGCACTAAGAATACAATTTAATTCATGCATGAATTCAAACAACGGACACAAAGGACATACAGACTCGGAACAACCATTTGTGAATCACACAAAGTTTTGTCCCATACGAGATGTGAATCCACAACACGCCCATTTAAACCATTATACCATCCGTGCAGTCAAAACCATCAGTTATACGATATCACTGTCATATTTGTTTCACACGTACACACAGCGACGTATCAACCTAGACTGTTTGGACTTTGAACTATTAAAAGTTGAACGCTGCGAATCGTGCGAGAGAGTGCGTTATATTTTTGTTACGCTCTATTCTTACCATTATCTCGACACCACAATGCACTATGCCTTGCCGACAATTCTGTATTTTGTATGTAACGTAGTTACGCATGTATATAGGGTGTCTAACTTGATGCGTAGCCGTGTGTACATAGTTGTCGCTGACACGCTTAAATGGTATGGTTTAAGACAAGCAAGGCATCATTTGTAGTAAGCTAGCATTACTGAGAACAGTTATATGTATATCAATGTCTAGCATAACTCTTTTTATATTCTTACTAGTTTATGCCCGCGGCATAAGTACAAAGTGGGAATAAATACTTTTTGTGCAAAATGTCATGATAATTGTCGAGTAGTTAAGGCGTGAAAGCGTAACAAACAAACCCACATTCGCGTTTATAATATTAGATAGAATCACGGTTCACAAACATGGCTAAGCCAAATTTTTCAAAGTACTTGTAGCTACATAGGCATCTCAAAGAAAAAGTTCTCGTAACATTTCTTTAATCGCTCTTAATGTTTAAGTGAGGCTAACATAGGCCTTATTGGTAGAATGATATATTGAAATATTTTTCTTTAAAAAGGATAACGCCCACGTTTATAATAATTCCAGCGTCGCGAGGGACTTTACAAACAATCAAACAACGGACACAAAGAACAGCCAGACTGACAGACCAGACAACCATTTCTCGATGAAACAAAGATTTGCCATCCGTGCCATGCATTTAGTACATGGGCTTTCAAAGTAAAAGATTTTGTAACATTTATTTAATCGCTTATAATATTGAGCTAAGGCTAAGGCGCGGTATCCACCAAAACAAAGAGGGAAACGAGAGGAGAAGAGCTGTGAAGCTGGCAGGTTATTTCCACCAAACCGGAGAGGAGATGCGTAGTGGAGAGAGGATGTGAGCTGCGTGTAGCAGAGATGTGAGCCGTAAAAGCTCGAAACCAGTCAATCGAATGACGCTTTCGGGTGTGTGAGGTGCGGGGAGAAAGCTGCGAGGAACCGGCCCCGAGCGCCGGCGCCGCGCGGCGCCACACGGCTGCCCGGCTACACACATCTCCGCTCTGCCGCACCACTTGCACGCACGCTGTAGAAAATTCTATAGCAAATAAGATCTCTCCTTGATCCATTTCCACCGAGGCTAAGCGAATAAGAGATGTGGAAATAACGAAATCTGTTTGGTTTATTCAAAACACATCTCCTCTCGTCTCATCTCCTCTCTGCTTTGGTGGATACCCGGCCTAACATAGGCCTCATTGATAGAGAGAGATGTAGCAATATTAATAATGATGTTACACTAGAATAGACACCTTTAGCTGCAATGTGTTCATACATAATACATCACCTAACACACTGTTATCCTCGGGGATCTATGCTTCTGTGCACGTTATATTGTGTATGACAATCTGAATGCAGATAGGTTATGATAATGCTCTTGTAGGATTTATATCGTTTGAGAACATATTACATTGCAATAATTGAAAATTGCACATATCGTACATTTAGTAATTATGTGCGGTATGATACTCAATTTTTTTTGTATAACGTCATGATATATTTATTTAAACTAATATTTTACAGAGGAAAATTAGATTTTTGGTTTCTTTGTTTGTAACACAAAAACTACTTAACCGATTTCATAAATTCTTTAACCATTAGAAAGCTATATATATATATATATATATATAGCATATTTTATTAAAATAAAAACCTGCTTTTCCGCGAGTGCAGCCGTGGGAAAAAAGTAGTAAAGTATACATTGTGAAGGCAGCTTTCTTAATCTGCTAATGAATACACCAGGCATAAGGCAATGGATAGAAAAAAGATAATAATAATAATAATATTTTACCACATACACACAACACCATCTAGCCCAAACTAAGCAGAGCTTGTATTATGGGTACTAAACAATGGATAGATATACATATATTTTTTTTGTAAATGCATACATATTGTACATAAAAACACCCAGACCAAGACAAACATGCATGTTCATGCACACAAATGTTTGACTTGTGCGAGAATCGAACCCGTGACCTCAGGCATGGCAGTCGGTTACACTAACCACTACGCCATCGAGGCCGGCAAACATTGTGATGTAACCATTATTAAAATAGAGACTTACAAGGTAGATAATGAGTTATACCCATAAAGTTCTTTTTCCAAAACGTAAATGTTAAATTGTTCCTTTTTACAAACAATTTTGATGTAATTCGTTTAAGCATAATTATGTATATTAAACGTAAAAATTCCTAACTAATATTATAAACGCGAATATAAGTTAATTTGTTTGTCACGCCGGAACTACTTGATCGATCATCATGAAATTTCGCGTACACGTTGTCAGGGGAACAGAAAAGGTACCCTACCTTTCATTCATAAAAAAGGACTGTTACTAACCAAACCTAGCGCGGCGTAAGCTATGCAGATTATTTATAGTTATTGTATCTTCAGGATTAATTCTATTAGATCTCAGAAATTGTAGACTGTTAGTTGGGTTTTGAAACAACAACAAAAACACATTTAGTTTGAAACACTGCGTTTGTATCGATCTACCTATGTGGCGCAGCGTGAGTTTCAAACCCTGGGTCGGACCAACAAAAGGTTATTGGGTTTTCTGCCAAGTTATCTCGATAGCAGCCAGAAGTTGGGAAGTTGGCGGTGATAGCCACCATCATGCCTCGGAAAGCACGTAAAGCCATTGTTCTTTTAAGATTGCCTAATTATCCTTAAAGTATTGGATTATGAGAGTCACGGTACCGAGAGTACACTTGTGTTTGCGCACATATTTGTGCACTATAAATATATCTTGCCAGATGGCCAGTCTCAGTTAAAATTGGTTACCGTCATCGAAATTCAGCTAGAATGACATTTTATAAAAAATAAACAATAATTTCTGTATTGTGGAAGACTTTACAAACATTCAAACGACGGACCGAGACAACACTCAGACCCGAAGCAACCACTTGTGGATCACACAATTTTTTGTCTTGTGTGGGGATCGAACCCATAACACTCGGCGGCTTCAGTGGCGAGGCGATCAATTAAACCATTACGCCGTCCGGCCAGTCAATTCATTATTATTAGAACAAAGTAAATTACTCAGTTAAAGTTCACGACTAGTTACATAATCAAGATTTTGCAAAATATGCTCTTGACTCTAGGTCTACGCGTACTAAATGTCTATGATCACCACGCATGCTTTATAACTATGTAGAGTGCTTCTGCCAACCATCTGTTGTGTTAAAATGGCTGCAGGTGACGAATTCACAGATATAACGCACAATCTCAGACACCCCAATTAGATTATTAAATCGTAATAATAATATTATCATTAAAAATGTTACTTGAATGTACTTAAATATTTTAATTTAAGTTCTTATTGTGCGCGGATAGTTTACAATATATTACAATAAATCTAATATTATTGCCTTTATTGAATCAAAAACCTTATTGTCTTGAATTATGATACATTTTCGTTTATTTAACCCATATGTGCCCAGAACTATTTTGGAATCCCGATTTTAGTTAAATCAGGGTATATTAATGTTTATAGGACCCTTTCATAGTATTAGACAGTTTTAGTAAAAAAATATATCGTTAAGTAGGTATTTTAGAGGTGTTCAAAAACGAAACAACGGGCAGTTGTGCTATACTTGTTATAGGTAAATAAAACAATGACTTTATATTGTTTATATTTATTATTAATGATTATTTTAAACCAAACTTATACAAAATAATTAGAAATGAAATGCAGAGAAACATTTTGAATGTAAATTGACTTCACATTTTTGACAAAAAGTAACTGTTAGACTTTTGCAATAAGCACATCGCAATCTACTCGGTGCCTTACCGATCATGTGCTCGGCGTTATGTTTTCTTACTGAAACAGGCACATGCGTAGAGATCCGTTTGCTAGGTCCAGGACGCTGCTTATCATTACCATATTTTTGAAGTAAATTTCGCGCAATGCTACGTCGAAACTCTAGCGTATCCACACTGTTACAGTAATTCCGTGCTAAAAGGGTAGCATTGTTGACTGCGACGTCTATCAACCAGAAAAGTAAGGGAATATACCACTTTTTACCTCTGATTGCTATTCGATAGGGACCAATATTAGCGTCTAATCGATCAACCCCTCCCATAAAACGATTGTATTGGTATACAACGTTCGGTTGTAACACATTTATTCTTTGTTTTTGGGCGGCTGAATATCTCTTAGCAGTTCTTATGGGTTCCACGCCATATTCACTGGATAACAGAGTCACTACACTGTTATCATTCCAGCGCACAGCACAAATACCGCTGTTTACATCGAGCCGACTATCGTAGTAACCTCGCTGTTCCTTCTTGCATAACTTATCGTCTTTCAAAGGACACTTTTCTATACGGTTACTGCGCACTGTACCGGTCAATAAAATATTTTTTTCTTTCATCGTCGTTATCAAAGGTAGTCCTGTAAAGAAATTGTCGCAGTATACAGAGAAACTTGTTTCTTTGTAGACATTCTGAATTTCTGTCATCAGTTTTTGCACAACGTGCTGTCCTAGTCCAGAACTATAAGTTTCATAGCGTCCTTGATATGGGTCAGCATATAAGCAATAAGGCCGCAATCCATGTTTTGAACCCAAATCGAATGGGTTTTCCTTTGATGTGTTGTTTACATCCATGTCTACCGTAGTAAGGTATCATAGATTCGTCTATGCTGATATCCTTTTCAATCACTGCATATTGTAGAAACTTCTTATTCAACATTACAAAAAGGGGGCGGACTTTGGCCATTTTATCAGAAGGGCAAAGGGCAGTGTTGTCGACCACGTGGAAATAACGCATAATTTCTTCAAAGCGATTTCTGCGCATGGACTTCGCAACCAAGACATTGTGTGTGTCTTCATTATTTTCCCAATACATCCGACGTCGTGGCAAAGGGGAATATCCAGTCAATATCAAAATAGCGATGAAACAATAAATGTCCTTATCAGATAGGGTAAAACCTGTATTTCCTTTTTGTACCGCATACATAACTGAATGACGTACAATGTGCATAATTACTTCATGGCTAAAAAACAATTCAAAAAAATCACTAGGTTCTGAAGCTTCACATACTGTAGTTACTGCTCTTGGATATGGTGCGATCCATTCATCATGTTGATAAGATAAGTCTCTTTTCACCCATTTTCGAGCTACCTTAGGCGATGGAGGTGGTAGTAGAGGGAGGTTACCTTTAGATTCCAATGGCCGGCTCCGCTTACGAGTTGATAACTGTTGTGACTGACTTGACGTAACTGGGCTTACAAGTTCACTGCGCACTGAGGCACGTTGCGGTTCATTACTAATACCCACACTGTTCTTGCGAGTGGGATACTCGTTCGATACCGAGGGTACTTTGTCCTCAGAATCGCTATCGTCACTAATGCTTCTTCCACGTAATGTCAGTTCAGCAGGTGCCAAAAGTTGACGACGCGATAAATTTTCAAAATTTACATTTGTTTCATCCCCCGAGTCCGAATCCGACACAAGTCCGTCACCTGGAGGGTCGATGAATATGTCAGCTCCTGTCGTCTCATCATCCGAAGCTAAATCATTGATGATATCAATGATTTCATTTGTAGTCAACTGCACACGCCGCCTAGAATACAAAAAACTTTCTTAGTACAAGTGTCATCCACATATTTGCCCGGTGTATCGTTTTCGAAACACCAAAGTTATGAAGATATGTAAGGTATTTATAAATTGTTATTTACACGTAATGAGTACACTAATAAATCAATAATGTATTCAAATTTACCACTTAAGTTTGATAATAGTGAAACTTTATTCAATAAAACAAATACTTACATTTTTTTGGGAGACGACATGATTTTTGCGTGATGTAAAACACGATACAACTTACACTGTTTACTAGTTCGACCAAACGTAAACAATAATGACATTTGACCGATGCACTTCGAAGATTGTTCTTAAAGTCAGCGAGAGATGGCGTTACATCAAATTTGAATCTATTAGATTCTAATATCCGAGGACTTAAAAAATCGTGATATTTTGTTTCGTTTTTGAATCACTGGGCATATATGGGTTAAGCTGTTTAATAAATGGGTGACTATAATTTAATGTGTTTTAGTTAATTATTTTAGGGATTAAATGACCTATATTAAATATTGCTAGAATTGATTCAGTAGCCAATTTTGAACAAACTACTTTCAGAATTTGCGTTTATTATGTTACATGGCATATCATGGTCTGGTTGTGTCGGTCCTAAGATACGGGCTAATATTTTGGGGCAATTGTAGCGAAAAAGAAAGAATATTCAGAGCTCAGAAATATTGTGTCAGATCAATGACTGGCTTGAAATCAATAGAAAGTTGTGTTCCACTATTTAAATCTCTCAAACTATTAACTTTTCCAGCATTGTATATATTAGAAGTAGCAATGTTCGTTAAATCAAACAAAAATCTGTTCAATCAAAGGTCAGATCATTCAACAAGACCGGCACTAATTAGGTCTCAATACAAAAACCTATTATATACAGGCAGTTTTAACACGGCATTGTTGAGAAAGAATATAATGCGTATGGCACCGGTTATCTACAATAAGATACCATACTATATAAAAGATAGCACAATATACATTTTCAAAAAGAAATTAACGAAACTACTGGTCGAAAAATGTTATTATTTCATCCATGACTTTTTAAATGATAATTCCTTTTGACATATATTAATTTTTGTTTTGTTTATCATTCTCATAACATTTTAATTTTTTATATTGACTTATTATTATTGTATCTTTTTTTTTTTGGTATTGATTTTTATTGTGAATTATTAATATGCTTATTTAAATGTATCACATTATGTATAACACTATAGAATAACATTGTATAGATTTGCATGCCAAATGGTAGAATGTACTGGCTTCTATGTAATACCAATTTCACCATCAAAATGTTACCTGCATTCTTAGCAAATAAAAATTCTGATTCTGATTCTGATTCATGTTGTATACTCGTATTAACACGCGGTTTCGCTCGCGTATATGTAGGTTAGGTTAGTAACAGTACTTTTTCTGGATAAAAGGTACCCTGTGTCCTAACAACTGAAAGCGTAACAAACAAACAAACTCACATTCACATTTATAATATTAAGTTAGGCTAAATGTTTTAAATCTTAAGCTTATCTACTTTAAACTAAAATTAATATACAACTTATTAATATACAAAATTTTAACAATATACTAAGTAACGATGTTGCATTAAGTTTCACAATCAAATAATAAATTAACAATGTATAGAACTAAATTAAAATTGACTTCATCAAAATTCTCTATTGTTACAAAAATTTCAGTCTGTTGTGCACCGAAACCGAATATTTTGTTTCTGAGAAAAGTTTGGCCGAAAGCCGAAACCTAAAGTAAAAGGCGAAAGGCGCAGAACCAATCTGTGTGAATATAATAATAATAATAATAACGTTTATTTTCTCGCCATTGTAACAGAAAGAAGGACATAATTATGTTAATTGATAAACAATATACATACTCTTAAAAATATACTATGGGGGTTGATACCTGAACTAGGATGGTTCCTGTATCTCAGGTTATCAACCCTACACTCTATATATAGAGCCTTACATCTAGTTTTGATAAACATTTCATAGCAAAGACAAATTTAATAGCAATATAACTCAATTTTATAATCACCAGTCCTATTTACAAACTGTCCCTTTGCTGAGTATGGGCCTGTATTAGTATGGCAAGGTTTAGGCCATAGTCCACCAAGCTGATCAGATACAAGTTAAAGACTACATACAAATATCTTAAAAAACGAGAGAGATTTTTGTAACAATAGAGAATTTTGATGAAGTCAATTTTAATTTAGTTCTATACATTAGAACTAAATTAAAATTGACTTCATCAAAATTCTCTATTGTTACAAAAATTTCAGTCTGTTGTGCACCGAAACCGAATATTTTGTTTCTGAGAAAAGTTTGGCCGAAAGCCGAAACCTAAAGTAAAAGGCGAAAGGCGCAGAACCAATCTGTGTGAATATAATAATAATAATAATAACGTTTATTTTCTCGCCATTGTAACAGAAAGAAGGACATAATTATGTTAATTGATAAACAATATACATACTCTTAAAAATATACTATGGGGGTTGATACCTGAACTAGGATGGTTCCTGTATCTCAGGTTATCAACCCTGCACTCTATATATAGAGCCTTACATCTAGTTTTGATAAACATTTCATAGCAAAGACAAATTTAATAGCAATATAACTCAATTTTATATTCACCAGTCCTATTTACAAACTGTCCCTTTGCTGAGTATGGGCCTGTATTAGTATGGCAAGGTTTAGGCCATAGTCCACCAAGCTGATCAGATACAAGTTAAAGACTACATACAAATATCTTAAAAAACGAGAGCTCTCATACATTTTCTTAAGATCCTTTTTTTTAACACGGTTTTCCGTACAAAAAGCTACATCAGCATCGGAAATGTCGTGCAATAATGATATGATAATGATCTAAAAGGTTCGATTCTAGTATTAAGTACACTAGTGCTACGAGGGTGCGTTTTTAAGTTCGCGGAATGGAATAGAAGGGGATGAAATAATATTACAAAATTATTTTTCCTTTTCAATATATTCACCTGAAACCCTAATACATTTCTCAGATCTAAGAATTAACTTATGAATACCTTCATAAAAAAATGTTTTGTCTTTCTCTGAAAAATACGCCGAAACTGCATCCTTCACTTCTTCATCGGTTGAAAATTTCTTTCCTCGAAGCTCTTTTTTCAGATTTGGAAAGAGATAATAGTCGCTGGAAGCCAAGTCTGGGCTATAAGGTGGGTGATCGATGATATCGAAGCCCACCTTGTGCAAAGCAGCCAACGCAACTCGACTCTTGTGAACAGGAGCATTGTCGTGCAAGAGCAGGACACCTTTGGTCAATTTTCCTCTTCTTTTTTCTCTGATTGCCTCTTTTAACTGCTCTAAAATTGAAGCGTAGTGTTCTCCGGTTATGGAAACACCTTTTTCTTTGTAATCAACCAACAAAATTCCTTCTGTGTCCCAAAAAACTGTCACCATGAGCTTTCCCGCCGATTGCGACACCTTGAATTTCTTAGGCGGTGGTGTACCCTTTTTATGCCACTGCATGGAATCTTGTTTAGACTCAGGTTCATAGTGATGAACCCAAGTTTCATCCCCAGTAACAATTCGCTCCAAAAAACCATCCTTGTCTTCATTACACTGGCTCAAAAACGCACGCGAACACTCGACGCGCTTCTGTTTTTGAGGCGGTGTGAGCATTCTAGGCACCCATCTTGCACTGACTTTTGTCATGCCGAGATGATCATGGAGAACCTTGAAAATGGTCGTTTCAGATACTCCAACCATCTCTGCGATTTGTTTTTTCTTCAAACGTGCATCCTCCAATATTAATTTTTCGATTTTTTCGATAAGATCTGGAGTGGTGACCTCAACAGACCGCCCAGGCCGGGAATCGTCTTCAATTGATTCCCTGCCTTGCTTAAAGAGGTTGTGCCACTTGTATACCATGGTTTTTCCTGGACAAGAGTCCCCGTATACAGATGACATCTCTTCCAAAATGGTTTGAACATATTTTCCTTGCTTGGTAAGGAACTTTATAACGGCGCGGAACTCGATTTTCTCCATACTTCACAATTTCTTCCAGATTGAGTTGCTTGAGGGACGATAGTTCAAAGACTAATGACCTCATTATGATAATACTCGGTATATATACTAATTATTAGTTGCTAAACACGTTAGTGACTAAACAAGCACCCCCACCACCTTCCATACCCTCCATTCCGCGAACTTAAAAACGCACCCTCGTATCAGGAAATTCGCAATAGCAACCCAGTATCAGGACATGTGTCTGAAAGACATCATAAGACTCGCTCCTAATAAAGGTCATATTTATTTATAACGTACATTTTATTTAAAACATGGCTTATAAAATGGTGTCGGTTATAGTAATACTAAGTACTATTATTTTAGTATTTACTGTCAAAATTCGAAATGGCAATCACGCCTATGATTGCCGAAAGCCGAAACATAATATCGCGCTCCACCCTATTCAAAATCAAACTTCAACAATCAAGACAATCTGTTTGTTCAGTTAAGAAGTTTATAAAAGGAATAATTAGATATTTACAAAGTATTTTAGGAGTTATAATGAATCAGGAGTCCAAAACGTCAATTTGGAATAATATCAGAAAGTTAAATGTAATTGTGTTTTTAGTTCGGTTTTGGCAGAGAGACTTTTTACTAAAGATCTATTTATTTATCTATGTATATACTAATATTATAAAGAGAAAAGATTTGATTTTTTGTTTGTTTGTAACGATTTACAGCAGCAGCGATAGCTCAGTGAGCAGATCAACAGACTGCAATGCAGAGGGTCCCAGGTTCGAACCTACGTCGCACACCTCTGACTTTCGGAAGTTATATGACTTTTCGAAATTATGTGCGTATTGATTGACAATTAACGCTTGCTCCGTGCCTCGGAGAGTACGTAAGCCATCGGTCCCGGCTCCCATGAACATCTATGGCAGTCGTTATTGGGAAGTCAGTGCCCTATAATATCCTGACACTGGTCTAGCCTTAGGGTATAGTTAGCCTTCGGGTTGCGGAGGTCAGGTGGCAGCCACTCCGTGTAAAAACTGATATTCAGTCAAATCCGGTTAGACTAGAAAAGCCGACCCCAAGTGACTTGGGAATAATAAAGTCTAGGGAGAAGTTTGTTTGTAACGAATTAACTCAAAAACGACTCAACGAATTTTGAACCATTAGAAAGCTATATTATCATCAAGTAACATAGGCATTATTTTTTTTAAATTACTGTTGCAAACGCAACCTTACCTACCTACTTTTATGCGAGCGATGCCGGGGGCAAAAGCTAATCGCTTATATAACAGGTTACTTTTCATAATATTGTCTAATGTTTACGCGAATGTTAAACATTGAAATTAAACACTTTATACGGATTTTGTCGCGTAGTTTATTTTGCTTTAAACACTGTTATTACATAATTTTGAAAACTCTAATTATATTATAAAACTTTCAAAATTATGTAATAACAGTGTTTAAAGTAAAATAAACAACGCGATAAAATCCGTATAAAGTGTTTAATTTCGAGGTTACTTTATATTAACAATGTATAAAGATTTATTAAAAAAGAAGTGAATCATGTACAGATTTTTTGTAATTGCCACCAAAACGTCGCCGCCATGTTTTTCTTTTTAAATCTTCTAGCCCAAACTAAGCAGAGCTTCTACTATGGGTTCTAGGCAATGGACAAACATACACATATATATATTTTTTTGTAAATACTTACATAGTTATGATATTATACATAAAAACACCCAAACCAAGACAAACATCCATGTCCATGCACACAAATGTTTGATTTGTGCGGGAATCGAACCCGCGACCTCATGTGCGGCAGTTGATTACACTAACCATTACGCCATCGAGGCAACATAAATTTCTAAATTGGTGTATCTTGATAATTATAGCAGATAATTCAGATATTTAAACTGGTAACAAAATGTTCGCGTAGATTAATCCTGAATATAATTTATTTGTTGAATATATTGTTTTTTTTTAACTAATATCAAAATTATTTATTTTCGCTGAATAAAGGTATCCAAGGTGATCTAACGAATTGTATCTTAATTAACACTTCTATCGGCCTAATGAACACTTTCTTAAACATATTTACAGTAAGTCGGTAAAATATTGTTATTATATTTAACAAAATATCCTGTCTCTGTAAGTTACTGTAACTATGTTTACTGTAACATCTTTATCTGGTCCACAAATCCAGTGACATTTCTCGGAAACAAGAGGGCATGTCAGCAATCTAATTCGGTACATACAAACAACGAATTCCTGTCTTGAGAGTCTTTCACTAACGATTTTGTTATTATTATTCTATTTTTATTAACGTATATCTTATATAATATAGTAATAGGTACAGAATTAAATAAACAACGCGATAAAATCCGTATATAGTTGTTTAATTTCAATATATCTTATATAGTTAATTGACGTGTCCAAGAATTAATTGCATATTTTTATAGAAATAAAGATTTCTGAGTTTAACTTTGTTCTTAAGTTTGTGTTCATAAGACATTCGTAAGTAAAGATAGATGAATGAGTGAGCTGAATCATTCAGCACACTTTCAATTATTTTTATTTGACCATTATGGCCAAGAAAATCACCTAATCATTATGGTCTAAAAAAGCACAAAGGATTTTGACGACATTGGACAGGGCATTGTAAGTAATATTAGCACGGCAATGTTATCTAATATTATTCTATCTATGAAGATAGAATAATGTTAGTTTGTGCCGCATTCGTCCCTGATGTTTCGTCCCAAGCGTAGAAATACACGTTCGTCCCAATAAATGTTCCTTATATGCCCCTAAATTTAAATAAATATGAATTTCTTAATGTAATTCCTCTTTCGTCCCAGAGTATCTTCCTTTTTTATCCCTCTTTTTTTTGTATGGAGTTTTTGTTGCACTGTCAGCCAAAAAATATTTTAAAATACCCTGTTGATCTCTCAGTAAAACTTTGGGCTTATGATTGCATGACATCACGAACCTGACAACAAGATTTAAAATAATTTTAAACCATGTTTTGTTTTGTTAACCATATGTACAAAAAAGTAAGGCGAAAAAGGAATAATTTAAAAAGAGAAATAAACTGAAGAACTATTGGAATATGGGACGCATTGTAGGGGCAAATGCGGAACAAATCATAATGTTAGATAACATTACCGTCCTCCGACCATTTGTATGAACAAACGGTCGGAACGCCTGTCATACCTACGCGCCTCGAGGTCGGTATACACTCGGTACACAACCAGTCGCGAATGCGCCGCAGTGACCAACGGACACGGCGCGGTGTGATGGTTTTGTAAGCAGTAAGCGTGCGATCTGTGAATATTTGATTGAAATAAGTACAAGTACTTACGTTATAATTATGGCAAAGTGCAATTGCAAACAGAAGTATTTTTAATTAAACTTTTTATCCGAATGCGGCTTTTTTATACTTTTAAATTTAACTATAAGCTTTTCGTACGTCTTAAGTCGAGGCGCAAATATTTTAGTCTCAAATAAATAAGGTTGTTTTTTAATCAAAAAACTAATCAAAAAACACAGCATGACTTTTATTGAATACTTCCTATTTTATTCAAATCAAATTTAAATCCTTTAAATAAAAAAATAATATTTACAATCACTTAACTAGAAAGAAACTCAAGTAGGTAGATGAAATTAAAATACTGTAGGTAGGCAGCCCTCTCGCGTATTTGCGTACCGCGCGGCTGTAGGTAGTTATTTCAAGGACAGAGCCGAGTTACAATACTGTTAGATGACATTACCGTGGTATTAGGCAATTAATTTAAATATTTTATGAATAAAAGAATAATTTGTGTAATAGAAAAAAATGCACTGAATATTAACTGAGACTACTCAAAATAATCTTTAATATTAAGTATAAATAATTATCAGTTATAGTCTTGATGTTGTGTTATTTATTAATAGTATACCTAATCAACAACAACTAAAACTGTTATATAATTATGAAATGCCAACAATCACATAGTATTTAACATTAAACGTTTAGTAGTTTTACAAATATCTATTTAAGTCTCCTTAATACCTAATTAATTATACACAGTGTTTGTCTAAAAAGCATAATCACATTTAATTAAATATCGTTTAAAATCTCTCAAATAATATGTAATTTTAAAGACAAGAAGGTAACCGCATAAAAATATGATAAAATTAAAATATAAACTTTTTTTTTAATCTTCTAGGAGATTAGATTTATGAGTAGTAGAACCTTGCTAATTTCAGCATGAATGGCCGGCTCGACCGGAGAAGGACTACCCTCTCACAGAATATCGACGTGAAATAGCAGTATTCCTATTGTTGTGTTTCGTCCGGTGAGTGAGAGTGCCGGAGGCCCAATCATCCTCTTTCCCCCTTCCCACTTCTTCTCCATGCCGCTCCTTCTCCTTCCCACTTGCTTTTTCTCTTTTTACTTTCCTTAAAAACAACGGCAACGTACAAGTGATGCCTCTGGTGATGCAGGCGTCTATAGGCTATGGTGACCACTTACCATCAGGTGGGTCATATGCTTATTTGCCACCTTAGTTGTATAAAAAAAAGAAAGAATAAGAGCATCAGAAGTTTGTTTATTCAACCAAAATCCTCGCCTGTTTTCTGGCATCAATGGGACTAGCTTTTCCAGTATCTGTTTCTTCTTTTCCTTCGTTATACCTCGTGGAACAGCTTTTGGCCTAAGTTCAAGTTAACTAAAATAAGTTACTATATTGAGTAACTATATTTACTGTGAATCCTTCTCCCTAGCCTTTATTATTCCCAAGTTACTTGAGGTCGGCTTTTTAGTCTAACCGGATTTGACTGGATATCAGTTTTTACACGGAGCGACTGCCATCTGACCTCCGCAACCCGAAGGCTAACGATACCCTAAGGCTAGACCAGTGTCAGGATATTAGAGCGCTCTGACTTCCCAATAACGACTGCCATAGTTGTTCATGGCAGCCGGGACCGACGGCCTAACGTGCTTTCCGAGGCACGGAGCAGGCGATAATTGTCAATCAATACGCACATAATTTCGAAAAGTCATATAACTTCCGAAAGTCAGAGGTGCACGACGTGGGTTCGAACTCGAGACCCTCTGCATTGCAGTCTGTAGGTCACTTTACTGTGAATATATAGCCAAAATACCATATTTAAATAATGTCAATCTACCGTGACAGTAGCTAGTAGTAGAGAAAATATTAAATTGAACATAATTTTAATACAGTAAGTCGATTGTACTTTATAACATTTACTGTGATTAGACTTATCTAGAAGATATATAGATATACATAAATTTAGATATAAAAGAAAAGCAAATTGTTCCATATTGGACTTGATTTAAGGTTAAAATAAAAATTCCCCAGATTTAAATCCGCTGGTTTTTTTTTATTGAGCCGTTCTCAATGAAAACTTTATTCAAAGCCCATTGAGAGCGTAGCCGAGCTGCGTGAACGAATTTCTCAAGCTGCTGAGGACATCAACTCTCGAGAATATGCCCGGCTAATAAGTAGATCTTTTTTAAGAAGATGTAGGGTGTGTATTGAGGCTGATGGTACAGATGGACAGTTTGAACATTTGTTGTAATAAAAAATGTTATTTCCCTATCTGACTTTTATTCCAATAAACGTAAACTAAACTAGGTCAAGAATTTTCATTATTTTATTAATTTTACTTACTTTTGTTGACTTTGGTAAAAGTGGCGTCACTATCTGTCTCGCTCGCTCATGGCAACCATGTCCACTATCCATCTCTCTCATTATTTTGCTGTAAAATTAAGAACCTACCAAGAGCTTGTGCGAATAAAAAACATTTTAACTGAGTAAAATGGGTTAGCGAAAATCAGGTTAGTTGAGGTTTTTATTTTTTTACTCGTTTTTTTTAGTATGAAACTAACAAGTATTGTACCATTTTACAATTCTGATTAAATGCGCCAACTTTGAATGGCACTTGCCGAGGAACTCTAGTACATTTTTTTTAAAGAAGGGCCTTTCAAAGTCGCCGAGTTTTGAAAATTTTATATTCATAGTTTAACAAATAGTCTTAATTCTAGGAAACTTGGGGTAATTGTGTCATTATTTTTGACTGTGATTCTAGAAATGTTATTTAGGGTTACGGTTCCAAAGTTTAAATGAACAAAAATAATAAAAATTAACCACAATAACCGAAAAATGGTTACAGTTTGATCAAATTTCTAGGTTTTCTTAAATGCCCATAATTTTCAAACTGCATAGGATAAATTTTTTTTTACATAATATTTAACCGAAACTCTTCTTCAATATACATAATAATATCAATATACCAAGAATCTGATGATATCTGGCTCAAAACATTATGAGGTAGGTAAAATTTCAATAATACCCGGTCATACCTAGTTGTTTTATTGTAACTTCAACATAAAAATAGCAATATAATCACAAAATGTACGGTCCGACATAATATGTATACGCGAACTATAATTGATCTTTAGTTAAGATATGAACTAAAACGTACGAATTACTTTTATAAAATAGAATATTCATATATCGTCTTATCGATATAATGATATATTTCCATTATTCTCCGTCAAAAATCCTGTTCGGCTTGAACAACCAGACACTGTACACGCCATAATTTATATTTAATGGTAAATAAATATTGTCCAATGTCTAAAAATCTAACATATTATTATCATTTTCCAAGCCGCACATTATATCATGTAGAACTGTAAACAATAATGGCTGTTAACGATAAGTGCGCGCATGGATTTGACAGGAGTCGAGCGTCTATTGTTATCTCTTTCTATCACCCAAAATGCTTTCATTAGATTCAAGAGTAACGCTTAAGGTAAATGAGTTCAACTTTAATATGATCCATATATAGTTCTACAATATCTTTGATATAGAAGATTAAACTCTTAATCTACGCATAACATTTTAACATAGCTTATTGATTTAATCTTGGCTGAGGTCGGAAACAGTAGTCTGAAATTGTGCCTGGTAGACGGATTCGCTAATTTTGAAGTTGAACCTAAAAGCACAGTCAGCGATATATAAACAAAAATAGTATAATACTACTTATCCTTTCTGAACATAATCATAAGAACCTCATCGAGGAGATGTCATACATACATACATATATAGATTCACGCCTGTTTCCCAGAGGGGTAGGCAGAGACTACGAATTTTCATTTGCTACGATCCTGACACACTTCTCTGGCTTCATTCACTTTCATAACATTCCTCATACACGCTCGCCGGTTTAAGGTGCTTTTGACCAGGCCTTTATCCAGAACGTCTCCGATCTGATCAAGAAACGTTCGCCTAGGTCTTCGCCTTGCGACTGTTCCATTCACACTAGCCTTCTAAACTTTCTTAGTCAGTCTTTTCTCGTCCATTCTTTCTACATGCCCAAATGTAAGACATATAACGTATGAAATCATAAGCCAGAAGCATACAACAAGTAACGTATAATTAGAAGTTCAACCAAAATCTCCTTAAAATGAAGAAAACATAACATTTCATAATATTCTTATACCCTTTACAATATTAACTTATCGTGTACCAAACACAAACTCTAAACATTTTAACATTGTTTTAAAGCCCAAATTTCCAACTTTCTAACGTTTAGAGTTCGTAATTAACGACGCAACTGTAATAAAATCCCCATAAATGGATTTATACCATAAAAGGTTTTACACTTCAAGAAGTGGCTATTAAAAGGCTTCTAATATTAACCATAAATTAACTAGCTCTTTACCTGTATTAATGATGTAATTAATTAAACTCTATACATAAATATAATACAATTATAACTGGTCTCTACATAAGAAATATATACAAAATATGTGTAATTGGCTAAAGGAGCTATGGAATCCAAAACTATTATTTATAGATGTTTTGTTTTTGTGTATGTTTGTAGGTGTCTCACGTAAAAACGACTGCACAAAATTTAATGCGGTTTTCATTATTGTTTTGCTGGAGGTCTGACTTAAAATCCGGTGCATGTTTAATCATGATACGCCATTTTAAAGTCAAAAATAAGTACTACTAGTATAAGTACCTACTTTAGTATTCCACGTATACAAAGTTAAGGCAAAAAGCTTGTTTTATTATAAAATTTATTCTAGTTTTGTGTAGCAGCGTAGCAGCGATAGCTCAGTGGGGAGACCAACAGACTGCAATGCCAAGGGTCTCGGCTTCGAACCCACGTCACGCACTTTCGGAAGTTATATGACTTTTCGAAATTATGTGCGTATTGATTGACAATTATCGCCTGCTCCGTGCCTCGGAGAGCACGTTAAGCCGTCGGTTCCGGCTGCCATGAACATCTATGTCAGTCGTTACTGGGAAGTCAGTGCCCTATAATATCCTGACACTGGTCTAGCCTTAGGGTATCGTTAGCCTTCGGGTTGCGGAGGTAAGGTGGCAGCCGCTCCGTGTAAAAACTGATATCTAGTCAAATCCGGTTTGACCAGAAAAGCCGACCCCAAGTGACTTGGGAATAATAAAGGCTAGAGAGAAGAAGAATTCTAGTTTTGTGTAGTATTTAGATATTTTAAATATGTTATTTTGTAGTTATTGATAATAATAATAATAAATGCTTTAATAAATTCTTTAATGTTACAAAAAGGTACATACAATTAAAGTGTAAGCCCTGATTCCCAAACTAGCGTGAGCTGTATAATAGCAATCAGTTCCTCCCCAAAACAAATGATACAAAATTGTTACAAAAAGCATTTGGAACAAACATAGTTTAGAACATACTTAAACAATAAATTTTGTTAATTTTGTGTACCTATGCGTATGAGTGTATGTGTGTGTCTGAAGTGTGACAAGTATGCATCAAACAGTAATAGGTGGAGAGGAGAGCTGCTTTTGAAATTGCGTAATAGAATATCGTTATTTTTATAACTCCTCTATGATAAGAGAGAGGTGCCTCTAACTAAAGTCAATTTTCAAATACCCCTAGTACATAATGTTATTACAATAAATGTATTCCATTGAAAACTAGCTGAAAATGAATAGTTTGTTCCATCTAATAGGCACGCAAACCATTACAGTTGTGTTTTCAAACACAGCATTATTTAAAATACCCATTGTCTTGCATCGTATGGAGTGTGAGGAATACATTTTGCAGACATACAAACATTAAAAAATATAACACAATAATCATCATCATCATCATCATTTCAGCCGGAAAACGTCCACTGCTGGACATTGGCATCTTCCAAGGTTTTCCACACGATTACTGGGAAGCGATAGTATGCGAGTCCAATGCCGGCCTGTGTAGAAACTTAATTATATTATAATTAATTTATACCTATATTAATAGATGCGTCATTATAGTCTTAATATTTCTTCACAAAACAAAATATTCCCCGTTTTTGAAACATGTTTCATTGATACTCCGCTCTTATTGGTCGTAGCGTGATATTAAATAGCCTATAGCTTTCCATATATTCCATTAAGTTCCTAGTGGAACCATATAGATAGCCCATTTATTGAGATTTACTTTAACTAGTGTTAAACTAACTCTCAATAAATGGGCTATCCAACACTAAACGAATTTTTCAATTTGAACCAGTGGTTCCTAAGATTAGCGCTTTCAACCAAACAAATAAACTCTTCAGCTTTATAATATTAGTATAGATGAGATGACTTACTAATTTATAGACCTAGTGTTTGGCAGATAGATGTCATCTGCTTTACGTATATCAATTTCCGTATTTCATGACGGTAAAATGTCACAAAAATATTTTAAGAATCAAATCAAACATTATTTCTTAAGTACATAACATACATATTTATATATCTTTTATTATAATTATTATTATATTTATAAAATTTACTTTTTTTTTAATTAATCTTTTCTAATCGCTGGCATCCCCTCTGTCAATCTTTTTAAAAACGAAAAACGTCACGGATATCAAACTAGCAGTACGTGGGCGGAAACACTCGCGGTTTTAAAATTAAATAAAATTCATTTTAACTATTTTACTGCTTACAAGTGTGAAATCAGTGCGGAGAACAATAGTAAACATTATTTTAGTATACAGGGTGTCCGGTAATTAATGGATAACCTCGAAATGTCTTATAGTAGAACTAAGGACCGTTCAGAAAAAATGAAAAATAATAATAATAATTAAAAAAGAATACATATTAAAAAGTGCAAGCTATATTAGCATAGCATACTTTTGACCGTCTATCTATTAGCATAATTAGTATTTAATAATAAAACAACAAAAAACCGATGGATTTCATTCATTTATGGTCATAGTATACAAGAAAGTTATACATGGTAATTTAAAAAAAAACATATCTCAGGTAGTAGTTAGAATAGATTTTTTCATATTTTTTTATGAACGGCCATCTGTTCCACTATAAGACATTTCCAGGTTGTCCATTAATTACCGGACACCCTGTATAAGTGATGTCTGAAACATTATAAATAAACAATAAGTCTTAAAACTGTATACATAATTTGTGCAAAATCGTACTTATTCGGTGCTAAATGTGCGAGTGCGCATCCTTGTTTTGTGTGACTGTTATGGGTATAACACCATTAAAGTTGCGCTGTAATATTCTTCAATACATATTTTCAATAACAGCGCCATCTAACGATATTGCAGTGTAACCTCAAGCCAGATCGATATCTTTTACCGCAATCCTCAATATGCCGTCAGCTAAGTGTGGAGGGTGTGCTGACTTTATTTTGCCGACAGTGGCCGCTAGGTACAATAAATGTTGTCTATTATTTCATCGCGCTTGTGCAAGGCTGTCGCTATAAGGGGGGCAATATCCCGGTTTGGCAATGCCTGGAGTGCCCAAAAGTAACGATGCGAGAATCCCCGTAACACACAGACTCGGTAAAATAGTTACGAGGTGTTCAGGACACTAGCCCTGCATAAAGCCTGGGCAGCGGTGCGGAACTAGTATTAGCTAGTTGCATATATATATTAGCAATCAGGACAACACATTCTACGAAGGCGCACTCTTTTGCATTTAGGTAATACAGGACGAGGAGGTGAAATATCACTGTTAAGAAAACGTGTAAGTTCTGATACATTAAACTTTTCAATAATATCGTTTGGAGATTGTAACTGTGCAACAAGATAAGCTGTAGGGCCAACTCTCTTATTTATAACATAGGGACCATCTCTATTCGGAACAAACTTAGCTGTAACATTTTTCGCAGCATTACTAGGACATGTGACTTGAGAAGTACCTGATCTCCAACCTCGAAAACATCTGCAGGCTTTTTAGACTTGTCAGCATATTCCTTGCGATGATCTTGCTTAGATAATAAATGAATTAAATACTATTTTAAATAAGGTGTGATTTGAGGATCAAGATTATCCTTATTAAGAATCGACTCGAATTATCTAAAATAATGCGTCGAGGCAATCCATAGCGAAGGAAGTATTTTCCAATCAGCGTACGAGCACATATTTCCGAAGTAGCCTCTTTTAAAGCATAAAGCTCGGTCCAGCGAGTCACGGTATCCTCGACTAACAATATCCGTCTTTCTCCATTATCCCCTGGTGGAAGTGGACCAAAAAGGTCTACGGCCAATACCTTTCCTCATTGGTTTAGGACAGGAGGTCGTAGAAGTTTGTGTTTAGGACAGGAGATTGTAGCTATAATTGAAAGTAATAGTATTGAGTGTGTAATTATACTGGGGGATTTTAATGCTAACCTGGGCTCGCGGTTTTTTTAATGAACTTATTTCAGCTTGTAATGAGCAGACTTGGTTTTGCGCGGACTATGAGCTCCTGCCGAATGATACACATACGTTTATTTGTCAAGCGAGTGGCTCGCGACGGTGGATAGACCATTGTTTGATAACAAGTGCAGCTAAAAACTTAATTACTAAAGCAGCAGTCTCATATGGGGTGTACCAGTCTGATCATTATCCTGTTTTGTTTGAATGTAATTTAACTAAAATTAATCAGAAATTACCAGCTCAGACTTTTCTTAGTAATAAAGTGCGCTGGGGTGAAAGAAATGATGAACAAATTAATAATTATTATGAATACTGCAATGATAAACTAAAATTAATAGATTTGCCCGACCAATGTATCTCGTGTTCTCATAAAATGTGTGATAATATGGATCATAATTTATTAATAAATCATCTGTATTTGGAAATAGTATCAACACTCCAAGAGGGTGCCCAGTATACATATGTCGGCAGTGATCGCACCAAGAGACAAAAATATGTTACAGGTTGGAACAAATATGTCAGCGACGCTCACAGGGAGGCTCGTTCTTATTACCAAACTTGGCTGTTGCATGGTGCACCCACTCAGAGGGCTATGTATGAGAAAATGCGCGAAACACGAAGGACATTTAAAACTAAATTGAAATTTATCCAAAATAATCAACAACAAATTAAGATAGATATTTTGGCAAAAAGTCACTCGATAAAAGAGTTTACTAAGTTTTGGAAATCCACAAATATATTAAATCCCAAACCGAGTCTCCCTGCAAGTGTGGGGGGTCTGAGTGAACCGAAAGATATTGCCAACCTTTTTCAAAGTCATTTTAAACCTAAGTCTCTCTTGCAAGTGGAACAGCGGGTGTTCGATGAGGGGGAATTGTCGGGGTCTGGTGAGTTTACCGTAATGTTCACAGCTAAACAGGTTGCTACTGTCACTAAGAAGATGACAAGAGGTAAATTGCCCGGCCACGACGGCCTTAGCGTCGAGCACCTGAAGTATGCGGGGCCACACCTGTATAGGGTTCTTGCTCTTCTGTTTAACTTATGTATCAGCCATAGATATTTGTCGCAGGACCTTACGCGCACGGTGGTGATTCCTATAATTAAGGATAGGACAGGGGACGCTTCTGACGTGTCCAATTACAGGCCAATTTTGTTGGCCACGATAGTCGCCAAGGTCTTGGACAGTTTGCTTGATCAACAGTTGGTTAAACACGTTGAACTCCATAACGCGCAATTTGGCTTTACATCTGGTCTATCAACCGAAAGTGCCATTCTGTGTCTCAAGCAAACTGTTCAATATTACACTTCTCGAAAAACGCCAGTTTTTGCTTGTTTTCTGGACCTGTCAAAAGCGTTCGACCTAGTCTCGTACGAGATACTATGGGATAAGTTGCGGAGTGATACAACACTACCGAATGAAATCACATCCTTGTTCCGCTACTGGTACAATAACCAGAGCAATAGTGTTAGATGGGCGGAGGCTCAGTCGGAGTTGTACGAGTTTGAATGTGGGGTGAGGCAGAGGGGGTTGAGTTCCCCACGCCTCTTCAATTTGTACGTCAACCGGCTAGTCGGTGAGCTTAGCAGCACCAAAGTTGGATGTCATATTGACGGTGTATGCTTAAATAATATAAGTTATGCGGATGACATGGTGCTGCTAAGCCCATCGATTGGCGCCTTGAGGAAACTGGTGGCTATTTGTGAGTCCTATGCAGTGTCCCATGGGCTCAAGTACAATGGTAAGAAGAGCGAACTTATGTTGTTTAAAGCAAGTGCCATAAACTACTCGGATGTTCCGGGTATCTCGCTCTCTGGCACTCCTTTAGCATGGGTGACTAAGTTTAAGTACTTGGGTCATTGGGTCACTGATGATCTAAGGGACAACATAGATATTGAGAGGGAGCGAAGGTCGTTGGCTGTTCGATGTAACGTGCTGGTTCGAAGGTTTGCGCGTTGTACAAATCAAGTAAAAGTGACTCTTTTCAAAGCTTTCTGCCAGTCATTCTACACGTGCAGCCTTTGGACCAGTTTTACGCAGAGGACATACAGCGACCTGCGTGTCCAATATAATAACGCGTTTAGGATACTGTTGGGGCTGTCGTGGCGTTGTCCACTATGTTTGCGGAGGCGCGCACAGATGATTTTTACGCGATCGTTAGAAAAAGGGCCGCCTCCATGTTGGGTCGGCTACGCGCTACTACCAACGGTCTTCTGAGCGTGTTCTCAGATCGATGGGACTCCCCTTTGCTGCGTCATTGGGTAAGGATCCATTGCATCTGATTTTTATATATTTTTTCTTTTTGCCTTATTACTAACCCTAGTCATTAAGTTATTTTGTTGTTACTAACACTATGGACACTTGTCTGAAATAAAGAATTTGAATTTGAATAAGGTATTATTTCTCAGTCCGAAATTTCCTTAGAATTTGTAGCAGTTTTTCTCGTGAGCCACATTTGGGGGCACAGGCTTATGAGTAACAAATAGCGTAACCTATCAAGCGCCCACAAGGCGCGGGGGCATGAAGGCGCGGGTATCGACGGCCGTGGCTCGGTACTTGTTTCACACAGCGGCGCCGGCGGCGATGACTCAGAAACATGCGACAGTCCGAACGGTCCGCTGTCCAAAAGATACCCTCCTCTTCGCATATTAATATTCGAGTTAATATATGACACCGGGCTATTTACAGATATTCTATCCTTTTTTTGTTTATTATCTAAGTCTTCTTTAGTCACATAATTTAATTTAATCTGGTTTATCTCTTCACGCAAGCACACCAAGTCCTTTAATAACTTCGTTACGTCGACATGGTCAAAGCAAACGGGCGGTAGTTTCTCCAAGTTGTAGGCAACAAAAACTGGTAATTGATCAGGCTCCGCTGTTTTTAATACCGTCAGCATATCTTCAAGATCCTTTTCTTTTTTCTGTTTACGTCTTGATACCAGCTTAAGTTTTGTTTTCACAGATGAAAACAATAACTTTTTTGCACTGTCAACGTCTTCTTCAGAGAACGCCGACACAAAAATTCTTATTATGCTTTCATTATCCATAACATCAAGTTTATTTCTAATAAACGCTAACACTTCACATATTACTACGTTACAATTCACACACTTGAGTGTGTTTACACTGTTCTCGGACATTGTCATAACTTTATTTCGCAGTGACCGCTCGGGTGTGCGCGCGCGCGAGGACTGATGATGATGATTATATCTATTGTATTAAAATATTTTAAAAACGATTTCGACTTTATGTAAGTTGGACTTGACGATTCGATTCGACGGGGTCTTTGAACATGCTAATACCCCCTACTTAAGTTATCTACCTAAGTACCTCTACGTTCATCTACGGTCCCCCTTATTTTACCTACATATTTGTTTTTCAATGTTGTAAATGAGTAAGCGTATGCATTTTAACTCAAAACACGCAAAATATTAGGACCGTAACCGGTACAGCGTTATAGGTTTTGTTGGAATGTAGATACATAATTAATTGTTATTTCATTGCAGTTATTTCAATTTTGAAATACAAGGACAGAATTTAGGACCATAAAAATTAATAAAAGAAACAACTACACTTCAGAACATTGAGACAACTACAATCTTAGGCGCCTTGTAAACATGGCTGCTGTAAAACAACATAAACGTCGAGGAAAGGTGTATATTGAAATACATATAAAAAGTTTTAATTAATTTAAATAGCTTAAATTGTAGTAAAATACAATAATAATAGCAAAAATAAACAGCGCAACAAAATCCGTATAAAATAGTTTAATGTTAATCTATATCATTTAAGTAAAGTAAGACATTATTAGGTTGTTCTGCGAGTGAGGAGCCTGGCGGAGGATACGGTGTCCCGGGGTAAGGTCGTCTTCGCGGTGTCCCTAGAGATCGCGAATGCCTTTTACACCTTGCTCTTGAGTTGTATTAGGGACGCTCTCATATTTCATCAAGTGCCGACCTACCTCCGCCGCATTGTCGAGGCATATTAGTCAGAAAGGGTAGTGATATACCCGGGTCATTATGGTTGGAGTCGGCGAGAGATGTCGTGCGGTGTTCCACAGGGATCGGTTCTGAGTCCGCTCCTGTGGAACATCGGTTGCGACTGGGTGCTGCGACGTGCGCTCCTCCGTGATGTCGGCGTTATTTGTTACGCGGACGATACTCTTATCACGGCGAGGGGTGAGACGCACCGGACGGCGTCCATATAAGCGACCGCTGGGGTTGCACAAGTCGTAGGTCGTATCTGGCGATTGGGCCTTGAGGTGGCCTTATCTAAGTCCAAGACCGTCTGTTTCCACGGTCCTCGGAACCGGCCACCTCCAGGGGCCCACATCGTGGTAGGAGGGATCCGCATCGCTGTCGAGCCAACCTTTAAGTAGCTGAGTCTTTTGTTTGACAGCCGTTTGTAGCCCACTTTCGTCGTCTGGCCCGCCGTCTTCTGGGGGGCCTCTACGAAGGGGTCGTGCGGTCCATAGTGCGCCTTGACCGTCAAGTTGATAAGAGGATACCGCACGATCTCTTTTGAGGCAGCGAGCGTCCTCGTCGGATCGATGCCCTGGGACCTGGAAGCGGTGTTTCTGGCATCACTCTACCGCTGGCGCCGGGAGGCACTGATTCGGGGCAAAGGACCAGCTCTGCCTGCTCTAGAGGCAGCGCGGTCCGAGCTCCACCGGGTTAAGACCCGGTGGAGCTCGGACCGTGCTGCCTCTAGAGCAGGAGCAGGAGCAGTGAAAGAGTGGAGAAATCGACGATCGTGGTGGTAAGGCCCGTTTTTGAGGAGTGACTGGAGAGGCGGCACGGCGCCCCCACCTTCCGGCTGACACAGGTAATGGTTGGCTACGGTTGCTTTGGCGATTGCCACGACGTTGTTGAGGACACGAACGTGAATTAATCGCGACAGTTGGTATGGTTGCACCCTCTCTCCCGGCCGTGGTTCAGTCAATGGTCCGGAATGAGAAGTCGTGGAACGCCGTTGCCTCCTACTGTGAGGAAGTAACTTCCACCAAGGAGGTGGCAAAGCGGGAAAGGAAGCGCTTGAACTCTCTTCCTAACCGCACAACCGGGCGCCGGAGGGCGCGAGATGACCTCCAGCCACCCTGAGGTTAGACCTGGGGGTGGTGGGCTTCGTGTGCCTGCTCGCCACCGGTCCTAGAGGCAGCGTGCGTGTTCCCACGCGCGCCTCTGTGTTGTGTGTCCATCCCCCCTCAAGGGGACAGTAAGGTTAAAATTTAGAAGTGACCATAGGTTAGGTCTTTTCGTGTAGTGACCTGTCGTTTTATACGGCGGGCCGAATCCTCGGCGGGGTTGCGATTGCATGTGAAAGTGATTCGTGTGGCCCCGCCGATTGCGGTTATGTCGAGGAACACCGTGGGGGGTTTAACTGGTATTACCGGGCTGTCGCTCACCATCTTTCTCCCGCTGAGTCCGACATAACCCCGCCGCCCTCCCCTGTGGTATACGTAAACGCATTGCCCCAAGTTAAATAAAATACATTATTAGGTTATATTAAACATATTTCTACTAATGCAACTAAATTGTTAAAATAATTTAAGTGGTCAGTATCACACACATCATGTTTCTCGCTAAGAAACAGCGCAAATAATAGGGGTTAAAGTATGAAGTTGCCGTTGTATAGTAATAGATACTTTGAATTAACATAAAACCTTCATGGTGTGGGATTTTCGAGTGAAACTTTTTTCTTTTAACGTTTTAAGATTCTTCTTTTTAAAAATGTGCAACAATTGATTTTGGACTTTCAATTGTTTTTTTTTTATTCAGCTTGAGGCCCGCCCAAGAGAGTCCTCGATTTCAGACACAAGTTGTGTTCGTCTTTCCTGTATCATGTTCCGAGGGACATTCTGATAGCTGGTATAACGCGCATAACCCGTGCTGTCATCCGCATAGCAAAGTATGTTGTCGATTGACAACAAGTCATTGTTATGCACGATGAACAGCGTTGGGGAGTGTACCGAGCCTTGAGGAACACCAGCGTTTATGGTTTTGGTTTCGGAGCACGTTGCCAGCTTTGGCGAGCGTCCAAAAAGCATGACTCCTTGAAGGATGTCTTTCAAGGCGCTCACCAATTCTGGCAACGTGTACCGCCTTAGCCTTTTTGCTGGGTCTAGAAGCGGCATTATATTCTCGCTTTCTCTCCTTGATATCAGGATCCCGACACTTCCTAGCCCTATTCCAGGCTAAGTATGCTGACTGCTTCTGGTGTGCAGCATCCCTGATGGCGTTACTAAACCAGGGGTGGCTGCAGCCGCCCACAGGTATTTTGGCAGAAGGGATGAATAATTCCATCCCTTGGTGGAGCACATCTGTGATGCAGTCAGCACAAACGCCAGGATCCCCGGATGAGAAGCAAAGCCGCTTCCGCTTCCGCTTAGGATGCAAGAAATTCTCGAAGTCCATCCCAATCTGCTGACTTGTATCGCCAGACTCTACGGTAACCAGTCACCAAAGAGCGATCTGGTCGCGTAACAAGGGCTGCACTGCGGATAAGGCAATGATCCCGATGCTCGAGATATCGCCAGGCAACAGATATCGCCCCTGACGAACACGCACATCCCAGCTTTACGACGGAAAGAATGCTCCAACTCGTAGCCCGGGTATTTTAAGTACGCAATGTCGTCCGAGGCGCATATCTGCGTCTCCGTTAAAAAGAGCAAGGCAGGCCGCACCGTCTCGGGATGGTGGTGGACGGCATCGAGGTTACTGTGTAGACCTCTGACATTGCAGAAATCCACGAGAAATGTGGAAGGGGTGTCCGCCGTAGAAAATTTGCTCTTTTTCTTACCTTTCATGGTTTTCATAATTTATCAGAGAGGGGATATGTATTGATGCATGGTTTGAGGTCGAGACGGTGCCCAAAGAAAGAGCAAAGCTTAGTGCGTGGTAGGCCCCACGAGTTATGCAAAATGCCGATACGAAGTATGGAAGGGCCCCCGATGCCACCGGGTCCACTCCGGTCTCCCAATACGGCAAGACGACTACGTGATGGGATTTTCGCCGGTTGGCGGGACAGCCTCCCGAGCAGGATGTACCCAGGTTCAGTTCCCTACTAAATGGCAGGTGGCCGACGGAAACCATTCCTACCGGGTCTCCCTGTACCCGCACTGGCCCCCCACGACCTTTGGACCTACCAGGCATTACTAAATGGCAGGTGGCCGACGGAAACCATTCCTACCGGGTCTCCCTGTACCCGCACCGGCCCTCCACGCCCTTTGGACCTACTATCACACTTCGCTAGCCTCGAGCCTCGCACCAGCCCCGAACCATACTCAGGAAAAGAAGAAGAGAAAATAGGAAGTGCAAAGAAGAGGGAGCGGGAAGGGGGAAAGAGGGTGATTGGGCCTCCGGCACTCTCACTCACCGAACGAAACACAACAGTAGGAATACTGCTATTTCACGTCGATATTCTGTGAGAGGGTAGTCCTTCCCCGGTCGAGCCGGCCCATTCATGCTGAAATCAGCGAGGTTCTACTACATAAAGCGAGGCTCTACTACATAAAGCGAGGTTCTACTACATAATGCGAAGCCCTACTACATAAAGCGAAACGAAAAGTGGATTCTTTACGATAACCGTAAGCGAAAAATGCAATGACTGAGGGTCACGGTCAACGCCGCAACAGTGCCCTAAAGCCAAGCTTACCAATAAAAAGGTAATGATAACTGTTTGATGGTTTCTTCATGGTGTTATTCACTATAGCTTTCTCAGGTCTGTTCAAGCAATAACAGCAGATATTTACTGTGCCAAACTTTCGAACAATGATGGTGAAACTGGCAGTGAAACAGCCCCGACTCGTAAATCGATCTTCACCTTTATTGCTCCACGATAACGCAAGACCTCACACTGCACGAGAAACCGTTGTAACTCTACAGGAGCTACAGTTAGAAACCATACGTCATCCTCCGTACTCGCCAGAGCTTGCTCCAACGGACTACCATTTTTTTCGGGATTTGGATAATTTTCTACGTGATAAAAATTTTCTTACCAGGAAGCAGTACAAAATGCTTTCACACAGTTTGTCGAATCTAGATCCCCGGAGTTCTATCGTAAAGGCATCAATGAACTTCCGTTTAGATGGCAGCAATGTATAAATAATGGTAAATATTTCGTTTAAATAAATATGGTACTTACGTATCTTAGAAAAAACGAGTTTTAATTATTCAGTACAAATCGGTAATTTCATACTTTAACCCCTAATATTCAGTGAAAAACAGTAATACTTATATTTGTCGTTGATCAAACATACTAACGCAAAATAATTATTAAATTCAAAAATTGCTGTATATACCTTATTCCTCAACATTTTTATGTACTAACTAATACTAACTGGCTTAATATTCCAATTGTGTTATTATTTCTTAAATAAATATCGAGACAATTTATAAATTGTCAAAGAATACGTTATTCAGTACCTCATAGCAATGCCATAACAGTCAGTACATTACTTTTTCCTTAGAGATTTTTCTATTGTAAAAATATTACAATATTGCAGTAGATGGTGCTGTTCTCAAATAGCACACTAAATGAAAGAAAATATTGTTCCGTCACACGCAAAATATTTAGCACTAGATTATAAAATACGTGGAATGTTTTTAAGTCTTTGCAAGCTTTTATCAGCTAATAAATATATTTCAACGCAATGTTATTGTTTACTTTATTTTCAAATAATATAGTTTATTTTTAATTATTACTACACATTTCTGGTTAAAGTTATTGATTTTTCAAACTAATCCATAAACAGTCAAACTGTCGAAATCAATATGACATATCATTCAATCTGTCAAACATTTACATGAAAAAATAAATACTCATAGACAGTGCTGGTCTTTAAAGTAAACGTACAAAACTCAAGTTCTTTCTAGTCGCATAGATGGCGTTAATATATGGTTTAATATTTGGTTACGAAGTGTCAAGATATGACATGGGTCAATTTGAAGTTTTAAACTCCAACGTTGATATTATCTTTCGTTTCCTTGGATTCTGTGAATACTATATCTACTTGATCTCCTGTATCTTCCTTAAACGTAAAATATTAAGGCTTATACAAGTTTCCGGCTTATTATCTCTCATTCCGAGTTTGACCCTTTTTATTGGCTTATGTGATTGTAATATTACCTAAAACGTGACAACAAGTAAATGTAAATTTATAGTATAGTTGCGTTATTGTAATTTTGGCGTTCATAAGTGTTACTTGGTGATTTATTTAAATAAAGATACTTGTATTTTTATTTTACTTTTGATTTAAAAATCACTAGTGTCAACTTTACAGTGTTCAATTAAATTACGTTTATACTTTTTGTGTAAATTAGCTTTTTCATAAATTTCTTACGCTATTTCCAAGAATTTTGTAAGAATTATAAAAGCGTCATCTATCGGCTATCCTAATTAATAAACGAATATAATGCCATCTAAAGTAAACGGTACATACTTTTCAAAACTGATTCGAGAGTAGCGTATCTATTCTCAGTATATAATGTCTTATCTATGATTCCGTTTCTTGTTGTGATTCGTAAATGTGCTTCGTTTGTGTTTTTATGGATTTTTCGACAACTTTGCTTGACTCCCGGACGATGATACCCTGGACACTAATTTGCCTAACGATTTGGTTTCTGTCGACTTGGATTTTGGCTTCTAAAAAAAGCATAACAAATCACGCTGCCGCTAAACCGTTGTTTTATTAACCATACCTATATATTAATTGAAAACGCTTTTGGGAATTGTGGGAGCCAAATTTAACTCCCGCAATTTCCAAAAGCCTGATTTCTAAATAAAAATGTTTACTTTAACTTTCTTTTTAATATCGGACGTTTCATTGAGGTTGCTTTGTGTCGTATACCGTTAGAGTGCGCTAAAATCAGATTTATTACTGTAAACTCTATACCAGTATATATGTATAAAGTACTCTGTGCCTCATAGTGTCTTATCTATGGCCAGTACTAATCAGTAGGCAATAGGAGCACAGAGTAGTATATATGAGCTTAGACACGTCAGAATAATGTCGTCAGTTTTATATGTTATTTATTTGCCATTTATTTGGACAACTTTACAACAAATAGAAAGCTCTTTATTACCGCCGATATGGAACAATGATGAGTATGTTGCGCCACCAGAACAATGGATATCACTGGCAGATGTTGCAACGGAACTCTATAATAATTTAGTGGATCAGTTGTCTCAACAGGAGAAGTATCTAAAAAAATATGTGAAGCTAGAATCTGACAGATATTTTTATAATGAATCATTTATAAGAGCGCCAGTAAGAAATCCCAGGACTGTCACAAATATTTCCAGTAAAATGCCACTTACAGTGCGAAGCTCGAAAGCGCGAAAGCGAGATTTAGAATTCAACAGAAAAGTTGTGTCACATTGCTACTGGTGTGGGGATACCGAGAGATATATTCCCACTAATCCCATATGTCACGATGCATTTGATTCCTCGAACGGGCAAGCCAGAACTATATCACGCTTCTTTAATACCCAGTGTGTAATTCCATCGTATTCTGATTTGAATTTTTTTAATACATTAGAAATGAAATATGAAAGAAGGCAAATAAAGTTTGGAAATAGTAACTACTATAGCAGTAACGGTTCGGTGACAATTTTATTTAGTGATCATTTTATAAAAGGGTGTTATAAGCGATTTTTAGATGTTGGTACTGTATATACACAAAGAGGATGCCGAAATAAGCGACCAGATGTTACCAAACCGTTTGCAGGACACCGATTACGACGATTAGAAATTAGCCTGCATGATAAAACTAATATATGTGTAGTGTCGCCAGCCGCATCGCTTACACCATTCAGCCGATCGATTTCTCTGTACGCACATTACCACGTATGCGTTTGTGAAGGAAGGTACTGCAACAGCGCAAAAAAATGGTTTCCGACGGTTGTTAATTATCTTTATATTTCACTATTTTTAATTTATTTGTAATATTGCTTATTTTAATTATAAATTTACTTAAAATATTTTAATAAATTTTTATTTGCGTAACATGGACCAAACATTTATGGTATATATGTATGTGTGTTACCAAACATTTAATGGCTCGTATAGATGGCAACGTAGATGCACCGACACTGTATCGCGTAACCATGTAGATTTAACGCTAAAGCCCCGCTGCCTTGTACTAGCCGCACCGGATTATTTTTAGTAATTTATTGCTACTAAAGATAATACGTGTACACTGGGTGAACTTGGGCACAGGCGATCGAGACAAAGGGGGAAGCCATGGCGGTTGGTTTGGACATAGCGAAGGCCTTTGATCGTGTCTGGCACAAAGCGCTTCTTTCGAAGCTCCCTTCCTATGGGCTTCCCGAGAGATTATGCGAATGGGTCACTAGCTTTTTAGCAGACAGAAGCATTAAGGTCGCAGTCGACGGTGAATGCTCTAACTCCATGCCTGTAAATGCTGGTGTCCCGCAAGGCATCAATGACATGTTGCAAATAAGCAAAATTCATTGTTATGCGGCCAACAGTACGAGCGATGCTCTCTATACCGGCCGCGCTAACATCTCTCAGGAAAACGTAATTGAAAGCCGAAACAAACTTGTGTCTGAAATTGAGACCTCTTTAAAGAGAGTCTCAGATTGGGGCAGACTTAATTTGGTCCGATTTAACCCCACAAAGACACAAGTTTGCGCGTTCACCGCTAAAAAACTTCCGTTGGTCGTATTGACTCGTTTTGAGCACATCCCCGTAACTGCCTCAGCCAATATTGGAATACTTGTCGACATATCGAGTGAAGTCCAGTTCCGTGGCTATTTAGAGGGTAAGGCTAAATTAGCTTCGAAAAAGCTTGGCATGCTCAACAGATCAAGACAGTATTTCAAATCAAATCAAAATAAATTTATTTAAATTAGGTTACAAGGTAACACTTATGAATGTCAAAGTTACACGTAATTTTTTTCCTGTGAATTTACATTTACTGCCACGTTCAGCAAAGCAAGGGTGTGTAGGGCTCATGAGAAGAACGGGCAAGAAACTCATAGCCACTCTTTTTAATCGCCAAGTGTACAATAATATTTCGTTTACAAATTATAACTATAAGGTGCTGCAACCATTTCTCCATGAACTACTACTCAACATACTCAAGCATTTGATAAAAATTGATGGTAGCCTCTAAAGCAGCAGTATGGTAAAAAGGAGCATCCACTTACATGTACATAAATAATCAAGACAAGACGTGATTATAGTCCGTAGTTTAATCTAATTGTTTAAATAAAATGTAGTAAGTAAATTATCGAATTCCACTAAACCAGAATTCAGAATAAGACTCAAAAGAAAGCTTAACGGAACTGTCCATAATCACGAGTTGTCTTCATTGCACATTCTTCTTGATTAAAATACGACTGAATGTAACAACAATGCAAATTCCAGCTTAAACAAGGTGTAATATTACAAAAAATATATATATATTCATATATTAAAAAAACATAAGTGTTAGTATTTGTCATTTAATATCCTGTGATCCAATGCAAATATTAGTACCATGGATGTTTGTCATTTAAATAATCATCTATATTATAATAATATGCTTTAGAAATTAAGCAAGTTTTAATTTTAACTTTATTCTCTGGTAATTCTAGAATATTACTCGGGATTTTATTATAAAAACGTATACCAAGACCCATGAAGGAACCATGAACTTTATGTAGACGCTAGAATGGAACACATAATTTATATTTATTTCTAGTATTGATGTTATGTATGTCACTATTTTTTATGTATAAATATATATTTTGACGGACATGCATGATATTAAAATAAATATATTGTGATGCTACAGTTAAAATACCTATATTCTTAAATTTTTCTCTGAGCGAGATTCTAGTTCCTAATTGATAAATTGCACGCACAGCTCTTTTATGCAATATAAAAATACTTTGTATATCAGCTGCTTTTCCCCATAATAATATTCCATATGACATAACACTGTGAAAGTAACTAAAGTAAACTAATCTAGCTGTATCAACGTCAGTTAATCCACGGACTTTTCTAATGGCGTAAGCGGCCGAACTAAGTTTCGCTGAGAGACAAGATATTTGCGCACCCCACTGTAACTTTGAATCAAGTGTAATGCCCAGGAATACTGTGGATTCTATTGCTTCCAGTACCTCACCGTTCAATGTTATGCTAGGACCAAGATGTTTTACATTAGGGAGTATGAATTTAACACATTTTGTTTTTTTGGAGTTCAGTACTAAATTATTTAAAGTAAACCATTTTGTTACTTGAATCAATGCACTGTTTACTTCGTCAAAATGGTCCCTATTCCTAATTACTTTAAATATTAAGGAAGTATCTTCAGCAAACAGTACAACGTCACAAATATTGTTCAAATAAAAAGATAAATCGTTTATATAAATTAAAAATAAAAATGGGCCTAAAATCGAACCTTGCGGCACCCCTAGCTTTACAGGTAAGCTATTTGATTTTGTACCATTGATATCTACACATTGAATCCTGTTATTCAAATACGACGTAATTACATCCAGTGCATTACTCTGAACACCGTAATGCCTTAGTTTCCGTATGAGCGTATCATGACAGACGCAGTCAAATGCTTTTGTGAGGTCGCAAAAAACACCAATAGCATTTTGTGAGTTTTCCCACGCTCTGTATATATGTTTGAGTAAAGCTACTCCTGCATCCGTTGTTAAACGACCCTTAGTAAAGCCATATTGATTGTCATGAAAGAGGCTATTTAAATTAAAATGTCTAAGTAATTGCTTGAGTATTAATTTTCAAATATTTTGCTAAAAGCTGGTAGAATTGATATTGGCCTAAATTACTAGGATCAGTTTTACTTCCGGATTTAAATAAAGGTATGATTTTACTATTTTTCATCAAATCTGGAAAAGTTCCCGAATCTACACACTTATTAAATAACCCACTTAAATAAGGAGCAACTATATCTATTATACTTTTTACGACCTTAACGGAGATACCCCAGAGATCCCCGGATTTTTAGATTCCAGAGATTGAAAAGCGTTGACAATATCAGTTGCGTTAACATAATCAAATCTAAATAATACTCTACACTTAGTTACGCTGGAATGTAATAACCTCTCTGCGTCTATAGATGAAGAATTTAATGCGCTCGTGGTGGTAATCGGTACACTAGCAAAGAAATTATTGAACACGTATGCTACATCGGCATTATTTTTGATCATTTTATTATTATCCATCAGACTAATACTATTGTCTATTTGAGTTATCTTGCCACTAGCTTCGTTAATAGCTCGCCAGGTAGCCTTAACTTTATTAGAGGACTGTTTGATTTTGTTACTGACGAACTTGGACTTAGCTAAATTGCATACCTTTTTAAAAATTTTGGAGTCACGCCGAGCCACCGCCTACTATTTTACAAGGCGCAGGTTCGGCCTCACATGGAATACTGTTCTCATCTTTGGGCAGGGGCACCCCAGTACCAGCTTCTCCCTCTAGACCACATTCAACGGAGAGCGACTCGAATCATCGACTGCCCGGTTGTTTCAAATCGGCTAGACCCCTTGGCGCTGCGTAGAGATGTGGCCTCGCTATGCATCTTCTATCGCTTTTACTATGGGGTGTGCTCCGACGAATTGTGCGGACTGATCCCTGCCACCACTTTTCGCCATCGTCCTACGCGACAGAATTTCCATTCCCATCATTTAGATGGTTGGCAGTCCACAACAGTGCGCTTTTCTAGAAATTTTCTGCCTCGCACAACTAAACTGTGGAATGAACTGTCGCCTGCGGTATTTCCGGACCAATACGACCTACAAACCTTCAAGAAAAGAGCGTACTCCTTTTTAAAAGGTGGGCAACGCATTTGTAATGTCCATGTGCGGCGGTAATCGCTTACCATCAGGCGAACCGTCTGCTCGTTTGTCAACATCATATCATAAAAAAAAAACTGCATTGATGACGTTGTGGTTTAAGCGGTCGCCTCGCCACTGCTACTGCGCCGAGTATGGATGGTTTGAATACCACATGGAACAAAATTTCGTGGGATGCACAAATGATGTGAATGTTCTTGAGCGATATTTATTAAAATAAAAAGGATACGTATCTGCCAAGTCGATCCAAAGCAAACAAAGGGACGGCTATGACACTTTTTCTTGAAGTCAATCGCATTTTGGCCCTCTGTTTCTTTGTTGTGGATAAAGCTAGAAGCCTAAATTTTCAGTTACTAGAAACGTACTACAACTTGCTATGTGCTCAAATTTTCAACTTTTATATATACCTAGTCTTGCCATAAATATTGTTACAAGAAAAATCTTTTCTTTTCTATTGCTTTAAACTTTTATTACTGTAATGTGTATTAGTTTATACATTAATATAATAACATGAAAGATATATGAAGATTTTTTTTTATTGTTATAGGCGAGCGTTTGACCGCGATCTCACCTAATAGTAAGTGACGATGCAGTCGAGGATGGAGCACGCTTGCCTAGAAGATACCTATTCACTCGCGACTTGAAGACACCCAGATTGTACTCATCGGGAAACACAGGTAGTGAGTTCGACTCCTTTGCGGTACGCTCTATAAATGTGGAACCAAAGCGCTTTGTGCGTAAATGTGGTATATCCGCCATGTACCTGTGGTGTTGGTCTGTTTGTTTGATCGTGCGATGGTAGAATGGGGAAGGCGGAATCAAATTATGCTATTCTTTTGCACACTCTCCGAAATGTATCCGATAGAAAACCGAAAGACTGGCAACTCTACGAAGATGCTCCAAGCTTTGAAGTCGTACGTTGACCAGTTGGCCATCGCTCATACGTCTCCTGGCTTTCCGCTCAGTTGACTCCAAAGCCTCCAGCTGATATTTTGCAGACCCATCCTAGAACAGAAGCTCATTCAAAATGATCTCCATCGGCTTTAAAACAGTCCTTTAAACGTTTAGGCCCGTTATCAATAACTCCCACTCCCAATTATTATGGCGTTATGAGTATGCCATACTCTCCGGCCGTTGTTAATAACCAATCCCAATTGAAATTTGGCAATCTAATGGAATGATTGAAATGTCAATCCTTTTTTTGTTTATTGCTTACCAATAACCAATCCAAAGTTTGTGTTCGTTATCTAGAAAGTCACTCCATCTTTGAGAAGACGGATCACGAGAAAAAGATTAACCTCTGTTCGAAAATGACAATTTAGGCTTGCCAATGACATATCTGTCCATGATGGCATTTGGTTAGACCGGTGAAATCAATCACAGATTGCAATCCAAGCATATTCTGAGATCATAATTTCTGGGATAGGTAACAGAACTAATTTTATAAAAAAATGGAAGTGTTGGTATATTTTAGTTATAGTAACGTCAGTTATTTGGAGAAGCTTGCTCAGTTATCAGATTGGGATACTGATAGGGACACCGAAAGTAGCCTTCGCACTTCGTCAACTATATGCAGAGCCTGGATGATGCCAGTGGTGAAAAGCGGCTTTCTTATAGCTTTTAACAAAATTTACACTGTGTATCCGCGTAACATACATAAGGTAATTCATTTCTGACTTGATTTAAATAAAATTGTATCGTGTTATATACATAATCTTAGTAATAGTATATCTATAGTAATGTTTTAACACTCCACTTAATTAAAGTTTTACTATTAAAGGTTCTTTGTGCGCTTTATTATTTGTTGGGTCAGGCAGAATAATTTATGACGTATCATCAGCAATTGCCGAACTATATAATGAATATATATATATCTATTAGCACACTATCAAAACGCAGATTCTTTTTACCAAATTGGAGAATTTTCTAGAGTTTTCCCTTCTATAGACAAGTCACCATATTACTTACAACAATAAAGAGTTAGATAAGAGTAAATCTCGGTGATTTCTTATAAAAGCACATATTATGTATGCATATTGTAAAATATTTTTGGTCATGTAATAGGTGAAAAATTTAGGAATCGTAAAGGATACTTTTCCTAAATTGTCCAAGCGATCTGTGATGTAGATATGCGGTTAATTAATGTGGTGGCCCCATAATAATAATAAAATTTTATAATTGCACCTGCAGTGATGCACATTATACATACGTATGGATTACAACTTAGGGGAAGTGGATCTGCCAACAGGAGATATTATTGAAAATGTAAACAACGTGGAAGTTCAAGATATCAGAGAAAAAGAAACACGGGTAAACAATTACTTTAGTTTATAAATTAAAATAATTTTAATTGATCTAGGTATATTTGTCTTATTACATATGAAGCTAGTAAAAAGAACGCACTCAGGACATGATGTAGTAATTGCGTAATTTAAGAACAAAATATTTTTTCATGTCATCAATTTGTATTATCAGTTATCTCTCGGTATTCTCAGGCAACTTGTAGCGGTGGTATCTCGGACCAATTATGGTCCGAGGGTGGTATTGAATCGCTCTGTCATGATCTACTCCTCCGTTTTTGATTTATTGTTGGTGCTGTTGGTAATTTCCGATGTTAAGAAAATTACAATAATTATGCAAATCGATGTTACAAATAGGTGGTAATGCTTAGCGGATGATAACCGCTCAGCATTCCGTAAACGCGAACGCGCAATAACATTTACGACAAAAATAATAACTACTTACGATCTCTGAATCCATTATGGGTTTTATGCCGTTCCAATTATAGGTACATTCAACTATGTTTCTTCCTAAATAAAAAATATATTTGTGATTTTGAAGTTTTAAGTCAAATGACGCCCATATCATACGGCAAAATCGTACACGTTTCATTTTAGTTTAAATGTTCTGAGGTTTTGATACCACGACTCTTACTTAAATGACAATATCTGCAAGATTTTATGCATAATATTATTTTTCATTACTTTATTTTTATTTTTTTTATTAGGTCAACCAGTAGATGTTACATTAATACATGCACATATAAAAATATTTTATGAAAAAGTTATAAATGCGCAACATTTCAGGTGTCACAACATGCATGATGACTTAGTGAGATAACACTGATACGGTAAATTTAAAGTTATATAAACATGTTTAAAATGTTTAAAATGATAACATATTCAAGTGAAAATAGTTAAGCATTTGCAAGTATTGAATTTATTAGATTTAGTATTATTATGGTATAATTAAAAGAGAGGTGTTAAAAGAAAAAATTAAGAGTAAAGTAATCACAGTATACATGTGACAACAATTTAATTTATTACAAGGGTTTATTTTAAATAATTCGATAATTATGCTTAAGGATGTTTTTTTTAAACACCAAATAGATAGGGCATATCTCAATCACTGCTTAGTAACTAACATCCCACCAAACCATCACTGAAATCGCATAATGTCCACGTTGTACTTTGCTGACTAATTGGTAAGCTTCTATAGAGCTTTGAGCAAAAACTCGGTCATTCTGCTTGTTAAACATTGCTCAATAGTAAAAAAAACTCATCGGAAAATAAAATTATTCTGTGACTACCCTTGCGTGCCGCTTAAGAAGTTGTTATGATTTTAGTAGACTTATCATTTTTGAATTATCAGTTAAATATTCACCAGTTTATCTCTGCAAGTCCTAAGTCATCTTTTAAAATACGTGTCATGGTTCTAGGTCCTATATTTATTTCCCGAATTCTTTCCTTCACTGCAGCTTTGATAGTCTTTTTCGTATAAACACTACGTGGACAGCCAAATATTTTTCTGTAACAAACAGGTTTCATTGTACCTATCAATAGCCCGGTACACAAACATTCTACTATACTAATACGGTCAACGATTGATAAGCAGGCTGAACTTCAATACTTTATCGCCTTATGCCATCAATTGAATTTTCCATTGATTCTCCATTATTTTGTCACTATTCAGTCACTCTTAAGTTAAAACCTACTATGAGTGAAAAATGTAAATAAACAGTACAAAAAGTGCTGAACAATACGAAATAATAACAGTTTAAATAGACTCGGAATAAGTGACAAACAAGTATTAAAAGTGTTAAAATAATAACAAAAACAAAACTGTGTGTAAAAGAAAAACAGTTGCAATTAAAACTCAGTGAATAGTGTTTGATTATCAACAGCGATATAAACAAATGAACATCTACTTATAATGACACACATTTTTGCGCAACAGATCAACTACCTACTTTGTAGCAATTAACTATTTCGCTACCTTAACTAACGATTGGATGGCACGCTTGTTTTATGCAGTGTCTTAAATCAGAAGCAGTGTGTTCGCATCCCGTGAAGAAAAATCTTTTTGGACATCATTTTGTATTTTTCTCTGGATATTTCAAAATTAGGAATGGCTGAGAGTAACATAACTTAAAAAATAGTTCAATGGATTATTTTGGGTCCTCTGAATCGTGTTATACAAAAAGTTTACCTGATTTATCCACTGCTGGATGCAATATTGAGAAGCCGATGGAAGAGATAAAAAATCTAAGGTACCAACTTGTGACTGCTCATAAGGAGGTTGAAAACGTATTACATGAAAATACCAAATTGAAAAACCAAATTCATTAACAGAACATTGCAGTCTTAAATTTAAAAACTCTCTGTAAGGAACCGCAAAGTCAAAAACATCAACAAAATCCACAAAATACAAAAAGACGAAACAAATTACAAAACGTCGTAGAAATTCGACAAGAGAATTAAACTCAAGCTGTACAGATCTCGGACTCGTGAATGAAGTTGCCAATATATTATTAACAGAGGCGTTACTGGTCACTTAAATAGCTCAGATCAACCGGACGATAATGAATGCACAAACGATTTACGTAAAGAGTCCATAGATGGTATTACTGGTTCATGTAAATCCAGTACTGATGACAAGAATCATCGTCATGTCAATCATTATGTACCCTACCGGCCAAAAGTTTGAGACCACAAGTTAAAATATTGTTTCACAATAAAATTTGTTAAAAATACATATGATAAACAATTAATTTGAACACCTGCATATACAATGGATATTTAACTATTTTTCGAAGTCATTATTTCTATTTATTTTTATGTAATCATCGTACAAAGGTCTTTTGTCTAGAAACATCAATGGGCGCCGTGTGCGGACCGCGCGCTAAAGTCATTGTAATATTATTGTTACCTGACTATTATTCATTATTTGGGCTTTGTTTTGTGTTAACCGAATTTTAGGAAATTTTAACTTCCTAAAACACTGTGAACACCTAAGTTTCCATGGAGTAAATATTTCTTAATCTTGGTTAGTCCGAGCTCGTCGTTCTTACAGTGAAGACATCTCATTATGGGAAAAGTACGCCAAATTAGCGGTGAAACTCGTGCTGTCATCATTGCTTTACACAACGAAAGCAAATCTGAACGTGCGATTGCTACTCAGCTCAAGTTGTCGAAGACTTGTGTTCATAACACAATAACCCGATACAAGGAGACTGGCAATAATCAAGATCGTTCGCGGTCGGGAAGGCCGAGAGCTACCACTTCTAGCGAGGATAAGTTCATCGTGGTAACAAGCAAGCGGAATAGACGCCTGACAGCAGCAGAAATCCGCGCTGAAGTGAACAAATCCCGGTCTACACCTGTGTCATTGACCACAGTGAAAAGAAGACTAAGAGACGCTAAGTTATTTGGTCGCGTAGCAGTGCGAAAACCTCTCTTAAGGCCACAAAACAAAAAGAAGAGAATGCAGTGGGCCCTTACCCATCGAGACTGGAGTGAAGAAGACTTCAAAAGAGTTCTTTGGACAGATGAGTCCAAATTTGAAGTGTTTGGGAGCAAAAGACGTGTTTTTGTTCGGCGGAGTGCCGAGGAAAAGATGATGCCAGACTGTGTCCTGCCCACAGTGAAGCATGGCGGTGGTTCCGTTATGGTTTGGGGTTGTTTCTCGAGCCGTGGAACTGGAGATTTGGTACGAGTCGAAGGAATTATGAAAAAGGAGCAGTACAAAGCAATATTGGAGTGTAATGCTGTACCATCGGGACTTCGGCTAGTTGGAGATGGCTTTATTTTCCAACAAGACAACGACCCTAAACACAGCTCCAAATTATGCCGGGGTTATTTAGATACAAAAGAAGCAGAAGGTTACCATGTTAAAAAACATGGTGTGGCCCGCTCAGAGCCCCGACCTTAACCCTATAGAACTTTTGTGGGAAGAGCTGGACAGAAACGTGCGCAGTTGTTGTCCCAGCTAACAAGAAGATTTGTGGAGAGCATTGCAAGAAAGCTGGAACAATATTTCACAAGAAACAATCGACAAATTGATTGCCCGCATGCCAAGACTTGTCAACAAAGTGATTCAATGCAAGGGAGGGTTTTTTGATGAAAAAGCTGTTTAGCTTGTCAACATATATTTTAAGTTAAATTGTCGAAATATTTAATATTTTTTATTTATATTTAATTGCATTTGCCATACTTAATAAATATCACAATAAATCCTTTCATGTTTAGCTTTTTATTTTGAGTTTTACATCCATTTGCAACTTTGATGTAGGTGGTCTCAAACTTTTGACCGGCAGTGTATATATATAATTGGAGGACAACAATGTAAAGGCTTGACCGACAAAATTATTAGTACCTACAAGAATTAAAATCAAATATGAAGAATACAGGGTGTCTACAATAAAACCATATGTGCTAACTAGCGAATTAGTACTAAAATCTTGTAATGGTCTAGTAGATTCACAAACAAATTATTTAATTTTAGGTATTGGGCAAAATTACGCTAATCCTACTACATTACAAATGGAGCTGGCAGCAATGTTTAGTAAATTTAAAAATATTAACATTATACATACTATTGAGTGTAACTTACAATCCATACCTTAATGAATGGAAACTGAACAATCTTTTGAAAGAGATATATCAAAATGTTCCTAAATGCAAATTCATATCTTTACCTGACTTTAAATCTAGAAATGTATATTTATTCAATTTAACAAAGACATTAAATTTTACAATTGATTCTTATGAAATGAAATATATAACCAAACAATATAATAAGGTGATAAATTGTCAAAATCAATTAAAATGTTGCCCACAAAGAGTAACATCACATTTTACTTTATTATTAAAAAAAAACAAACTATTATTTCCAAAACAAATGACTTAAATTGTAGTATCATTAGCACCCCTGTAAGTAACAAAAGGGTGGTAAATACCTTTTTTCGCAAATAAAGTTAAAAATACACATTGGTGCATCAAAATATTGCAGGTTTGTTGAATAAAATTGATATTGTAGAGGTATGTTTAACAGAGCTTTTCAGAATCATATAGACATATTGTGCTTTACAGAAACTTTCATAAAGTCTGGTGATGAGTTAAACATAGTACACTTTAAGCAATATATATTATGTTAGCTTGTTCCTTTTTTAGAAAATAGGAAAAGCGAGGAGGGGTCTGTATCTTAGTTGATTGATTATTAGTTGTCAGAAAAATTGAATATTTAAAGGAGTTCTGCACAGAAAACAATTTGGAGTGTTGTGGTGTAGAGATCCTAGCCTTAAACTGTATTGTTATCTCTTTATACAGAGTGCCAAAAACAAATACCCCTTACTACTTACTTATTACCCCTAAGCAAAGAATTACAAATGAACACTGTACCTATTACATAATTTTGAAAACTGTTACACTACTACTACTAAAGTGTTAACCTAAATATAAATAGTTTTAATAATTTTATTAGCTTATAAATTAGTAAAATTCAATAGTAGTAGTAGTTTTACAGTTTTCAAAATTATGTAATAGGTACAGTGTTAAATAAACAACGCGATTAAATCCGTATATAGTAATTACAAATGAATTTGTAAATTTATAGTGGGTAGTTTATTTTACAGATACTTTCGATGACTCGCTGTTCTGTTCGCACGCAAACATTATTCTGTCCCTGTGTTCGAGTTTCTTTTCGGTTGAGATTATAATTACTTATAAATTTCACCTATTCACTAAAATGAGTACGCGTTGCAATATTTATAAAACAATGCCATCTAGTTCATTCATATTCGTTCTAATTCGAGTGTTCACAGGATTTTGGACCTTAAGGTTTACATGCACTATTACAGGTGACTGTATAGACTACAAACATACAAGATAATGGGTACCTTATCTTGTCTGTTCTGCCTGGTAAGGCACGCACACTATAACATTATGTCGGTTTGTAATACTGTCCGCCACGCATATGCGGTACAGCTACGCACTCATGACCAAAGCAGCCAAAGATATTGTAGAAATATAGATGGATCATATTTTAGCAAGATCATAGTCATTATCTAATATTGTCTTCTGTTTACGCTAATGTTATTCATTGAAATTAAACTACTAAAAACGGATTTTATCGCGTTGTTTATTTATCAATGTATTTACAAAATTTTGAAACTATTACACTACTACTACTATTGATTTTATTTTACTAATTTATAAGCTAATAAAAATATTTAAACTATTAAATCTATTTATATTTAGGTTTACACTTTCCCCGATGTACAGTCATTATTTACATGCATACATGTACATGACTGTATTGAAATAAGTAAAAGGAAGCTAATAGAGTACTATATGTCTGAGGAATATGCAGAACTACTTAAGCATTGCTTAACAACTGGCTATCTGTTGTGGGACAATAAATTCTACATACAAATCGATGGTGTGGCAATGGGCTCCCCAGTATCGCCTCTTGTTGCCAACATATATATGGAGGACTACGAGGCTCGAGCTTTACAGACTGCCCCCATCACACCCAGGATTTATAAGAGGTTTGTAGATGATACTTTTACAATATTACCAACAGATAGTGTTAGTGTATTCCTAGAACATCTTGATTCCATTAATAACAACATCCAATTTACTATGGAATTAGAGGCAAATAATTCATTAGCATTCTTAGATATACTTGTAATCAGGAATCCTGATCATACTTTGAGCCACACTGTGCATAGGAAAAAGACCCATACAAATAGGTACTTGAACGGTGAATCTCACCACCATCCTAAACAGTTAGCTACCGTGGGAATGTCTTTGTTTCAGAGAGCCCAAGGGATCTGTGACAAGAAACACCTGGACGCCGAGCTTCAACATGTCAAGCAAGTACTACAAGACAACAAGCTCCAACAGCCGCGCCGCTGTCACAGATCCCGAGAAAAGCCAGCCACAGTCGAGCGCCAGCCTGCTATACTGCCTTATGTAAAGGGTATCACTGACAAGATTGGCTACATCTTGAAGCGAGCTTCAATCAACACATACTTCAAGCCGCCAACGTCAATTTTTACCATCCGTCAAGTGCCAATTACCTTTACAAGATGTAGGGGTCTATAAAATAGATTGTGACTGTGGACTCTCATACATTGGTCAAACCAAGAGTAGCATAGGCACCCGCATAAAAGAACACATAGCTGACGTAAAACACAAACGCTCGTTGAAGTCTGCTGTGTCTGAACATGTACAACAGGGGACCAACCACTACCTGAGATTTGACAAACCACAGATTCTCGCTAAAGAACACCGATTCCTACCAAGGACGCTTCGCGAGGCTATTGATATCAAAAAACATCCCAATTTCAATAGAGAAGATGGTTGGAATGTACTACCAGCTTGGGATGCAGTACTTCAAATAGTCAAACCCAAGAAGAAACAAACCACAGCTAGACTTCATGATACTTTGAGCTCATTCTGCGTAAATAGAAACACCAATGATGAAATTATGTTCGGACTTTGTATGTTAGTACTTTGAAATAACTACACTGGAACAATGAAACAACTACCATCTTAGTCTCTCCTTGACCATGGCTGCTGAAAAGCAACCGAAACGCCGGGGAAAGTGGAAACCTAAATATAAATAGATTTAATAGTTTAAATAATTTTATTAGCTTATAAATTAGTAAAATAAAATTAATAGTAGTAGTAGAGTAATAGTTTCAAAATTTTGTAATACAGTGATAAATAAACAACGCGATAAAAGCCGTATATAGTAGTTTAATTTCAATAATATTGTAATTGCGAATGTGAGTTTGTTGAGAGTTTGTTTGTTATTTTTTTGTTTGATTGTTATGCTTTGACGCCTTAACGACTCGATCGTGAAATTTAAAAACGCATGCACGTTGTCAGTGGTGCGGAAAAGGACATAAGGTACCTATTATCCAGAAAAAATACTGTTCTCGAGGAATATAAATATAATGGAAAATCTAGATGAACGCGAGCGTAACCGCGGGCAAAATCTAGTATCGAATATAAGCACATACGGACATGTAGACGAATAAAATAAATTTATCGTTGTTTATATTATATTGCTTCCAGAATGCTTAGTGCGAGTTTGTTGTACGTTAACGCGATCGACACGGTTGTGACATTCGGGGCTCCGATTGGCCCGCTCCAAGTTTTTAACCAATCAGAGAGCCAAACGCGGTGACCGGTTCAATCGCGTTAACGTAACGTAAACAATGTAGATAGTTATTAGGTAGTAAGGTTTATGGATGATCATTTCAATGGTATTTACATGTATATATTTATCCTACTAATATTATAAATGCGAAAGTTTGTGAGGATGAATGTATGTATGTATGTACGTTTGTTACCCTTTCACGCAAAAACTATTAGACCGATTGCGATGAAACTCGGTATGTAGACAGCTGGAGACCTGCATTCACACATAGGCTACTTTTTATCTCGATATTCCCATGGAAACGGGATTTACGCGGGTGAAACCGCGGGAAAACTAGTTTATAATATATTTTATTAACGCCTTCGCTTGAAATGATGGCGACAGCTAATTATTACATCTTTAATTGTTACAAAAACACTAGACGTTGACACATAAAGACTCTTTGATTTTATTAATAGGTACCAACGGCTTTATGTGCTTGTCAAAGCACGGATTATAACGTCAACTGCCTAACCACAAATTGCTATTGAGAATTACTAGATAGATAAGCCTAACACTTTGTTGGGCCATCCTGGGATTCGAATCCAAAACTTGAAGCACGGTAGTCGCATTCACTAACGCCGCGCCACTGAGGCAGCTATTTATGTGGAAATTTATTTCTATATCCACAGCTTACTTCATAATAGTACTCGTAAATAAACGGTATAAAGTTTTCCAATTAATAAAAAGTTAATTCATTAATTATACATAAGGACCCATAACTGCTGGCGGTATACAATACACTTATATTTTGCACGTTATTAACCCTCGAATGAAAACGGGCCGATACTTGATTTAGTGTTATTAAGCTGTCATTCGCCAGCCCTCAGGGAGCCTCGAAGCCCACAAAACAATACCACTCTATTAACGGGTTAAAATAGTGTAAAATGAGAATGCATTTTGCACCAAAATATTCGATGTATACTTATTTTTCTTATGTAACTCAGATATTTTTGTGAGTAGGAGTGAAACAAATACTGATGAGATTTTCTTTGAAAGTGATAAGATTAGTATTTAATGCCTTGATGTATTACAAAATTTGAAAATTCTGTCTACATTAGGCTAGCAATTTGTGATTAGTATTCTAGCGTGAAAGCACCCGTGCCTCGGAAAGCACTTAAATCTGTCTGCTATATTGCGCCAGATTTCACTAGTCCATTGCAAACTGAAACGAAAGTGTCATACTATATTTAATACCCTGACCTCCTGACCAAGTCCAAGTCTAAGTCAATAATGTTTTATTCATCTAGGTCACAAGGTTACACTTATGAATGCCTCACCTTATTTATTAGTGACTTTACTACGATCCTCAAGCTACATTTAGGTTAATATTGTCTTATGTTTACGCGAATGTTATACATTGAAATTAAACACTTTATACGGATTTTATCGCGTTGTTTATTTTACTTTAAACACTGTTATTACATAATTTTGAAAACTCTAACACTACTATTATTGAATTTTACTACTATTTAAGCTATATATTTTTTTCTAATTAAATCTATTTGTATTTAAGTTTACACTTTGCCCCGACGTTTCGGTTGCTTTACAGCAGCCATGTTCACGGGGAGACTAAGATGATGATGACAACTACCATCTTAGTCTCCCCATAAAGTGTTTAATTTCAATACATTTAGGTTAGTTGCTAGGTTTAGGCAAAGGGTTGAGCCCTAAAAGAAGATACCTACAAGAAACTGATGATCATTTTAAACTGTCAATTATTTCAGTACTTAAAACTCATATCAACAAGGTGTTAAAGCCATTACACTATATATTACCACCATATAATTAAAACAAATAATAACAATAATTACCTAATAATATGCAAATGAAATGAATTAGATTTAGTAGTATTATTAAAAAGTGAATGTAAGCGATAGCTCAGTGGGGAGACCAACAGACTGCAATGCAGAGGGTCTCGGGTTCGAACCCACGTCGCACACCTCTGACTTTCGGAAGTTATATTATTATGACTTTTCGAAATTATGTGCGTATTGATTGACAATTACCGGCTGCTCCGTTCCTCGGAGAGCACGTTAAGCCGTCGGTGCCAGCTGCCATGAACATCTATGACAGTCGTTATTGGGAAGACAGTGAATATAATAGTATATAACCTATAATATGCTGACACTAGTCTAGCCTTAGGGTATCGTTAGCCTTCGGGTTGCGGAGGTCAGGTGTCAGCCGCTCCGTGTAAAAACTGATATCCAGTTAAATCCGGTTAGACTAGAAAAGCTAACTGCAAGTGACTTGGGAATAATAAAGGCTATAGAGAAGACAATTAATAGTGAATGTAAAATACTAATATGATAACAAGCAACTAGTTCCAAATTTTTTTGCCAACTGAATGATAAGTTTGCCGAATTATTTGTCAAGTGAAGATACATAACTTAACTCATGCTTTAAATATGCCAATCATCTTTTATATGCAGATGATATGAAAATATATATGCGTATCAACGCTAAAATCGACTGTGAACTTATACAACGTGATCTTAATGCACTGTATGCTTACTACAAACATAATAACATCACAATTAATATTTCGAAATGTTAATGCATTAGTTTTAGTCATTCTAAGAAACCCATCAAATACTCATTAAGTTTGACAATGAAGTAGTTCAGATGGCTAAAGTGGTTAAAGGCCTGAGATTAACTCTGGATTCCAAAATGCTCTTCCCACAGCACACAGTTAATGTCATTAATAGGGCTTCTCGTAACCTCGGGTTTGTCATGCGTACTTGCGCACTCTTTAAAAACTGTTACAGCATAAAAATGGTTTATTATGCCTATGTTTAATGGTTTGTTGCTGTCCCATCTCGTTCCCACAATATAAGAAATACATTGACCGGCTGGAGAGCATCCAGGAACGTTTTGTAAAATTCCTTATCTATAAATCTAAAATACGCCATGAATCTTAATTCGATGACTGTAAGCACTATAACATGCTTTCACTTAATAATATGCGTACAATGTTAGATATGTTTTTACACTATGACATCTTGCATTGTAATATAAACTGTATCGACTTAGTTTCAAAAATTAACTTTAACGTTCCTAGAAAGCGCACTCGTAACGCCAGATTATTTGATGTCACATTTCGTCGTACCAATTATGGAAGAATTGCGATTATGACGAGGTTGCCGTGAACTTACAACGCTAGTTTTTCCAATACCGACCTATTCCACTTTTCTATAAGTAGCTACCGTAAACGAATCCTACAATCCTTTGTTGGTTGTTAACTTATAGCATAAGTCCACGCAGCATGTCATATCATGTCATATCATTGTGGTATTGCTTGGCTCTTGTATTTACTACAATAGGTGTGATCATTATGATTTTTTGTCTCTGTATTTCACTTCTTACCGCTAAACAAGCCAGGAAACTCAGTAATTGGCTTAAGTATAACTTTTTGTTATAGGTAGTAGTACTAGCAATGAATTCTACGATAAATCTTGTCTTGCTTAATATTGCTAGTGCTATCTACTCTCTTATTCATGTGTGTAGAAAACAAGCTGTTGAGTTTCTAATAAATAAATAAATAAAAGCCAAATCACACAAAAGATTTTATTTTATTTTTTATGATATAGTTTGCAAACGAGCAGACGGATCGCCTGATGGTAAGCGATTACCGCCGCACATGGACACCCGCAACACCAGAGGAGTTACAAATGCGTCGCCCGCCTTTTAAAAAGGTGTACGCTCTTTTCTTGAAGGTTTGTAGGTCGTATTGGTCCGGAAATACTGCAGGTGATAGTTCATTCCACGTATTAGTTGAGCGAGGCAGAAAATTTCTAGAACAGCGCACAGTTGTGGACTGCCAGCCATCTAAATGATGGGAATGGAAATTCTGTCACGTAGGACGATGGCGAAAAGAGTCGGCAGGGATCAGTCCGAACAATTCCTCGGAGCACTCCCCATAGTAAAAGCGATAGAAGATGCATAGTGAGGCCACATCTCTACGCAGCGCCAAGAGGTCTAACCGATTTGAAACAACCCGGCAGTCGACGATTCGAGTCGCTCTCCGTTGAATTTAGCTGATCATTAATCTTTCATTACACTGCAACAGCGTGCCAGGGACCTAGAGAACGACATGTTTAACAACTATAGGGCAGTTTATATAATATAATATGTATGTACAATAATAATGCTAATTAGGCAGCTGTTAGATCAGTATTCTTCTTTGTCTGGCAACAGAATTGTAATGTTCGCACATATATAATAAAATAAGCGCAAACTTATGATGTACAAACGAGGTGGATTTTATTGCACTCTATATCACACCAAATTCAAAAACATAATAAAACGTAACAGGTATTATAAACTGCACAATCTAAATCAAAGTGGATAAGAATGTAATTTTAAAAATTCCTCTCTTGTCCGGATAGTCGCTTGCTGTTCAGATATAATAAATAGTATAATAAACAAGATTAACGATGCATAAAGAGGCACGTTTCGTGGACAGTGATGTAAGTGCACATGGACCCGTATTTGGATGAAGTTGTACCGACACGAACATTGCTATTGCAACTGCAATCTTTGTTTTAATGTTAACATTATACGAAACAGCCAAACCAGCATTGAAACGGGGCCATTTCTGAAAATAGAACCAATATACAGTGGACCGCAAAAAGAAAGGGTCGGTTAAAAAATCTTCAATATCTTCAAAAGTACCTGACCTAGCTTTATGAAATAAAGACTACATTAAAGAATATTTTAATGTTAAAAAGGAAAATTTAAAAAATGAATTCAAGATTTTTATTTTTAATAAATGTAAAATTAATAACATGCGTGGTTTTCCCAGTATTTTTGTAAATGTAGAATGGTTACAGATGTGTCGTTTTCACGCATTTTAGTACTTTGTGTTGCTTCCGCGAATTGATTGAAATTGATTCAGTATAAAGTAATATACGGATTTTATGGCGCTATTTATTTAAAAACTCTTATTACATAACTTTGGAACTATCAAACTTCTTCTGTTAAACTTTACTACTATTTAAGTTATTTAAATAAGGTATATAGATTTAAGTTTAAATATTTTCTAGCCATTTAACAACAAATTTAAAATTTGTTAGAACCGTCTATTTTCTTATTTTTTTTAAAGCATCTGCTTTCTAATTTATATTCTAGATATTGATTAGAGTGATATTCTGACAAAAGAGATACTTTATAAAAAAATTAGTCATTCTTATAGGTTCGGTTTCGGATTAGGATTTGTTAATATATGTATTTTTATCTATGGTAAGCGAATACCGTTATCTATGAACGCTGGTAAAATCATTCATAAAATACATTATACTGTTAAAGACCACACAGCTGGTGCCAGCTGATAGCACAGCGCCACTTTCTGATATTTAAAATATGTGTATATTCCTAAAAGCAGCGATAGCCCAGTACCGTTGAACTGTCACGCAGAGGATTCGAGCTCATTACCAAGGCGCGCATTACCGTCATTTTGAAGTTATGTGCGTATGAAATAGTTAATGTCGCTTGCTTTAACGGAGAAGGAAAATATCGTGAGGAAACCTGCATGTCTGAGAGTTGGCCATAATATTCTTAAAGATATGTGAAATCTGCCAACCAACAGTGAACCCGCATGGTAGACTATGGCCTACCCTTCTCACAACGAGAAGACGCCCGTGCCCAGCAGTTTAACATTGGGCTGATATTATTATGCTTCTCTTATCACGAGTATTTTCTAACATATTATATTAGGAAAATACCTGGCCGTTTGGGAGGCTTACACGCAGACATAGCTCCAATGTGAAGAAGCCCTTCGAGAGTTTTAATCTTCTAAGGTGAATGGAACCTCTACCGCAGCGGCACTAGCCGCAGCAGGCGTAGGACTATTGCTAAGTATGGATTCTAAAATATATGGGCTATGGGGATGGGTGTTTGATGGACCGGTATAAGGGCAAATATTAATGAAAAACGGCATCTGTCCTAAACACTCTTATAGTATCTAGTCGAATGGGCAGACGGTGACTTGCCAACTCACTAGATGGGCCGCCTGAATAGCCATAGGCATACAAGCCAACAGAAGAAGGCAACAGAGGTGCGAGCGGCTAGGGGTGTTGAGCGGTGCGGCACCGGTTTCACTATCACGGGTCTCGTGACAACGGAGTCCTGGAGTGGGATTCCCCGTAGTTATGCCCTTGAAAATGACACTTTTACCCCCAAGCATATAGCTCTAGCAGCCTCCATCTGACCGGTCGACCAAGGCAAGCCAGAGTTGAGAGTCCTACGGACGCTCTTATCTTGCAGTCCCACCCCAGCCAACCAGTAACGGCAAGCCGGGGACGAGGCCCTAACCGACTCTCTGAGGCATTCTCAGGACCGCTGTGTCGCCACTCACATTCAGCTCGCCACAAGCTGCCCTGCGGTTTGTGCACTTTTATTGAACCTGGTGATACATTTTTTGTTTACATCACAAGGTGAAGGTGATATTTTAAAAGCTAGTGTACTGTGTCCTCCAATATCAAAGATTTTTAAAACAATCTTGTTTTTTGTGTTTTTGTCTAAAATTTCATTACATACCAGTTAGGTCATAGTTATAGATGCCAAACTGGAATAAAATAAATATTTTTTTATTTAACAAATCTTCAATAATTGTCACTTAAATATGTTTACATTATATATTCATATATTTTCGTGATCTATGATCACTATTTATAGATGCCAAGCTAGAATTAAGTTAAAACTTAAAAACAAAGGGTTTTGCACCTCTGGTCTTATTATGCAATATATAAAAAAATTACAAATAATTCAAAGATTGACTCCCTGAAAGATAATTAGGGCCAATTGTGCGAGACCGGAGATATATATTTTTATTCCGTCAGCTCCATACAAATTTTTGAATAAAAATTTCTCAATTTGTAAGTCTGTAATATAATGATACAATTTTGGAGTATGTATTTGGTCTTCTGATACATATGCAGGCATAAAAGTCACCGCTTTCGAGATTACTGATCGGATGTCTATGAAAGCCGAAATCCAGCCCACATAGGCGTGCCTACCGTACAGTTACCGTAGCCTTGCAGTGAAATACTTGCATATTGCTGTCACTATGAAAAATAAAACGTATGAAAGGGAAAATAGGCAGCAAGTTTGCACAACTAACTCTTCAATTTCTTCTCTTCAAATTCGGTGAAACTTAGTTACTATATGTTCTGTCAGAAGGCTGAGCGAATCAACTTATTCGTCTTAGTCAATTGTACGTGGCTAGTACAATCGACTTAGGCAAAATCCACTTGTAAGCATTCGAAACGGTCAGATAAAATTCGAATGATTAATCGGTAATCACATGAGTAGTTCAAGTTTAAGCGTTACATAAATGTACCATGACATTTGCAGAACCACACAAAAATATGAAAATACGTATGTAAATAAAAACTTCGGTGTGATTGAGGTCGAGCAGAAATCCGCATAGCGCATGCCCAGTATGCACTCGGTTTAAGTTCAAATATTTATACCAGCGCTGGTTGCTTTTAGGCAATAAAATTTACATTTTTACAAACATTCGTGCCTTCTGTCGCGTCGGCGCAGCTGTATTATGAACTAGATTATGCCCGCGGCATCGCTCGCGTAAATGAAAATTAGGATAGTCACAGTACTATTTTGTGGATGAAAGATATAATTATGTCCTTTTCTGTTCCCCAGACAACATGTATGCAATTTTATAATGATCGGTCGAGAAGTTAAGGTTGGTGAAAAAAGGTGAAAGCGTAACTGTTTAACACGCTTTAACTGACATTCGCGTTTATAATATTAGGTCGGATAAGGATTTATATAATTTGCCACACGTTAAAATTCTGCTTCATTGATTGTCCTTTTCCTCTGTAATAATTTTCATTTCATGTCAAAGATGCAATACGATCTTATGTATTCATCCTATGGGGATCGAGTAATGGACAAGCATTATTGTTTCAAGTATTCATTCGAATGCTACTGTTCAATCTACAGATATATTACTTCCTATCTCGCAGTTCTCAGGGGAAATGAGAGATGTTTGCAATGAATGCTATACATATATATGTATATTCGAAAAAAAGCGTAAAAATATCGTCAATGTGAGGAAATTTAAGTGGTTATGTAACGATCAGGAATGACGTGTGTTGTGATTTCTACTTAAAAGAAAACCAACACCAAAAACCGTTATAAACTTTCTCCCTAGCCATTTTATTATTCCCAAATCACTTGGGGTCGTCTTTTCTAGTCTAACCGGATTTGACTGGATATTAGTTTTTACACGGAGCGGCTGCCACTTGAACTCCGCAACCCGAAGGCTAACGATACCCTAAGGCTAGATCAGTGTCAGGATATTATAGGGCTCTGACTTCCTAATAATGACTGCCATAGATGTTCATGGCAGCCGGGACCGACGGCTTAACGTGCTCTCCGAGGCACGGAGCAGGCGATAATTGTCAATCAAAATGCACATAATTTCTAAAAGTCATATAATTTCCGAAAGTCAGAGGTGCGCAACGTGGGTTTGAACCCGAGACCTTCGACATTGCAGTCTGTTGGTCTCCCAACTGAGCTATCGCTGATGAATAAACATACAAAAAATACACAGTCGAATAATTGAGAACCTCTTCTTGTTTGAAGTCGGTTAAAAATGAAAAGGTTTTCGACAGATCTATAATATTGCTGTCATGCTTGATCAGCGTGAAATATCTAGAAACAAAAGGGATAGTTAGATTCCATGATGTGTTGGTATAATGATCAGTTCATCACTACAATTACCACGACTGTGTTTGAACACCACACAGGAAAAAGTTTCATGAACCGCAAATAGTTGGTCTGAATCTAGGTGTTCTCTGAGTCCGTTGTTTGAATGTTTATAAAGACCCCGCGATAAACGAATTATTTATAATTTGTTATCACATAAATATTTTTTTAAAATGACGTCTTATCCAGTTGGCTGAGACTCAATATAAGTGCGTAATAATTCCTGTGTGACAAGGCGCGTATTTCTGACTTTTAGAAGTTATGTGCGTATTAAATAGTTAATTATCGCTTGCTTTAACGCTGAAGGAAAACATCGTGAGGAAACCTGCATGTCTAAGAGTTCTACATAATGTTCTCTAAGATATGTGAAGTCGGTCTACCCGCACTAGGCTAGCGTGGTGGACTATGAGCTAAGTTCCCTCGCACATTGAGAAGAGGCCCGTGTCCAACAGTGGGAGAGTCTACAGGGTTGATATTGTTATATTAATGCAGAGCTGATAATATTTATTATATAATAAACTTTTACTTGTCTGTTTTTTACATTGTATTATAATTAACGACTTTTATTTTACCAATTTTTACAAAACTCAATAGGTGAATTTGCATCTATTTCTATACCAATATTATAAAGAGGACAGATAGATTTGATTTTTTGTTTATTTGTAAGAATTTAATTCAAAAACTACTTAACTGATTTAAAAAAATATTTCGCCATTAGAAAGATATATTATATTAAGCGGTTGTTTGTTTGTTTGGTTGAACGGGCTAATCTCAATTCTTACTGGTTCGAATTTAAAGTCTTTTAGTGTTGGACAGCCTATTTATCGAGAAAGGTTATAGGCTATGTACCATTATGCTACGACTCACGGGGGCGGCGCAGTAATCATAAACGCGGGTGAAACTGCAGGCACAGCTAGTCAATTATAAAGGCTTTCTGTCTTCTGTAAAACTTTGTGAATGTTGCATTCACGGTATTGAATGCCGAACGACGCTATGAATCTGAATTTGCACCGTTTTACGTCTCGTCAGCCTAATGACCAAATATAAATTATCAATAAATACCTATTACCTTATTACATTATATTATTACCTTTTTCAACGTAATGGGACATTTTGTTGAAATAATTATTCGTGCCCATATTTACTTGGGATCAACGTAAGTAGCTAATTCACACAGAAACACCAAAAGTCTTCTATTGTTTCTAATATTTATTCGCTAAAATGTATTGAAATAAACGTCACTGGGATTCCTTTACATATTTTAATCCCCGAATCTATACAAACGGGGTTTTACTCCATTGTTCCTTGGTTTTAATATTACATTGAACAATTCTTGATTTCGAGAGTGTGCTAGCAAATTGTGAATTGCAAATAAGTGTGTGTGCGTGTGTGTGAGAGGGAGAAGGGTCTTTGCATATGGCCGTGTATGTAAACGATTATTGTAAAGTAGCTACGAATGTTTGCATATGGTGCGCATTTTCAGGATAGGGTTGGATATTTCGGATTGTTTTCCTTTTTTCAAATTATTGTTGTGAAACGGATCGTCTGTTCGGAAATCAAATTTTATGTACTTTTCACGCGATGACGGTGTCATAATATACACTATTATCACATTACACTTATAAACAACAGTTGGATGTTATTACTTATTGTAAATTTATGTTAAAACTACCATAATAATATGAATATATAAAATCATCATAATCCCAACTATACAGGGTGTCCGGTAGTTAATGGATAACCTGGAAATGCCTTATAGTGGAACTGATAGCCCTTCAGAAAAAAATATGAAGAAAAATCTATCCTTACCTGAGATATGTGTTTTTTTTTTAATTACCATGTATCAAGGTCATGTATACCAAACCATACAGATTCCCAACCAATGAGTTATACTCCATTAGCGGTATTCTCACTGTGAGAAAATTATACATACTCCATGCAGTCTTAAAATTACACAAAGTCCTGCCCTATGACCCTCACCTTCAGGAAAGAAGACGAAAATACCGTGTTGCACCAGTAGATTTTGTTAAAACTACATATGCCAGCAGACAATTCAAAACAAATTCCGCAGCATTATATAATAAAATAAATAAAGAAATTAACATCTATTCCATGAATACTAAAGACTGCAAAAAAGCAATAGTTCAATGGCTAAAACTAAAAAACATATGATGACATTGAAGTATTGTTGCAAGCATCAATATGATTTGAAAAGACTCACGCGCATTCACACACACACACACACACACACACACACACACACACACACACACACACACACACACACACACACACACACTCACACACGCGCGCGCGCGCGCGCTTACACACACACACATAAACATATTTTATTTTTTATTTTTGTTTAATTTTAGGTTTAACTTTTAATTTTTAGATTTAACTTTTAATTTCCTGTTTTAATTATATTTTTTGTACACTACTTTTACCATTTTATAATTTGTTATTGGAGAGCGGGGCCTCCTAGCACAAGTATATCTTTTACTTAAAAGGAGGTCCCTATGTAAGATTATGTAAAAGTTGTAAAAGTTTCTGCAATAAACCTTTTTACTTTTTTTTATTCTTTTTTTATATCTTTCTTGTATACTTCGACCATAAATGAATGAAATCCATCGGTTTTTTGTTGTTTTATTATTAAACACTAATTATGCTAATAGATAGACAGTCAAAAGTATGCTATGCTAATATAGCTTGCACTTTTTAATAAAAAAAAATTAATTCTTTTATTATAATTTTTCTATCTTTTTTCCGAACGGCCTTCAGTTCAACTGTAAAACATTTCAAGGTTATCCATTAATTACCGGAGACCCTGTATGTAAATAATGTTAACTAAATAATGTTATAAATGCGAATGTGAGTTTGTTTCTTTGTTAGTTTGTTACGATTTCACGCCTTAACCACTCGACCGATCATCATGAAATTTCGCATAAGTACACGTTGTTAGGGGAACAGAAAAGAGTGAGGCAATTACGACTTGTCCACCTGGCTCCACTGCGATCTATTTGGAATTTCTATCCACATGGATCCCCTAGGGGATTTATTTGGAAGTTTTTGTCAACACTAATCTCCCTAAACATTATTTTTAAACATACCTATATATATTTTGTGAAATGCTTCATTCGTAATATTATTAAATATCACAATATAAAAGTATATTTTTAAATTGAAAAAGTATATGTAGGCATTTGATTTTAAAATTATTTTTTTGATATTTGTTTAGGTTCTTTCATAACTTAATTGTCAACTGATTTATGTGCCGTCTACGGATGCTTTTTGTTTGAATAAATTCGTCATTTATTTTATTTTAAGAAATCGTCATTTATTGTTTGTTTTCGATAAAGCAATCGGGTATGGCTCGTCTTGGCACAGCCACCATCGCAAACTGAGAATCCAATTAGGTATGTGGCTAATTAGTCGTTAATTAGTCGAATTTGGTCATAAAAATTTTGTCGATTCGCCATTTAGCCTGACACGCCTAAATTTCTCTTTTCAGAAGCGGCTACTAATTATGGCAGTTTGTGACTAATGTTGACCAATTAACGACTAATTATTGGTGCAGTCAGATTTTTGCTAGGTATTGTGGTTCCCGAGATATTGAGGTGGTTGTGCCAAGAAGAGCGCTCATCTTGGTACAGCCACCAATGCCCCCTTATATCTTTTAAATGGGGGCTCGTAGAAAGCAGATATATTGTGATTAATATCGAATAATTATCGACTAATTATTGTTATAGTTAGATCTTCGTTCGGTGCTGTAGTTTTGGAAATACAAGGTTTGTGTGCCAAGATGAGCGCTCACTTTGGCACAGCCACCAATACCCCCTTGTATATTTTAAACGCGGACCGACCAATTCTGGTATGTTACGACCAAATTCGACTAATTAACGACTAATTCACTAAGTAAATAGATTTGCAGTTTGCGATGGTGGCTATGCCAAGATGAGCCATACAGCAATCGGTGTCGATAAAATCAAACTAAATCCTCCAGGGGATCCTAAAGGATAGTGGGCTCCATATAGATCCACCAGGAGATCACACTCGATAAAAAGATCTATATGGACAAAAAATCCAAATAAATCCCCCAAGGGATCGAAGCTGGAGATCCTACTGGACGGAAGGCCAAAATTAATGGTATTTCTCACGTGATTGCGAACATCTACGCAATTTGACATAGATCGACAACCGACTGCACGGATGACGCAGTGCCTTAAGTGATCGCCTGGCCATTGCTACTGCGCTGAGTGTTGTGGGTTTAATCCCCACGCGGGACAAACATTTGTGCGCTCCACAAATAGCTATTCCGAGCCTAGATGTTCCTTGTGTCCGTTATTTGAATGTTTGCAAGGTCATCCTCGACACGGGAATTATTACAAAAGCGGGAGTACCTTTAGAAAGTAGCTTATCGTTCGGTATTCTAGGTGGAGTACCCCAGGTACTCGAAACCTAGGCGCTTTTAATCTATATGGTCATTATGTTTTGCTGCAATGAATACTACGACAATTACAGCCATATTATGGAATAAAATAACATCAGCCCTGTATTCAAACTGTCCCACTGCTGGACACGTGCCTCTTCTCAGTGTGAGAAGAGTTAGGCTAGTATAGTCTATCACGGCGCAGTCCACCCCCATTTCAGACAGCTCGCCCTGAAGCTTCTCGGCACTGCGTCCGCCCTTGGGCGGCTATTGCCAAATTTGGGCTGGCCCAGTGCTGATTGCTGGCGACTTTACACGGGGGTTGTCCGGTCGATGGCATTTTACGGCGCACCGGTGTGGGCGGATTCCCTGACCGCTCAGTGCAGGACTCTCTTGCGGAGGCCGCAGAGAGTCATAGTGGTCAGGGTAATACGTGGATACCGCACGGTGTCGGCCGACGCAGCTTGTGTGTTGGCCGGAACACCCCCGTGGGATTTGGAGGCTGAAGTGCTCGCCGAAATGTTTGCAATGAGTGACGCGGTGCGGGAGGAGACGGGTTGTCGTCCCCTCCCGCCAGTGATTGAGTACGCGCGCAATCGGGCCCACCAGGGCATGATTTTAAAGTGAAAGGCGCGGCGCTGAAGGCGCCCTTGGCCGGTTTCAGAACCGTCGGGGCTCTCCAGCCGGTATTGGAGCGGTGGGCAGGGCGGCAGCATGGGACCCTTTCCTTCCGGTTAGTGCAGGTGTTGTCAGGGCACGGTTGCTTTGGCAAATACCTGCACACGGTCGCTAGGAGGGAACCGAGTCCCGTCTGCTACCACTGTGACTGTGAGGAGGACACGGCGCAGCACACGCTCGAGCAATGTCCTGCTTGGGCGGTGCAGCGCCGTGAACTCATTGAGGTTGTGGGTGAAGATCTCTCGCTGCTGGCCATGATCAAAGCCATGGTCGACAGCGAGAGGAAGTGGGCAGCGGTCGCGTCCTTCTGCGAGGACGTCATCTCGCAGAAGGAGGCGGCGGAGCGGATCCGTGAAGAAAGTGTCCTTGCGGATCCGAGCCGTCGCCGGCAAACCGGGCAGCGCAGGCGCGCTTACGCGCGTCTAATGCCGCCATAATGAAGGCCGCGGGCGGGAGAACGGGGATCTGCCGTCCGCCAGCCATGAAGTCGGTCCGTCGCCCTATGTAGTGTTGGGGCGTCGCAGAGGAGCTGTAGATTGCTGGGTGGGTCGCTGAGGTAGTATTTTTTGCCAGCGGCCCATCCACTATACAAGGCACAAGCGTGCACACTGTGGGGTTTTGATCCGTAGGCCCGAAGTACGGGAGAGCCGGACATAACTCTCTCGCCTCCCCTTGTGGCGAGAGGGCATGCATCAGGCGCATTTACCGACGAAAAAAAAAGGAGATAAAATCTATATTCTATCACGTTGCCCCGGTGCGGGTTGGCAAACGTCACATTTTTTTCGAGAACCTTTTGTGGAACTCTCCGACATCCATGAAATGAATATATAATAAATAATAATAATGTCCTCCAGACCGAATTTCGGTCACGGCGGCCAATCTTAATGGAGACTGGCCCTCTGCACAGGAGATATTATTTTGCACAAGTATGTGCGCAAGCATAAGTGCACAAGTGTTCCCTCACTCTAATGATCCGATGGGACTGTAGTCTGACACGACCGGAGAGAGATCAGGCGCAGGACCAATGGCTTTACGTGCTTTCCGAGGCACGAGGATGTCTAACACCGCCAGCTTCCTAACTCCGGGTTACTATTGAGAATTCTTCACAGAAAAATCCATTAACTATTTGTTGGCCCGACCCGCGATTCGAACCCGAGACCTCATGTACAGCAGTCGCATTCACTACCGCTGCGCCACGGAGGTGCAATATGTACAGAAAGTGAAAATAAAATAATGGAGGAAATAAACAGATTATACGGGCATTTGTTATGGCAATATTGTTCTACATATGATTTAACGCGGGGGAGTGTTGCGTGGGAACTATAAACTTGTGAAACTGCTTAGGTAGCTATTGTATGCCGTTACCATTTTTGTCTCTTTAAGCCAGGTGCTTATTTATACGGGTGTATAAATAAGCACATGGCTTAAAGAGAATAAGAATAAGGGTTTATCTAATGGTCCCGTAAATCTTGTTTTATAACTATGAATGTATGAATTGTCTATAAAGACTAAGCAGCCACTTCAGATATTTTAATTAATTTATTTATTTTATTCATTTATTTATTGTGCAAGACTTACAGCTCACATAACAATATGGCAATAAATGTAGCAATTTGACAGAAAATTACAAATCTTCACTTCTAGTTGTCATAGTAAAAATATAAAACGGTATGTAAACAACATGTACATTGGAATTAAACACTTTATACGGATTTTGTCACGTTGTTTATTTTACTTTAGAACACTTATTACATAATTTTGAAACCTCTAACACTACTATTTTACGTAATATACGTTACATCCATGTTTTTTTATCCGTTATCATTTAAAAATCACTTTGCATGTCAGTGTTATAATATAACACGTGCAAAAAAAAAATGTTTAGAAAATCCGGCCTCTTGCCTTGCGCGTTAATATATCATCAGTTTCAATTGATAAATCAGCTAGATTTTTTTTCTAGGTTCAAATATAGGCAACAATACATCATACACGGGCTGTTTATTACGAACATTCTCATGATACTGCACCCGATCGCATCACATCTGAATACTTAATGTTACCTACCAATATTCTCCAATCGGCTTATACATATTTATGAGATATCTCCGTGACGTATTCTAGATTGAAATTGCGATCTACATTTATTTGCATTTAAACAGAATGATATGACATTATGGTAATATTGTATTTGGATTAAGGGTTACTATACTGGGTGTAAGGGACGGCGTAACGAAAACTTTACTAACACGTCATTCTATAGGTACTTATCTCGACGAAAACTTCTATTAATAAAAAACGCAAGATGAAAGATTTTATATTGATTAATATAATTACGCGGTACGCAAAGGATTGCTACTGATACAACGCAACGCTCATGCTTTAAATAACGCCAATTTAATAACATTGCTGTATTTTAGTAAAATGTGGTATTAATTGATTTTTATTTAATAAAATGTTATGATATACAGTCAGAAAAATAAAAATTTCAGATATAAAATGGGATTTTTCTGAAGAAAATTCCAACGATTGTAACTCAGAACAATGGTCTGAATCTACTATTTCAGTTTTCGGTACACCGTCCCTTACACCCAGTATAGTCTAGTGGAAAAACGTTGGACTTCCACGCATAGGTCTCGAGTTCGATTCCAAAGCGCGCATCTCTGACTTTTCAAAGTTATGTATAAAATAGTTAATTATCGCTCGGTTTAACAGTGAAGGGAAAACATCGTGAGGAAACCTGCATGTCTCAGAGTTCTCCATAATGTTCTCGAAGATATGTGAAGTCTGCCAAGGTCGCTGCACTAGGTCAGCGTGATGGACTAGGTATGGTCTAAACCCTTCTCACACTGGGAAGAGGCCTATAACCAGCAGTGGGACAGTTTAATACAGGGCTGATATTATATTATACTAGTTTTTCCACGCGGTTTCACCCGCGTAAGTCCCGTTCCCGTGGAAATATCGGGATAAAATGCCTAACCTATATGTGAATCCAGGTCTCCAACTATCTACATACCAAGTTTCATCGCAATCGGTGCAGTAGTTTTTGCGTGAAAGAGTAACAAACATCTATACATCCATACAAACTTTCGCGTTTATAATATTAGTAAGAAAGTAAGGATTATACAGGGTGATTTTGAAATCGTGTAATTCCTTTTAACCACGCATTCTACTGGTGATATAGAATAACCCTGACCATATTTAATGTCATATGTAATGTCAGATAGTCATATGTTAACCGACCGAGACAATTTTAATTTTTTACTAATTAAAATAAAAAAACATATTAATAATTAATGTCGTAAATAATAACGGGCGGTCCTTTTTATTGCCCCTTATTATTTACGACATCAGTTATTGTTATGTTATTATTTTTAAATTAGTAAAATATTAAGATTGTGTCAGGTGATTAAAATATGACTATTTGAAATCATTTCATGAAAAAAATTTGTACTCTAATTTTGCCGAAACCATTATTCTAATTAAGAAAAAATATGGTCAGGGTTATTCTATATCACCAGTAGAATGCGTGGTTAAAAGGAATTACACGATTTCAAAATCACCCTGTATAAAGAGGCTTATAGAGCATAACTACTTAAATGGAAGACTGGATGTATCCCCGCTGGTGTCTGTATGTGATTTTACTATCTGACAGATCATTGATTCATACTACACCATAAACTATAAAAAATCAAAAGTAATAAAAATGCTTTTATTAAAATACTAGATTTAGCCACTGTCTTCGCTCGCATTAATCTAGATCCTTAGTTTCTAAAGTGATCCAGGTGGACCCCCAGGGGTCCACGGGACTCGACGGGGGTCTACGTTGGTGTGACAAAAAAATGGGTGTTCACAATTTGTAAGTGGGGGTCCACGAAAATGTATTTCCTTTCGATAGTGAAGAACTAAAATGTTGCCGTAACTTCACCTATCAAAATGTAGGCAGATAAGGATGGATATTTTGAGGAATACCACACGCTGAGAAATTTCTAAAAACAAATCGGCCCGTAGAGAAATAATCTTTTTTTTTTAATATTATAACTCTATTTATCTTTGTGGTCCGAATATACCGATTTTACTTGGCGGATTTAATTTCTAGTTGCAGGGGTCCACCGTTTTGAAAGTGGTCTTTAAGAAAATAAGTCTGGTAACCTCTGATCTAGATGTTTTCAACAAAATTTCTTCCTTCGATAACAGTACTTTTTCCTGAATGAAGGATACATTCTATATATTCTATCACATACACACAACACCATCTTACCCAAACTAAGCAGAGCTTGATACACTATGTATTTTCTGCACCCCTGACGTGTATGCGAAACTTCATGATGACTGGTTGAGTAGTTAAAGTCGGCGTAAAAGCGCATAAAACAAATGAACTCACGCATATATAATATTAGTTAGAATTATGTCAAGTTGCGAGATTATTATCCCAGAAAGATAAAATTAAAAAAAAACTATGCTTATCGTTAACTATTCGAAACTGTAATCCCGCATTCGACTGAATCACATGCGTCGTGATATATTTCGAAAGCTGTGATGATGGATTGATATGTTTTCGTTTAAATAATACCCGAATAAGAATTTTTTTTTCATATAACGGAGAACCAAATTAGGCATATACTAGGTTCTACACGCAGCTTAGCCCGGGTCTCATGAAATCCATGGTGACTTATACTGGTATAGAAATATTTTATGATTTAATCCACAATTAACACAATATTGTCTTCTGTTTACGCGAATGTTATTCATTGAAATTAAACTACTATATACAGATATTATTGCGTTGTTTATTTAACACTTTATTACATAATTTAGAAACTGCTACACTACTATACTACTATTAAATTTTACTAATTTTAAGCTAATTAAATTATTAAAACTATTAATATTTAAGTTTACACTTTCCCCGACGTTTCGGTTTCTTTTCAGCAGCCATGGTCACAGAGAGACACGGGGCGATGTCCCCGTGACATTAGTAGTAACAATTATATTCTAAAACTTTCACATTCACATTATTAGCAGAATACTGCTGCAATCATATAATCTCTACGATAGACGGTGCGTAACATCAACCAGGGAACTTATGTAATGTCAAAATCTTACTATCAGTAGTTTAGTAGCGACAACACGGTTATTTTTGTTTTTTATGCTACTAAGGTAGCAAACAAGCATACGGCCCACCTGAAGGTAAGTGGTCACCGTAGCTTATAGAAGCCTGCAACACCAGAGGCATCACATGGGCGTTGCCGACCCTTTAGAAAAGGAAGAAGAGAAAAAGTGGAAGAAGGAGCGGGAAGGGAGAAAGAGGGTGATTGTGCCTCCGGCACTCTCACTCACCGAACTAAATACAGCAGTTGGAATACTACTATTTCACGTCAATACACCGTGAGAGGGTAGTCTTTTCCCGGTCTAGCCGAACTATTCATGCTGAAATCAGCGAGGCTCTACTACTGTAAACGGTTTATTGACGTCGCAATTGCCAGTCGTGTTTCATGGATTATATTCCTTGTATTTCCTTTTCTACTTTTTATATTATTTGAGTGATCTCCAGATATGTGTTAGCGAACAAAAATTATACAAACAAGAAAATTAAGCACACCTTGGTACCGTAGTAGACAGCCAAAACTCAAGACGTAGCAACTGGTACAATACTCCAAGAAACTTATACCGACGCACAATCTTTGTTAAGTATACATTATAATCTTTTCTGCTTCTGTAATTTACGAATGAAGGCCAAAGTTTGCATATAACAAACAAGTAAACAAACTTCATTATAAGGGTGCTTGTCCTTTGAGACGCGCTTAAAGCTGTTACAGAATACGCTAAATTTTCATTTTACATACAAAGTTGCTAAGAACACATTGAAATTAATCTTGCGAAATTGTTCTTGATGTCTGTTCTGGATTCGCTACTTTGTTGGTGCAACATGTTTGGTTTTAGGGTATTTTTTTTTTGTACTGTTTTGCTTCTTCCGATTTAGTTTTTATTTTAAGTGGCCAGTGATAACTTGTCTGCTTACTTTTTATAATATTGAATTCGGTTTACGCGAATTTTATTAATTGAAATTAAACTCATTTATACGGATTTAATCGCGTTGTTTATTTAACACTGTATTACATAATTTTGAAACTGTTACACTACTACTACTATTGAACTTTTACAAAAATAAGATAGAAATTTTACATATTTTGTTAAAAAAATGTATGCGACAGATAAGACACACTCCGATTTTATTCCAATATAAGCTGTACCAGTGCAATCAGGACACATTGAGTCGTATAATTGGTAATAAATCGTATAAAAGAAGTGTTTTGGGTGTTAATCCGAATTGTTTCTCCCAAATTCTCGTTTTTAACTTACAAAACATATTATTGACCTAAAATATTAAAATGTACATTAAAACCAGAAATTGAAAACGTATACCTATTGTTACTACTTCGTTTTACCTCCAATATTCGAACAAAGTATATAATATTTTCACCAAAACTCTCTGAAATACACAGTAGATTACATCTACACCTGTTTCTTAGAAAACGTCAGTGCCTACGTTGTCACGAGCGGAAAAAAGACCATAATAGCAACAAAAAATAATCCATCAAGAGTATGTATTGGCAACTGACATATCGGCAAAAGAATAACTATAGGAAAATATAAAGTACATTTCTATGAATATGAAATGCGAACGCTGGTACAACAAAGGCTGAGTAGTTCTTGACAAGGTATTGGACCTACTCGTAAATGTATGAAAGACTATAACTAAAAGTTTGATTATTCGGTTACCTCATGTGTGGTCTTGACTATAAAATAAAGTTAGCCATCACAGTCTTTTTATTTCCTATTAGGTAAACCCAGCCACTTACCATCAGATTTTTTGAATTGTCGTATTCGCTACTGTTGCGTCACGGAAAATTTTTCTACGGAGATAGGGCACATTATAAGTTATGTATTACATCATACAGCATGAAATATGACCACACTACAGATTCTTGTATCGTGTAAAAGCAGCTTTATGATAAGCAACTAATATTCATTTCCATTTTAAAATAAGTTCATAACAATATACAACAAAACCAAGGCCAACTATTTCTTCTGCCTTTCTTAACGTCTTAAAGCCAACTGAAACTCGTTCTTTTGAAGCACTAAAGCAAAAAAATATTCCACAGTATTGTACTTATAAAGCGCCTTAACAAAAGTGGATAAGTTGCAAAGGAGTAACCGTTGAATGCCCACTTCTTATTCCTATTGTAAAGCGGCTGCAGTTTAGTGCTGAATTTTCCTTTTTTTATGAATGAGTAAGTGTGTCAGCTGCGAATATAAGTTTCAGTAGTTGTCAAATTAAATATGGAAATGTAACTTACTTTTTAAATTTACTGCAATATTTGAATTAACGTGTAAGGTTGTTAGCCGTGTAACTTTTTTTTAAGTTACACTCTAAATTAGGAATTTTTATGTGTTCACTTTACAAAACATTTCAGACAAAGGACACAAAGAATCACTTAAAAAACTATTTGTGAATCACTAAATTTTTCGTCCCTGGTGGGGATCAGAACCACGATTCGCGGCGCAGTGGCGGCGGCCACGCCAACAAATAAACCATTATAACATCTGTACAGTCACTTAATAGGCACATGCTGAAGCATTTCATCAGACACAAAACCTGAGATCTCTTGCACAGCAATCGTCCTCTCGCCACGCCACGGAGTCATCGAATATATATATATGATAACAGTCCTGTATATAAACTGTTCCACTACTGGCCACAGACCCCTTTCCAATGTGGGAAGGGTTAGGGCATAGCCCACCACGTTGCCCCAGTGCGGATTAGCAGGCTTCACATATCTCCGAGAAAATTATTGAAAACTCTCAGACATGCAGTTCCCGCAAAATATTTTCCTTCACAATTAAAGCGAGCGATAAATACGTAACACATAACTTCGAAAAGTCAAAGATGACCTATGGTCTACTAGACTATCACTGCTTCTATGCATCTCTCTGCTCATCAAATATAATAAATAATAATAATAATAATATTCTACCACAAACACACAACACCATCTAGCCCAAACTGAGCAGAGCTTGTACTATGGGTACTAGATAATGGATAAACATACATATATACTTTTATTTTTGTAAATACTTACATATTATACATAGTAACACCCAGACCAAGACAAACATCCATGTTCATGCACACAAATGTTTGACTTGTGCGGGAATCGAACCCGCGAACTCAGGCGTGGCAGTCGGTTACACTAACCACTACGCCATCGAGGATTGATATACCTATCAAAATATACAGCCGTATAAATGAAAACCCTAGAAATATCTTCTAGCTTATTTAAAAAAAGACTAAAGGATACATTGTTATATGAAATTGAAATTAAATTAAATTATAATAAATTAACTTAAATTATAGTAATAATATTTATTGTTAATTGCCTTTTTTTTCCTTTAAAATTTTTGTTCAATGTGTATAACGTAGGTTAAGTAATAGAATTGAGCGCATCTCGTCGTTAAACTATTACGTTTGGCGAGTTTAAAACTTGTAATACATATACATATATTGTAAAGGAAATAAATAATTAAAGAAAAACTATGATCTATCCACCGGAGGGTCACAAGTACTAAGAACATTACATATTTTGGTCTAATATGTAGGTAAGTTAACCTCTAATAATCTGTGGTGTCTCACAGTCTCTTCTTAGTATCGCTGGTCGTTAATTACTTTCGGTGACAAGGGTACCTGTTCCACTACCCATATTGTTAATGGGTGTTCGTGGGTCACCTTCATACTTTACGAGTTATAAATTACTGCTTGTTATATATTTATGAGGCTCTCTATATCTATGTTAATTTTAAGTACATACGTAAGAGCGATAGTTTAGTAGGTGACCGTTAGACGCACGGTCTCAAGTTAGATTCCAGTGCACCTCTGTCGTTTCGTAGTTGTGTACCTTTTTTTTTTTTTTTTTTTTTTACGTGGGGGAATGCAATGACGCATATCCCTCCGCGGGGGCGGGCGGAGGGATTATGTCGGACTCGCCGGGGTAAAATAAAGATGTTGAAAAGATAATGTACCTCCCGGAATACCGACTAAACCCACCACGGTGTTCCTCGACAAAACCACTATCGACGGGGCCGCGCGAATCACTTTCGCATACGGTCGCGACCCCGCCGAGGTTTCGGCCCGCCGTATGAAACGGCAGGCCACTACACGAAAGACCTACCCAAAATAGGCACTACTTCACCTACTGTCTTCCCCCTAGAGGGGAGACGGACTCGAAACAGAGGCGCGCGTGGGAACACGCACGCCGCCTCTCGGACCTGGTGCTGAACGGATGGCGGGCAGGCCCACAAAGCCCGCCACCCCCAGGTCAAACCTCAGGGTGGCTGGAGGTCGTCTCGCGCCCTCCGGCGCCCGGCTCTGCGGTTGGGGAGAGGGTTTAAACGCTCCCTCTCCCGCTCCGCCGCCTCCTTGATGGAAATTACTTCCTCACAAAAGGAGGCGACGGCGTTCCACGACCTCTCACTCCGGACCATAGACTGAACTACGGCCGGGAGCGAAAGGGGAACCGATCCGACTGCCGCGATCAATTCACGGCGCTGCGATGCCCAGGCGGGGCAAACCGCCAAAGTGTGCAGCGCCGTGTCCTCTACAACGTCGCGGCAGTCGCCGCAGTGGTGACAACCGGGCGTCTCTTGCCGGCGTATACGACACAGGAACCGGCCAAAACAACCGTGGCCAGTTAGAACCTGTGTCAGCCGGAAGGTGAGGGCGCCATGCCACCTCTCCAGCCACTCCTCAAAAACGGGACTTACCGCCACGATCGTGGCGTGCCCGGTAGTTGTGTACCTACCATAGATATAATAAACAACTCTTTTTTATATTTCTATGGTACCTACACTAACTAATATTGGTAATGTGACTGTAAGTTTATTTGTTACGTTTTTACGCTTAATGCTCGACCGATCATCATGAAATTTCACAAACACGTTGTAAGAGGTATATAGGAACAATTATACAAGCACATAATAACCAATTCATTTTTCACAGACTTTCTGCATTGAATCTCCAATACTACCATCAAAATCCTAACAATTATTATAAATGATACTGTGAGTTTATTTCTTTATTTCCTTTTATGCCTTAACTACTTGACCGATCATCATGAAATTTCACAAACAAGTTATCAGGGGCACAGAAAAGGACGTAGGGTACCATTCATCCACGTTAAAGTACTATTCCTAATCTGATCTAACTTACATTTACACGAGCAAAGCCGTATACAATATATAGTAAACCATAAATATACTACAAAAGCAGTATATATAAAGTCATAAGCTGTATAAACGTAGGTGGGCGAACGTAACACCGTTGAATGCCCTCAAAGGACCCGTCCTAAATCATAACTACGACAAAATTGCGTTTAGGTCACGCTGCGATTCCGCTTACGTAAAAGTTTGCGTTATAAATGCGTTGTTGTGTAGTTTGAATGTTAACTTAAACGTTGGAGGCGCTTAACTTGTTTAGAGAATAACGTCGCTTTATACATTACAGTTTTCTTTGAACTGAGCTGTGGTTCATTTTTCTTATGTCTTATTTGATAAACAAACGATTCATGCAATATTTTGCTTTCAGATTATATTCGTTCTTTAGTAAATAGAAAAACAATACATAAAGATGGGACAAAACTATTTAGATTTAATTTATTTTTATGGGAAATTGTATAATTAAAATTAAATCTAAATAGTTTTTATAATTTGAATAGTTTAATAGAAGTAAATAGTAGCTAGTAACAGTGTTTAACAACAGTATAAACTTTGAAATTAAACTACTATATACGGATTTTATCGCGTTGTTTATTTATCACTGTATTACAAAATTTTGAAAATATTACTCTACTACTACTATTGATTTTATTTGACTAATTTATAAGCTAATAAAATTATTTAAACTATTAAATCTATTTATTTTTGGTTTACACTTTCCCCGACGTTTCGGGTGCTTTTCAGCAGCCATGGTCACGGGGAGACTAAGATGGTAGTTGTCTCAATGTTCCAGTGTAGTTATTTCAAAGTACCTGAACATAATTTAATTATTGGTGTTTCTATTTACGCAGAATGAGCTCAAAGTATCATGAAGTCTAGCTGTGGTTTGTTTCTTCTTGGGTTTGACTATTTGAAGTACTGGATCCCAAGCTGGTGGTACATTCCAACCATCTTCTCTATTGAAATTGGGATGTTTTTTAATTTCAATAGCCTCGCGAAGCATCCTTGGCAGGAATCGGTGTTCTTTAGCGAGAATCTGTGGTTTGTCAAATCTCAGGTAGTGGTTGGTCCCCTGTTGTACGTGTTCACACACAGCAGACTTCAACGAGCGTTTGTGTTTTACGTCAGCTATGTGTTCTTTTATGCGGGTGCCTATGCTTCTCTTGGTTTGACCAATGTATGAGAGTCCGCAGTCACAATCTATTTTATAGACCCCTGCATCTTGTAAAGGTAATTGGCACTTGACGGATGGTAAAAATTGACTTATCTTCGTTGGCGGCTTGAAGTATGTGTTGATTGAAGCTCGCTTCAAGATGTAGCCAATCTTGTCAGTGTAGTAGTAGTAGAGTAATATTTTCAAAATTTTGTAATACAGTGATAAATAAACAACGCGATAAAATCCGTATATAGTAGTTTAATTTCAATGAATAACATTCGCGTAAACAGAAGACAATAACAGTATAAACAATAAAAACGCGATAAACTCGGTATAAAGTAGTCTAATTTGAATAATAATAATAATATTCTACCACATACACACAACACCATCTAGCCCAAACTAAGCAGAGCTCGTATGGGTACTAGACAATGGATAAACATACATATAAACTTCTTTTTTAAATACATTCATATTATACATAGAAACACCCAGACTAAGAAAAACATCCATGTTCATGCACACAAATGTTTGATTTGTGCGAGAATCGAACCCGCGACCTCAGGCGTGGCAGTCGGTTACACTAACCACTACGCCATCGAGGCCGCCTATGTAATATATTTACGTAAATGTAAGACAATAAGATAGATCTATACTTATATATTGTTTCTAGCTACCAGAACACTATATTTATTATCTAAATAAGACTAATAGGTAACATTGAATAGCCTTTGTTTATGTCCTTAAACTTTATTTTTAGATCCTTGTCGTTCTAGTTGCATTTAAAACCTTAACCTTAACAAACTGAGAGTTGCATTTCAGTTTACATTTGTCATTAATTTATTAAAATATATCGGCACTCGATTTAAACATACTTTAATATGAGCCTTCTGAACTCAATCCTAGTTTTTTTTTTATTGTATAGGAGGCAAACGAGCAGACGGATCGCCTGATGGTAAGCGATTACCGCCGCCTATGGACACCCACAACACCAGAGAAGTCACAAATGCGTTGCCAGCCTTTTAAATTTACCCTCCCCTCCCTTCCCCGGGTAGGGGGGAAGTTGGGCAACGAAATAAAGTCTGAAAAAGCCAGTTATTGACTCAAAGCAAACTAAAGCTCACATGGAATTCATTTTAACTTGTAACTACATAGCCTAAAGCTACATACGAACTAAGCCTTGCCACAAACAAAGCTAAGTTTTAATGACACTATTCAGTAGTTTGCCGCCATTATAGTAAAAATAATGTGATCACAAAACAAAGGATAGTGATCATAATAATATTGTCAATTGTACTGCAATATGGCGAAAGTGAATATTACGCATTTGTAAGATTATAGGCTGCGAATTTGTTTTCTAAGCAAACGGCGTTAGCAACACAGTGAACAGTAGAGCTTCGCTGATTTCAGCATGAATGGGCCGGCTCGAACGTGGAAGGACTACTCTCTTACAGAATATCGACGTGAAATAGCAGTATTCCTACTTTTGTGTTTCGTTCGGTTTGTGAGAGTGCCGGAGGCCTAAGTTACTGCGTTTCACCCAAAAATAAATCGTATCCTAACTTAATATTATAAATACAAATGTGAGTTTTTTGTAACGCTTTTATGCTTTAACTACTCGGCCGATCATCGTGAATTTTGCCATACACGTTGTCAGGGGAAAAAAAAAGGACCTTTTATCCACAAAAAGTACTGTTACATTACCTACATTTACGCGAGTGAAGTCGCAGGCAAAATCTTGTTATAAATATAAACCAATGTGATATAAACAGAAGCTCTCATTAAATTCATAAAGTGATATAAAAAATAAAGAATTTGAATTACAGCACAATAATTATAATCAAGCAACAAAGGATCCCGTTGTTAACAGGAGGGATCAAAGGTCCGTACATTAATGTTCACAGCTGAAAGAAATAAAAACAAACATATATAAAAAAGGGACCTTTAAGGTGTCAAAGGGTGGAAAAGCTGTTCGACTGGTAAAAATGTAATGACACAGCCATTTTTGTTTTTATGTATAATAAGAACAACTCCCGTTTCAGAAATAATTTCTTTGTCGTGGGGGACTTTAAAACATTCAAATAACGGACAGAAAATTATTTGTAGTTCATACAAATGCTTAAGAGGCTTAAGAGGTCACCGAATTTTGTGGGTTCGATCCCCATACGGGGCAAAAATTGTGTGATCCTATTTGTGTCCGTTGTTTAAATGTTTGTAAAGTCCCCCGCGATACATGATTTATGTATACATGAGGTGGGAGTTACAATAAAATATTGGTGACCCTTGACAACCGGTATGTTAGGAACTACTTAACCGATTGAGATGAAACATACCTTAGTTTTTAACTTAGCTGCACACAAATATAAGTTTTATTAAAATGTATCTTGCCATTCTTAAGTTTTAACAGCACAAACATATAGACAGACACAAATTTATAAAAACAAACTTAGTTCGTTTTAATGAAAACTTGTTCAATGAACAGACTGTTGACCTATACCGTATATAGTACGATACGGTAAAAATTATGCCACCCATGAGACCGCCAGCTAATATTGAACAATAGATAGATACCAGATACGCCCCAATGCGGCTGACTCGACAATAGTTGAAAACAAAGTTCGCTGGACCAGCTTATGAGCCCGGTCCATTTTATGATACCAATAAATTCGACAACAAAAGAACGGTTGAATGCAGGAAGTAATAAACCGAATGTTATAAACTTAGTTCAAAATATGAAGCACAGGCAATAACCTAGATAGTATAAAATTCAACAGATTACACAGTGTCCTGGATGTACGCAAGCTTTCAGAATATAAACGAATGTTTCATAGATCTTACCGCTGAATAAGTGCACTAGTAAGACTTTATATAGCTCGTTGAATTATTGTATAATAACTGAAGTGATTGAGTTATTTTAAATGAATATATTAAATAAAAAAAATAGAAACAGGGAGATGTATCCCATATTTTCCTAGCTATAGTTTAAAATATCATGTAATAGAAGGCGAATGTGATGAAATATTTGATAAGAAAAGATTCATATAGTTATAAAAATAAAAGAAAGGAAATTAAAATTCGTTTATTTGATAACTAATATAGTTATCAAATAAACTAACCTATCTTCATACAAACGGTCGGAACTCGAGTCATACCTACGCGCCTCGGCGTCGGCATGCGCTCGGCACGCAACCAATCGCGAATGCGCCGCAGTGACGAATGGACGGTGTGTTGCGATTTTTTTTACCTATAATAAATACAAGTATAGCCTATTTAATATGACAAGTAGAATATATTGTGCTGTTTTTGGTTGCATGAATTCCTCAATAACGCACCCAGAGATAACTTTATTAGATTACCTGGAAACTCCGAAAGGTAAGACTATAAAATGATTATACTTACTAGTAGGTTGGTACGTAATTTAAGTCTTTTTAAAGGTTTTTTCCCTCCCGTAAGGTACCGGGATTACAGTAAGATTAATTCGCAAACTTTTTTAATTGTACCCAGCGATGATTTCGTGGGATATATAGCAAAAATGGAAGAAATATTCCGAAATTTTAATGTAAAAATGCGTGGGGTGGGTTATCAAAATATCTTAGAAAGCACCCCACGCTTTTTATATTTTATTATTTATTTTTATTCTTTTAAATCACATTAATCATAAAATCGACACACATAAATCGACCCAGATTGTTTTTAAACTGGAAACATCACTCGAGGACAACACAAGACAGGCTCGACCTAGCATGGAGTCCACAAGTAAAACAGATTTATGTTTCCGTTCAATATAATTATTAGCTAGTAGTGAATGAATTTGTGTAATAGTTTTTAAGAAAATGTAAAAAGTCATGGTCTGGTAAATAAATGATTATTATTATTATCTTGACAGAAAAATCTTAAAATACTTTCACCGGTCCGATACAGAACCCGTGACTTCATACACAGCAGTCGCACAATATACAGCTGTTTTTGGCTCAATCATTGAAATAATAATAATTGTAGGCTTTCGCTGCCTCTCCTGTTAGGTATATAAACGTGGCTATGTACAGTCACCTGTAATAGTGCATGGATACCTTAATGTCTAAAATCCTGTGAACAATTGAAGTAGAATAATGATGAATGAACTAGATGGCGTTGTTTTATGAATATTGTAACGCGTACTCATTTCAGCAAATATGTGAAATTCATAAGAAATTATAATCTCAACCGAAAAGACACTTGAACGTGCTTGAACACAGGGACAGAATTTTTTTTGCGTACGAACAGAATAGTGAGTTATCGAAAGTATCTATAACATAAACTACCCACCATACATTTATAAATTCATTTGTAATTATTTGCTTCTTGTTTTACCCTGAAATGTGTTATTTTTTAAAATAAACTATTGTGAATAGGGATAAAAAAAATAAGTAAATTTAACAAAATAGAAATCTACTTCTTTTTATTTTATAGTACTGCACCGCCATCTATTACGATATAAATAAACTACTTAACAGTTCTTGTATCGATTTCCGTTAGATGGCGTCAAATACCGGCTTCTACCATTTTAGTTTTAAAACGGGTATACATTATTGCAGCTCACTGTACATATCACACGTTCCCAATGAACTGTAGCAGACTTGTGCCGTCCCTCAGGGATTCTCTTTCAGTGGATTACAGACAGACTAAGGTATGCATATATGTTCAGCCGGTATACTGTAAACAATACTCGTTTGTGACATGAGCCCGCCCCTACTATGTGCGTAGTTGGCTCTATGGTATATGAGGTACTGTATTTTACCTTAGCATAGTTCCGTGGTGTAAGTTTCCAATTGTGATTTTTAAAGTATGATGTCTGGTTTGTCTAACTGTTATTTATTTATTACTAGCTTTAGCTTTAGCTACCTATATCAATAAATAGTAGCCTATATACTTCCTTCAGTTTTAAACAATATCTGTACACTCGAGCCGAGAGCCTCTCTGATTTCAGCACGAATGGGCCGGCTCAACCGAGGAAGAACTACCCTCTCACAGAATATCGACGTGAAATAGCAGTATTCCTACTGTTGTGTTTTGTTTGGTGAGAGAGAGTGCCGGAGGCCTAATCACCCTCTCTCTCCCTTCCTTCCCACTTCCTTTCATAAAGGGTCGGCAACGCGTAAGTGATGCCTCTGGTGTTGCAGGCGTCCATAGGCTACGGTGACCACTTACCATCAGGAGGGCCGTATGCTTGTTGGCCACTTTGGTTGTATAAAAAGAAATAATAAATCGGTTGAGTAGTTTAGCCGTGAAAAGGTAAAAGACAGACAGAGTTACTTTCGAATTTATAATATTAAATAAGGATTATGTTTCAATTATCTAAGGTATTATTTTCTGCGTGCGGCTTCACTGGCATTCATGTAGATTTGGCAAAAAAAGCTCCTGCCATATGCGAAATTTCTTCATGATCGGTCAAATAGTTAACGCGTGAAAGCGTAACAAACAAACAAACTTATATTAGATGTATATTATTAGTTAAGATTTTAATACGGTTTCTATGTATTTAGTCTATATTCTGAGTAATTGGACGTCCTAAATAGATTGAAACTGACATGGCGATAAGAAGTACATTTACTAACATACAAAAGTTTTCATTTCCTGCTTAGATCAAGATAATTTTCCCCCATGACAAACCGTAAGAGCCGTTGCTATACCTATATATTTGCGGATGGGGCACTTAATAGAATGTCAGACTTTGACATGGCTTGGTCCCAAGTTAAGAACGTATTTTTTTCACGCGTGGTTGATAGTTACGACTTGTTTTGTATTTATTTGCAATATTATCAACATATTATGGTAAAAATAATGCTGCTATCGCAAGGAAAAGTGATGCATCTTACTAAATCACAAACCGGTGAAAATATATAAAACACATTTGAAATATTAATTTCTCGCTTAGGAGGCGAGCCTAAAGACAGTTAGGATTTTGTGCTGTTAAAGAAAATTCCTTGACAGGAAAACCCAACAACACTTGCCCGACCCGGGAATCGATCCCAAGATCTCGTGCATCGCAGTCGCATACACTACAACTGCGCAGACGAGGCAGTCCCTTAATTTATTATTAAGGAACTGCCTTGGTATTAAATATTTATTTATTAAGAAAAACAATATACTTACTGATATAGTAACCTACAATGTTTTATTCTGAATTTTTAAATGTCTTCAAAGTCTTTAAAATAAGACTTCCTTTTCGTAAAAATATAATTCTTCTGATATATTTATTGTCCAGGATTGGCACATTTTTATTTAATCAGGGTAAGACGTCAACCAAGTGTCATAAGATCTAAAAACGATTGCTTCAGTCTGTTGCAATCTGTACCTATATCTTAACTAAAACATTCTTAAAAACTTTTAAGTCTCAAAACTCATAACATACAATAACGCACTCTATTAAAAACACACGAAAATTGAAACACATTTCACACGCCTCCAAAACCGTGATCACTCGAAATAGAAACAGATAATATCACTCTCGAACGTGCAGAAACTTCGAGAACTCATAGTACATCGTCCCTACTGACAATGAAAAGGGTAACTCGACATAACGACACATGTCTACGATACCTACGCGAGTCGGGCCTTAATTAAAGGTTGTCTCATTTCATCTGAGGTCGCGACAAGGGACGTTCCCCTTACCAATTGCTTTTTAATTAGTAACAAATATAGAATGTGTATTTTGTTGTAATTACGTTCACGCCTATGATCCCTTGGGGTAAATGGGATATGCAGATTGGGTGAATGCATTTGGTTTTGGAGTTAAATAACAACAGGCTTTTTGACGTGGATCAAGCAGACGTTGAGTTGTTTGATATCCTTAGATATGTTAAGACGTTGCTGAAGAGAGATTGCTAATAGTGATTGGCACGGATGGCGTAGTGGTTAAGTCGTCGTCTCATCATTGCTACTGCGCCGAATGTTGTGAGTTTGATTCCCTCACGGGACAAACAATTGTGTGATCCACAAATTGTTGTTTGGACTCTATGTATGAGTTTTTTGAATGTGTGTTGTAAAAAATCAAAGAAAATAAGCAAAATAGTTGTGGGCAACTGCTGAGAAGACTATCAAGGGCTCATATGGTGTATCAGTAAATATGTAGATAGAGTAGTCTATTTTTCAATAATTTAAATGTGGCCTTAAATTGCAACAGCCCGCTGGCAGCGAAAAGAGTTAGTTACATATTAATCTATTTTATACGGCATTTTTCGCATATATATTAATAATATATTTCAAAGAAGCTCATATAATGTTAATAAATTTATTGCTCGTATGTATATTATTTATGCGTATGTGGAGTTTCATTCAATGTTGCAGTATAGAGGACTTCTATTCATAATATTACATTGAAGATATCGGTAGTATTAAAATATATATTATATTTACACTTTCCCTGTCGCTTCGGTTGCTTTTCAGCAGCTATGGCCACGGAAACATAGCAAGCTTTATGATACTTTGAACTCATTCTGCGTGAATAGTAACAAAAGCAGCGGTAGCCAATAGATAAGGCATTGGACTTGAGGTAGCGTTTGAATCGCAACCATCGCACTACCGACGTGAACCCACTCTTAACAAGCGTTCTGGTCTAGCTGGAGGGGTTAACAAGAATACTAGTCTAAATAATAAAAAATATGTAAAAAACATTAAAAAGGAAACACAATAATCCCAAATTGCTAGTAATCTTATTTAAAGAGAAAAATGCTTTCATGACTATGGGTGTCATTCTGAGAAGCAAATTTTAGCTTGCTTCATATTTTGGAGGTAAATAGGAGACGTATATACATTTATTTGATTAGTATTTTAAACTCTCCTGAGTCTTAAATTGCATCCTTGACTGTGAATTAATAGCAATAAGCATTATAATGACATTCTATTTTATCTTGTAAAAATGTTAACACTATAAATTGACGGAAAATGCGTAAGCCCATCGGGTATATTTTTGAGCTCACTAATAAATTGTAAAACCTCATTGCATAACCAAAAATCACACGAATAAATAATTTGATTTGATTTAATCTCTTTACTAGTTATTTTCTTTCTTGATTTTCTGTTCAAATGTCGCAATTGATTTCGCTACGCAATACCTTTTTATTTTGTTTTGGCAGTAACGGCTATGTTTCTTCATAGTTTGGAAGCGTAAAAGAAGAACTATTTTTAAGTTGTTTTTTAAACGGGAGCTATCAAAGTGACCTTTCTAGAGTTCGATGTTTAGACGCCTTCCAATTATTTTTTTCAATACTGTAGGTATCCTTTTTATTACAGGCGGTGCTGACCTATATTTTTTATATTATTACACTTTGAACTATCCCCGTTCAAATGTCAAATGGATTTTTGATGCATCCAATTGCAGGGCCGCTATTGTGTGTACAATGAAACTATTTTGTCATTTTTAACATTCAACTGCAAATGGCTGTTATTTGTGAATGTTTGTATACATGCGGCTTATAAAATTTTAAGCATTTAGTATGACTTTGATTTATCAAATATAAGTTTAAGGTTTACTATAAAAATTCACATGATTAAATCTATGTTATGTGTACACCAAAATGGTGAAAACTGAACGGTATAATTTTTTTAGTTGCGATATCTAGTCCTGTCCAGAATATTATACAGACGACGACGAATATCTGTAACAACCTCAGATACTATTGTAACCGTGCCTATGCATAAATAATGTATACCTATCCTATTCTATTTGCTTAGATCGGCCACAGTAATTAAGGCCAGACCAAAAGCAGAATGTATGCATGCAAGCTAGCTAGTGATACGCCGTGCATTGTGCACCTAATATCGTATTTGAATGTATGTTTAAATTACTTTAGTTTCTTTAAGAAGTATTTCGTGTCCTTCATATTTTAAATACACATTTTGATAAATATATTGAAATCGACTTTCTACTATTTTAAAAAGCTTGAAGCCGGCGTTCAAACCTTCACTTTGTATTTTTGTTGCAATATTTGTATATTTCAGGGAGCCTCACAAAGCACAGTGTGAATGTGGGTGATCCCAATCAAACCAAGTCATATCTGTTGAAATACCCAAATTGTCCCTGTAGGTACACCATGGTGGACTTGATGGTCTCAACTGCTGATGCGATTGTCATGGCTACACATTGGGCAGAACATATTTAAAATAATTATGCCATCGATTCGAGAAGAAGAAGAAGAATATTTGTAAAGTGCCAAATGACAAAGGAATAAAAGCTATAACGGTATAAGTCATTTTTTAAATGAAGGCTTGAAAAAAATTCAGTGTAGTAGCAAGTGGCAATCAGTAATCGATGTCTAGATCCAGGCAACAAGCGTGAGTGTATATGCATAAAAGCAAACGGATATACCTACATATTTGTTGTTTTATTGTACCTATAAAAACTAATATTTCCGGTTTTGAACGAACGTCGGCAGAGCAGAGAAACATTTTCTGTAAACAAAATGTTTGCACGGCAGTGAAATGTAAACTCGGCCTTAGAGGCACTTAAGTTTTAAAGGGAATATGAGACTGCACCACAGGATGTTTTGGAGGTATATTGTTATAGGTGTGACTGCCATTTGGACTAGTATAAACCGCTATCGATCATAATGAGTTCACGGGCTTAAATCCCGAGGTAGGCCAACAAGAAAAGAAAGAAGTTTATCTTTCAAAAAAATTCTCAGTAGAGTTAGAAAGCTGGCGATGTTTCATCTCCAAGCCCCGTAGCCAAAATCGAGAAGCTGTTGGTTCTGCTCCAGATCTCTCTGCGATCGTGTGAGATTGCTGTCTCGGACCATGAGTCAGGTAAAAAATAATCCACTTGTATTCTCGTACTCATTTTAATACCTATATTTTACTGAGCAATTAGCGAGCCTTCTTTAAGATGCCCACCGTTATCGAAATATACGTATAACCAGAATACTTGTTTGTAATACTTATGATTTCCTTCCTGTGTAGCAGACAGCGTGATACTGGCTATGGTTGAAATTAAGGAATTTCAACGTTAGCTAGTATCAGGCTGTACATAAGGATGTAGCAGATAAGCAGTATACATAAGATATATTATCCATATTTGTGTCACAGATATTACCTTTATTAATAAATCTTATAATTTAGTGTCGCATAATGGAAAGCGAACAAAAAAGCAGCGATAGCTCAGTGGGGAGACCAACAGACTGCAATGCAGAGGGTCTCGGGTTCGAACCCACGTCGCGCACCTCCGACTTTCGGAAGTTATATGACTTTTTAAAATTATGTTAGTATTGATTGACAATTATCGCTTGCTCCGTGCCTCGTAGAGCACGTTAAGCAGTCGGTCCCGACTGCCATGAACATCTATGACAGTTGTTATTGGGAAGTCAGTGCCCTATAATATCCTGACACTGGTCTAGCCTTAGAGTATCGTTAGCTTTCGGGTTGCGGTGGTCAGGTGGCAGCCGCGCCGTGTAAAAACTGATATCCAGTCAAATCCGGTTAGACCAGAAAAACCGACCCCAAGTGACTTGGGAATAATAAAGGCTAGGGAGAAGAAGATAATGGAAAGCAAATACCTTCACTTATAGACCACCAACAGCAGTATGATTCAAGTGAAATGAGCCTTTTACTAATACTCTGCACCTCGCTAGGACGAAATGTGGAGATCAAAATATTTAAAGAAAATGTTTTATTGTATCTATAGCTGTCGCGCTAAGCCCGAGCGCACTATCAATGTATTGGCTATATTGCCGTCCGTATGTCCTCTTAATGTCTTATAATATAATTTTTTGTTACCGTAAAATCACAACACGTTATCTGGATACGATTTTCTGTAAAGTGTTTTGTGTAGAGAGCTATGACGGCTACTTAATATTTTAATAAAATAAGGCAGCTAGCTATTTATCGCATCACTAGACACCTTACGAGGGTAATACCTGGCCGCGCCAGTTCAATCTAAAGTTGAAGCAATGTACAAGCAAATCTTAAATATTCTTACTTACTATTAATTATAAATATATCCTACTTGTGCCCACTTCAAACACAGCGCGGTCTGTGCCAGTCATAATTTCGAAGGTTTTGTGGGACTCCTCGGAAAAATATATTGCTGATAGCTTTCCTAATGAGACTCGTATCTTCAGCAAAATTAGTAGACGGAAAGTCATAATACTTGGTTAGCAGATAAAATGAGATTGGCATAATTAACTTCATTATTTATTGGACAGTCACGCTGGTGTGTTCTTACATTCAGGATCGAGAGGTGTTGGATTCTATTATCACAGCGTGAAAGTGTTATCTTTTATGCAATATATTTAATACTAGAGGTTAACACCCATACATTGGCGATTTTAGAAGCATTTGGAGATGAATTAAAAATAATAGAAGAGCCACCAAAACATTTTCTTCATGGGTGAAACGCTTTAGCAATTGCAGTATCGTCTTAGTTCCCAGTAAAAAGGTCCTTCTTCAGACAAGCCGGCTCATTCGTGCTGCCACCGCATAATTGTATGACCCACAAGCATTACGAATCCCTTTACTCTTCAAAAAATGCTCACTAGAAGCCTAATGGTCCTATAAGCCTAAGTGTCAACTGGTTATTCAAAATTGCAGGCTGATTGACTGGTTCTTTTTATATTGGTCAGTAATAAATGAGCGAGATTATTGGTGCACAATTCCGCTCAAATGGCAAGCATTTTGCCTGGAAGTCTAATGCCTTAGCTTTGGTCTGTGAGGTTGTACAGCACAATTCCATCTTTTGAAAAGCAGGTGTGTGTCTCTACGACCGTATGCGTACTAAAGCAATAATAGTTTAAGTATCAGACTTGCAATTAATTCACTGATTTTATTCCCACTTATTGCACTACTGACTTGTAATTACTCTTAACACAACTATTAATGGCGTCACTAGCCCGCGATTTCGTTTACATCTATACAATATTTTTTGTTATAATTCATCTTCAACCCTACGCAGGTAGGAATAAGTATTCCTATCGCGGAGTAAACTGAGAAATAATGGACACAAAATAAAAATAGGCCTGAACGGTTTTCCCGTGTTGGAAACGAATCCTCAACACTCGGCGCATCAGCATAGCAAGTGAACTTTCTAAGTCCAAAGGTTTAAGCTTGGCGATGCTGATAAGTCAGTCTGAAATAATTTTTGACATGAATAAATTTATGTATTGATAATATATATGTGAACTGAAGCATTTAGCGAGACTAGTCATAACCATATTTCTAGTAATGTGTTTGTAACTAGGCCTAAAACAGATCAAGTAGTAAGTTTGTTTTAGTTAAGTAGTTATTAATAAAACATTTCGAAAACAGTTTTTTGCAAACGTTAGGTAATGGTAATTCATATATACATATGTTCTATATATCTAATGCTCTGCCGAAGTCAATTACTCAACTGCTCTCAAAAACATTTTGCTTTGAATTAAAAAGGTGGCTGATGAAGGAATGAATTCAATATACTCTTTCGTTTTTATTAATTAAAATATAATTAATAATGTTAATTTTAATAAATATGTCGGCAAGTAAGACGACAAATCGCTTTTGACACGATAAAGCAACAAAATATAGGCGTGGTATTATACTTCGTACGTATACTAATGATAGGCATACAAGAGAAATAAAACAATAAAGGTTGACTGTGATTATTTGATTAGATCGGTAACGCAGCGAGTTCGTCACCCGAATGTATCCGCGCACGAGTCTCCGGCGCTTATATCACGTCAATATGACACTGACAGTTATAACTGTCACTCCAACTGACACATTGGCTCTATGGCGACCTCACTCAAGCTTGCGCTTGACGTTCCGAAACAAACCAATAGATGGCGCTTTGTTCAACTCCAATTACAGAAATAAACTACATTCCAATGATTATTTTCTTGACGATCCGACAAATATATATTATAACTAGCTGTCCCGGCAAACGTTGTTTTGCCATAAAAAAATGTTTTGACCAAAAGATTTAAAAAAACTTTTAGGGGTGGACAACCCTTATCGCTAAGGGGTATGAAAAATAGATGTTGGCCGATTCTCAGACCTACTCAATATGCTCACAAAATTTCATGAGAATCGGTCAAGCCGTTTCGGAGGAGTACGGGAACGAACTTTGTGACACGAGAATTTTATATATAAGATAAATTTGCATGCCGCTGTGTCGGTGAAACATGCTGCACCTTTGTACCGTGTTTGTAGCAATGAAATAAATATAATGCCTAGCAGTTACTGCTATCGTACTGTACGACAGTTTATATAAACTATCGAACTGCTAGGCACGGGCTTGTATTCAGTGTGTGAAGGATTAGCCCATAGTACCACGCTGGCCCAGTGTACGTTGGCAGACTTTACATAATTTCGAGAACATTTTTTATACTATCTTATCTTGTGTGGGGGCCAGTCAGTACAGACTGGCGACACTTCGACCCACTGGGATCTTCTGTGTCAACTTCCCCAATAACGACTGCCATAGATGTTCATGGCAGTCGGGACCGACAGATTAACGTGCTCTCCGAGGCACAGAGCAGACGATAATTGTCAATCAATACGCACATAATTTCGAAAAGTCATATAACTTCCGAAAGTCAGAGGTGCGCGACGTGGGTTAGAACCCGAGACCCTCTGCATTGCAGTCTGTTGGTCTCCCCACTGAGCTATCGCTGCTCGCCGTTCGTTCTTATACTATATAATTATAATAATTATACTAATAATGCAGAACCAAAGTCTATAAACATAAAAAGAATATTAAAGATACACAGCATCGTATTATGTCATTGCGACAAAGTTTCACAAAACGTCTGCTACATTATATATTATACTTTTTTTTTTTAGCCATTACTTTTCAAACAGATCGCACTACTGTCATATTTGTTAATACTTTGTATTTATAATATAATTTATTATGCTCATTAAGTGCACTGTATGTTCTTTTGAGTTAATAAAGATCTTTAAACTTAACATTATGTATTATTTTCTCAAATTTTCAATAAAAATATCATCGAATTTCTAACATACTCTTACAAAATAGCAAATCAAGTGCCTATTTTCCCATTATGCAGTCAATTCATTTGCAAGTTAAAACCGAAATAAAGCGCTAATAAAATCATTTGTTTGTGCGTTCATTGTTTTGCTTTCGCAATGTTTGTGATTCTGCGAAGCGACGAACACGAATTTTCATCGTGTTATTTTCGAATATGATTGCCGTCATGGCGACTATGAAACACAGATGGCACATATTGTCAACGACGTGTAGTTACCAGGTACTAAAATGAGTATCCACATGCCAGATATCAATGAACAATTTATTTTCTCTGTCTAAAAAAGACAACGTCCGCATCAGGATGACAATTCCTGTGTCGCGAGGGACTTTACAAACCCCAGGATCGGAACAACTATTTGTGTCTTACACCATTTTTTAGCTGTGTAGGATCGAAGCCTTGACGTCATGGCAGTGTCAAGCGACCTCTGCACTTAAGCATTGTGTATTTTAATACATACACTAGAACAAAATAGAATAGAATAGCATTTATTTCAAAGTATATGGTATATTAGAGTCAAATATATTATACATTGATTCACACATACTACCATTGCTGGTGTAGAAATATTAAAATTATGACTTCATTCCTTGAGTAAACAATTAATTTTATAGGATAATTAATTAAATTAATATAATATTTCAGTTAACAATAAAAATGACAGAATATTATCAATTAAATTACAATGTCAAGGAATGGTATAGTAATGTCAAAATGTTAGTTACAACGTCAGTAAATTAAATTAAAATTGCAGTCAATAAAAATTTGTTAATACAATTCAAAATTTGAGATTAATAAATTCATTTACAGAGTAGAAGCACCTGTCTAAAAGAAACGAAAACATTTTACTTTTGAACTTGCTCGTAGGTAATATCGTTGGTAATTCTGCTGATCTACCCAACTTCGTCCGCTTCACATAAGCGATTTTACCCCGATTTTGCAACAATTTCATTAATGCTGCGCTCTTATTGGCCGTAGCATGATGTTGTATAGCCTATAGCCTTCCTCTTCTTCCTCATAAATGGGCTATCCAACACTTAAACAATTTTCAATACGAACCAGTACTTCCCGAGAATAGCGCGTTCAACCAAACAAACAAACTAACAAACTCTTCGGCTTTATAATATTAGTATAGATGATTTATCTTACGAATGATTTCGAATACAATTTTGCGTGGCGCCTACAATGCGTGATTGAGAGTACAAGCCGTGTATCTACGTACAAGTCTTGTTGATAAATTCAAATGCAATTTTGCGATTCGCAGAATATAACCAATGTTACTTGAGTATAATTCCTATTACTTATTTTTTTTCTTATTAGGAGACAACTACACGCACTAGGAATAAATCCTGTGTCGCGGGGGACTTTACAAACATTCAAACAACGGACACAAAGAACACCCAGACTTGGAACAGTTATTTGTGGATCACACAAAGATTGACGCAGTGGATTGGCAGTGGAGAAGCGACCATTTATACCTCCAAGCCATCCGTGCAGTCTAACTTGCATACCTAATAAATTACTCTATTCTACATACATATTTAGACTTGAAGATCCCAGCGGAGGTAGGCAGAGGGGCAATACACACAAATAGGCGGTTATTAAGTATCATTAACCGCGCCGATTTCTAGATATTTTGCAGCTGTCAACTGTTCACTATCCTAACAGAAAACTCAATAACATTGCGCGACTCGCGAATTCAACCAGGAACTTTACAATCACACTCGAATGTAAGCAACAACGTAATACATTTTTATAGGTCAACAAAGCTATAGCTTCGTAGAATAACAGGCTAAGAAAAATCAAATCAGAAATTTTGTAGTCTTTTACCAATAAAAGGATCGATTAAACGGAAATCGTTTGATTTCTTTCGGATGAGCAATCTGTCACTTATCTCGAAAGACGTTTAATAGGATGTCTATATCTTCTGTTTTAATATTCAGTAGTCAGTACTATTTATTAAAATCACGATACCGAAAGTAAGTTTCCAGTCGACATAATAGTAGACATTGTAATATACAATCGTACACAGTGCGCCAGTGGGTGACTAATTATTAGAAATGAGCTGACGGCTTAATATGGAAATCCACAGGGAACCACCCATACATACACACGCTAGCATGCACGCACGTACGCAAGTTCACAAGGACGCACACACACACGGCCGCCAACACACACACTTTAAGATACTAGGAAAAATTAATATCGGACTAGTATTACACAGGGTAGAAACAAAATAAATATAAACGCGAAACGACCGCGGTCAAAAGTTAGTCCATGTAAGATACAGGATTTTACTAAATATACTGAAAAAATACGACTAAAGTATTAGACTAAATACGACAAAATATACTTTAAAAATCGACCAAAAGGTCTGATACGTTATACGGCAAGACAAAACCTTCAGTGTCTCGTACAAGACACTTTGAGAACAGTCTCTAAATCCCAAACCAATCAAGATTAGCTTAGGCTAACACTCCAGGGTCCGATGCATGTTATAACACCTGGAATTGCCCGGCTGAATATTAAGTTACGTGTACCTGGAGTTTTATATACAGAGTGTATTAAAATGGTGAGGTCATGTTTTGTTGCAAGCATAGCGCAGAAGTTTACGTGTTACGCCATTTGGTTTCTAAGTGTTATAGGTTCAATACGGAGTGTAAATGTGATTCTCAAATAGTTATGTCAGTCTAAGTGTTCCTTGTTTTTGATGTTTACATATTTGTGATAGTGTTTTTATTGTACAATAGTTGTAATGTTACGATATTGCTGTCAAATTTTATGGGTTTGATCTTCTCCCTAGCCTTTATTATTCCCAAGTTACTTGGGGTCGGCTTTTCTGGTCTAACCGGATTTGGCTGGATATCAGTTTTTACACGGAGCGGCTGCCACCTGACCTCCGCAACCCGAAGGCTAACGATAACCTAAGGCTAGACCAGTGTCAGGATATTATAGGGCACTGACTTCTTAGTAACGACTGCCATGATGTTCTCAGCAAGGACCGACCGCTTAACGTGCTCTCCGAGGCATGGAGCCGGCGATAATTGTCAATCAATACGCACATAATTTCGAAAAGTCATATAACTTCCAAAAGTCAGAGGTGCGCGACGTAGGTTCGAACCCGAGACCCTCTGCATTGCAGTCTGTTGGTCCCCTCACTGAGCTATCGCTGCTATATATGCAATATAAGTTTTATGGATTAGATACATGATGAAAATGTAAGTGATTCAAAAGTTGTTAAGTCTGGGTGTTCTGTCTGATCGATGTTAAAATCTTTGTAAAGTCTCCTGTAACACTATTTGAGAAAAAAGGTCACTGAGTAATAATAACGTAAATTCAGTTTTGTTTATTAAATAAATATGTCGTTATATTATAAATAACATTATATAATACTAGTATATAGTACTGTGTTTATAACATATTCTATAATTATATCATATAATGAATAAAAGATAGAATAAGGAAATGTTATGGAAGATGCGGCATGAATAGAAAAGGGTATGTTGAGCCGGTTTGGGCATATAGAAAAATGGACGAGAAAAGACTGACTAAGAAAGTTTATAAGGCTAGTGTAAATGGAACAGACGCAAGGGGAAGACCTAGGTGAACGTTTCTCGATCAAATCGGAGAGGTTCTGGACAAAGGCCAGGTTAAGAGCATCTTAAACCAGCGAGCGTATATGAGGAATGTGATAAAAGTGATTGAAGCTAGAGAAGTCTGCCAGGATCGTAGCAAATGGAAATCCGTAGTCTCTGCCTACCCCTCTGGGAAACAGGCGTGAATCTATGTATGTATGAATAAACTCACTTTAGTTAGGATTTAGTTTAAAACACATCTGCCTGTCAATTTTGCGATATGCATATAGGCATATGTATGCATGTATGTAGGTAAAAATTCAATTGTATTTTTTAAAAAAAAGGAAGTTCGATACCGGGATCGCATAGGCGTCAAACGCGTCACCGCCACGTATCGAAAAAAATATTTCCCTGTATAATCATGCTTTGAACGCGACCCCTTATAATTTCATTCTGGTGACATTATATTTGTCTGCTTGTGCCACGTATCCGACGAATTTAGGCTTTGATATTATTACAGGAAATTTTATATTACATTCGTGAATAAAAATCCTTTGAGTTATAATCATTAATGTAGGCTAATCAAGGATATATAGGAACAGTTATTTATATTTGACTACGCGGATGGCGCAGTAGGCTTAACTGGTCGCCTCACCTACTACTGCGCCGAGTGTTGCGGGTTCGAATCCCATACGAGACAAAAATTTGTGTGGTCCATAAATGATTGTTCCGCGTCTTGATAATATTCTGTGTGACCATTGTTTGAAGTTTAGTAAAGCCACAACAGGGCGTATTGTTTTAAAAAAGACAACTTCCGCACTATGGATTTTCCTTGAGTCGCCGGGGACTTTACAAAAATTCAAACAACGGACAGAAACACAAAGAACAACCATTTGTAGATCTCGCTAATTCACGCCATCCGTGCAGTTAAAATAACAGAAGCGCTTTTCTTTAACGATTAAAAAATAAATAAGATGCAAGCGTTTAAGTAGGTGCAATTCTATAATGACAGAAAAAGGATGCACGATTTGCTTCCTTTTTTTTTTACGTGGAGAATTGCTTTGACGCATACCTCTCCGCGGGGCGACGGAGAGGTTATATCGGCTCCCAGCGGAAAGATACCCCAGTTATATCAACTAAACCTACCACGGTGTTCCTCGGCATAACCATAGACGGAGAAGCCGCGCGAATCGCTTTAACATGCAATCGCGACCTAGTCGAGGTTTTGGCCCGCCCGTGTGAAACGGCAGGCCAGTACATAAAAAGACTCTTTCTACTGTCCCATTGTGTGGGGACGAAGACACAACACAGGGGCACGCATGGGAACACGCACACCGCCTCTCAGACCTGATGCTGATCAGGAAGCGAGCAGGCCATATAAACTGTAACGTTATCGCTATTTAACCGCAGCTATCCAGGGGAGAAAGTGAGTGAGTACATTTTTTATATCCAAATTTAAAATAATAATAATATTCTATCACATACACTCAACACCATCTAGCCCAAATAAAGCAGAGCTTGTACTATGGGTACTTGACAATGGATAAACATACATATATACTTTTTTTCGTAAATACTCACATATTATACATAGTTACACCCAGACCAAGACAAACATTCATGTTCATGCACACAAATGTTTGACTTGTGCGGGAATCGAACCCGCGACCTCGGGCGTGGCAGTCAGTTACACTAACCACTACGCCATCGAGAATTGATATACATATCAAAATATACAGCCGTATAAAAGAAAACCCTTAAAAAATGCCTACTAGCTTATGAAAAAAAAGACTAAAGGACACATTGTTATATGAAATTGAAATAAAATTAAATTATAATTTATTGACTTAAATTATAATAATAATATTTATTGTTAGTTACCTTTTGTTTTTACTTTTAAATTTCTATTGTGTTCTTTTTTGTTCAATGTGTATAACGTAGGTTAAGTAATAGAATTAATATATTGAATTTTACTAATTTATAAGCTAATAAAATTATTTAAACTATTAATCTATTTATATTTAGGTTTACACGTTCCCACGGGGAGACACGGGAAGACCCGTGACCATGGCTGCTGAAAAGCAACCGAAACGTCGGGGAAACTGTAAACCTAAATATAAATAGATTAATAGTTTAAATAGTTTTATTAGCTTATAAATGAGTAAAATTCAATAGTAGTAATAGTAGTATAATAGTTTCAAAATTATGTAATACAGTGATAAATAAACAACGTGATAAAATCCGTATATAGTAGTTTAATTTCAATGAATAACATTCGCGTAAACAGAAGACAATATTATGTAAATCAGATTTCTTTTGATTGCTTTTTGCTCTTTTACGTAAACTAATGCACGAAATCAAATATAGGTAACTACCTATTTCTATAAATTAAGAAAAAATAAGGCTTTGGTAGATATAAGCGAAATCCTCCGATTTCTCACTAAAAAAGAAATCCGTTACTATTTATATTTACCACTATCTTGATCATATGATTAAGTAACGGAAAAACCAATATATAGGTATTGCTTTACCATTATTTAATTATGGAATCTTATAAAATTACAAAAGTCCTTGTTTATACTGTAGTTTTCAGATATTCAGCAAACAAAGTCAACTAAAATAATAAAATAAATAAATAAATACGTACAGAAATAGCCAAAACCCGTTTCATATAGCTTATGAAAACAACTTATGAAAATAAAAACAAACAAATAAAATATATTTAAAAACACAATTAAATTAGACAGAGTTGTGCAGAAATGATCCAATCCACAAAAACATAAATAAAAGTTACGTTGATTTGAAACATAAGTTCATTTTTTGTGACCTACTACATCATGATATGCATATAGTTTTATAAAGAATTGAATATAGATTTTTACATTACTTGATGTTTATTCAAAAAATCTTCATACTTATAGATACATTAAAAAAGAACCTCTGGATTATTTCTGCACAACACGGTCCCATTGTTATTAATAGAGAAGTTTTATTGCTGAATATTTAATTAATTCATTATTGTACACTATGTATACTGTAAAATCATAAAACTGTAATATAATGAAATTTAACCTGTCGATTGCTGGAATGCCAGACATAATTGAAAACCTTTTGTGTATGGCCGCCGGTTTATAATAATAATAATCATTTATTTTCAGGCTGCATAGGCCCATTGATAAATATCTTAACCTAAATGTACACACGGCTACACATCAAGTTAGACACCCTATATACGCATAACTATGCTACATACAAAATATAAAATTGTCGGAAAGGGACAGTGCATAGTGGTGTCGATGTAATGGTAAGGATAGAGTATAACACAAAAGTATAACGCACTCTCTCGCACGATTCGCAGCGTTCAACTTCTAATAGTTCAAAGTCCAAACAGTCTAGGTTGATGCGTCGCTGTGTGTACATGTTATAAGATTTTAATGTTAGTAAATACACCTCAATACTATTGTAGTAAAACTTCTCATTTGGCATACTAACTATTTGTGCGCTCGTCTGGTACATATCCGCGGAAGCAACGGCATACCACGTCTTGGGGTCAAAAGCTTTCGTCCTACACCCTGTGCAAATAACAATTGGGTACGCACACGACGAACGCTTTAAAGTTGACGTTGCGGCGCATACTTCAGCTTTTAGCACACGTACTTCGCGATTTCCTCCACCTCAGTGGTGTAGTGTAGGCGCGAGATGTACACTGGCGTGGTCCGGGATGCGGCACGCACCTTCAGGTTGGGGTCCACAGGTACCTTGCCACATCCGTTCTTAATGTTTCCTTCCTCCGTTGCACCGTCACGAAACCATCCTCAGTAGCCCGGTCCGTTGCTTTTGTCGGCAAGGGGTTAGCAGGGGCGCTCGCAGTGACTGTGGGTCAGCTGTTGGAGCTACGGGTGCGGAAGTGGAGTGCGTGTTAATCACTGCGGGCATAGGTTATTTGAGACCATAACTTATATACAATTTATAAATATTTTACTAATCAGATCTTTGCTTACCGTTTTGGTAAGATATGGTTAGAAATTGCATATTTTATTTATACCTATGACCATTTTATGTACCTATATTCGCAAAAGAAATGATTTGATTTAAAATCGATTTTATCTGAACATACATTTTTTTTTAAATGCAACTTCCGCACTATAAATATTTTCTGTGTCGCGGGCGACTTTACAAACATTTAAACAACGGACACAAAAAACGCCTAAACTCGGGACAACCATTTGCGGATTACACAAATTTCTGATTCGTGTGGGGATCGAACCCACAACACTTAGCGCAGCGGTAGGGACGAGGCGACCACTTAAACAACTACATCATCCGTGCAATCGGATTATGGTTTTACCAATTTTGCATTGATATAAATCGAGCTATATTTATCTCTTTCGCATATTTATATTTTATCAGCAGCGATAACCTAGTGGGAATCCGATGGACTGCCACGCAGAGGTCTCGAGTTCGAATCCAAGACGTGCATCTCTGACTTTTCGAAGTTATATGCGTATTAAATAGTTAATTATCGCTTTCTTTAACGGTGAAGGAAAACATCGTGAGGAAACCTGCATGTCTGAGAGTTCTCCATAATGTTTTCGAAGATATGTGAAGTCTACCAACCCACACTAGGCCAGCGTGGTGGACTTTGGCCTAACCCTTCTCACACTGAGAAGACGTCCGTGCCCACCAGTGGGACAGTTTAATACAGGGCTGATATTATATTTCTAATTTATATTTTGTTCAACAATCGAACTGTTAAAACCATTTGCTAAAATGCTTAATTTCTCTAAGACTTTTAGATTAAAAACTGCTTTAGACAGCACTTATAATATTAACCTGCTTTATATATATATTTTAATGTTTTTATTATCTTTGATTATAATACATAATATTGATACTGATCATCCAATATTAAACAAAATTAAGAAAATGGCTATTGGAGAATTGCTTTATACATTAAATTAATATTTTAATTGCAAACAATGTAATTCCGCACATGCTTTAAAACGAAATGTCTTTTAACAATGTAATAATAAATACTGCATAAAATTTTGAAATGTAATTCAATTTAATTTATCTTTCCATTTATTATGTAACTATTAAACTGGCAATTGACATTGTTTATAACATTCTTTATACAGTTACGATATTATTTATTCCTTTTACATTTTTATAATTATTGTTCCTATTGATAATTGACATTTGTTTATAATGATGAATATTATGTTTAATAAATTTTCGTACCAGCTATGTAATAACATTCGTACACCTACTAAAGGCGAGTAGTAATATGTACCTTAACCTTGTAACATCCTCTGTAACCATGTCTCATGCGAATAAACTTTCATTTCATTAATACATAGGTGGTTTATATCCGTGAGTCACTAAACCGCCCAGTTGAAAATCAGCGTCAGGCTTTCGTCTGACACATGCTGAACTGGGCCCTATTTGACACTACTGTTATAGTTGCGATAGCTCAGTGGGGAGACCAACAGACTGCAATGCAAAGGGTCTCGAGTTCGAACCCACGTCGCGCACCTCTGACTTTCGGAAGTTATATGACTTTTCGAAATCATGTGCGAATTGATTGACAATTATCGCCTGCTCCGTGCCTCGGAGAGCCCGTTAATCCGTCGGTCCCGGCTGACATGAACATCTATGGTAGTCATTATTGCGAAGTCAGTGCTCTATAATATCCTGAAACTGGTCTAGCCTTAGGGTATCGTTAGCCTTCGGGTTACGGAGGTCAGGTGGCAGCCGCTCCGTGTAAAAACTGATATCCAGTCAAATCCGGTTAGACTAGAAAAGCCGACCCCAAGTGACTTGGGAATAATAAAGACTAGGGAGAAAATTTATTTTTTGTTTTGGTTTCGTTTTGCTGAAGTTTTTTTTGTACCTATTTCGTTTTATTTTATACTTTTTTATATTGTAATAATCTAGCGTTTGACCGCGATCTCACTTGATGTTAGGTGAAGATGCAGTCGATGATGAAGCACGCTTGCCTAGAAGATACCCATGCACTCGCGACTTGAAGACACCCAGATTGTACTCATCGGAAAACATACACTTAGGTAGTGAGTTCCACTCCTTTGCGGTACGTATTATAAAAGTCGAAACTAAGCGCTTTGTGCGTAAATGTGGTATATTCACCATGTACCTGTGCTGCTAGTTTATTTGTCTGGTCATCCGATGGGAAAATGGGGAAGGAAGAATCAAATTATGCAGTTCCTCTGCACACACTCCGAAATGTATGCGACAAGTAATTAATCCATAATTCCTTGTTATGTGTTTGTAGTATGTCAAATAAATATTTTGTCTTTCTTTAAACTGAAAGCCCAACGATAAATACCGGAAGCTGTTAATGTTATTAACTGAGCTGTATTCTTAACGAACAACCAAGACACTTAAGGACAATTAATGTCTCTGATACTGTTTAAAAGTTAAGAGCTGAAAACACTTAAGAACAATTAATGTTGTTCATTCGATTTACCATTTGGGAGATAAAAAATAATGGAAGAGAGGTGGTATATTGCACTTGAATGAAAAAATGTTATATAGATTTACAGCACTGAATGCAGATGTTTTCTGTGCTGTGTATATAAAATTGGTTATTAGCATGCATGATTATACATATAAACAGCGATAGCTTGCTGGGGAGACCAACAGACTGCAATGCAGAGGGTCTCGGGTTCGAACCCACGTCACGCACCTCTAACTTTCGGAAGTTATATGACTTTTCGAAATTATGTGCGTATTGATTTACAATTATCGCCTGCTCCGTGCCTCGGAGAGCACGTTAAGCTGTCGGTCCCGGCTGCCATGAACATCTATGGTAGTCGTTATTGGGAAGTCAGTGCCCTATAATATCCTGACACTGGTCTAGCCTTAGGGTATCGTTAGCCTAGAAAGCACGTTAAGCCGTTCGTCTCGGCTGCCATGAACATCATATCACATGAACTATACTATCCTGACACTGGTCTAGTCTTAAGGTATCGTTAGCCTTCGGGTTGCGGAGGTCAGGTGGCAGCCGCTCCGTGTAAAAACTGATATCTAGTCAAATCCGGTTAGACTACAAAAGCCGACCCCAAGTGATTTGGGAATAATAAAGGCTAGTGAGGAGGGAGAAGCATGCATGATTATATATACTAGCATGACTGCCTAAGTGGCGCAGCGATAATGAATGTGAATGAGGTTTTGATGCCCAGATTGTTCAATGTGTTATTGGGTATTTCTGTCAAGGTATTCTGCAATTCTGTCAAGGGAGTCTGCAGTTGTGACTGCAATAGGTTTGTCACCCATAACATAGAGCTAATAAGCAAGTTGGTGATATGAACAAAAACAATACAAATAGCCTACAACGCTGAGGTCGTTCACTTTGTTTACGTTTCACTCTGCGCATAATATAATAATAATAATAATAGACCGATAACATGCCTACCGACGGTCTATAAACTTCTTACATCCATTTTGAGATCTAAACTTTCATTACATATTACAGCAAACAACATCATGTCTGTATCTCAAAATGGATGTAGAAGTGGGGCCCGTGGTACTAAAGAGCTACTCCTGATTGACATGACCATCAGTCAACAAGTACACCGCCTTAGGAAAGATCTTGCGACATGCTGGATAGATTATAAGAAGGCCTATGACTCTGTACCACATACATGGCTCTTGAGGGTGTTGGAGTTGTATAAATTTGATGCAACTCTTTGCACTTTCTTGAAGTCATGTATGAGGCAGTGGAGAACGGTTTTACGCTATCCAGGATGTCGCCAGATCGGGGAAAGTGGTGTATCTCTCAAGATCAAGCGAGGTATATTCCAGGGCGACAGTTTGAGTCCCTTATGGTTCTGTCTAGCACTGAACCCTCTTAGTACTTTACTTGAGATTTCAGGGCTAGGCTATCGATTGCGGAGAGATGGTCAAGTTATATCTCACCTTCTTTACATGGATGACTTAAAACTATTTGCCTCCACCAGACCCCAACTGACAGAATTACTTAAGGTAACTGAAAACTTCAGTAACTCCATCAGGATGGAGTTTGGTGTTGACAAATGTGCAGTTATGTATGTAAAGCGAGGCAGGGTTTTGGAATCTGATGGCATTGAACTTTCAGATTTCACTAGACTTAGATCTCTCTCTGCAAATGAAACCTATAAATATCTGGGTATGTCACAGGCATTAAGTATCACTGAGGACGGTATGAAACGGGCGAAGCAGGAGCGCTTCTTTAGCCGCTTGAAAAAAATACTGAAACGTCTTTTGTCAGGCGGCAACAGGGTGCGCGCTTGTAACGGTTGGGCCATGCCGATCTTTATGTACTCCTTTGGCATACTCAGATGGACACAAACGGAATTAGATGCTCTGGATAGAAAGGTCCGTACACTGTTGACTGCATACCGAATGCACCACCCGTGCTCCTCTGCGATGAGATTATACATCCCGCAGACGTGTGGGGGTCGCGGTTTTTTAAATGCCAAGACCCTCCACAACCGTAAGGTGTGCAATCTCAGAGAATATTTTCTTCGAACCGATGTGGGCGTGCATCGCGATATAGTAGCAGTGGATACGGGCTTTACCTCGCTTGCTCTGGCTAAAGAGAACTGGCGCAAACCTGTTATACTTGGAACTGACGAGCGCAGGGATGTATGGAAAGGAAAAGAGCTGCATGGACGCTTTTTTCCGGGCCCTGAATGGGTCCGACATAGATTTTCAGTCATCGGTGTCCTGGCTACGATTTGTCGATCTCTTAGCTGAGACCGAAGGTTTTGTCTGTGCAATTATGGACGAAGTTGTTATGACGAACAACTACCGGAGATATATCCTGAAGGATGAGACGGTTGACATATGTCGGGCATGTCACCAGCCCGGAGAATCTCTCAGACATATTATCTCCGGTTGTTCTCGTCTTGCCAATGGAGAGTATTTGCATAGACACAACCAAGTAGCCAGGATTGTCCATCAGCAACTTGCCTTGAAGTATGACCTTGTGGAATCTGAAGTGCCGTATTACAGGTATGTGCCCGATCCAGTTCTCGAAAATGGTCGTGCTACTTTGTACTGGGATCGGTCTATCATCACTGATAGACAATTGTGGCGAACAAGCCAGATATTGTGCTGATAGACCGATTGGAACGCCGGGCAATGATCATCGATGTCACCATTCCACATGACGGGAATCTTGTGAAAGCTGAAAAAGAAAAAGAGTTGAAATACTTGAACCTAGCTCACGAGATTGTCGACATGTGGCGTGTGGACTCGGCGATCATTGTGCCGATAGTCATTATAGTCAATGGTTTAATACCTAAGAGCCTCGACCACCACCTGCAGAGGCTCGCGTTAGATGGCTTTATCAAGTCCTTGATCCGAAAGGCAATACAACTCGACACGGCGCGTATTGTGAGGAGATTCCTCTCTTTGGGGCCTAACCGCCGGTAGCTTGGACCTTGTCCCCGATGTCGGTGGGTCATTTCAGTTTTTATATTTTTAAATATGTATAGTTTTTATATTTATATTTAAAAATGTAATAATTAGAAAAAAATGGAAATAAAGAGAATAATAATAATATTCTATCACATACACACAACACTATCTAGCTCAAACTAAGCAGAGCTTGTACTATGGATACTAGACAATGGATAAACATACATATATACTTTTTTTTTGTAAATACATACATATTATACATATAAACACCCAGTCCAAGACAAACATCCATGTTCGTGCACACAAATTTTTGACTTGTGCGGGAATCGAACCCGCGACCTCAGGCATAGCAGTAGGTTACACTAACCACTACGCCATGGATGCCTATTATGCAATGACGTTTTTTTTTTATTTGTACCTACCCCCTTAAAATTTATTTATTTGATAGTGACGTATTTTATTTCTACTTTAGTTCTCATATTTTTAAAATGTACCTAATTTATAAACATAATTTAATATGCCCTATACGTTTTTCCTGTGTATGTATTTAAACACACATTTATTGTATTTTTGATGTATATACATAATTATGTCTAAGGCAATGTATGTAATTAGTTTGCATGGTCTTAACAATTTACAAGATTTTGCCATTGAGTATCAAGTTGAGTTTAAAACTTACACCGTATAAATTTCTAGTGTATGTGTGAATAAATAAAATTGAAAGGGCTGTTTTTAATGTCTAAATAACAGCCTTTAACTAAATGCATGTGAAAGTATTATACGGTACCTACTTAATTTTTTGACTATCTGTCTGTTTGTTCCGGCTAATCTCTGAAACGGCTGGACCGATTTTGACGGATCTTTCACTGGTAGATAGCTGTTTTATAAGGAGTAACTTTTTATTGGATTCCACGTAAACAATAATAAAAACTTTTTTGTTAAATTCCACGCGGCCGAAGTCGCGAGTAACAGCTAGTTTACAATATAATTAATTAAAGTCATAATTAACAGTGTATCTCTTAAGAGAAATAACTTAATAATAATTAAATAATAATAAGCAGAGGTAGCCACTGAATAAGGCAATGGACTTGCGATCGAGAGGTCGCGGGTTCGATACCCATCCATTGCACTACTGACGTGAAAACACTGCTAATACAAGCATTCCAAAAATACAAAAAAACAAAAAACTTCAATTCAAAACTGTCACCAGTTTAAACATTGCGGTAAACTACTTGTGACTGCGAATAATGTTTAATTTTAGATAAAATTTGTGACCGCAAATATTTACAATACTTGATGCAACTCGTCAAAAAACAGTTTAAGAAAATGTTTAGACAGATGAAAAGCAATTTTCTCCGTTTAAAAATGTTCGCAAGGTAAACAGATAAATATTTTATGGACATTACTTGACTCGCTATTTTTTATTATGTAATATTAGATTCAAGATTTTTTGAAATCTATACTGAAATAAATAAGATCAAATCAGATAGTTGGGGTTGTTATCAAATGACAAAAACAGGATGCACGATATACACCCCATTATCTTATATCTAAAGAAGAATCTCAGAAAGGACTTTGCTTCCCTTTGTGTGTTCTATCGCTTATATAATGGATTGTGTTCTGAAAAGTTGTTTGAGATGACGCTCTTAGCTACTTTTTATCATCGCACCGCTCGCCATCGGCAGGTATTTAATTTTTTCGTTTTCTCACACCTTGAGACCTAATTGGTGCCGCACCAAGCGATTCCAAGGGTATTTTCTCCCGCGGACGCTCAGGTTGTCGAATGAACTCTCTGCCGAGGTGTTTCCACAAGACTACAGTATGGGTTTCTTCAAAAGGATGTTAAAAGGTTTTTACAGGGTCGCCAATGCGCAAGTGATGCCTCTGGTGTTGTAGGCGTACATAGCCTACGGTGATCACTTACCATCAGGTGAGCCATACGCTTGTTTGCCACTTAGGTAGTATAAAAAATGTATATATTAAATACTTCATTATTTTGCAACCAATGTTGATACTGTTTTCACAAACATATTAATTATTTTAATTGTTATTTGCTCTTGTATATAAAATAATGAATAAAACTAATCACAGACAACTTCTGTTAAATTATTTCTCGAATAAATGTTTACGCGCGATTAATTGCTTTCAATAATTATTATTTTTAATAGATACATACATGTAACTTGTACAGTGCACAATTAGGCAGCACGAAAGGCTATAATGGTTTTCATTTTTTTACAGTTATATGTATTGGTTAAAAATAATAACCTTTAGTCATGCCATTTGTGAACGTAATTCCGAATTGTGGTGTTTTTCTATTATAATATAAACTTTAATACAATATGTTGAATCGAATTTGTATCTTTTATTTATAATCTATATATTAATTCGTGAAGCCAAATCGTAACTATGGTTACATACCTTAATTACTATTTTAATTAACAGATATTCAAATTCAAATTCAAAATCATTCATTTTGCGATATATGGATATTACAATAACAGCTCTTACAGTTTAAGTAGTGAGTACCACCATATTTCAGCCAGGCTGGCATGTAAAATGTTACATAAAATAAGAAGATTTAAAATGTCATTTCAATAGGTATCAGAATTAAATAGTAATATTTATCAAGTATAGTCAGCATTACATTATACAATAATGTCAATTTAAAATCTACAAAATTATTATATCTATATTGTCAATAAATATTAATTAAGATAAACACATATTGATGACTGTAGATGAAACTGACACTAGATTGGAACCTTATTTCGAACAGGCTTTTTTTGAGAATTGACCCTGTCGTTTTGTGATTAATTATATATACAAAACTCTATCCATTTCTACTTATTATGTTATTTCCTTTATATATTTTTTACGGATAAGTCCTAAAGTTAATTTATACCTTACAAATATTCAAACAAAGGACACAAAGAACATCTAGACTCAGAATAATCAGTTGTAGATCATACAACTGTTTGTCCCGTGTGGGGCATGAAGCGAAATCACTTCGCCATCCGTGCAACCAACGAATCTTTTTTTCGAAACCAATCTTTACAAGATATATAAACCTATAGGAATGACAGATAACCTCAAACTTATATCAAGAACTTCCACTCAATTTACTTCCAAGACTGTGTTACAAAACTTTAAATGTTAAAGAAACATAATTTATTTTGAGCATACATCGCCAGATGTCACATGATGGAGTCACGAAGTTCAACAGAGATTGTACATGTACAATCATCTCGAAAATACTTAGCTCAGTGGTACATTGGATGTATAAAATAGCTCAGTCATGTCTGCAAAGTCGCTTCTACGATACATATACTGCGGCTTTGTTAGGTTATAAGCTGGGTCATCAGCGGAGCGGAAAGCGATGTTACTTAATTTTTTTATATACTTTCGTAATCTCACGCATTTGTCACTGAAAGAGTAGACATGCCTATGTCTACTCTCACATTGCCTCACACTAAGGTTTTAGGTTACTCGTGGAAACGAGCCCATTGCCATTCTCTTTTTTTTTATACATCTATCTTATCTTGTGTGGGGGCCAGTCAGTTCAGACCGGCGACACTTCGACCCAGTGGGATCTTTTGTGTCGACCTACCCAATAACGACTGCCATAGATGTTCATGGCAGTCGGGACCGACGGCTTAACGTGCTCTCCGAGGCATGGAGCAGGCGATAATTGTCGATCAATACGCACATAATTTCGAAAAGTCATATAACTTCCGAAAGTGAGAGGTGAGCGACGGCGACGTGGGTTCGAACCCGAGACTCTCTGTATTGCAGTCTGCTGGTCTCCCCACTGAGCTATCGCTGCTCAAATAAATAATATTGTTTATACATCTAAGGTGGCAAGCAAGTATACGGCATACCGGTGGTCACCGTAGCCTATGGACACACCAGAGGCATCATTTGCGCGTTGCCGACCTTTTATGAAAGGAAGTGGAAAGGAGAAGGAGCGGGAAGGGGAAAAGATGGTGATTGGGCCTCCGGCACTCACCGAATGAAACACAACAACAGGAATACTACAATTTCACGTCCATATTCTGGGAATAGTAGTCCTTCCCCGGTCGAGCCGGCCCATTCATGTTGAAATCAGTGAGGCTCTACTACTCAATTACTAGCTAGTTCATCGACCATAATTCTAGAGTCTATGCTACTTAGAATTTATTGATAGAAATACTTAATCAATCAGCCGGAGACTTTGAAGTCTATTCGTGAGAACAGTAGGACACCACTGGCGCGCTGCCAGGCTGACATTAAAATTAGATTTATATATTTATTTCTAAAATTTCTAATAATTATAATCTAGAGTATATATTTTATAAGGCTGTCTATTAGCAAATATACAGCGTTAATATTGCCAATAAGGAAATAAGATTTTCTTTTGATTGCTTTATTTTAATTTATCCAGGTAAGCTAATATGCTTTTAGCTGAAATGTGTTCACGTCGGTAGTGAAATGGGCGGGATAAACCCTATTAATCACTGATTATATATCAATGGATGGAATAAGCCCTTCGATTTTATAACACTATCTATTTTACAAATTAAGCCTGTAAGAAGCTGCAACCATTATAATATCGCGTCACGTTTCTTCACTCTGACAAGATTAAATAAATTAAGTAGGTAAATAATATAAGGACTACTGCCCCAGTAGGAAAAATTCCTGTATAGCGGGACTTTACTAACATTCAAACAACCGACACAAAAGAACACCTAGATTCGGAATGACTCATTATTTTTTTTGTCTTGTTTGGATATTCAACCCACGACACTCAGCGCAGTGGCTGTATCAAGGCGACCACGTAAACAACTACGTCTTGCGCCAGAGATGCAAGACATTAAAAAATTCCATTACAAATCCGTCTGTCAATGTGTCCGCTTCACTTACTGCAAATGGCTTGTCTACTATACAGAAGTATGTATTATATAAGATATTAAATTGTTCATACCACGTTCAGCTGAAGTAGGATTGTTTTATACGCGTTGTTCGTCTCACTTGTTGGTTTTGAGGTCTCGGTTTAAATCTCCATGTGTTAGTACACTTTTATTAAAGAACTAGATTTTGGTCGCAGTTTTTTAGATGCGGAATCTTGAAAGGAAGTATTTATTGATTTCAAGGCGGCATATGAACGTGAACCTTAGAATAGATTTTAAGTGAGACATCCAGCAACATCACTGTGAAAACTTTCAATTCCGTGCTGTAGTTTTTGCATGATGCGCTTACAAATATGTAGACAGATAGATGAATAATAAATATATATATATTTTTCTTCTATGGTTCTTATAAATATATACATTTATCGTAAATATCTCCTATGTATAGACATCAACCAGTTACAAGTTTATTATACGTATAGATATGATTAGTTTACTGAAAGCTTTAAAACACATGCCCACGAATTTGTTTAAATATGGGAAATATTGTCACCTTTTTAGACGTTTGTCATCTGACACAATGCCATCATGACATAAGAATTATAAAAATATTATTATCATGGTCACTCATATTGAAAACACACACTTGAAGCTGTCATTCTATTTCAATGTCAATGTAATGTGTGGGCTCACTCATCTTGGTACACTTTACATGTCGCCGTACATAAGATACATCTTTAATTTAAATCTTTGAAATTTCTGAAACAATGCGCGTTTGTCACAGATAAAGGTATATAATGGTTTGAAAATTGTATGTTTCTGCATCCAATTGTCTATTTACGAGTTGCAGGGTTGGCAGGATCCCAGAGACGCCATAGCTAAATCAATTTAGCAAAGCAGATTTTTACGTTGCCTATATGGACTACCAACACATTCTCGCTACTTTGAAAGTAGGAACCATTGGTTGGTTATTTTGTCGTGAATCTTGCACCTACCTGAACGACCCATCAGCAGGCCTTCGTTTACTAGTGGGCTTAGAATAGTCACTCAAATAATATTATATACATTTCATGCTTACTGCAGTTACATTTAACATTTAAGTGATAAGCCTGATTTTCTCCTATAATATCATGTCCATGTTCGTAATTTACAACAATGTACGGCTCAGCTTCTAAGACATTTTCCATACGTACCGTGCGGCATCATTCTGGACACGAGTACAATGCAGTCTTTATTAGTTGAAATAGTTCTGGTCGAATGGCATTTAATCTTCTGGCCAATACCGGATTCCGAGTAATGATCACAAAGTAATGATCAAGTTTTTTTTTCATTGTGTCTGTGTGACTTATTTAGAATATAAAGGAGAGTATCACCTTTTACCAAAAATAAAACAAATTTACCTTTTACCAAAAAGAAAAGTTGTTACGTTTTCATTTGACGTTGTTTAAGGCCTTTAAACAACGTCAAATGAAAACGTAACAACTTTTCTCGTCGCCTGTACTCGAGTTTCCGAGTATACGAGTTATAAAGTTCAAAGCGAACTCTTGGTTTGGTTTTGAAATATTTTCTTTATCTAACATCTAATATGTTCTTTGACTGGATCTCTGCGCGAAAATCCCGTTATCTCCGTGATCGAATTTGGTTTTATTATGAAAAATGTTTGCGGAGCGAAAATATAGTTGTTGAACTAAGAAAATGGAAACTTTGTAAATGGGAATGAAAACAAGACAGTTCCTTTCTTTGAGAGGAAATGGGGACGATGCTTAGTCCACACAAACGGCTTTCCTTGTTTTCTATCTCAATAATGGCAACACAGCAAAACAATTTTTGAGATGTAATCGATATCTACCAATGATATTATGTTCCTATGTTATGCATTTTTCATAATTTTATTATTATAATTACTACGAACTAATTACAAAAATCACTTGGCTGTAGTATTGTTTTCAGATATCTCCAAACATATTAACCGGTATTGCCGTTAAATAAAAGACATACATACATAGCCAAATTCCAATTCTAATTTAATTTAAAAATAGTTTTAGAGGAGAAAACAGGGCAATACGAGATGACGATTTTGTCTAATATACATAGTCCGCTGTAGCTATCCTTTTTATTAATATTTTGTTCGTACCTACCGCGGCATCAACATACCTGTCAAAAACCTTTACTTTAGATGTTTTGTTGAACAATACATTTATATCCCGCCAAAATATTTAACACAAAGATTTACTCCTTATATCAGTTAACTCATACCTACTTATGCCACGGATGACACTTTTTCATTGCTGATCGATAAAAAAGAATAGCTGTGCTTTCAGCTATTCCCGTACAACAGATCAGATATTCTGCAGTACTGAAATAGCTAGCGTTTTCTACATAAGCTCTCTCCATAAGCAGATGCTTATTAATCTGAAAACCCTATTCACTAGAAGAGCACAATGCATGGCTTTTTTGAAATTACTTAGTCAAGCTGCCCCTGTTTGAGCGACACCTTGGATTTAAACAAGCATACTGTACACCACTAAAACGCTCAAAGATTCTTTTATAGCGAAAAACGCGATGTTATGCTGCCAGGCCTATTTACCAACTCCGTGCTGCTGAAAAATTTGAGACGGAAATATATAGTAACATTTTGTTCGATCCAGAATTCGAACCTGAGATCTCATATGAAGCAATCTCTATCACTACTTTGCGCCACGGCCGCAGTAAGTAGTATAATTCAAAGGTAATTGCTCACATTGCCAGTGTTACCTTATAACTTTACTTGACATCGATGGCGTCCCAAATTAATGGTTGACAATTAATATTATGGGATATTATTACAAACCATTTGTGTATTATAAAGCGATGACAATTAATCAAAGACGGAAATGATGAAACGATAGGTAGCGATCATTCAATTTCGTCCCAAGTCGCCATGGAAAATTATCGCCGTAGCATTCTTAAACAATTTTTTACATAAATAATGTGAAAACTTCGCCATCCCTTGACAATTCCCAGTAACGACTTAAGTATTTCTTCGAGAAAAATATTCTAACAACCGACTTTTGATTTGTTCAGTATTTACAGACGTAATTTCAACGGTCATTTGTCATAAGAAGTCTGGAAATATTATAAATGTATTTGTACCCTTAGATACGACTTAAATGTAAATATATTAAGGGCGTTTGTTTGTTTTTAGAAATGCTATAATAATAATAATGTCCTCCAAACCGAATTTCGATCACGGCGGCCAGTCTTAACGGAGACTGGCCATCTGCACAAGAGATATTATAGTGTACAAGCCTGTGCGCAAACACAAGTGCACTCTCTGTTCCCTAACTATCATGATCCGATGGGACGGTAATCCGACACGACCAGAGAGAGATCAGGCACAGGACCAATGGTTTTACTTGCTTTCCGAGGCACGGAGGTGTCTAACACCGCTAACTTTTTGTTGCCCCGACCCGGGATTTGAACTCGAAACATCATGCACAGTACTACACTACCGGTGCGCCATGGTGCTATACTAAGATAATCTTATACCTATTTTTCAGAAGAGTTAGTCCAGCTAAGGTTTAAGATGCTTCGTAATAGTCACACAGTGCCAGATATGGTGCTGCTACCGATATTTTTTAGCAAACCAGCAACATTTTGACCTAGGATCAGATCCAAGATCATGCACGGCGGTTGCATTTACTACGGCTGCTTTATTCAACTGTATGGTACTCCTCTAGCTACGGTAGAACAATTTAAATATTTGGGGCACATAGTTACAGCCCACCAGAATGATACAGATATTGAGCGGAAGCGAAGGGCACTGGCGAGAGAACATGATAGCACATAGACTTGCGCGCTGCTCTGTTAAAGCTAACATTGCGCTATTCAAAGCTTATTGTACTTCGCTATACACCTGCACCCTATGGACTATCTTCACTTTAAAATCTTACAGTGCCCTCCGCGTAGGGGGAATACGCAATGAAACGGACGCGTTTTGAAACGGACACTACTAGATATCTTAATATTTTTGAACGAAAATTTACATATCATTTGGTTGTTGACAGCACTGATGACCATAGACAAACCCACAATAATGACAGTCGCCGGCAGCCATTACTTCTGTTTACTTGCACAAGGTTTCTTGAAGCACTCGTTTCTTGTAAAAAAATTCCTATAATTACAAACTGGCTTAAAATTGTATAATAAAGTGAGTTAAAATTGTGATGATTGTATTTGTTGTAACATATTCTCAAAATAACACGGAACGGTAAGTTATAATCTTATTAATACTTATTATTTGCAATTTAATTACTTATATTTTGAAGGTTGGTATTGCAATGAATCGGACAGGTACCGACGCGTTGAAACGGACGTCCGGTTCAAAGCGTCAGGGGCTGTCCGATTCATTACTCCTGTACCCCTAGTCTCCTAAATTAGTTTTATTTATTCATCAGATGCCGCCAAAGAAGAGAGTTCGTCCAGGGAAAGCTGCGATAGAATCTGCTGTGGAAGAGGTATTAAAAAAAGGCCAGTCGATTCGCTCAGTTGCATTAGCATATAAGATATCGAAATCATATTTAGCGGATATCGTCAAGAAAGCTAAAGAGTCTTCAACTAGGTTCACTCATGATCCTAATATTGGAAATAGAAAAATATTTTCCCAGCAACAAGAGGAACAACTAGCCGATTATTTAAAAAGATCTTCGAAGATGTGCTATGGACTAACTACAAATCAGGTGAAAGAACTTGCTTACCAGTTTGCAGCTGCAAATAAGGTAGCACCCGAAAAATGGATTGAGCGGCAAAAGGCGACGAAGGATTGGTTTCGTGGCTTTATGAAAAGAAATGCGTCACTATCAGTCCGCAAACCAGAAAACACGTCTCTATCTAGGGCTACATCTTTTAATCAAGAAAACATAAGTAAGTTCTACGAAAATCTTGCAAATATATTAAATAAAAAAAAAATTGAACCTCACATGATTTGGAACCTAGACGAAACTGGATGTTCGACAGTGACCAACCCACCAAAAGTGGTTGCCACCCGGGGGTGTAAGCAAGTTGGCCAGGTGACATCGGCAGAGAGAGGACAGTTAGTGACAATGCTCGGATTCATTAATGCTTCTGGTGGCACCATACCTCCGGTTTTTGTATTTCCTAGAGTTCATTTTAAAGAATTTATGTTACAAGGTGGCCCAAAAGGGTCACTGGGGTTAGCCAATCCAAGTGGTTGGATAACAGAGGAAACTTTCTACAAGGCCATGACACACTTCATCAAATATGTGAAGCCATCTGAAGAAAACCCCTGTTTAATACTGTGCGACAACCACTCTAGCCACATAACAATTGACATCGTCACCATAGCTAGAGATAATAATATAATAATTTTAACGTTTCCTCCTCACTGTAGCCATCGCCTCCAGCCGCTGGATGTTTCTATTTATGGACCTTTTAAGGCTCGATATAGGGAAGCCATGAACGCATGGATGTTATCGAATCCCGGCAAGACAGTATCCATATATGAAGTGGCTCAATTTGCCAACACTGCGTATATTACCGCATTTTCTATGGAAAATGCTATAGCAGGATTTCAGAAAACTGGTATTCACCCATTCAATAGAAATACATTTACTGAGGACGATTTTTTAACATCTTTTGTCACTGACAGACCTGAAGCTGAGCTCCAAAATGCAGAAATGTCAACGGATAATGCTCCTAGAATTTCTGCTGAAAAACCATCTACTTTCGATGCTCCCGAAACATCAACTACTATCTCCTCTAACTTCACTTTACAAATGACAGGCTCAGAACCGAATCCATCGGTTTTATCTCCTGAATGTATCCGACCATATCCAAAAGCGTTGCCTAGAAAGAAACCTCAAAATCGACCCAGGAAGATGAAGAGCACGGTAATAACTGACACGCCTGAGAAGGACGCATTAATAAAAAAACAATCAGCTAAAAAGAAAAAACAAAAGAGTATCAAGATGAAAACTTCTAAAAATATTAGAAAACTAATACAGTCATCTTCAGAGTCGTCGGATTCGGATTTTTCACTTCGAGAATCAGATGATTCGGATGTTATATCTAAAGGGTCTCCATGTAATCTGCCATCTACTTCTAAGGCTAAGGACAAATGCAAGGCGAAAGAAACTGCAAAGAAAAGCAACAAAGATGATGACTATTGCACTGTTTGTAATGGGGCTTATTTATGTAGCAGTGTTGATTGGCTTATGTGTTCTATTTGTAAAAAATGGGCACACGAGACATGTGGCCTAAAGGGAATGAATAATTATTTTTGTAATAATTGCAATTAATACTCACATAGGTAACGGGAAGACTGATTATTTTAATGACTAGACTGATTATTTTAATTATAGGATATAAGGACACAGAAACATAGCAGTTTGTGATTGATTTCTCTTAATATTCATTCAAGGTATATTTTTGATACCTACTTATATTGTAACCAAATTGAAGCCAAGCTCTCATATTTATCATAAGATTAGAATTTAAGTGAATATTTTCAGTTGTTTTTGATTTTTTGTGATTGTTATTTTTTATTTCAGTTTATATTATACTAAACTGTTTGACTTGTTAAATTAAATATATTGGATAAAAGGAAAGAATATTTTAAACTTTGTGTATTTATATGACATAAAGTATTGCTCGCTTCCTAGTCCGTTTCAAGACACCCACTGTCCTATACATTGCCTCTTATGTCATGAAACGGACATTATAGCGTTGCAAAAAATATCGTGATAATTCTTAAAATAAATGTTTTTTTCTTAGAAGATGGGGTTTTACTTATAGTATATTTACCTCTGAATTTCTACGACCAGATCATGAGTTTCTAGGCTTTCACTGCGGTATGTTATAATACTCCAAAGTTAAACGTCCGTTTCATAGCGTATCTCCCAGTTCAACAATGCGTTGAGGGCTATGTTGAGACTACCTCGCTACTGCAGTGCCTATAGCTGAGAGTTGCAGAACAGGCGAACAGACAGATCACCTGATGGTAAGCGATTACCGCCGCCCATGCACACCCGCAACCCCAAAGGAGATACAAGTGCGTTGCCAGCCCTTTAAAAAGGAATAAAGAAGGGAAAGGACAAAGGAAAGGATAGGACAAGGATCGGGGTAACTGGGCCTCCGGCGCTCTCACTCACCGATACGAAACGTAACAGTACGGGTACCGTTACTTCACGCCGGTATTCTGTGAGAGGGTAGTACTAACCCGGTCGATCCGGCCCATTCATGCTGAAACCAGCGAGGATCTACTATCTTAGACTTTACTTCTTTAGTTTGCAGGGCTATCGCAACACCGTACTCGCAATGATCGCGGATAGGTTAGACTGTCCTTACACGAAGGTGCTGCGACATGCATGTTGCAGTTACAAAAATTAAATAATTAATTACTTACATTTAAGCTAAGTTTTACTAACAATAAAATTATGAGATTTTGTGAACTTGAAATAAATGTTTTATTATTATTTATATCTATCATACTGCATACAGTTCACAGACAAGTACGCTTATATATCCCAAAAAGAGTAGGTACAAAGTATATTACATCCACATTTTAAAAACGTCTTTTACATACACAGGTACCCTATGTATAGCTATTTTCAAGTTTATATTCCCAAAGGAACAGGTGAAGACGTCTTGGTAGATATAGCATAAATCTTGATACTTTTTACTCTAGTGTCATTACTAAATGAGCCAATGGAGAAATATGTTTCTATGGAGTAAACGATGGCCATATTTCATCTTAACTTATTTTTTAACTACTCCCGCACTAGGGTCATTCCTGTGTCGTCGGAAACTTTACGAACATTCTAATAATAACACCCAGATACAAAAGAAAATTGTCCCGTTTAAGATTCAAAACCACAACACTCGCATACTGGCAATGACGAGGCGACCACTTATACCATCTGCCATCCGTATAGTCGAAATAACGTTGTATAAAAAGGAGGTACTGAATCTTCACAATACGTGAAGCGCATCTAAACAAGACCAAACGGGTCAGTTTCCTTTGTTTTATCAGACACAGCTCACATTACCACAAACTACAAGGTAGCTTAATAACTCTGCCATACTCTATTAGGATAGGGGTGATACAGATTTCTCAGATAAGAGAAATTCACATCCGAACCAATACCTTACGCTGGCTTGCACTGGGGGCTTACTACGAACTTTCGGACGCAAATACAAACTTGAATTTAATATACTTTATATGACTTCTATTGGGTTTTATTTAATGTCAACTTTTAACCAGTTCAGATATTATTTTAAAATTACTTATTTTAATAAAAGCAATTGAGACATTTAAAAATGTGTATGTCAGAAGTTTCAGTTGCTTGTTAGAAGCCATAGTTAAAGGCTAATGTGGTGTCAGTCTCAATTACCAATTGTGAAGTTATATAAAAGTACTTAAACATTGCTTGGTTATTCGTGTGATCGTTTACTAAAAATTTGCTTAAGTAATTTAAAACGTATTTTGGATATACATATTATTAGCCTTCCGACAGCGACTGTTAATGGCACTAACACTTGCTGTCGAAAAAGCCTAATAAAATAACCCAAAATACGTTTGAAATTGATTATAATCAATGCCGTGGCAAATTCAAACGTATTTTAGGTGATTTGATTGTCTGTATACAACCATATTTATGTAATTTTATTAAGTAACATGCGCGTAATCGTTAGTCAAATTATTATCATTCCTTATAGATTAAAAAGCCCAGGCGTTAAATTGTAACATCGTCGTACAAAGAGTCAAATCACAAACAAAAGAAATATGAAATATATTTGCTCCTAAAACAAACGAAGCAGATAGAAAGGACATTATTTTGTCATTTCAAGTTCGTACGGATTCATAGAATTGAATACGAGGCTATATAATGCACGAGTCGCTGTCCGATATATCGGTATGACCGATATTTCGGTCAAAAATTAGAATAGCTCCCCAAGGCTTGTACCCTCGTTAAACCAAACGCGGAACCGACCGAAATTTTTACCAATGCCTCATCGAAGCTCAATTTATTATAGGCATGTATTGTGTTCATCTTTTTACTGTGTTTGTATGTTGTATGTTCATTTACTCCTGGGAGATGTACCGTGCTGTGTGCGTTTGTGTGTGTAGGTATTCAGGGTAATATTTTTCCGATTGTTATTTTCTGATTCAGCTAATTGCTATCGAAATATATACTCAAAACTTTTTTATCAGCCTTACAAGGTCCTTGCTTCTTCTATTTCTTTAATAATGCTTATTATTTAATATTCTTATCCTAACTATTTTATTATAAATGCGAATGTGAGTTTTCTTAGTTTGTTACCCTTTCATTAACTTCTCAACCGATCATCATGAAATTTCACACACATTTTATCAGTAGAAAAAAGGACATGAGCTTTCCTTTAATCTAATATTAAAAAAACCTAAAAAAACACGCTTTATTAAAAAAAGTATCAAAATATTCGGGTTATCAAAATATCTAAGAAAGCACCTCACGCTTTTTTACATTAAAATTATTAAATTAATTTCTACTTTATTTTTAAAATGCGTGTTTTTTAGTTTTTATAACTACCTATTTTTTTATTTTTTATTTCTATGTTATTGTATTGTCATCGGTCCTCGATAAGTGTGCAAAATTTCAAATCAATCTGTCTGTTTGAAAGGGAAGAAAGACTCCGTTCATTTCAAAGATTCCGTTACATAGATTCATACCAAGCTAATAATAGCGTGTTAAAAAGCACTGATACTAATTTTTTTTTTACGTGGAGCTATTCGTTGACGCTTAGCCCTCAAAAAAGAAAGATGGTAATGATGATAAGAATGGACCTCCTGGTAAAACCAACTAAACCTACCACGGTATTCCTCGACAAAACCGCAATCGGTGGGGCCGCGCGAATCATTTTCGGGGGGAGAACTACGGGTCTCCCCCTTAGGATCAGGGTACTACGGGGTCGGGCTAGCCCACTGCACCTCGAAAGGCGTGTTCTATCGGCCGCTGATTAGAGTGCGCGGTGCCTGACATTAAGGTTGGACTCGTAGAGGCTATGCGGTTAGCCGCAGAGGACGGCATGTTTGTTGTCGGCGCGGAATCATGCGCGGCTAGTGCGAACCAGCTGGTCGCGCGAGGCACGGAGTTGCCTTTAGCGAAGTGGTAGTGTGGTTTCACTGCAACGACGCATCTCGGGTGCTTGCCTGCTCAGCAAGTAAGAGTCATAGCTAGGTGACTCGGGCAATACCTGGCTTGTTGGCCAGAAAGGGTAGACGTATGGATGTACGTCGGGAAGTGAGCGTGCCTTACAGCTCCGGCACCATACTGGAAATATGGGAGGCGGCTTCTCCGTCGGCCCAGCGAGGATATCGTTAGCAACTCTTTGAGTTCGCGAGTGGTGAGTGGCTTTATTGCTCCGGTACCTATCTGGACAATAGGTAGTGCCACTTGGGTACAAGGTAGCTCGCTTACGAGAACAGAGTCTTAGGATTTAGGGACAAGACCTGTCTATAACTGGTCCCTGAAGGTGCTTTCGGGCACTGGAAGGTACAGCGGCTCCCAGTGTATACCGGAAACTGGGAACGCTATATCATAAACTAAGTAGTCTGTAGAGAGGATGGGTCTGTCCCCCCCTAGTGGGGAGACGGATACGACACAGAGGCGCGCGTGGAAACACGCACGCTGCCTCTCGGACCTGGTGCTGAACGGATGGTGGGCAGGCCTACGAAGCCCGCCACCCCCAGGTAAAACATCAGGATGGCTGGAGGTCGTCTCGCGCTTTCCGGCGCCCGGTTCTGCGATTGAGGAGAGGGTTCAAGTGGTCCCTCTCCCGGTCCGCCACCTTCTTCAATCCGCCAACATGTGCAGCGCCGTGTCCTTAACAACGTATCGGCAGTCACCGTAGTGGTGACAACCGGGCGTCTCTTGCCGGCCTATGCGACACAGGCACTGGCCAAAGCAACCGTGGCCAGTCATTACCTGTGTCAGCCGGAAGGTGAGGGCGCCATGCCGTCTCTCCAGCCACTCCTCAAAAACGGGTCTTACCGCCACTATTGTGGCGTGCCCGGACTGTTACTAACCTTCTTTTTTATTTTGATACCCAGTAAAAATGCTTGATGCCCTACCCGCCGGCTAGGGGACGGCACCGGCGGGGCGTGTGGGACTCACCAGCCGAGCGCTGGTATACCCACTAAAAAACCTGGGGTGTTCACTCTCTTACCCAATGGGGGGGGCCAGTTGGGAGTCTGAAAAGATTCATCCATAGCAGCCCCCCCCGTGTGGGTGTGGGCCGGGTCAAACGGACCCGACCACCTCTCGTCCCCGGAGGAGAGCAATTCACTACTCTCCCCTTTCGACGTCAGAAGGCGCGCGGGAACCCCGTGCGCGCCCTCTATGGGTTCTTAACTCACGGGTGGCAGGGTCCCCTGAAGCCTTGCCACCCAGAACCCTCAGGTGGGAGGCAGGAGAGCGACATAAGCGCGTCTCCTGCGCCCCCTCCTCCGGTGGCGGACGTCCGGGGCGTAAGGATCTTCCTCACGCCCCCGCTCCGCCGCCTCCTTCTGCGAGATGACAGCCTCGCAGAAGGACCTCATGGCACCCCAGCACCTGTCGTCGCCAACCATCATGGATACGACGGTCGGCAACGAGAGGTCGGGGCCAATCACGGCGACCAGGGCACAGCGCTCCTCGGCCCACGCCGGACACTCCTCCAGCGTGTGCTGCGCCGTGTCCCGGTCGCACTCCTCGAAGTGGTGACACCTGGTTGTCGGCTCCCTACCGGCTATCTTGCACAGGTACTCTCCGAAACAGCCGTGTCCGGAGAGCACCTGAGTAAGCCGGTAGGTGAGCGGTCCGCGCCGTCTATCCGTCCATTGCCTTAGCACAGGACGGACAGCCTCGACTGTCCTCACCCCGTAGCGGGGCTGGGCCAGCCTTTCCCCCCACTTGGCCTCGAGGACCAGTCGAGCCTGGGACCTTCGCGTCTCCACCGCCCCGTGAGTTGGTACCTCACCATGGAGCCGGAGGTCCGCGCGCCAGTGATACACCGACGCTTGGACCTCCGCCTCCAAATCCCAGGGCGGCGATGCCACCAGGATGCACGCCGCCTCAAAGGAGACGGTGCGGTACACCCGCGACACCCTGATCGCCATCGCCCTCTGAGGTTTCCTCAGGAGGGCGATGTTTCGGCGATCGAGGGCGCCGGCCCAAATGGGCGACCCGTAGAGGGCCATCGACCGCACCACCCCCAGATAGAGGCAGCTGCCATTTCAAGACGGGCAGCTGCCCCGTAATCCTCTCCTAAAAACCTAACCTACATTTATGTGAGCGAAACCGCGGGAAAGCTAGTTATATTATAAATGCGAATGTTTAGTTGTTTGTCACGTTATCACGTCTTAACTACGTCTAGTTAGTGATGATCAGTTCTCACTGATCATCATGAAAATTTGCATTCACGTTTTCAGGGGTACAAAAATAGACATGGAGTACCTTTCGTCCAAAAAAGTACTGTTTTCGAGCGAGTGAATCCACGGCCAAAATCCAGTTTAATTGATATTATATTCATAGAAATAATTTACATACAGCATACAAGCACTATGGTGTCTACTACAGACTACAGATTTTAATAATATTATAGAATAATGCCACACCCGAAACTTCGCACAAAATATCGACAGAGAGTATACCTCAGCCTCGTATCACCGAATTAACGTGTTCAGCGATGAATATTTCACACTAATGTTTCGGATTGAAGCATGAAGGGCGTTCGGCAGTTTATTGATGGTGTTGCTTCAGAATTTATTGCACATCGCATGTACAAGTAGAACTTGTGTTGCGTGAACAGGTTAGATAATGCAGGCAAAGGTTGTTGAGTCTGGGCGATTAGCTACTCTGTACGCCCTTATACAATTCTAACGTCTATATCATAAACCAGCTTTTGCTCGCGGCTTCGGTTGCATAAAAGTAGGTTAGGTAAGATTATGTAAGTAACAGTAACTTTATTAAAAATATTGGCCATGTTACTCAGTGATAATATAGCTTTCAAAGGGTAAAATAATTTTTTAAATCGGGCGATTGGTTTTTGTCTTCTTTTTCGTGTGATTAGTGGCCAACCTGTTGTCAAGAATTGTTCAAGCCACCCGTAAGTAGGCCTCTGAAATGGCTTAACGACTGCTATCAATATGACAACAACCGAGACCGACCTTTTACGTGCCCTCCAAAGCACGGAGACGCTCAGATGAAGTACCACTAAGCGGTCACCCACCTATTTTTTTTTTTTTTTTTTTATTTAAATCGTTACAAACAAACAACCAAATATCTATTTTTCTTCTTTAAAGTGTTATAGGATTATCATACGGAAAAATAAAAGTAACAGCACAATGTTTGGTAGGTATTTGTTGTGTCGAATAGCCAGTGTGTCGTTTCCTATAAGATGGGCCTTAAAATCTTAACTAGCAATGCCTTATATAAATACATAGTCTCTATGTATACAGGGTGTCCGGTAATTAATGGGTAACCTGGAAATGTCTTATAGTGGAACTGATGGCCGTTCAGAAAAAAATATGAGAAGTAATCTATCCTAACTACTACCTGAGATATGTGTTTTTTTTAATTACCGTGTATAACTTTCTTGTATAATACGACCATAAATGAATGAAATCCATAGTTTTTTTGTTGTTTTATTATTAAACACTAATTATGCTAATAGATAGAGATAGAGTCAAAAGTATGCTATGCTAATATAGCTTGCACATATATATATATATACATTTTTTTTTTCATTATTTCTGAACTGCCTTCAGTTCTTCTATATAAGACATTTCAAGGTTATCCATTATTTACCGGACACCCTGTATAGACTAGTTTCTACCCGCAGCTTCAAAAATATAATATAATATATAGAAAATATAAGACTAGATATATTTATGTGTATCTATGTATTGTAAAAACTGTAAAAAAATATTAAAATACTTACATGATTGTTACTCAATCACGCATTTTATTAAATTAGATGCAATCTCATACACATAGACCATGGTCTACTAGATCGTGGTCTACTAGATCATGGTTCTAGATTAAAATATACAATATTTTGACCCTGGTGTGTTCTATTAGAATTCACACGAAGCCACGGGCAAAAGCCAGTCTTCACTACTTAAAGGCGAAAAATATCTATTCACACATCTACAAAATCTGCCAACCCGCATTTAGACAGCATGATAGGCACTTCGAACCCTACTCATGTCCTTCTCCGGCAGTATTATTCATATCTAAAAGATAGTAAAGATGTAAGAACCGCACTTCTATCCTAACTAATATTATAAATGCGAATGTGAGTTTATTTATTATGCTTTCACGCCTTAACTACTCAACCTATCATCATGAAATGTTGCATACAAAATGTATGCATTACATAATTTTGAAACTATTACACTACTACTACTAGGTATTGAACACAGTGATAAATAAACAACGCGATAAAATCCGTATATAGTAGTTTAATTTCAACATACAGACAAATTATATATTATAGCGGATCCCAAAAACGATGTTCCGACCGAAGGAAAAAAGAATTCCTGCTGGGTCCAGTATTTAATTTAATCCATCCAAGGATCAGTTCAAACACACACACAAAAATTAATTTAAGTCGATCCAGCCGTTTGGGAGGTATTCAGTGACATAAATAAATGCATCGTTAAGATTCGGCATACCTACTTAAAGTTTTTATGAAGAACGAGTGCAGAAAGCCAAAATTCATAAAATAATTCAAATATCGACCTCTGGACAAACTCTATTAAGGATAAATGAATAGGTATCAAGGCTTTGCGAAATTTGAATGCTACCTGTATTTTAAGTTTTGGATATGGGTATCAGTCACTTAATCCGCAACGAGTGGTGCTGAGTACTTGATTAGAATGTAAGAACTATGCTTTTGTATCACAGAAGTTTAGGTAGCGCTGCAGAAGTGAATGCCCTGCTGAGTATCGGGTCTGGGGTTGGATTCTCGGTTCTTAGGTTTTCTGCCCGTAGGCAACAATAGTCTCACTCCTTTTTACGTGGGACCCAACTGTGACCATCAAAATGTGATTGTAATATGATTCCGCATCCCTTCAGGGATATAAAAACAAAGTCAACGTCAAAAATCTTTATTTCCATAAAAATGTGCAAACTATTCTTGGATACGTCAATTAACGATTACATTAATAAAAAAAAAATTATATATGTTCATAATCATAATCATAATCATAATCATAATCATATATATGTAATATATATATATTAATACGTTAAGCAAAAAGTATTAATACGTTTATCAAAATTGCGCGGACGGAGGAGTATGGAATTTGGCACAGTTAAAGTTTATATGGAGATGGAGTGGCGAATCCTAATATTTTTATAAAATATATAGAAATACATTAAATTAATGAAAAATACTATACGTACACAACCATGCATTTGACACACGCAGTCGAATAACGTTCGTAGTATTTCCGCTTGTTTCGGCTGATGTCGTACAATTCTTCGTAACTATGATTACATACCTTAAGTAGCTATTGCAATTTCACGGTATATATAATAAATGATCTAATTTCGACCACTTGGCGACCGCTAGTATATATAATAATAAATAAATATAAATAAACCTATAGGCAGGGCACATGCATAGGCATGTACTCACAATCACGCTAAGTAAAGTATCCCATCTAAACAAAAGTTATCATCGTTAGAAGTGATACTGATTTTTTAAAATCCATCTTCCAAAGTGAGAGTTGAGAGAAATCATTTATCACTTTCATCCTGAACCTCTCTAATATCAAAGACACTAACAAGTTTTATTACATCTCACTCCCAAAACGTTATTATAGACTCTATATTAACGCATTAAGGTTTAATTTCCCCTACCTTTTGGTTTGGGTGGGTCAGAATTTATTGCTGAAACTGCATTAGGCGTACGGCTGCCAATTGGTTTCTGGCATTGAAAAATTTTGCCAAACCCGTGTCTGGAGGATTGCACCAAATTGAAATACTGTCAGATGCAGATGTTTTAGGCGATATATGTGTTATTCACTTGTCCCTTTTGTATTGCCTTGGTGGAAATGTAATTATAATTTTGGGATTGTATACACTCATGTCTATTCGTTTAAAAGTTAGGCAGAGATGTGGCTTGCTACGATCATGATTTAAGGAGTGTCTTCACTGTAATTCCATTATTTAGTTACACTCGACGGTATATTGGATCGCTGTAAATAAATTATCTCCCTTAATTTTATCAAAGGCCTTTGCCCGGAGTACTTCTTATATTGCGGTGGACTTTACAATCATACAAGCAATAGAGACAAAGAACAGCCAGTCTCGTAACAACTGTTTTAGGATCACTCAGATTTTTGTCCCGTATAGGAATTGTATCCACAACTCTCGAAGCAGTGGCAGTCGCGACCACTTAAATTACTATGCTATCTATGCAGTCAAATCTCTGATTTGATTTGACAAATGTTGATTAAGTTTGGACTTACAACTTTTACGCTACTGGACTAATATACTATTTACTAGTCACGCGTAATTTAATTCTAGGCAATAAATTAAAGTGCTTTAAGATTAACATTATAACTTAATAAGCAACAAAGCCAAAACTCCTTAGAGACTTTAAAGTTTGCCAAGTCCAACATTATAAGCTGAAAATACCTCCTTACCCGGCATTGCCTTTAAAAACCCGTCCAGCTCGGCTAATAAATTTATTATTTTAACTTGCCATTCCTCGTTTTCATATCAAAATTTAGCTTTCGAGATCTTACTTACGTTCCACGTAACTTGCTGTGGGAATCGGGACTGCTACGCTCTTTGAAATTATAATATCAAAGACTTGACTAAAAAGTACTTGGTTCGAGTATGCTGCAGTCAGAGAGCCGACGTCGACTTTTGCTGAAGTTTCCAGCCAGTGCGGTTTAGCTGTCAAAGTGAAGAGCGTAATTTCAACTTAACTTGAAGTGAACATTTTCATGATCCAATGCGTGGTTTCGATTCTCGATAGTTATTAGTACATTAATTCCATCATTGGATTGAGGTTAACATTTTGAATAGTTTATGATCCAGTTTTATTTGTTTTATGAAGTTTATGGAAGTTTGACATCGATTTGTGTCACAGTGTTCTCTGTTTTTCTGGTATATGAAGATTATTTATAGAAGGATTGTACGTTTAATGCTATAAAACTTCGTTCAGTTGAATTAAAGATAAGGAAAATAAGACCTTCTCTATAGCGTAATCACATAATATATATAAATATAATTGTGCAAAAATTTTGTTCATCTCTAGCTAATACTTCTGAATGGAAAACTTCAGTTTTCATTAATACATTATGCAAAAACAAATAACCAGCAATTGCTATAACCTTATAATAATATTACCTTTCAATTGTTGGAATGCCAGGCTAGTTAAAAACCTTTTATGCCTGGCCGCCAGTGTTCCACGCAAGAAGCTATAAAACTTATTTTGATGATACAAATCTTAATATCCGATCTATCTGGCCGATATACATTTTTATGCTCAAATGCACATTTGACTTATATATATTTGTCAATAGGCATATCTGCGGTAGCTTAGTAAATCAGAGCTATGCAACAAGAAAGTTATTAATACTACTCTCAAGGGCGTAAGCGGCTCACATATCAAATTCGTTTTATGTGGCGTGCGACTTATACGATTGCCTATTTGATAAACAAACAAAAAAGAAGGCTACATTTGCATACAATTACAATCATGTAATAATAAATAATATTTTCTTTCTTTCTTTTTTAACCTTCTTTATAAACCTAGGCTTTTCATATATATCAATTTTCCACTTTTACGGTCACATTTACAATATACATAATTTAAGAACACAAAGATGTGAAGATATCCGTTTAGTACATATCCAAGTCACGAAGGCGTTGATACGCAATGCTTTTGTTAGCAAATATTTTATGAAAGATAGCTTTGAGAAGTTTAGGCGAATGGTGAATGTATCGGTTGGATTCCAAGTTATGGACGAATTGTTTCATTATAGTAGATTATAGAAGTTGCCTTTGTTATATTTTCTTTTAGGAAATTGTAAAGATCTTTTGCTAGAAGAAGGAAAAATAAATTGAGATAGATTTTTATGTTCATACGTCTGTTTGTAAACTGATGTCTGTTGATATTCGAAATTTGAACCACGTATAAATTACGATAGCCTAGGATTGCCACACTGGTCTCGTGATGAAACTCATGGCCACCTTTGCATTTTCGAAGTTATATGCGCATTATATTATTATAGTTAATTATCACCTTCATTACAGATGGGACACTGGGAGGTGACCTCTATGTCTTCCAGTTTTCTATGATCTAATATGTGTGAAGTTAGCTAACTCGCATTAGGTCAGCGAAGTAGTCCATAAGCTAAACTACATAAAGTTTTTTTTCTTCATAAAACTATGGTGGCAAACAAGCATACCACTAGATGGTAAGTGGTAACCGTAGCCTATAGACGCCTGCAACATCAGAGTCATCGCTTGCGCGTTGCAGACCCTTTAGAAAAGGAAGTGGGAAGGAGGAGCAGGAAGGGGGAAAAAGGGTGATTGGGCCTACGGCACTCTCACTCGCCGAACGAAACACAACAGTAGGAATACTGCTATTTCACGTCGATATTCTGTGAGAGAGTAGACCTTTCCCGGTCGAGCCGGCCCATTCATGCTGAAATCAGCGAGGCCAGCAGATGATATTATTATTATACTAGCGACCCACCCCGGCTTCGCAAGCGTAGTACAAAACCTTAACAAATTATACACTTAAACCTTCTTCATGAATCACTCTGTCTATTGGTGAAACCACATGAAAAACCATTCAGTAGTTTTTGAGTTTCGAACAGACAGGCCGAAGCAGCAGGGAATTTATTTTATAATATGTAGCGATACTGAATATATGTTTAAACAATAGCAAAAATGCATGATATCTGTGATAAGATAAAAATGGCGCAAATGCGTGAATATTATTTGGTACTCTGCTGACATCACAATACGTCATTAAATAACAACTAGACGCTTTATATCATCCAAGATAATCGCAACACATTAAAATATGTTACTTGCTATCTGTGGTATATGAAATACTTGCCGTCCCGTGGTTTCATTCACGTCTAAGATTACTGCCTCGCTCCCATAGCTAAACGCGTGACAAGATGCAAAAAAAAAACAAAGCTGAATGGTAGTTACAGAAATTCCGTTCAAATAAAAAACAAACTATCCCTTCAGCGTTATTATATTAATATACTAGCTGACCTGCGCAACGTCGTCTGCTTCACATAAGAATTCTCTTATGTGAAATAAACACAACTATCTTTTAAGTTGGACCAAATTACAGATAGTTACAAAGTTTGATCAAAATCGGTTCAGTAGTTTCAAAGTTTATCCCGAACATACATCGTGATACGAAATTTTTATATATATGTATATAAGATGTATTTAAATCTGCTAAGTTAGCAAGTCACCTTTAAAAATAAAACATATATCGCCATGTTTAGAAATTGCACAATGCTCGTCCTTCACTCAGGTCTTCATTACTACGAATCACAGCCGTGACAAATTGATAATAGAACAATATACTTACGCCATCCGTATTCAATTTTCATTATTTTTATAAAAGCTACTTACATCCATAAACCAGAGACGGATGCCTATGCTTCCCCAAAAAAGTAGGCAACGTGTTTCGTTTCTACATTTCTCTAGCTGTGTTTTAAAATTCCATACGATCAAGCCTTTTGCTATCAACCGTGTATACTGCCAGACACCGCGCTGCCACTAAAGATCTCCTAACAGAAAACATTCAAATATTTTCACAACCTGGAATTCAATCCTGCTTACACAGACATAGCACAAATGTATGCTACGGGAGCAAAAATCAAATAATAAGTTACCAAAAAAAAATTACGCACTCATACCTATCAACAATATTACGAATCCAATTTTGTTGTACACAAAGCAGAGAACCCATTTTTCCTTGAATACTGACCTTATCTATTAAAAGAGCATAGAATCCACGACATCACTGCAGATCCCAACTATTTATACCTTCGCATAACCACATACAAAGTGACATTATTATGCTGTCACAATATAACCTAACTTCGACCAGTCTATCAAGACCCCTGTCCTCATTATCATTTTCCCCTCATCCTCATAATAGTAAAAAGGTCGAGGGGAGGGTGGAAGATCTAACGGTATGGTCGTTTTAGAATTAAAGTGACGTGGGTCGCTCATTTTGTTCGGGGCCAGATATACGCGTTTTCTAAACGAAAGTTGGTACGCATGTTGAATTTTTAATGTGAAATATGGCGATATGCAAAAAAATAGACCGGCGGCGCTCTAGTAAAATTATACCGTAAACATTTTTTTATTAAATGTAGCATAGTTTACTTGAGAATTGTTTATATATTTAACTTTTAAGTGGCGACGGTTTGTAAGGCAGCAACATTTCAAAATACGTTTATAAAACATAGAAATATTATAGTATAAACTCTGCTTATAAAATGTTTGAGTGCGCGGCAAGTGACTCTTTAAAAAAAATCGCTTATTCTGTATTGAAATACAGCGAAAAATAATATATAAATAAGCAGCGATAGCTCAGTGGGGAGACCAACAGACTGCAATGCAGAGGGTCTCGGGTCCGAACCCACGTCACGCACCTCTGACTTTCGGTTATATGACTTTTGAAATTATGTGCGTATTATTGACAATTATCGCCTGCTCCGTGCTTCGGAAAGCACGTTAAGCTGTCGGTCCCGGCTGCCATGAACATCTATGGCAGTCGATATTGGAAAGTCAGTGCCCCATAATATCCTGACGCTGGTCTAGCCTTACGGTATCGTTAGCCTTTGGGTTACGGAGGTCAGGTGGCAGCCGCTCAGTGTAAAAACTGATATCCAGTCAAATCCGGTTAGACCAGCAAAGCCAACCCCAAGTGACTTGGGAATAATAAAGGCTAGGGAGAAGAAGATTCTGGATTGAAAAACAAGACCTCTGCATGGCAGGCCAGAATTCGTTACATTCAGGTATCATTCTATAAAACTTAAAAATGCTCTTTCATCTTTAATATATTTATCGTTCTTTATATGAATAAAAAATATAATTTCGTTAATATTTTATGGCTTATACTTTAAACTAAATAAATAAACCTAAAATTCAGCCAGAACTATGCTTCGAGAATTGTTGGACCAAACTGCAGTTTTGCAGTTTGGTCCAACAAATCTCCGAACTAACGATACTTAATCTGTGAAGTCTTGAAACCCCGACATGATTAAAATCAATTATAATGCCTGGCCATCAGTATGCCACTGTGACTCAATAGGTTAATAAAATAAGAGCTATATATAAAGAATATTCAAAAAGCTTGCATAAAGAATATAATTAATGTGAATGAAATAATAAATTTGCTATGTAGGTGAGGTATTCGTCTCTTGACCCCTAGCAGCGCGGTGGTATTTTCTGCAGTATCGATACCTAACGTATGATTTTGCGAACGTCCGAATTGTTATAATTAATGTACATTACAAGCTTCAGCTTGGAAACAGATTTTTAGACCACGGAAGATCACTCGTTCTCACCACGAATAATTCTTGTATTGTGTACAAGGGATCAAAAGAAAATCCGAAAAGTAAATCACACAAATTGTTATCCTATTGACCTAATACTAAGCGTATTGCAGTTAATATACGTACATATAACATTGTGACAAAAATTACCACAAAAATTAAATTCGTTTATCACAATTGCTTTACTGGAGATCCAACTTGAAATCTGGCATATGATTTATGCTGCCTAGAAGTCGAGAATTATGTGAGTAGATTAGCTTCTACTTACAAGCAAAGAAAAACATTTTAGATAGGTACTTCCAAACTCCACGCGTTCGAAGTCGCAGTCAAAAGCTGGTCACTAATAAACTTAATAGCCAATTGGTTATCAAGTTTATTGATATACCTAATATAACCGTATAAAGCAGTAAATTTACTGATTAATGAACAGTCTTAGGCACTCACAGAGATTAAAACGTATCGTAAAATTCAAAAATTCCTTTTGTGTTTTAGCTGAGCCGACCGACTGACTGACTTCACAGGGAAAGAAGCATTCGTTAATTAACTGTAGTTTGGGTCATTTAGGGAGCTTTTATATCTATACATAATACATAACGTTGGGTCACGTGTATATATCCTCGAAGAGTTTCGAAAAGCTGCATTGCAGCATTCCAGGAACTATGTTTTTAAATTATTAAGTGGGGCTGAAAACCATAGCTGGTAAAATGTCGATGTAAGACACCTTTGTCTGCACTTTTGAGTATATGGCTATCTATATTTCTACACATTTCTACAAATTTCTTGAGAACTTTCTAACAAGAAACATAATAACACATTTGGACAATGTGTTATTGTATTTCTTGTAATCCGGAAATTAAAACTGGGACCTTACGATAACAAACTTATTCAGCAAAACTAAATTATTTATCTACAATACACACACAAGAAAACCAAATCACGTTCAAAACCAATAACAGAAAAATTCATTATCAAATATATCTATCCATTTTTATTTCCAGAGTCCCAAAAAACGCGTTCCAAAATACTGCCAAAAATATTTCAAGCGTAATATTTTGACCTAAATACCGGCAAGCTAGACAAAATCCTTTGTCGGGTTATTATAGTCCTAGACCCAGGCATACCGCAAACTAATAACAGCATGTAATGTGGTTTTAGGTGCTTATAACTACTAGCATAAATCCAGTAAATGTCCAATTTCATGAAAGCAATAGAAAATTTTCCAGACTATTGTAAAATATTGTTTTCAGTCGCTAGGGCATATATAATTTATATTACTACATCGCCTCTTAAAATTTAATTATAAATACTAGTATACCTATAATATTTTCTACTGAACATGGCAACAGGTAAATGTAAATTTACAAGTGTAACTTTGACGCTCATAAGTGTTTCTTGCGACCTAAATAAATAAACGTATTTTGATTTGGTTTTGAGTTGTAGCTATTTCTTGTTGCGAGGGTATTTCGAGGTTATCTTTTGATTGCTTAATCTACTTACTAAAAATAGAAATTTGACTGAAGCTTCATAATGATAGTTATTTTAAATAGGTTTGTAATTTTGGCCTATATTTCAAATAGGTTTATAGTTTTGGCCTAAATCTTTATCTTTAGTCTTTAACAATCCAATTTTCTGCTTATACATACAAAGATTCTTCAGAGATTTATCTGTATCGTTTAAAAGCGACAATCAAGTATTAAAAAATCATTAAGAATTTTTATTTTGTAAGGTAAATGCATTAATGATTATTTATTATTCTATATGATTTCAAATATCGATTAACTACTTACATAGATTGTGTTACAGTTAATGGTGTTTTATGTCTTGCCGAATATCACAATGTAAGGTATATAATTATATATTTTTTAAGTTTGTATACCTATACATATAACTAATACTAAAATTGCACATTCTCTCAACAAATAAGTATCAAAAAAATTTGCTCCACAACATATGTCCATAAAATTTGATCACTGTACCCGTTGAGCCAAATAAAAGGACTCGGAAACAATGGGCCGTATTGCTAAAAGAAATTTAAGGACAGCCCTGCGGTTACGCCAAACGATAATGTACTCTAAGATTATTTAAATAAAGGGGTCATATGTAAATTTTATGGTACAAATTATTTTTGTAATGAATAAGCAAATAAAACCACAGAGGCGGACGGTAAACATGTTGATAATTTTAATCTACCCACCTCTGCAAAGGGCTGTTTACTGAGAGCGCGCTAAAAGGGTTGCCAGCTTGAATTAAGGGCCCTTTTATTTTTGTTGTTAGGGTCGGCGCTTGGTGGAGTGATTGAAGATTTTTTTACTTATAGAAGAAACATTTTTGTAGATTAACTATTATGACAATTTTATAACGCTTGTAATATTCGGGTCAGCTTTTGATAAAATGGCTAGCTAGCTATTACTCTTGAAAGAATTTTAATAAAATAGTGTTTTAATACGCAGTATTATTTTGTAAGTTTTGTATTCAATAAACATAGGTATACTTAAAGGTAATATGTGTAGATCTCACGTTTGTATTACGTAATCGTCGTCATCTATCGGGTGTATTTAAAAACTTCGTGCTGCTAGTGAATATTTACTTACTTACAAAGACCCAAAACATTGGGCACGAACCAGATTTTCATGCGACTTAAAAAACATTAAATAATCCTATACATATCTTCCTAACAAAGTTACATAACATATACCGCTGGTTCAAGATACACCCGAATGATCCAAACTTTAGCCTTAATATACCAACGCTAAAGTTCAATTCTTGAATGGTGTGGTTCATTTAAACATTCAAATTATTCGAAAGAATCGAATTATATTTAAATCGAATCTAGAACTTCATTTCGAATAGCTTTATCGCTATCGCTTCCCTCTCCACCATCATCTAACCCTCCAACGCGATTTTATTTCGTACACCGGTACTCAGAGCTCAACACGTCAGTAATTATCTTGATTAGTGGACCATGAGCCCAATGTTAATATTTTCCGGGGAACGATTTAAGGGTTTAATTAGAACGAAATTGTTTTCCATCTTCTTGTTATTGTGTGATAGCGTTTTGTTAATTTTTATATTATGATTTAATGGTGATTTATCATGACGCTGTGTTCATGTATCAACTGTAGAAATATTAGATGTTCCGTCCTTGCTACTCATACTAAATATTATCGTGCGAAGTAAATATAATTTTTATTTTATTGCTGCTACTTGCTGACAATCCAACGGTCCACTTAATGATGGTAAGCGATGCCTGCTGCTCATAGATATGTCTTTGTTTTTACGACATAAAAAAAAACAATCATTTCATCGTAAATAGTTGGCAAACATGCTCTCTGTCTGCTGCCAGATGTTAAGCAGTTACTGTAGCCTAGGTAACGGGAACTAAGGAAAGAGTCAAGCAGGACGAATGGACTCTGGCAATACCACACACGCAAAGAAGTTACGATACATGACAAGCGATGGCGCTGTACACAATAACATACTATTCTGAATCACGCAAGCGAAATTTACACTTGGATCAGCCCATCGTCAGGCACGATCACCCAGCTTGGTCACAGGGTGCTTCCTTTGTGTTAAAGGGACATCACACTACGTTCCTCCACAGGACTGAAAGTGTTATTGGGACTCTGGTGCTCTGACTCACAATCGAACGCTACATTTAATGTTATTTTCCTTTGATTTGCTGTGAGAGGGTAGTTGGTAAGCACGTATAAACTCACACATGTATATTTTTATCACTCTGTATTGTATCACTATTAATAAACAAAACAGGGTGATCTAAAAAAAGCTACTCCAAAAACAAATGCGCAAGTTGCGGAAGTAGCGATGACCCACTAAAGGTCACAACGAACAAAATAGTTAATTACTTGCATTTTGAGTCAACATGACTTGGCGCTTGATGGGCCGCAAGTCACCGTGAAAATTACTTTTAGGCTGACGTCATTATTCTATCCGCCCCTTACCCCGCGCTCCGCTGAGACTGTTGGTAGTAGCGTTTGATATAGAAGGTTATTCAGTAAGTTCAGCTGGAAAAAGATGGAGGGTATTGTGGATAAAAATGGGTCAAGGAGTGGACAGAATGAGTAACGATGTACAAAAAACGCAATGGATTTTATTCGAATTTGGAATGAGAGCTCTATACATTAGCAAGTACGCTATATTCTTGACCAAGCATAGTATTTATTGTCTTTTGGACAACTATATTCGATTGTTATTCGAATACAACTATGCGCATCACTTGGAATGAGAGCAGAGAATATTTAGCTAATTAGATACAGCTTTGACTGGGCTGAAGTCACATATCTGTAATTTTCTTTGTAATCTTTATTTAGTTACACTCGCTTTTTCAAAATTCTCTTTTTTATTTGACTTTTTATTTTACTAATGTCATAAATGTGAAATTAAAGATGCTTGGTACTTAATAGGTCGCACACCTTTAAATGACTGAACTGCCAGACACTATGCAGCTACGAGAAATTGCCAAACGGAAAACTGAGTATCATTTTGCCCGATTCTTTAATAGAAAGCCTTACGATTGGCAAACATAGCAACACATATCGATGGCTTAGAGTGAAAAACTTGGGTAGGTATAATATTGTCTTCTGTTTACGCGAATGTTATTCATTGAAATTAAATTCATGCAATTTTTGGTTAATTTATTTTATTATATTTCTGGAAAGAAAATCTCTTAATGCACAATCTTGTTTCACGCAAAATTTGATTCGATACTTATAGCGTCATCTATGATCTTGAATGCATACCTTGTAACTACTCGCTCGAGTCAGTTTGGTGTGATAAGCTCGCGACAGCGCATCAAAACTTGTCCAAAAAGTTCATAAGCAATATTTTAAATTCACAAGTTTAAATATTTGAATAAAACACGTAGAAGCACATTTAAATTACATGATAATAAAGGTCTGATTTGGTTTTTGGTTTTTGGAACAAACTTTGACGGAACGCAGATTTCTGTGCCTCCTGAAAAGTTACGAATTTCGCAGTTACGAGGTTATCAGTACAAGCCATCGATATACTGTATAACTACCAGCTATTAAGGGACCATGCAGATGCTATTTTTATAAATTTCTGCCAGTTTGGATTATAAATTAGCAGCATTTATGTCATCTGCCCCAGCCAAGCTAAATATGTAGCGATTTAAGTAGTCGCCTAGCCACATATGCCAAGTGTACTGCTGGCACGATCCTCACATGGGTCAAAAAACTGAGTGTTAAAAAATGTTGTTGTGTGTCTAGGTTTGCTTTGTGTCCATTGTTTGGATGTTTGTAAAGTCACCAGCAAATCAGTGCAGTGGCTTTAAAATACAGTGTGTGGAGGAACAGGGTGTGAAGTCCCTCCAACACAAAGGGAGGATCCTCCGACTAGGCTGGTTGATCGTGCCTGGCGGGCCGCGGCCCGACGGTTGATGTCGGGAGCTTGTATATATACTCAGTCGCTGTGTAAACTTCACTTGTGCGATGCAGAATAGTATGACGTCATGTGAAGTGCGATTGTATCACCATCTGTTAAATGTAGGCTGAACTTTTACGTCTGTGTGGAGTCGCCACACGTGTAGTATAAGAATATCGAACCAACGACCTAATTCAAATTCAAATCATTATTGCTTTGATACAATGTAATAATAGATGGTAGACTTATAGCTAAGTATCAATTGTGGACCCTGCTGGGCACAGCATACTAAATATATTAGGAGAGAGGACCTGTCAATGGCAAGCCCGATACTTTAATAATGATTAAACTACTGTAACTAAAACTATGACTTAAGCTCTATTTCGGTACACACATCAAAACTAACCTTCTGTTTATCCTCCCTAATATGATATTTACGGAAAACTGTAATTTATCATTGAAATTAAAAGCCACATTGTTTGAGTCGTAATAAAAGCGAATTTAGAATGATCTATTGAGTTACTGCTAATTATTATTCATTTATTACTCTTCGTACAGTCGGCGACATAAGTCGATATACTAGATAGTGGTTTGCTCTATCTTTCCAAAGTAAAAAAAATTAACTATCCTACGAGAACAGTACTTGTTTCTTGATGAAAGATAAATGAAAAATGAAAATATAAAATTGTATTTACAGCGTTTAACAAATTATAAAAACTTATCAATCTAAAACACCTAATAAAATAAAATAAAGTAATTTGCCAAGCTCTGGCAAAATTAAACAAAAATAACTTCTTTGGTTTTCACACTAGGCAAGCCTGTATAGTGAAGACCCAAAACAATAACATAATACAAAAAATAATAAATACAAAAGAGGTACACAAACGTATCTCCTTTTTTAGACCCCTGACAATGTGTATGCGAAAATTCAAGATGATCGGTCAAGTAATTAAGGGGGGAAAGCGTAACAATCAAACAAACAAACACATTCACATACATCTATAATATTAGTTTGGATTTATTATATTATTTGTTGATTTATAAAAAGTTTGTTGATTTAATTACAGTGCACAGAAAAAAGTGCACACAAATTTCTTAAATGTTTAGCTGCATATGTTGATGACCGTACCATTCCTGTTTTTAACCCCCGACGCAAAAACGACGGGGTGTTATAAGTTTGACGTGTCTGTGTGTGTGTGTGTGTGTGTGTGTCTGTCTGTGGCATCGTAGCTCCCGAACGAATGAACCGATTTTAATTTTGTTTTTTTTGTTTGAAAGGTGAATTAGTCGGGAGTGTTCTTAGCTACGTTTGATAAAAATCGGTCCAAGATGGCCGCCACCACAAAATGGCGGATTATATATTTTTTCACAACTCCCTCAATATGGGTATCAAATGAAAGGGCTTGACAAGTAGAATACTATACACTATGATAAATTTCAAATCCAAGATGGCCGCCACCAGAAAATTACAAATTTCCACAAATTAAAATTGTTCAATATGGGTATCAAATGAATACTGTGTCGGGGGTTTTTTAAATTTTAAATTCATTCTTATAAAATTATAACTTAGTCTACGACTATCGCGTTGTTATTTTGTCACTAAGTAATTACGTTTTTATTGGAACAAAAATAATTGGAGTCTGTGAATATTTTTTGAAAGGCCAATTCAAATCAATAAGCATCTCAGATTAATAATGCTTACTAATATTATAAATGCCAATGTGTTTGTTTATTTGTTTGTTACTCTTTCACACCTTAACTACTCGACCAATTAGCATGAAATTTTATATACTCGTTGTCAGGGGTACAGAATAGGACGTAAGGCACCTTTCATCCAGAAAAAAGGAATGTTACTAACCTAATCTTACCTAACCTACATTTAGGCGGGCGAAACCGCGAGCAATTGCTTGTACATGCTATTAATAACATTTATAGCCTAATTAATAATTATGATATAATATTTTTGTGAATAGCAGCGATAGGGAACTGAAGTCTAGAAGACTGTTGGACTGCTATACAATGCTGGTTTTGAGTTCGATCCCAATGGTCTCTGCCTTTTCATAGTCATATAAGTTTTAAAAAGGTAATTCGATAATAATAATAATAACGACTCGATGGCGTAGTTGTTAATGTAACCGACTACCAGTCTATCTGAAGAGTACCCGCTACTTCGCTGTTCAGACCAGGTCATTGACATTCAGCGCCTAAAACAAAATAATTTCTGAATAGAACATTCAAAGATTAGAAAGGGTGAGCAGAAGAGTACGACACCATCACACGCCGTTTATATCTCCTAATTTACTATGCCTGACAGGATCTATAGTGATCAAAATTGTTTTATAAGTCCACCTTGTATAACATTATGGAAGGCAATAAAAAATGGACTATATAGGTTCTGTGTAATCGGAGGCAATCCTATTGCCGGCTACCGGACATATTGGCAAACGTTATGCTGCTACATATATGTATATATTTAACAGGTAAACCTCATAACAATTTGGCTGATCCGGGATTCAAACCAAAGACGAGCAGTCTGAGTTTTGTACTTGAATACCAACATTATACTGCTGGAATGTCTATGAATCACAATGGGGCTCATTAGGCCACCGCGGAGATGTGGCTAGTAATACAATGATGTAGGTTTCGTATGAGGACCCACCTCTTACACTTGTTTCGTACGAGAATACTGCAGGAGTTCATAGTTCTGTGGCATAATATAATAATAATATTCTATCACATACACACAACACCATCTAGTCCAAACTAAGCAGAGATTATACTATGGTACTAGACAATGGATAAACATACATATTATTATATACTATTTTTTTTGTAAATACGTACATGCTATACATAGAAACATCCAGACCAAGACAAACATCCATGTTCATGCACACAAATATTTGACTTGTGCGGGAATCGAACCCGCGACCTCAGGCGTGACAGTCGGTATAATATGAGCCGTGTATATAAACTGTTCTACCGCTACCGTGCCCAAGTGACAGTACCTATTCTCCAGATAGGTACTGGAGTAATAAAGCCGCTCACCACTCGCAACTCTGGGAGTTGTAGAACCCGAGTAGATAGGGTTTCGGGAGAAGAACTACGGGTCACCCCATTAGGACCAGGGTACTGCGCGGTCAGCAAGCCCACTGCGTTTCGAAAGGTGTATTCTATCGATTGCTGATTAGAGTGCGCGGTGCCTGACATTGGAGTTGGACTCACAGGGGCTATGTGGTTCGCTGAGGACGACATGTTCGTTGCTCAGCAAGCACGAGGCGTTCGAGTGTCGGACTCATGCACGTCTAGTGTTAACCAGTCGGTCGCGGGGGGCATGGAGTTGTCTTTAGCGAAGCCACAACGCATCTCGGGTGCTTGCCTGCTCAGCAAGTAAGAATCATAGCTAGAGTGACTCGGGCCACACCCGGCTTGTAGGCCTATTTGTAAGCGTGTGGATGTACGTCGGGAAGTCAGCGTGCCTTATCTTCAGCGAGGTTTTCGTTAGGCGTAAGGTATGAAGGTAGGTATGAAACTTGATTTGACATATCAATAGACGGATAACTGCGATGGCCTTTTTAATATAATATACTTGATTTTTTTCGCGGCTTCGCTCGTATAAATGTAGGTTTTGTAATTCTCCCCTCTCGGAAACAGTACTTTTTCTGGATGAGGGGTACCATATATCCTTTATGTCCTTTTTTGTATCGCTGACAAAGTGTATGCGAAATTTCATGATGATCGGTAACGTAGTTAAGGCGTGGAAGCTTAACAAACAAACAAACTCACATTCACCTTCATATTTAACTTAGGAAGTAAATTGCTATTTGAATATAATTTGAACAACGATGAACGAACGAACATCAACGAATAATAAATCTGAAGAAAAGGGTGGTTTGTTATATTTAATTTTTTACAGTATTTTATACGTAAAAGCCAATACCAATCAAATAAAACCGGTTTTGTGCATACACATCATAATTGCTAAAACAAGGAGTAATTAATATTTTAAATTTTAGTATTAGATAAAGTGATATATATATCTCAAATAAATATTTCGATTTATTTAAAATTCGAATAATTCGAACGTTTTATTCATAAACACACTTCGTTATAAACACATTCAGCTGTGTGACGTGCATGGCTGGGAGGAGAGTAATTACAAGCAGTACGAGTCGGGTAACTGCAGTATCTACAAGTCACTCATTAGCTAAAACAGTGGCTAACTGCCATTAAACTCACATTTATTTATATACGTTAAAAGTAAAACTTACTTTAATAAAATATACTGTGAGTTATTTCGTTAGAATTATCTTCAATGTCTCTGTGAATGCAGTGACAGCTTCTATGCTCAAAGTCCCCGATTTGAATCCCAGATCTGGACAACAAAAAGTGTTTTGGTTTACATGTAAGCTTATATTGTTTGAATGACAATAAATTTATTAGAAAAACGAGTTATTCGATTTCTCTGCGAAGAAATTCTCAATAGCTACCCTTGTTAATGCCTTAGTGAGTCAACGGTATTCCACATCGCCATGTCTCGCAAAGCACCTAACGCCGTTGGTAATGCGCGTGACCTCTTTTAATTCGCGTTGCAATGCCATTCCATGGGACAAAAAGAGTGCGGGAACAGTGAGTGCACTTGTGTTTGTGCTTACAATCGTGCATTTTAATACCTCCTGTGCAGATATATTGCTTTGAGATTGGCTGCCATGACTAAAGTTCGATCTACGGTCCAATAAATTATTATTATTTAGTTCTTCATCTTTCACTTCGATTGATTTTTATTATGTATATTTTGTATTACATTGATGAAACAGTCATTAAGCAACTACCGTTTGGCATAAGAATTAAAAGGAACAATATGTGCTTTGTCATTTTGTCTTGTGCTAATAGCACAGCGGTCTGTTATTGCAAGGATACCAATGAGAGTGATATCCCAACTTTTAGTGTATGTCGGATTGGCAGCGTTTTATCCCGTCCTTATCAGCCATTTTGTAGAATCAAAAAAAAAAAGCAAAAAAAAAAGCAACCAAAGCACGTGGGCGTGCATTGGGAAATGTTGGTTTCAATCAATAGAAAACACGTAGGTAGTCAGATAACTTGTATTCGAATTCAACTAACAACTACTTCACACTAGGAGCACTTATCACTATGAACCGCGAGACAGTTCCTAAGAGGTGTGCACTGGTCGACGGTAACACGTAGACTGAGCTCTGTTGGCCCCTCGCACCGCCTTGTAGACTCCGTCCAGCGCCGCTAGATGTCGCTGGCGTTCTGCCTTAATGCCTTTCTGTGTCACTAGATGGCGCTAGTGTCACAACTAACAGTAGTGCCGTTCCAACATGTATATAATATAATATTTTGGACCCTGTATGTAAACTATCTCACTGCTGGGCACGAGCCTCCTCTCAGTGAGTGAGAAGGGTTGGGCCATAGTCCACCACGCTGACATAATGCAGCTAGGCAGCGTTCACATATTATCGAGAACATTATTAAGAACTCTAAAACATGCAAGTTTCCACACGATATTATCCTTTACAGCAAATGAACTATTTAATACGCGCATAAGGACGCTTTCAATTTAGACGGTTGATGCCGGACTGCTGCAGTCCGGGTATCATACTGCGCACGGACGGTTACGATTTTCCATACAAAATGACTCGACGCAAGGTCGTGCGAGAGCAGTGCGGCGCACGTCCGTTGGCGGCACGGCAACAATGCATATACTACCTGCCTCAGTCGTTCTTCGCTAGTGCGGTGTTCTTCATAACATTATTAAGGAGGTTTTCGTGCATAGTCGACATATAGTATTTTTGAATTTAGTTTCTAGACGTTGAATTCCATTTTTAACTAAGTCATATAATTCATAGAAACATTCTCTAGACATTCTAAAATAGTTAAAATCAGCTGAGTTTTCTTTTAATCCTAATTAAATTGTATAAAAATCACCAGTTTTATATGTTAAAAAAAACATTGGCGACGCTCTAGTACGGCGTCGTTTATGTTTCTTCCGTAACAAGAGAACTAACAATAACACTTCCTCGTCAGAGTCCATGGCACCGACTGAAGTCTGGTTTCGATGGAAATCACTAAAATTCGATCGGACTGCAGCCGCGTATCTCTTCAAATAAGACCATTTACGTCGTACTGCTGTCGTCCCGCAGCAGAACGGCTCACGGTCGTATTAATTCTGCACCAACCGTCTAAATTGAAAGTGAAAATCTCAAAATGCCAGAGGTGCGTCCTTTCGGATCGAATTCGACTTGGTAGTGCAACGGTCTCCCACTTGGCTATTGCTAACTAACTATCTACCACCTTAATTGACCAAAAAATCCCCAAGTATATCCTGCTACGAGCAAAAGTTTATGAGCACGTTCTAAACTAACAGTTTGAGCTTATTTACGGAGTTAAAAGTTACCCGTTAACTAAATATCTAAAATTATGTTTACGCGGGAATTTCGTCGACGCAGCGCAAAATGCTAATGCTGAACAAACATAAGCCTTTGTTCACGTTTGCTTACGCTTTAGTATAATTAATTGTTGCCATCTTTATTTACTGACAAAATTCCGGGATCTGTTTTAAAGTGTGATTGCGTGGCTTAGAAAATATTAGTTGATAGTGCCTAGTAGTTTAGTTTAGTTCAGCAGCGGTAGCTCAGTGGGGAGACCAATTGACTGCAATGCAGAGAGTCTCGGGTACCCACGTCGCGCACTCTGACTTTCGGCAATTATATAACTTTTCGAAATTATGCGCGTATTGATTGACAATTATCGTCTCCGTGCCTCAGAGAGCACGTTAAGCGGTCGGTCCGGCTCAGTGTAAAAACTGATATCCAGTCAAATCCGGTTAGACCAGAAAAGCCGATCCCAAGTGACTTGGGAATAATAAAGACTAGGGAGAAGAGTATCTAGTAGTTTAGGAAATTGTCAAGATATGGAGTGGTGGTATACAGTATAACTATACGGGTGACGTATGATTGCACGAAATGCGTAGTGATTAAAATTTTCCTTGCCACTGCCTCTGCGCCGTTGTGGGTTCGATCGAACAGTTCAAAAATTTTTGTGTTCCACAAATAGATGTTTCGAGGCTGGGTGTTCTTTATCTCCGTTGTTTGAATGTTTGTAAAACAGCATTATGAAATCAGAGTCTTCTTCGAAGAGGTTAATGAAAACACTGTGTGGGTCTGTGTGTCTGTCTGTTAGTGACAGGCATAGCCCCAGAACTACTAAACCGATTGACTTGTTACTTGATGTGCAGATACCTTGGGGTCATCCCTCGGTCGAGTTTGAATATGGGCTCTGTGGGTTAAAAGACCTTCGAGACATGGGACGTTACAAAAAGCTGATAAAAAAAAAGGTCACATGAAGACGAAAAGCTTGAATCCTAGGTTTTTACACCCATCTCGTTTTAAACTCAGTTAAACACACTACTCAGCGTTAGGTTTAAGGACTTAATGAAACAGCGGTGGTATGTGGACCCATAACTAATTAATCATTGATCAAGTATTTGAGCGTTATTCACTAAAGAGGTAGCTAAGTATTACATACATATTAAGTCTCATACCTTTATCCCTGTAGGGGTAGGCAGGTATTCTATACCCACAATCCACCAGCTATGTTTTGGTCACACGCTATAGAGAACGAGCCTATTGTCGTATATCGGACAGTCTCCAGACTCCGTACTGCCACTGAAAATTTCACAACAGCTAAACCTAATAACGCTGTGCGACCTATAAATCGAACCTGAAACCTCATGCACGACATCCTAACTAATACTACATACTATACACTCACTTATTTATACTTGATTAGCGAGGTTAAGCAACGTTGGGTACGGTCAGTCTTTAGACGGGTGACCGCTTAGTGGTATTTCATCTGAACGTCTCCGTGCTTTGGAGGGAACGAAAAACGTCGGTTCCGGTTGTTGTCCATGTCAGAGGCCTACGGGCGGATTGAACAACTCTTGACAAAAGGTTGGCCACTAACCACACGAAAGGAAAAGACTAATATTATAAATACGAATGTGAGTTCGTTTGTTTGCCTTAAAGACTGATCATCATGGAATTTTGCATACACGTTATCAGGGGTACAGAAATAATATAGTTCATCCAGACAAAATGTGCTGTTCCCGAGGGATGAGTAAATTTATATAACCTACATTTACGTGGGCGGAGTCGCGGTCAAAATCAGGTACACACAGCGACACATCATCCTAGACTGTTTGGACTTTGAAGTATTAAAAGTTGAACGCTCGACGAGTTGAATCGTGCGTGAGAGTGCGTTATATTTTTGTTACGCTCTATCCTTACCATTACAACGACACCACTGTGCACTGTCCCTTTTCTACAATTCTCTATTTTGTATGTAGCGTAGTTATGCGTATATAGGGTGTCTAACTTGATGTATAGCCGTGTGTACATTATATTATAAGCGAGGTATTTTTACAAGTAATATTGTAATGTATCTTTTAATTTTCACTTGCATTCTTTGCTGAATATTAATTCGCTATAAGCAGAACGAGTGAAATAAATTATTTAGTGCCGCTTGACCTGGTTCCTTTCCTTTGTATTATAAACTTCGGGCACAACGAAATGCAGTTTTTGTAATGACCTAATTAGCTCTGGGTGAATGAGAACTGTGGGCATTGATCGCACAGTAATTGGCATTGCTTGGGCTTGGTCACTGGAATGGTCAAATATTTTTATTTTCAATTGGTTTGCGTCAAATCTTTTTATACTTAATTGGTTTACATTATTGAATTCAATAAAATGAAATTATCATTTATTTGTTTAAGTATTTCATCATATCATTACAAATAACCAGATTACGCGGCACGTCACCTATGCGCTGGACAGGCCAAGTAAAGTCTGCAGTAGGAAACCGCATATCAGACTGCGCTAAACAATCTATCAACAGGGAGAGATAGCGGGAGATCATGCGAAAAGCTGTGTCCGCCTCTACCACCAACGTGGATGCCTCATGACCACGACCGCTCTGCCAAGAGCGAAACGACAGAGAAGAAGAAACTAATAGAAATACCAATAATAAAATAAAATTAATTTACCAAAGTAACTGATAGAGTGCATAATACATAATGTTTAGTATATGAAGATATATTTTAGAAGCATTGCCTATTATTATATTGTTCCTAGACACTTCAATTTCAATGCTTTATTGCTCTGAATATGTAATTACATGTTGTTACAAAAAAAAAAAGACCAAATATGGACCCTGTCAGGCACGGAAAAATAGATAGAAGAGAAGAAAGGAGGAACTGGTATAATTTTTAAAATATTGCAGCAATAAATAATTAAACGAAAATAAGTAATCAAAAATGTAAGTACCTAAATTCTATTTTTCAAATTGTTTATCTTTTATTTATATTTATGTAATAATAATATTAATTTATTTAGAACTATTTTTAAATTTTTTGTAGGTATATTAAATTAGTTTGTTATTAAAGTTTGCCATTTAGATATTTATTTATGTTGTAATAGCTTCAATTTTGGTATGTAACTAAGTGATGCATTTATAACTATTATGAGAATCTATTGAATTTCCCTATAATTTGAAAGATTCTAATAATAGTTATTTGTCTTATGTTTACGGGAATGTTATACATTTAAATTAAACACTATACGGATTTTAAATATTTTCTACTATTATTGAACTTTACTACTATTTAAGTTATATACATTAAAAAAGAAAAGTATATATGCCTTAAATAATAGTAAAGTTAAATAATAGTAATGTTAGAGTTTTCAAAATTATGTAAAAACAATGTTTTAAAGTAAAATAAACAACGCGACAAAATCCGTATAAAGTGTTTAACTTCAAAATAGTTATTCACTTATTACATTTAAACGATATTGGTATTCACTTGCGCATAACGATATGTCAAAGTCAAAGTTAAAAATAATTTATTCATTTAGGTCACAAAGTAACACTTATGAAAGTCAAAGTTTTTCGGCTAGCGAGTTAAGAGAAATTTCCTGAATTTATATTTATGTTAGCTTACTTGGTTCAGGCAAAGGTTGACCCAATGAGAAGATACCTGCAAGAAACTCACGACCAGTTTTTTCAATCGTCATTAAATTATAATTTCAGTATTTTACAACTTAATACCTTTCTTCATATAGGTTCATATAGGCAAGGACGCGGCGCACGTTCTTACTTATGTATAGTGTCGTAGACAGATTCACATACATTTCGAATGTCAGATAGTCCTGATACTCACCCTGCAACAAACGGACGTTTAAAACTCATTTCCAACATTACAGACACTTTAAAAATGCTAATGATGCTTTAATGTCCATCTTCGTTTTAACACACAAAGGAAAGGTGCAAGTTTGGCTTTTAAGCAAACTGAAGTTTTCTCTCCATTTAACTCGAAACAAAATGATCGAGCTAACTTATTCAGAGAAATTTAAATTCTCAACACGAGATGTTCTTGTAAAAGCTCAGAGTATTCATGCAGGTAAAAGTTTTACTTATAAGGTGAGCTGCCTCAAGCTTGACATGATGCCAATTATATAAAAGAACTAAGTACTATTATAAATGTTGAATAAACTTACTGTAATTAGATTTTTCTCTGCTTTTAGTCGTCTAAAGATAAATAAATTTACTATCCTTACTAATAATATAAATGCGAATGTGAGTTTGTCTGTTACTCTTTCAAGCCTTAACTACTTAACCGATCTACATGAAATATCGCATACACGTTATCTGGGGTATAAAAAAGGGCATAGAGATTTAAACAATTAAAGATTAAAGATTTAAACGCATCAGCCCTTGCACACAAAGGTAATTCTCACAGTAGACAACGTAAACGAAAGTGTTATCTGTATTATTCCAAAACAGAGTCTATGTTTCAAATTTCTTCAATTCAAGGGATTGCATACTGTGATGGAGTATAAACATACAAACATCATCACAAACTTTTAAATTTAATTTAACAATAATAATAAGATTTATTTAAAGCCAACAGAATATTAAACTCACTATTAAATAAAAACCGTATACAAGTTCAACAAATGGTAAAAATACCCTAAGGCACAATTACCATACATTTAACTCGTGAGTTGGCAAAATACTTTTTTCTCTATTAAAGCGCGTCATCTTTTAAATCACAGATGGCTTTGAAAGCCCAATGACGGTGGTGTATCGTTGAGCTCAAATGATCATTTCAAAGGACCCTTCCGTCTCATTAGGTACTGCTGAGCTTCATTCAGAGCGCCTGTGACGGCTGTACGATGTGGATAGTGATGCTCAAAGATGGCTGCTTTTTGGTCGGTTTTAAAAGCATTCGGTTCAATATCGGGCTTAGTATTACAGAGGAAAATGGTCTGGACGCTTTAAAGAGGCGTATTAAGATGAACTGGATTTTCGTTTCCTATTTTTAGATATTTCGTGTTTATGAATGTTTTATAAGTATGTTGGAATGGTAGTAATAATAATTATTTATTTAGAGCAGCTTGATTGGAAAGACGAGTCTTGAATTCTGTAAAATAGACAACAATCGATAAATAAATAAATATTGGTCTATACCGTACTGGACCACGCACAGTAAAAGCTGCCGTAGTTAGGATGAACGTTTAGGATTAATACAATCAATACATATCAAATTTAATGTAAATAATATTTTATTTTCTCGGTACCATCGGTCTTATGTTTACGCGAATGTTATACATTGAAATAAAACACTTTATACGGATTTTGTCGCATTGTTTATTTTACTTTAAATACTTTTATTATATAATTTTGAAACTCTAGCACTACTATTATTGAACTTTGCTGCTATTTAAGCTATTTAATATATTTAAAACTATTTATATTTAAGTTTACACTTTGCCCCGACGTTTCGGTTTTTTACAGCACTTCATATTTTTTTATTATTTTATAGGCAGCGTATGTTTATATATTATAGTATTTTAAATGAAAGTTTGTGAGTAAACTCAAAGTAAAATTTCATCAAAATATCCCATTACCCAACAATACCTAAAAAATGGTTTAAATATGATCTGCTTATTCGAACCGATATTCGTTGGATTTTTGAAGTCTTTACTATCTTCAATATTTTTGGTGCTTTCTATTCTACCGTTCAAAAGCTATACTTGTAGTAGATACTTTCTACGACTTTAGAAGTTCATAAATACTGACTTTCAATAAAACTGCAATTTTAAGAAGATCGGTATCATTTTGAAGACCTTTCTAAAGACACCTTTATTAAAATTTATGTAGGTACTGTTATTTGCCATGTCTCAGTTTATATATTTATGTGATCTAAATATATCATGTGTAATACACTCATATTACTCAAGGTTATTTTACGTCACAATCGTGTTATAGAATCTGTGTTGCACCTTCGCCTAATGTAAAGCCCGTCACAGACATAGCTATAATATATATTAATACGAATCATAGCAAGGCATATTACGGAATATTTTCTATAAAAAATTTCGAGTGACCACACACGCAGCTATAATATATATTTCTATGACGTCACCAAAATATGTCGACATATATATCTCGGTATATTTTGGCATATATATTTTGGTATATTAATATATATTTAGAGGATAGGGGTGTTCCATTTGAATGCCTGCCTGACGTCCGTGCTTGATGCGCATGAGCTTAAATTACGTACTTTATTTAATTAAAATACAAGTGTTGCAATTATAATAAATGATTGAAATATGATTTGTTTTTACTTCTTTCCTCAAGCATACTGCAAGACGTTCTTCAGAACTAATGCTTTTGCACATAACCGTATCGCATTTTATTAAATCATTTTTTATCAATTCATAAAGCTCGATAAATGCCGATCTTGAACTTTTAAAATACTGTGCAAATTTATTCGATGATAAATTTTAATCATGATACAAATTAAATTCGCCACGAGTTCTCTTTTGTTTTATATGCGACTCAACCCAGATGGTTCTACTTTTCGTTCCTGACAAGGCAACATGCATATCAAATTCAGCATCGGAATCATCCTCTGAGATATTTTTAATTAGATCTAAAAGAAGTGCTCTTGTCGAATTTATTTAGGTACCTGGATTGATTACAGTGTTATTTCAATATTTGAACATCCTGTACAGAAATTAAGCTTTAAAATCGTGCGCTTGCAAGGACGACCGCAGACCGAGTGAGGGCAAAATATATATTATAGTATAGCTCCCGTGTGTGATAGCTTGCTATACTATAATATATATCTCGATGTATTAATATATATTATAGCTACGTCTGTGACGGGGTTAATACTGATTTCATGTCATATTAATAGGTTAAATCCTAGCTATTTTATGTCTATAAAAATACGAACACCATCATAAAACTAAAAAACACAATATCATCACACTTAAAAACATTGCGAATGAATTTGCATTTTCATACTTTTGAATTAGTTGATGGGGGCTTTGAAAAAAGTTTGACTGCCGCTGATGTAATACAATGAACGCCACGAGTCACGACGCGACGCGGCACGAACCTCTATGTATATGTATTCATGCTCACTCTGAAACGATTGATAACTTGCTAATACTTCCTCAATGTTGGTGTTTAAGTAACTTATTTTACGATTTGCCACATTCACAGTGTCATTTAAAACGAGAAAATCTATAATACTAAATCAAATCATATGAAAAGTATTTATTTGATTAACATAAGTAGGTGAAACCTGAAATCAATAAAAAATATAAGCTCACTATACTATGCCTTGTAGGCATACAAATTAGGAATAAATCACTATTGTATTTAATCATAAAGTTTTAAACTATTTGATTAATAATATTCATTATAAATTACAAAAATTAAAATAAGAATGATATGATATAATATTGTAACTTGACGTTACATAAAATAAAGAAAATATTACATTGCTCCGTAGTAAAATCATCATTGATGAAATATTACCTAACTATTAAATAGATTAGTCAGAGAGCATTTTAAAATTCATTTAAAATACACACATACTATTTTGTGAACTACATTTTGATACAGTATATTTTAAGTTAGCAATGAAAACGAAACACGTTATTTGGTGAGTAGAGGATAAGCAATCTTCATTATACAATGTTTGCTTTTTTAGACTAATTTTGCCAAAAGCAAAGTTTAAAAAATTCTAAATATAGATTTAAAGGCAACGATATGAAATAGTAAGTACAGGTTTATACAAGGTGTCTATGACCGATGGGCATTAAAATGGACAGAGTATTCCATATGGGCTCAGTGTTAATTCAAAACGGTTAAAAACTCGATAAAGATAAAAATAGAAAATCACTTTTTTCAAACAAATTAAAACAATTTAATACGCAAACACCATTTATAAACATTTACACTAACCTGCGGTCACTTGCAAAACAAAACGGCAACGTCGCATTCTGTTGTCTTTCATTTTGCCGATGGCGGGCGGCGGAGCCACAGATGTTTCAAGTGTGTACGTAGCTAATACAGGTTTACGGGCAGAACACAATTTTTAGTCAAAGAGAACACAATATTTAGTACCTACATAATTATTACTAACTACACAAATCACCTCAAATCTTTAAATTTTCAATATGTCCACCATTCTCATTTACACACAACTGATATCGACGTAAGATATTATTTTGTAGTCTTACAATGAAGTTATTGTCCGCTACCAAGCTTTTTAATTTATTGAATGCTACAATTATTCTATTTCTAAGTTCGTCTATTGTATTTACATCCGTGACGTACACTTCACCTTTCACGTACCCCCACAAAAATAAGTCCATAGGCGTTAGGTCCGGAGATCGGGGGGGCCATCGTACGGGGCCGAATCTGCCCAAACATTTCTGTGAGTCGCGCCCTGGAAGACACCACTGAATGTGGAGGCGCGCCGTCTAGCTGGTACCACAACCGCCGATATTCGGCTACGGACAGTTCATCTACGTACTCACTAACGGGACCATTTAATATGTCCAAAAACTTTGTCGCGTTAAGGGTGCCGTCAATAAAAATAGGGTCGATGACATGATTTTTATGCATGCCCGCCCACACGTTCAGTGAAAAGCGGTATTGATGTTCGGACTCCCGAAACATAACATATTGGATAAGAAGTTATCGTCGATACTAACGTAATTTAACAGCCACTGACAATAACTATTCCTAACCGGCAAGTCTCGGCTCAATAAGGCTTGGACTTTTCTAAATTTGTAAGGTTTGCGCCTATTACGTTTTAAAACCGTATGCCCGGTGCCACGACTTACTCTGAATTGTTGCGCGGCTCTATGAAGGCTTGTAGGGTTACGGGCGAAATGCTCCAAGATTTGTTCTTGCAGCTCGTGCAGCGGGTATCCGCTGTGCAGCTACTCCCTCTTGATGCGGCACTATGGGTTTATTTTCCCGTATCCTTTGTACTGCCTTTACTATAGTGCGGGCATTGCTGGGACATGTACGGCTGTCTCCATACCTTTCTCTGTATGTTCGCAGCGCTAGGGCGGCATTTCCGTGACATTCACCGTATATCAATATCATGTCAGTGTATTCGGACGACGTGTACGTGACGCGAGGCATTTTATTGCAATCAGCGTGTCTAATCAAGTAATCACAATAAAAACAAAAAACAAACAGTGTGTCACAAAGTTAAAAAAGCCAAACACAAACACTATTTAATCCAAAGATCCGAGCGGCTCGGGCGCTGCGCTGTCGCAAACTAAAAAAGTTCTTTTAATTTTTGGAGATTTTAACTCGTTAGGATCCGGTAATTCCCGGACCCAAACAATAGGTACGATGGTCTTTCCAAATGTGGACGCCAGCCGTCGGGCTAATGACCGAGGCCCAATCGCTTTCAAGTGTGCATAGTGATCTATTTTCTTTTCTTTTACTCTTATTGAATAAGAGCGGGACGTTTATTGTGATTTGTTCACTCTCTTCATAAAAGTGCAAGAGCGGCAACATTTTACGTATACGTATGCTTAGACTCTCGGTCAGCTGTTAGGGCAGATACAACCCGTTGCTATTTAGCAAAAACTAAAAGTCTATCCTGTGGCTAAACTACTGCTACTATTGAACTGAAATTTGGTGTAGAGATTGTATGTGGTACATACTATATGTAGTTAGAAATAAAGCCTCACTGTTTAATCCACCCTGTATAATGTAGGGAAAACTCCAGAATCAGTTCTCAAGTATTTATTTCCTTTAATATTATTGTAACATAATTATATTTTATATTAATAGTTTACATAGTTACACAATATGCATACCTGATTTCATTCAATGCAATATCCGCCACTTAATATACTTTTACTTCCAAACTTATCCGATCGCCACTCAACGCAGGACTGCCCGTTATCGTTCCGCGCATTAGTTTTATACTATCAAGCATAGTTGGGCAGTCGAGCAAAATCAGTGTTGCCAACAGAAAATAACGGATACAATTAAACATATTCAAATAATGCCTATACATCGCTATACTTAACTAAATATTTGTATTAAATAATTATATTCTACCTATAATTACTAACAATATATACACCCTTATCTAAGAGTTAAGTACCTATCCGCAAATACATATGCCGTTTGGCAGTTACTGATTACGATTCTTGGGGAAGTGGGGGCGAAGGGAACGCGACATTGCCGCGACCGCTGCGGCTATCCTCAGTTCCTCACTCACCAATAACCACAGCTGAGAGCGTTTGCGTTCTAATTATTTATTTTATGTAAAATCGTTAATTTAAAATACACAATATTTTTGGACTGGGGTTTGGACAGCCTTCTCATTTCATCACCATACATTGGTCCTGCAAGCCGGATTTGAACCAGCGACCTATGGATCGCCTTTTCAACTTAGGAAACTTATTGATTCCGTATTGAAAAACTTGAGATCATTGAAAGTAATGGGTGAACCCATATAATATTGGGACACATTGGTTGGTTATTTATTTGATAGTCACTAAGTTAGATTCAAATACATGTAAAGAATATTTTTTGGAGAATAAAAAAAGTTCATTTTGTAAAGATTCCAAAGTTGCATTAAACGACTTATTACAGTTTTTAAAGGATCTTTCAGAAGTTTTGGATATGGTGCAAGCCCAAGGTCACAAGTATATAAATGAACTATTAAAAAACCTACAATTAGCACATCACAATCTTCCCAACAATTATGTTCTTTTATTTCACATAAATAACCATCTCGTGTGGGTACTCATACAGGGCAGCCGTCGTCGCGCGCTCTTATGTCGCTCTCTTATTATGTGCAATGCCGATCACGCACTGTTCATGCATTAAATTTTTGGGAATTAGAAGAAGTTGATATCGGCAAGTCGACAAATAATATTCTTACAGCAGACGAAACGTTGTGTGACAATATTTTTACCTCCACCACCACTCGTGATAATCACGGTAGGTTTGCGGTTCGAATACCGTTACGTGAATCAGCTGATACGATTCATATGAATTAGCGAAATATAGATTTTTTGCTTTAGAACGAAAGTTAGATCGTCCGCCCTTTTTAAAACAAGTGTATTCGGCATTTTAAAAGATTATTTGGTATTAGGGCACATGACACTTAATTGATACGTTTACATCACCATGTTACTTTTTACCCCATCATTGCGTACAACGAGAAAGTAACACTACAAAACACCGAGTAGTGTTTAGCGGTTCTGAAGGAACACTACCCACAGCGTCGAAAACAGTGGGAGACCAATTGCGAAGATTTGTGGGTAACTATTGAAAAAACCATTGATAAAAGGTTAACTACGTTGGCATTTTGTTCAGTTTATCTGCCGCCTCCTGTTAATAAGGCGCTTCTGGATACATTTGTTAATAATTGTAACGGTATTTTTGAACAGGGCAATTTATTGCCCTGTATTGTGGGAGACTTTAATCTACCAAACATTTGTTGGAGCAGTGGCGGTGGTTCTTCCTTATCAACGGGATCCCAACTAACACAATCTATGTTAGATTTCATCAGTGTGAATAATCTTCGGCAATGTAATGGGGTGTTAAACAATAAAAGTAAAATATTAGATCTCGTTATTTTGAACGCATCGCTGCCATGCTCACCCCAGATATCACTTGATGAAATGAGTACTGTAGACCCGCTGCATCCACCAATAGAGTTTCACATTTCTTTATCACCAAATCCCAAGTTAAAACCAAGTGAAAATATCTTACGGCACAATTTCAGAAAGGCTAATTATGATAATATTAATAGCTATCTTAATTCAATTGACTGGGCTGTAGTCTTGGACACTAATATAGAATTAGACACTATCTTGACGATTTTTTATGACATATTACAAGTAGCTATAGATCAATATGTACCAAAATCAAAATGCAACAAAAATAAATATCCACCTTGGTATACTCGTAAGCTAGCAAACTTAACGCGTGAGAAAAATAAAATGATTAGGAGGTATAAAAAATACAATAACCCTAGGGATAGATTAGTTTTACAGGACCTTAGCAAGCAATGCAAGCAACTATCGACTCATTGTTATAACTCGTATATTGCTTCAGCAGAGCAGAAAATAAAACAAAACTCTAAGTACTTTTGGTCTTATGTTAAAAGCAGACGGGTCAACGTGAGTAATTATCCATCTCAATTGTCAGACGGTTGCAAGACCTCCTCTGGTGGTACAGAAATATGTAATATATTTGCTGAATTTTTCGCATCGGTCTATGAGATATGTTCGGGTGCAGGACTGCCCACTGAGTACTTGGATAAGGTCCCAGAATCTAGCCGGATAGTCTCGTCAGTCGTTTTGGATTCTAAAACAATATATAGGCAACTCGAGCAACTGAATGCTAATAAAGGAGCGGGGTCAGATGGTATACCACCGATATTTATAAAAAACTGTGCAAAAGCGCTGACCATACCCTTGCATATTATATACAACAAAATCATTACGAACTGGCAAATTTCCCTGGGTATGGAAGCTTGCAAAAGTGGTTCCGATACACAAGGGGCAGGAAGACAGGTTAGTTCAGAACTACCGACCTATCTCTCTTTTGTCAACAATGGCCAAAACCTTCGAAGCTCTTATATGTCCAATAGTCAAGAACCATTTTAAATGTTTCCTAACAGACGCTCAATACGGGTTTGTTAATTTGCGATCCACATGTACAAATCTGGCTTGCTTTGTGGATGATGTGACGGGTGTCCTGGATCGTCAGGGGCAAGTGGATGTTATTTACACCGATTTTAGTAAGGCCTTCGATAAAGTACCCCATGCAACACTTTTAAAAAAGATATCCCGATACGGTTTCACTGGTCCTGTGTTCTCATGGTTAGAATCGTATTTAGATGATCGAAGATTCTACGTTGTTGTTAATGGTTACAGATCCGGAACGGATATGTTAACGTCTGGTGTGCCCCAGGGATCGCATTTGAGTCCGATATTGTTTAATATCTTTGTCAATGACCTTCCCTTGTGTTTCGCCAATTCTGTGCCATATATGTATGCAGATGACCTAAAATTTTCTAAAGAGATTAAACATCCGGATGATGAATACAAATTGCAAAGTGACCTCAATAAATTAGTTCAGTGGTGTTCACATAACGGTATGCAGTTAAATCACCAGAAATATCACTGTATACATTTCTCTAGAAAACTCAACCCTGTTGCCACGTCATATAGCATTGACAATAACAAGTTCGTTGAGACAGAGCTGGTTACAGATTTAGGTGTAATTTGGACAAAAAGCTCACATTTTTGGCTCATTTGGACGTTATTATCGGGAAGGCATCTAGAATGTTAGGTTTCGTCATTCGCAATGACAAAGCCTTCAGGAAGCCCGACACTAAAATATTGCTTTACAATAGTCTAGTCAGAAGTGTACTGGAGTACTGCAGTCAGATATGGTGACCGCACTTTGCCGTCCACGCGCTTAGACTAGAAAGAGTGCAAAAAAGGTTCTTATGGCATTTATGTCGGAGTACGGGTCTATCATATTCTTTAAAAACATACGAGAGCAGACTCCAGCACTTTAAAATCCAATCTCTTGCTAAACGCCGAGACATCTTAGACCTGATGTTTTTATTTAAGGTATTTAGAGGACACATAGATTGTCCGAGATTATTGAGTAAAATACAAATAAATGTGCCATCTAGATACCTCCGTAAACATATTGTACCGCTTAGTGCTCCGTTTAGACGTACAGAGTTTGGGAGGAACTCCGTGATTCCGCGTATGTGCCGACTATTGAATGGATGCAGCGCGTCAGTAGATATTAATTTTGACTCACTAGACACGTTCCGTAAGGGAGTCGGCTAATATGTTTAGTCTAATGCAATTAATAATCCATTTACGAATATCTTAACCAATTTTAATTTAATTTATTTAATGTATGTCTTTGTTCTGATTTTATTATTATTTTTTATTAATTGTGACTTAATTGTTATGTACTTTTGACTTAATTTGCTATATTTGTATTTTTTTTTTGTTTCTGTTGTCTATTATTTGTTAGAATTTATATATTGTTAATGATTCATATTCTACCATTACTCATTTAGACATATTTATTGGCTACCTATTTTATTGTTATGTGGACTAGGAAACATACAGAATGTCGCCTGTCTTTTAAATTCTAAATAATTATTATTACTATGATCTTTCTGCATTAGTATTACCATTAAATAATTTGTTACTTTTCACTGTACGATTTGTTTGTCTATATAATCTTTTAAAGTTAGCGATCTGCCTTTTTTAATAGCATGTTCATAAATCATAAATACTAAATACTTATATTTATACTGCTCATCTATTTGTGCATGCAGTGGCTACCTTAAAAGGTTATGCAAGTGACTGGGAATTTATTGGTTTTTTTATTATTGTGAATGCATTCTTGTAATAACCACTGGTGGTCCTAAAATAAATAAATAAAAATAAATAAATAAATAAGTAGTGTTTGACGCGGATGCGCGAACATCTTCTGGCAAGTCATTAAATGATATACAGTTCATCAGTCTTCCGTTACTGAATGATTTTTAGGCATTCTTCTGCGTTTTAGACAGTTTACATTAATTGTGGCTTGCACTGATGTGGAGAAGATGTTTCGCCAGGTTCTAGTCCAGCCTGATCAGCGCAATTTACAACAGATTATATGGCGAGAGAATAACCAAGATCCGATTAGCATATTATATCAATTATGTACGTACGGCACATCTTCTGCTCCGTATCTTGCCATGAGATGTTTGCGACAATTAGCTATAGAATGTGATGATGATCAAGTTTCTTCATTAATTTTAAATTAATTTTATTGTGATGATTTAATATTTCACACAATAATAAACAAAAGTTAATGTCGTGTCAAAATATTAGTACTGTTCTAAAATCAGGTTGTTTTCCGTTGCGAAAGTGGACATTTAATTTCGATATTGATTCGTCAGATAGTTTTACAAAGTCATTATCACCTGATAAAAATATACAATGTAAAAGACTCAGGTTAGATTTTTTTTCTTTTTTATCATATAACGTTCTTTCACATACACACAACATCATCTAGCCCAAACTAATGGATAAACATACACATATATATATATATACATATATATATTTTTCTTTTGTCTTTTTTTTTGTAAATACATACTTATTATACATAGAAACACCCGGTTGGTGTAATGTAGTTACGTTTTAAGTCTAATTTAACTAATATTTATTTTATTCCAATTACTAAACGAAAAATAGTTTCAATCGTTTAACAAGTCTATGACCCACTAGGGCTGCTAGCAACTAATAAGTATTATTATTACAAAGATATTGATGCAAAAACTTTGGCTTCGTAAAATCGGCTGGGATGACCCAGTTCCCGCTGATTTAGCATATTATTTTAGTAAAACATTAAGTTCTTCAGAACATTTACATAATATACGCGTTCCGGGTCATGTAACCACGCAGAACGCACAAAAATTTACATCTACACATATTCACGGTTGCTTCACAAGAGGCTTACGGCGCATGCGCATATATACGTAGCGTTTGTGAGCAATCAAACCAAGTTGTTGTAAAATTATTATACGCAAAAAGTAAGGTCTCGTCTCTAAAACCGGTAAGCATACCGCGGCTTGAACTGTACGGTGCATTAATAGGTGCGCGTCTTTATAAAAAGATAAACGAATGAATTAATTTAATGTTTAATAAAATATTATTTTGGTCTAATTCCACAATAATTGTCTTGGGATGGCTGCGTACACATCCAACTTTGTTGAAGACATTTGTCCAGTGGTTTTTGAGTGGTTGAAATCAATGATTTGACTTCTGGTTGCACTTGGTCACACGGACAAGGTGAGCATAACCCAAACTGATTTATTATCGCGCGGAGTGAGCATAACAGAGCTCATTAATAACGACTTGTGGTGGAACGGTCCAAAGTTCATTCTCGACGTTCATTATAAATGCAACTCGGATGAACCTTTAGATGATTTACCAGAACTCGAATCACATAAATTAGTAGTTTTAAATTCTTTATGCAATGTATTTCCTTTTGATAAATTTTCTTCTTTTATTCGAATGATACGGTTGGCTGCGTACATGTTGCGTTTTATTCACAACACTAGATGTAAAACTGAATGAAAGCAGGGCTCGTTGTCTGTGAATGAACATCGTAACTCTACTATTTTACTTGCGCGTTTATCTCAAATTCATTCCTTTCCTCACGAGTACAATAATCACTATTAAATAAAATTACGAATATTAAATTTTCGCGTAATATGGCTGGACTTAATTTGTTTTGTGATTGTGATGTAAGAGGCAGATTAAATAATTCTAACGTTTTACATACTATAAGAAGCATCCATTCTCCTTTGTAATAAACATAAATTCACTTTACTTTTATTTCAATATAAACATAAATATTTGTGTCACGCTGGTCCACAATTATTACTAGCAAGTATTAGAGAAGAATGGTGGCCATTTGGTGGCAGAAACTTAGCTCGTTTAATCGTTCATAAGTGTGTTCGCTGCGTTCGGCTAAACGGTAGGACATTCAGTCCAATAATGGGCAACCTGCCGTCTGAACGATTGATATAATATTGTCTTCTGTTTACGTGAATGTTATTCATTGAAATTAAACTACTATATACGGCTTTTATCGCGTTGTTTATTTAGCACTGTATTACAAAATTTTGAAAATATTAACATAACACCAATAATTAAATTATGTTCGGGTACTTTGAAATAACTACACTGGAACTTTGAGACAACTACCATCTTAGTCTCCCCGTGACCATGGCTGCTGAAAAGCAACCGAAACGTCAGGGAAAGTGTAAACCAAAAATAAATAGATTTAATAGTTAAAATAATTTTATTATCTTATAAATTAGTAAAATAAAATCAATAGTAGTAGTAGTGCAATATTTTCAAAATTTGTATTACAGTGGTAAATAAACAACGCGATAAAATCCGTAGGTTCACGTTTAATTAAAGCCTATATATGTGTATTTATTTATTTTCGTTACGCGAGCAATGCATCTTGAGCTCGTAATACCTCTGTCTACTGATGGATATCTGATTTGCCTTAAAAGATTTATTTCACGTAGAGGTAAGCCAGTCGAAATATATTCGGATAATGGCAAAAATTATGTCGGGGTGGCTAACGACTTGGCGAATTTTTATTAAAACAATCAGAGCAATTAATTGAGAAAACAGCGTTCGACGGCATTTCATTTAAATTTATGCAATTGTAGCATTCCTTCTCAAAGATTTGCCCGCTGCCTGTTGAGATACCTGCTTCACCAACTGCCGGTAGTACTCTGGCACCCGAGAGCTGCCAGATCGGGGAGTGTTAAGGCTCCTAACTGAGAGGGCAAGCAGGAGCGGAGGAAACGCAACATTGCTGCAACCGCTGCGGCCATCCTTACTCACCGATAACCACGGCTGAGGGTGTGTTTGCGTTCTAATTATTTATTTTATTTAAAATCGTTAATTTAAAATACACCATTATTTTGGACTGGAGTTTGGCAGCCTTCTCATTTCATCTCACTACATTGGTCACTAACAGGTATTTTTAGCATGAAGACAGGGAATCTGTTTAGAAGGTTTCAACCGAAATCCATTGAACATAAATATAACATACCAAATTACCACGATGTGGGTGGCGAGACTTCAAAATTGCAACAACGTAGACTAGGAACACCGAAACATTATTTGACTACCACATGAATTTTTGTCGCCTTTGAAAATCTAATCCACTTTATATACTCGGCATCCTAGTAATGGTGACGCGACCTCTTTAACCACTGTGCCATCACTTAATCCATGCATACTTCTTTTTTAGTTACAAATATTTTGAAATGTGAAACTAACTTTTTTTATTAGTTTTGCCTATCCCTCTTTCAGTAGGTATATTAAAATTATATGCTAAGTTGTTAGTATATGATAAAGAAAATCCTATATCTATCCGAATTAAAAAGCTAAGAAATCTCAAAGTGTAAATTATTCCTTTCACTGCAAATAATTTTCAACTTTCTTTCTTGACTTTCAAAGTAGCCCAACGTGCAAAGTTTGACAGGCGCTGACGCGACAGCGTACGTTACGGTTCACGATACCTCTATAAAGTATTTATGCATACTGTAACGAGAGAGATATTGGGAGTGGATACTGTTTTGTTTTAATCCTAACCAATATTATAAATATGAAAGTGAGCTCGCTTGCTTGTTTTTTTTTTTCTTGTTTGTTACTTGCTTTTATGCCTTAACTACTCGACCGATCATCATAAAATTTCGTATATTCATTAACAGGAGTTCAGAATGGGACACTTAATGCAGAATATATATATATATATATACATATATATATATATATATATATATATATATATATATATATATATATATATATATATATATATATATATATATATATATTCTGCAGAATATATATATATATATATATATTCTGCATTATATATATATATAATATAGAATAGGTTACTAACCTATCCTATCGCGAGCAAAAAGCTAGTCTGTAAGATGAGAAGTCTCATTCCACTAATATAATAGATGAGAAAGTTTGCGATGATGTTTGGATATTTATTATTTAGCATACCAATTGGCATTATTCGCGTTCGATTCCAAGGTTCTTCTGACTTTCTGAAGTTATGTGCGTATTAATTAGCTAACTATCGCTTGCTTTGGTGGTGAAGGAAAACATGGTGAGGAAACCTGCATGCCTGTTCCATACACTGTTCTCGAAGATATGTGATATCTACCAACCCGCTCTGAGTCCACGACGTTGACTATGGTCTAACCCTTCTTACATTGAGAGGCCCGTGCCGAACAGTGAGACAGTGTATGTACACGGCTGATATTATGTATACATTCCCATAAGATTTGCGCAATTAAAGCCACCTGAGCTAGTATATATAGAGAGCCAGCTATCATAAAACAAAACATAAATTTTGTTTTCGTATCTTAAATTTTCTTAGATGTAAAATTCTTTGTAAGTATTTAAGTAAGTTTAGAAAAGATAATAGAACAGATGTTGTTAGTGATATATATATATATATATATATATATATATATATATATGTATAAGATATATAATAAGAATTACAAACGACCTCTTTAGTTTATTTTAAACCTGAAATCAAAGAAAAATTGCTTCGCCGAGGTAGGTATAGGTAATATGTTTCTTTTTAATTTAATTTTTTTTTCGCTATAGTAGGCGGCGCAAGGGGGCCGTGAGGAAGATCCTTACGCCCCGGATATCCGCCGCCGGATATAATATGGTTATGCGTCGAGATGTTGATTCGAAAAAAATATGTGTTGTGTGGCGCTTCAGAACTGTCAAATAAACTGAACAATATTTACAGTATCATTCTGTAATTATAGTTTGCTATATTTCGCGTTAAAACCGCCGATGATTGCTACGACGCCAAACTTACTGCATTTGGAAAGAACTGAACCCCTGAAATGCGAGCGCGCATTTGACCAGAAATCTCTGGAATTTTCATCATTACTAAATAATTAGAGATGCTTACAAAAGTTTATAACTTTAACACATTATTGACACGATTTCGCAAGTCGTTATGTTTATTCATGCATAACGAATCGAATCGACTTTAAATCTGAAAGCTTCTTGTTTACAAAATTTCTGTATCGAGTATGGATACAGCAACTGAACCATTAAAATTGGCTAAAGACCTTTCGGTAATACGAAAAAAGCTACAAAAACCACCATAATCCGCATCGCACATGGTAAACAAAATCAATAGTGCACCATCGGTTCCCATAATCTCGTTAGAGGCAGTCGTTAGCCTTCGGATCATGTGAGACCGGGGCCTGGATAATTGCCTTTGTTAAGTCGGGTTTGGCTCCGCGAGCTTTACGCGAAACATATAACTAAAACATGTACACAAAATGTGTTTCAAAAAAATTATAAATCACATTTCTCAAAAATGAAATTACTTTTATAAGATGCCTTTGTTGAATTTAGCGCAGCACGGAAAACATATACCTAAAACACATACAGGAGTTTGGTTTGATTAAATTACAAATAACGTTTCTCAAAAATATATTTCTTTTATAAGATGCCTTTGTTAAGTTCAGTTTTGCTCCGCGAGCGCGTGAAACATATAACTAAAACACATACACAATTTTGGTTTTATAAAAACTACCAAACATAAAAATCTTTCAAGAGACGTCTATGTTAACTTGAGTTTTCTTTCGTAAGTTTTACGTGAGAATTTTATTTTATAACAATTTAACATTATATTTTACAACTTATAATTTAATAAGTAACATACTCTTTTTAAATGTTATACATTCTCGTATCTCCTCCACAAAATATTTTTAAAATATATGCTTACCAAGTTTTTTCTGAAGTAGTAGGCAGGAGTGTAATGCCATAATAAGATCCCAGGTCTGATACCTAAACCAGATAACTTTTCTCTGGTTATTTTGTAAGTATATCACTACAATACTCAGTAGAAGCACGGGGATTGCAAATGTGCCTAGAAGACGACAGTCGCGATATACAGACCTGTTTACGTATAAATTTTATCCCTTAATTCTTGGCATGTAGTATTAATTGAAAATCTCTTGTCTTGCTGCCAGTGAGCCGCTGACACTCAACAGGTTAAAACAAAAATTTTGTGTACGTGTTTTGTTGGATGTTTCTAAAATAAAATGCGTCGGATAACTCCACTTTATAACGTCTTTTCTTCTTTGTAATATTTATTAATTTTGTTTTCCTTCCTGTAGTTATTTATAAAATAGGATGCACTTAAGTTAATGCGTCTCGAAGACAATTACTTTGTCTCAAGATCCTTCCTTTGTAAAGTGTTTATATAATGATGGCTTGTTTGCCTTAATTTTATTATATTTCTAGATGCAGCTTTTGAAATTGCGGACTGTTAACATAGCTTCAGGCTTTTAGCTCCCGAGAAAAACTAGACAGAGGTGTAGTTTTTATTTTTCAAGTATAACTTCCTCGACTGATGCGTCATCATCAGCCTTCTCTGGTCTATTAATTGACATATCTCTTTGCAACTGTTCTTCACTGAGTATGTTCTATTTGCTGCATTTTATGAATAGGCTATTTTTCGCGTTATATTTTTGAAGAGAAAGCTCTATGGTCAGAAATCAATGAATGGATTAATATGATCTTGGTCCGACTGCACGGATGATGTAGCGATTTTAGTCGGCGCCTCACGTGTGTAAGTTCTATCTCCACACGGGACAAAAATTGTGAGTTGTGTAATCAACGAATAGTTAGTTGCTTTAGGTTTTTTAAGTCCATCGTTTGAATGTTTGTAAATTCCCCGCAACAAAGGATTTATTTAATTGTCTTTTAATATCAAAAAAATAAAGATCAGGTTTCTGATATTACAAATATCTATAGATATACTATAACTATCATAATCCTAATTAATATTATAAATGTGAATGTGAATTTGTTTATTTATTACGTTTTCACGCCAAAACTACTTGACGAACCTTTATAAAATTTCACATATACATGGTCAGGGGTACAGAAAAGGAAATGGGGTATCTTTCAACCAGCAAAATATATGTATGTACTAGTACCGGGAGATAGCAAATTGACATAACCTACAAATAACCTATTCTTGTGTACTAAACACTAATTTGACTAAAAAAACAAAGTCGAATACAAAAATATAGGCAACGCTTTAATTTCTTAATTAATAAATTACCCGTAATGAGCTAATCAATAGATTTTGCAACGAAAAATGTTAGACACGGACAATATGTTGTCTCCACGATGGTTGGCGGCGGAAAGAGACGCGACGTTCGGTGCGCGCTGGTTTTATACCCTCTGCGATACCAAAGGGATGTGACCTCCAATATTATATTTTCGCAGCTAAAACCGCGGGCAAAAGCTAGTTAGGTTGGATCGTAAAATGTTTGCCACTTTAACAGATTAAAAAGAAATTAACCTGAAATAGCACATTTTTCTTTGTAACATAATATATTCAAATATAATTATAAAGTAACATGCAATTGCCTTTGACATGTTTTTCGATATCGTGCTTTAACACTGTTACTTAAACAATTACTTGATAATTATGAAACATTTTTTATTAACTCGTAAAGAATAATGGAAACATGTTTATTATTCATTATAATAAGTTAATTTTAACTGATTATAAAATTAACGTTGACTAGCCATGACAGGCAAATATAAATATAAAGGGACAACATTTTGAGGCACATCATTCTCTATCTTAATTTTTCACTGTATTAGGAATAAGGCAAACAGTAATGTAGTTTTTTATAAAAAAAATAGAGCTCTCGCAAGTACAACGAGATGGGTGTAAAACCCAGGATTACTGCTGGGCAAAAGTCTCTCCCTTGGACTTCCAAATCACTCTATTGGTGAATATCCCATGACCTTATGACGTTGTGACCCCTATATCTCGGGGGTCTTTTGAGCCACAGCGCCCATATTCAAACTAACCGAGGGATGACCCCAAGGTGTTTGCACACCAAGTTACAACTCAATCGGTCCAGTGGTTCCAGAGCTATGCCTGTCACTAACAAACAGACACACAGACCCACATAGTGTTTTCATTAATCTCTTCGAAAAAGACTCAGAGGTTAATAAAGCCTCTGCATCGCGGGGATCTTTAAACACATTCAATTTCAAACAACGGACACAAAGAACGTCCAGACTCGAAATAACTATAAGTGGATCACACATTTTTTGTCTCAAACGGGATTCAAACCTACATATAAATCCGGGATGGTGGCAATGGCGACGCGAACACTTCAGCCTCTACGCCATCCGTACAGACAACCATAACGATGACATATAAAGGAGAAGGCGCTGGCTTGTATGGATTCCAGTATCGCTTTTTTTTGCTATAAATAATTTTTGTGCCAAGATGAAAGTTATCTCATTGTATAGGGTATAATAAATATTTTTAAGAAAAATAGATATGATTACGAAAAGCTCCGCGATTTTTAGAAAACTCTGAGGGGTGATATTGCTATTGCCCACTCTCCTTTAAGCAGAAAGTATCCCATAATGCCTTTTTCATTTTAGTAAGTTGCCGTGACTAGCTGCTTCGTCGTAGCCAGGATATATGTACATATGCTTGTGATTATTCGTACCCAACCGTAAGGTCCCGAGTTCAATTGTAAGTCGAGCAAAGTCTTTTTAGATATCCCTGTACCTAAGGATACTTTCATAGTCAGCACTAAATCTGATAATATGCCTACCGGTCATATTATCAGATTTAGTGCTGCCTATGACGACGATAATAGACACGGCCCCCTACACGGAACCTTAAAACATAATGTAATAAACCTATGCCTACCCCGTCACATACAGATATTTCATAGGTAGTAGAGCCTCGCTGATTTCAGCTTGAATGGGCCGGCTCGACCGGGGAAGGACTCACAGAATATCGACGTGAAATAGCAGTATTCCTACTGTTGTGTTTCGTTCCGTGAGTGAGAGTGTCGGAGGCCCAATTACCCTCATTCCCCCTTCCCGCTCCTTCTCCTTCTCATTTCTGTTCCTAAAGAGTCGGCAACGAGCAAGTGATGCCTCTGGTGTTACAGGCGTCCATTAGCTACGGTGACCACTTACCATCAGTTGGGCCAGGCTTGTTTGCCACCATAGTTGTAAAAAAGAAGTCTGCATTATATTATGCAAATTAAATCTTAAAGTTCCGTCTTACATATTAACTTTCCAGGCATTGTAAAATTCAAAGCTAAATCTATCTTTAGTTATGCGAAAAGGATATAACTTGAAAACAGCGTACTGCACTTATACTAACCAATTCTCTTTTGTATAAAGAAAAACAACTAAAATGTTCTAGCGATTCAATAATAAGCTTGGACTTGAACATGAATTGTTTCTAGCGACTCTTGAATCTTCATACTTCATTCTTTTCTAAAGCGTCTGTTGGTTTTTCTATAAAACATGAATTGTTTCTAGCGACTCTTGAATCTTCATACTTCATTCTTTTCTAAAGCGTCTGTTGGTTTTTCTATAAAACTCAGAAATAGGGAAACAAATCGATGTGCTTTTTTTGCGTGGAGATAGTTTATAGGTCAAAGCTAATTTCAAACAAAGCCATATACCTACATATAATTTTCTGTGTGTGTGTTTATATTACTGAATTTCTCTTAAATGGCTGGATGTATTTTAATGAAATTGTTTGTGTGTGTCTCTGGTTGGTTTAGATTCACAATTAGACTCGGTAGGTGTTACACTTTTTTTCAAATTATAAGTCATCTTCAGGCAGCGATAGCTCAGTGGGGAGACCAACAGACTGCAATGCAGAGAGTCTCGGGTTCGAACCCACGTCGCGCACCTCTGACTTTCGGAAGTTATATGACTTTTCGAAATTATGTGCGTATTGATTGACAATTATCGCCTGCCATGAACATCTATGGCAGTCGTTATTGGAAATTCAGTGTCCTATAATATCCTGACACTGGTCTAGCCTTAAGGTATCGTTAGCCTTCGGGTTGCGGAGGTCAGGTGGCAGCCGCTCCGTGTAAAAACTGATATCCAGTCAAACCCGGTTAGATTAGAACAGCCGACCCCAAGTGACTAGGAAATAATAAAGGCTAGGGAAAAAATAAGTCATTTTCAGGCAGGAGAACGTTTATTAGATCTGATAGTATGGGTATTTTGAAAGTGTTTGTTCCGTAAAATCGAAGAGATGGTGCATAGTGGCATCTAAGTGAAATAAATAATCATATAATATCAGCCTTATATTAAACTGTCCCACTGTAGCAAGGGCAGAAAAGGTCTTTACCTATACAGTGCTTTTCTCAGTGTGAGAAAATTTGTGTGATATACATATAGTTGCTCCGTTTGTGTCCGTTGTTTAAATAATAATAATAATAATAATCTTTATTGGTTTGTAAAGTCCCCTGTAATAGATACAGAAATTTACTTAGTGCCAAAGATTGAATATCGGTAAGATACGGCAACTGGTTTTCACTTTTCTTATATGAAGAATTTTTGGCTAACAAAATTAATATGATTCTGCTTAGGTACTATAAGATATCGCTCGACTTGAATTTCGTCGTAAATGGGAACGTTTTACACAATTTTTAGTTTTTAGCACATTAGCCTGCAGTCTTATTAAACTTAACTGCATTTTCATGTTAATCACGGTAAGTAGCTTTTTTTTTAAAGTCCAGTCATTGAAGAGGACGATGACCGAGCTAGTTGGATATTAAATTTTAAGTATTGTAATGCCTCGTTCGGATTTTCGGATATATTTTTGTTTTAGATTTATTCTAAAATAACAACTCCCGCATTATAAATTATTCCTGTGTCACGAGGAACTTTACAAACATTCAAATAACGGGCACGAAGACGCCTAGCCTTGGAACAACTACTTGTGGATTCCACAAAGTTTTGCCCCGTGTGGGATTCGAACCCACTACACTCGATGCAATAGCATTGGCGAGGCGACCGCTTAAAACACTACGTCATTCGTACAGTCGATTATTATACGTATGTATATCGACCGCCTTGGTAGTTGTTACCTTGGCTATCTGTGTTAAATCTCGGGTTCGACGCCCGGATCTGGCAAAGTATTATAAAACTCTGCTATCGAGAAATGTTCTAAACCCTTTAAGAAATATGTCATGATAAGGTCGATTGCACTGAAATTGTTAACAAACTGCGTTACGTAATTCCTGGAATAGTATATCGTCGTGAGGTGAGGTCAAGGACATTATTTGCAGTTGGAACTTGCAGAACTAACGCTGGTATACGCGCACCAATGCATCAGCTAGTTGTTAATTATAATACCCACTTCACAGACCTTGATATATTTGCATATACAGCTAGTCGGTGTAAAAAAGAAGTCGTAGAAATGCTTGAGCATGAAGAAGCTGATCCAGCACAAAAGCCTTATCTTAACAACACCTCATCTAGCGATAATGACTGTTTGTTGTTTTTATAAATAAGCACCTTTTCTGTGTGTTATACTTGTTATTTTAATTATTATTTAATTATTTATAGTTTTATATTTGCGTCTTATATTTTTATTTTTAAATTCGGTTGTAATAATTTTAGTTAAATCAATCTTTTAATCTATCTATCTAAGTATTGTTGTGAACCTCGTCCTCCTTTAAATAACACCGTTGCAATACTTTTATTTATGCCACTAGTATCTAATGAATAATATCTTATTTTTTGTAATTTGTGGAAAATTTGGTTGATTGTACTTTTTATAAGATATTTTATAAGTACCAATGTTCTTATTTTTTGTAATGAACAATTGTATATTGAACCAAAAAAAAAATATGACCGTTTTTGTTCCCAAATAAACAAATTCACATTTGCATTTATAATGTAAGTTAAGATTTATACCAGTTAATATTGCAGTGTTTATTTTAGTCCATTCTCTCAATGTTTCTTTTTCCTACGTTACACTAAGTATAATGAGTAATGACTGAATGTAATTTATAAAAATAATGCTTGTTAAAAGATTTAAATCACTTTTTATTTTTTGTTTAGATATTTAACACAATACGTAAATAGTTTTCTTTTACATGCAGTGTACACTCAAAGACAAACATAAATCTAATTTAAATTAATTTAAACATCGTATACTGAACCATAAAATAAAATTGGATTAACTGAAAAACTGTTTAATTACTTTAAGTGCAGTTGTAAAATAAACAAAATATATTAACATTGTGGTGGCCACTAATGAGCGAACGGTTGAAGTAATATAAAGTACCTACTTAGATATTTATGGCATAGAATTACAAATTTAAACCCGTGATACACCATACTGTATTTAAATATAGTCAGTCTTCTGGACATAAAGTCTAATATAAAATGGCAACATGATATCATAGCTAATATCATAAATGTAAATGTGAATATGTTTGTTTGTTCCGCTTTCACACTTTAACTAATTGGTCATGTAATTTCGGACAAATGTTGTCCACAGACACCACGTCCAGGACAAAAAATAAAAATAGTTTAAAAAAATAAAATAAATAATAATATAAAAAAATTAAAAAAATAATAGTTTAAAAAAATAAAATAAATAATAGTTTAAAAAAACTAAATAACACTATTTATTAAAAATAGTAGAAAATAATTTAATAATTTTAATGTGAAAAAAGCGTGAGGTGCTTTCTAAGATATATATCTATTTATTTTTATTTCTTCAACTATTTTTTTCTAAATTATTGTATTGTCATCGGTCCTCGATAAGTGTGCAAAGTAACAAATCAATCCATCGTTTTGAAAGGGGTGAAAATCACGTTCAAATATTCCGTTACGTGGATACGTAGATTCATAGATACATAGATACATACCAAGCTAATAAAAGCGTGTTAAAAAGGACATAGGGTACCTTTCTTGGAGAAAAAAAGCATTTTGCCCGTGGGATACAAAATAGACAAAATCAAATTTAATTTGAACTTTACTGTATTTATACGATTTTACAATTTATATTTAATTAATTACCATCATTTGAATAGTATTCTAAATTTGATTATTATTGTATTATTCTATGTAACTACTACACTCATTTGTACACCTATACAGGTAGAACATGCTGGATTTAAAATTGTATAACATCAATGCTGCAATGTATCACACATGTTTAATGCAAATAAATATTTTCATTTCATTTCACACTTCGACTAAATCATGAATAAATAAATGACACTCACTCATATTCAAAATTTTACACCATCGTTCTTTATCATGTTCATGTATAGTGTGAAATGAAATGAAATGAAAATATTTATTTGCATTAAACATGTGTGATACATTGCAGCATTGATGTTATACACTTTTAAGTCCAGCATGTTCTACCTGTATAGGTGTACAAATGAGTGTAGTAGTTACATAGAATAATACAATAATAATCAAATTTAGAATACTATTCAAATGATGTTAATTAATTAAATATAAATTGTAAAATCGTATAAATACAGTAAAGTTCAAATTAAAATCAAAATCGAATTAAAATATAATCAAAATAAAAATAAAATCATTAACCACAAATAATTAATGTCAAGTATTATTAAAAGAAACGTACGCATATAGTAATATTATATTTCACAAAATGTTTAGAATTAATCAGTTAGAAAATCGTTTAAATTATAATAACACTTAGAAGTTAGTGAGCTCACTCTTTTCAGAGCGAACACATTCTCGACCTAAAAACGGCCAGGCTACATCTACGATTTATATATTTACGTAGTCAATCGTGAATTATTAAGATGGACAGTCGATTAAACGCTTTAATACCAGAGGAACAAATTATAAAACGAACTAATATCTCACTGGTACTTTTGATCTATTACTTGCACATCGCTTTTGTCATAGCGATGTACACACAGCGACGCATCAACGTAGACTGTTTAGACTTTGAACTATTAGAAGATGAACGCTGAGAATCGTGCGAGAGAGTGCGTTATATTTTTGTTACGCTCTATCCTTACTATTTACATCGACACCACTATGCACTGTCCCTTTCCGACAATTCTCTATTTTGTATGTAGCGTAGTTATGCGTATATAGGTGTCTAACTTGATGTGTAGCCGCGTGTACATGATTCCATTCGGATTGTATTCGAATGCACAACACTACCTATAGGTTACATGTGTGCTTACTCATTGTGCATGTGAAATAGGTACCATGTTATGCGTAAATATATTGGAGTATTATTTAAATACAAAATGCACATCAGTACTACTTTTGAAGCCTGAAAATCTTTACTGCAAGAACACAACACAAGAATTCTTGCTCTATTGTATTGTGAAGGTACTTGACTATTCATGTTGCATTGGTTTGTGGTGGATAAGGTTTAAATGTGGATTTCGAGGTATTTTACTGATAAAAATTAAAATGACTGAATTTACTGGTTTGCTTTTTTAATCTAGTAACTGAACGCCATTTTGCAAAGCGTTTCAACTAAAACCAAAACTAAAGCAATTCTGCATAAAATCTCCGTAATATTACAATGTACAGTCACCCAAACGATCATTATAAAAATTCCAACACTACTTAAAAAACCTGAACATATTTTAGTACTTATTTCTTTAAGTCTTTTCTTATTTAAGACAAGTTCTTATAGTGTCAGTACAGTCTTAAATTTGCCGATAATCTGCAATAAAATGAAAAGTTTGGAGATAAAGAAAGAAGTGCTACTTGTTCAAAGTTTTTATACTGACACCGAAGCTATAAAAAAGTGTTTTAACAACTGTTTAAACATGTCTAGTGTACGAAAGTTTTTAAATTGTAGGGTCGACATGTTTTATACGTATTTGAGAACGGTCTACAGAGTGTAGAAAAAAGTTGGAGCTGTTTAAGGATCGTGTAGCCACATACAAATACGTAAAAGAGTGGTTCACTTAAATGTGACAAAATAGAGACACTCACTCGTGCGTATAGATTGCTACTTATTTGGTGACGGTATGAATGAACCGGCTTTAAGCGAAAGGGCTAAGATAGTCAATAAATTATTTAAGGTACTAATTACTGAGACAAATTGCGGAAGAGTTGACTTATTTAAAAAGAACGTCAAAATTACCACAGCCTATCCAAAAGGTTAAACATGATAAAAACCATAGTGAGAATGTTAGGCCTAGTTGACAAATCTGTACGTCACGAAAGCTCAGCTAAGCTCACAACAGTCAATCCCTGATAACGGCCGCAGTAAGGCATTCAAAATGTAGTCGTGTGCCATATTTCCAAAATTCGTCCTTTTTAAATATTTATAGTCTTATTTCAGCCTGTATTGTCCCACTGCAGGGCAAAGGCCTGCCTCTCGCTTTTCCACATATCTCTGTTAAGCGCTAGTTTGCACCAGACTATCATGTAACTAAAATCTTACAAAAAATCCAGTACCTTTACCTTAACTAAGTAACAAACCTGGTCTTCATGGTCTTCAAAGAACATAAACATAAGTAAACTGTCTGAAGCTTTCAGAGGTTTTACCACGTTAATTTCATCGGACATTTTTCTTTGTGTCTATAACTAATTTGCCCTCATAAATTCAATTGATTTACTTGTATTATATAATAATTATAATACTATAAACCCTGTATATAAAATGCCCTCTTCTGGACACGAGCCTCTTCTCAGTGTGACATGGATAAGGCCTTAGTCCATCCTGCTGGCCCAAAGCGGGTCGGCTGACTTCACACATCTTTGAGAACATTATGGAGAACTCACATATATGTAGGTTTTCTTTCCTCACGATGTTTTCCTTCACCGTTAAAACGAGCGATAATTAAATAATTAATACGCAATATAACTTCGTCAAATCATAGGTGTGTGTTTTGGGGTGGTACTCGAAACGTCTGTTTCTCAGTCCAACGGTCTCCCATTAGTCTTTTGCCACTCATCATATTGCTTGCTTTTTACAAACTAAGCTAATCTAAGAAAATCAAGTCGTTGTTTCCTTCAAATTAACCTTAATCACGATAACATTGACTACAAACTTCCTGACAAATTAAACGGAAATAATTTTCTTTTCTTTCTTACAAACCGACAATTGCTCATTAATTTTTGAGCAGTTCAATCCCAAGCCTTTTTCTTTTTACATTGCCTGAGCTCTAACACTTCTCAACGGCTTGCTAGTGGGTAATGAATGGACGTTTCAGTGTTCGGAACGTAAGAAATGTAAAAAGTAAAAATACGTTTTGTGTTTTGAAACTAGTCTCATTTTCACCTTTAAAACCTATTACTGGCGAGTTCAATATAATTATGTGAGAATGTTCGAGGAAGGAAGAAAGAGAATAAAATACATGCAATTATGCAGTTGCATATTAAGGATTTTTAGATTAAAATTTTACTCGGCAATTTTCTTTCTAATTCGGAGACATCATCAGCGCCCACGGACATTGATGCTGGTATTTATATAATAAGAAAGATAAAATAAGTAATTACTTACATTCAATTGTAATCAGTTCATCTATCTGACAAGAAATTCGCTATAATATTATCTGCATTCTTTTAAGTAACATTATTTACAGAACATTAGCAGCAATGCTCAGTGGGGAGACCAACGGACTGCAATGCAGAGGGTCTCGGATTCGAACCCACGCCGCGCACCTCTGATTTTCGGAAGTTATATGACTTTTCGAAATTATGTGCGTATTGATTGACAATTATCGCCTGCTTCGTGCCTCGGAGAGCACGTTAAGCCGTCGGTCCCGGCTGCCATAAACATCTATGGCAGTCGTTATTGGGAAGTCAGTGCCCTATAATATCCTGACACTAATCTAGCCTTAGGGTATCGTTAGCCTTCGGGTTGCGGAGGTCAGATGGCAGCCGCTTCGCGTAAAAACTGATATCTAGTCAAATCCGGTTAGACTAGAAAAAGCCAACCTCAAGTGACTTGGAAATAATATAAACCAGAGCGAAGAAGATTTACAGAACATTTTAGTATTAAACCTATGACTTTTGTATTAAATGTAATAGGTATTGGTTAGGTACAGGGTCCATACACGACCGTAAATTATGACCGCACTTAACTGTTATACGTTGTATATCACCAAAGAGGTAGACAACAACCAAAATATCAAGCATACGGATCGCCTGGTGCGAAATGGCTACTACCCATGATCGATTGCTAATAGAGCATCCATACACGTATTGCTGACCCTAGAGAAAAGGAAAGAAAGATAGGATGAAAAGAGAAGAAACAGGAGTGGTGATATGTCAGCTTCTAGAGTTCTTACTTATCCGACGAGACGCAGTAACAGTGTTTGCTTTAGGTACATATACAATCTATCGATATGCCCCGAAGGGTTAGGCAAAATATAAGCTTATAGAACGTTTACTTATGATTGAACGCAGTCACTGTGTTTCAACAATTACACCGGTTACCTGTAAAATGGTATTACTTTCCTCAGCGAGTTTAATTAAGTGTACTACAAATCATTTACAAAGGCCAGTTTTCCGCTCAATCATTGCGCAATCGCTCTTGTCCGATCCAGGAATCAAACATAACAATCACTAGTAAACGCTGACACTTATACCAAAAGACCATTACGAGAACTACTAAAGTAAATCAAAGCTTACATCCATTTATTATATTTATTGCTTATCCAGTAATATTTCATGTGAGGCGTTCAGAAGATTTTTTCTGCCTGCCATCTTGGAAGATTAAAAACAATACAGTTCCCTTGGGCAGGAGGGACCATTAAACGAAGACAGCATGAGGTATTTTATGGGGCTATAACGGAGATCGTCACAGATCTTGCACGACTAGCCTTTTGGGGCATTCGCTTTGTATGGTCTAAAGTAGAAGAAAGAACGATGTTGTTTTCCAGAAGCTACTTCTGAAAAAATCAAAGAAGATAAAATAAAAGAGCTTATAAGTATTATGAAATTGAAGTATCGATATATGGATATTTACGCTTTATTGCGGTTTAACACAACTTTATACTATTAGAAAGTATTCAAAATTATTTGCAATTACACATGTTCTTAAAACAGTGAAATTGTAATTAACGTTGATAGACTTTAATAATTTCTAAATTAGAAAATAAATAGTGTAAGATAGAATAGTAGAAACGTTGTGATTGAAATCAATTGACGTAGAATAAAATAGGAAAACCTGTGTGACCTTGGTCCGACAGGATTAGCAATCTGCGAGACATACTTCTGGTGTTGCGAGTGATTGTTGCATTGATACTCGCCTATAACTAACCAAAACTTTGCTTAAAAAAACCTTCTGGTGTCACTGTAAGTCATTTTCTTTTTCAGAGCAGACAACTCCCGCTGTAGAAATAATTCCTGTGTAGCGGGGGTCCTCACAAACATTCAAACAACGGACACAAATAACGCCCAGACCCGAAACAACTGCTTGTGGATCACAAAATTTTTTGTCCCGTGTGGGTATCGAACCCACAACACTCGGCGCAGTGGCAGTGACGAGGTAACCACTAACACCACTACGCCACAGTCGCTGTAAGTGATACAAAATAAAATGATTAAGAATAGGGTAATCTGAAGGTGCGTGGTGGGTTCCTCTCTTCCCAATAATTTTATTACAATGGTCTTCCGCCAAGTAACGCCTACTCCGATTCAATAGTGATATAAAAGTTAATATTCGCCCATAAGTAACCTAGTCCGAAACACTCGTAAAAACAAAGGTTAAGTAAGGTATTAATAAACTTGACTCCAAATGGAATAAATTTAAACAACAAAATAATGGCATCAAGTCCAATATTGTATTACTAAATTTTGCCTGCGGATTCACTCACGTTAATATAGGTTATGTCAATAAATGGGCACGGCACGATCGTTGCAGTAAGGCCCGTTTTTGAGGAGTGAACCGACGCAAGTAATGATTGGCCACGGTTCCTGTGTCGCATAGGCCGGCAGGAGACGCCCGAATGTCATCATTGCGGCGACTGCCGCGATGTTGTTGTGGACACGGCGCTGCACACTTTGGCGGAATGCCCCGCATGGACAGCGTCTTGAGTTGATCGCGACAGTCGGACTGGTTGCCCTCTCGCTTCCGGCCGTGGTTCAGTCTATGGTCCGGAGTGAGAGATCGTGGAACGCCGTCGCCTCCTTCTGTGCGGCCTCGCCGTCCATGGTTATCTTGAGGAACACCGTGGTAGGTTTAGTCGGTATTACTGGGGTATCTTCTCCCCGGTGAGCCTGACATAACCTCTCCGTCGCCCTGCAGAGAGGTATGAGTAAAAGCATTCCACCAGGTAAAAAAAAGAAAGTTTATATCAATACTTTTCTATCCCTCGGGAACAGTACTTTTTTCTGGATGAAAGGTACCTGCATCCGCATATGTTATTTTCTGTACCCCTGATATCATGTATGTACAATTTCATGACGATCAGTGGAGTATTAAGGCGTAAATACATAAGTTTTTACGCTACTAGGCTCAAAGCTCAAGGCTCAAGGCTTAAGGTCACGCAAAGGGCGATGGAGAGAGGTTTGCTCGGGGTTTCCCTGCAGTATCAAATCAGAAATGAGGAGATCTGCAAGAAAACTAAAGTTGCCGACATAGCTCTCCAGATAGCCAAGATGAAGTAGCAGTGGGCAGGGCATGTAGCACGCAGAACCAATGGACGTTGGGGCAGAAAGGTCCTGGAGTGGCGGCCACGCACCGGAACACGCAGCAGGGTGGACCGACGACCTGGTAAGGGTCGCGGGAAGCTGTTGGATGCGAGTTGCCCAAGACCGGTCTGTGTGGAAAACCATGGAGGAGGCCTATGTCCAGCAGTAGGCATCTTCTGGCTGAGACGATAATTAAAAAAACATTATTTATTATTTTTTGTAATCCTTTATTGTATACAACATCGTTATTAGAGAATCTAGTATTCTCATACAAAAGCTATACATTTTAGAATATTTACTTATTACGACGTTATAACCCTCTTCTAAGTTTTATGAATATGGCCGTAAGGCTACTGCATAACATCAAAGAGCTGTTAAATTAAGCTACACTCTTAATAACCGCTTGTACCACACTTAAGCAGGCGTCTTAAAATCGTGTCCAAGACAGCACTAACGTTGCCAATAAAAATAACTACGGCCTTGACCCCTTATCTTTACGACCCACACACCCCCGCACTTTTCAGCCAGCGGAATGATCTGTAACTCTAAAAATAAATGTCGTATCAAATATGTGACTAAACCTGTAATAAAAGTAGCTTCTTCGAGATTATTAGCTGTGTTCTGTGGAGAATTCTTTGCTACCGTGGTTTCATAGCATAAGTTTGTGGTCGAGAATATCATATCTAGAACCATGATATTCTTTAAAGACTGATTTTCCAGTCCAGTAAAAATAGTCATAAGAAAGATTAGTCCTTTAAGGTTTAAGGTCTCTGCTACCCGTCTTTATACTTGCCGTCTGTAAATGATACATACTCGTGGATATATTGGATTTGTCAATCGACATATAAAACTATTTTTATTGGAAACGTGTAAATTTTTAGATTAAATCACAACACTGTGGTATAACGTGAATAGAGACAGGTTGTAATTAAAATGTCACTAAAAATATATGTTTTTGGATGTTGACCTTTTATAGTCAGGATGTAATATATTTTTTTGACAGAGAAGATTTAAATACTTAATATACAGTCTTTATAGGTTTTACTCGCGGCTTTGCCGTGAACCCCATGGAAACACGTACCATGATAATAGGTAGTCTATGTCCTTTTATAAATCTTTCATCTTCGATCACTCGCACTAAAACTAACTCAGCCTGTCTAAAAATGATATGGTACTAATTTTGTTGCCTCTAAATATGCGTAGATGTTAAGAAGACACAGCAGGATACCCAGCCTAGAGTTTTTTTCCAAGGAGAGCAGCCCAAAGGGAGAAGTACCTCTACCTAACAAAAGATCACAGCTAAACAAACTTCACATGTGTTACAGTAAAGTACAGGCACTTTCAGAAGAGGATGTGCTGTTATCAGAGTCTGATAAGCTCTGTCGGTCGGTAATCCAGAGTAAAAAATCTGGTGTAGCATACGACCATGGGCTGTGGTAACGGCTTACCATCAGGAGGAATGAACTGCCTGCTTCGGTGTTTCCTGAGCGCTATGATATGTCCTTCTTCAAACGAGGTTTAAAGAGAGTTCTTCTTTCACGGTAGGCAGTGGCTTTGCTGTGTCCTGACATTGCTGAAGTCCACGAGCAGTGGTTACGACTTTCCATCAGGTGGGCCACTTGCTCGTATGGCCACCAAAGGCAATGAAAAAAAAAGAAAAGCCACGCCTTACCTTTATTAGCTATTATTGTATGAAAACCGGCCAAGTGTGTGTCGGACTCACACACCGAGAGTTCCGTGAAAATAATCTGCATATAATGATAATAATTGCTACCTAATGTAACAAACAATAATTCACGATTACCTCTTTTTAACTTCGCTATAAAACATTGCTTTTTGTAAAAAATTATGATAATAAGTCAACGAGATAAGTTTTGATTCCCTTAGGAGGGTCAAAATATGAGATATTAACGGCAGTTTCTTTTGATTGCGTTGACTTAGAAGTTTGATTTTATCACAATTCTAAGTTATTGCAAATCTGAATATATTATATTAAGTTTAACTTGATACCTCCACGTGTTTCTGATAAAACGGGTCTTGATAGACAGACAATGAAATAATCCTACAAAGGTACTTGTTTTTCTTTTGTGGTACGGAACACCAAAAAAGAACTAAAACAAAGGACTATACACCTCTGACTGATCCTTTGAACATATACAAGCGTAATACTAAATTAAACCTTAAACTGTATAACATTTCCCAGAAGTCGTTAAACCCAAACACGTTTAGAACCTTTAGAACATCTACAAATTACGCCACACACAATTCTAGCACAACGGAATTTCAACAGTATAATATCAAGCAAAATTACAATGAGGAATAAGCACATTACTTAGCAACAAGCCTGCGAACATGATCATTAGATTAAAACAAAAGATCTACCCGCATCATAACAGACGATGTCTCTTTCATATAGAGATTGAGCGATAGAGCCTTTGAGGCCTACATAACTGGGTACGTTTTGCAGCGCGTAGTAACTAGTGATTCGTCATCATTTCAACGTGACTTCATAAAAACTTTCATGTCTGGTATAAAGATTTTGGATTTTAAAGCGGTTGAAGCGCTTTAGAAATGCTTTTCCTTCAAAAGACAGTTTAATTTATCTTGTTACAGAAATATGGTATTATATTTAGACAGGCGGTCACAGTTAAGTTGATAAAATCAACACTTTTTGTTTTATACAAATATTAAATATACATTTACCACAACAATGAAAGTGTTTACAATTATTCCGTGTAAAAATTTAAAATAATTAATATTTTCGCCTACAAAATTACGTAAATTTGCACGAAAAATGCAAACACGTAAGCTCGTGTTACGTGATTTTAGATTATAATAGTAGAAATCTATCCTATTTTACAGCTTAAGCGAAACATAAATAGTTCGGGCACGCCACGATCGTGGCGGTAAGTCCCGTGTTTGAGGAGTGGCTGGAGAGGCGGCATGGCGCCCTCACCTTCCGGCTGACACAGGTTCTGACTGGAAACGGTTGTTTTGGCCAGTTCCTGTGTCGTATACGCCGGCAAGAGACGCCCGGTTGTCACCACTGCGGCGACTGCCGCGACGTTGTTGAGGACACGGCGCTGCACACTTTGGCGGTTTGCCCCGCCTGGGCATCGCAGCGCCGTGAATTGATCGCGGCAGTCGGATCGGTTAACCTCTCGCTCCCGGCCGTAGTTGAGTCTATGGTCCGGAGTGAGAGGTCGTGGAACGCCGTCGCCTCCTTCTGTGAGGAAGTGATTTCCGTCAAGGAGGCGGCGGAGCGGGAGAGTGAGCGTTTAAACCTCTCCCCAACCGCAGAACCGGGCGCCGGAGGGCGCGAGATGCCCGCCATCCATTCAGCACCAGGTCACAGAGGCGGCGTGCGTGTTCCCACGCGCGCCTCTGTGTCGAGTCCGTCTCCCCTCCAGGGGGGAAGCAGTAGGGTTTTTATAGTGTGAAGTAGTGCCTATTTTGGGTAGGTCTTTCGTGTAGAGGCCTGCCGTTTCATACGGCGGGGTCGCAACCGTATGCGAAAGTGATTCGCGCGGCCCCGTCGATAGTGGTTTTGTCGAGGAACACCGTAGTAGGTTTAGTCGGTATTCCGGGAGGTACATTATCTTTTCAACATCTTTATTTTACCCCGGCGAGTCCGACATAATCCCTCCGCCCGCCCCCGCGGAGGGATATGCGTCATTGCATTCCCCCACGAAAAAAGAAAAAAAAAAAGAAAAAATAAAAAAAAACAAATAGTTATATTACAATTTGTCCGTCCCAAATATTTAAGTAATTGGTTGACAATAAAGATGTATATTTATCAAAAAAGCACTTTATATCCTCCATACAATTTTACTATGGCTTGATTTGAATATCGAGCTCTGTCATTCAGTCCAACCGCGTCTTACGCTCGGCGCAGTCTTAAAGCTCTTTATGAGCTTGTGGGGGAAAGTACTGGCAGCTTACAATAATTTAAAATTATTACTCATTAAAAATATAATAATTCTTATTTCAAAAATTGGTCTTTGCAACGCATATAACCGGACTGATGACTTACTATTAGTCCGGTTATACACTTTCGATTACAATATCTGGAGAACATTGAAAATAAGGGATGAAAAGAAAGAAATTGTAGAGCTATGCTAGCTGTGTGAGCCACCGGCATTCATACTCATCGAGTGACACTCAGAAAAAGCACTACTATTCCCACGTCGGGTTTCTATGGAGCCAGTTCATTAGATAACTTAGGCTTAATCTCAAAAAGCACAATCTAAAACCAACATAACAAAGATTAAATAATAAAAAGCGCTTACCGCTTGAACTGCATTAGGCAGTCTGATGTCGTCACTCGCAAAGGCATCGTTTCACGTAGTAATGAATAGCTCCAATTAGTGAGAGACTGCCGTTTCAACGACACTCATACCGCGCAGCACATTTACAGCCGACACGACACCGGCAAATACAAAAATGGATGCGTCTGACTCATGCGAATGTACGCTATGCAGATATAACTACTCTGTATTGTAAAGCCTTTTGGAATGTAGCATCTGTACTTATAGCAAGTCTGTTTCATTTAAAAATAGAATGGTTTACGCGTTGGAAAACTTCTAAGTAATTACTGTTAAACTAGTCCTAATACGTAGTTTCAACGACTACGCATATCAAAAATAAATATATAGATGACTTGTTAAAAACCTGGTTGTTAGCGATGTTGATTGAGAAGAGTGGAAACTATTCAACAATACAACTTAAAATCACCTTGCTCTGAGCGACGCGACGATCGTGGATCATTCGACAACACATACGCAAATTTATGACATGGGATCGATGATTGGCTGCGTATTGATATAAAAAGCTTTATTCGAATAATAGACAGCCTGTCTGTGTATGAAAATTTAGCAAAAGGAGTTCCTCTTGCAAATTTTTCATACACAGACAGGCTGCCTGCCTGTAGGCAATGATTGCTTTATTTACTTCTTTAAAAAATATCACACTGATTATTTACAAAATGTTTCATTTCCGTGAACTGTGATAAATACTTTGAAATTTGATAGTAGAGACAATTATTATATAAGAAAATGATGCACATTACAAATTCTCACATTTAATAATATAATAATATACTATCACATACACACAACACCATCTAGCCCAAACTAAGCAGATCTTGTACTATGGGTACAAGACAAACATCCATGTTCATGCACACAAATGTTTGACTTGTGCGGGAATCGAACCCGCGACCTTACGCGTGGCAATCGGTTAAACTAACCACTACGCCACCGAGGCCGAATTCTTTTTAGCCTACAATACTTTACGTAACTGGAAATTGTTTCCAGCACATTAAAATAGGTAAGAGACGCCACGCCGTCCAATATAGACGTTACCGAAATCAATTAATCAGCGTTACGAAAATAATTTTCCCCTTAATTTCATCCGTAAATTTAAACTTCGTTACAGCGCGACTATTTCTCACCATTTCCGTCGGCCATTAGAATTTTTCTTAACAAAAGTCATTAAAAGTTAAAAAATACGGGTGCTGATCATTTAGTTATTTACTTTGACGGTTATTTCTTAACTTTTGGTTTTTAATAAATCTCTTTAGAGACCACCACGGTTTTGTTAAAAGTTGTTACAAAACTTCAGCTATCAGATAATATTAGTTCTTTTCCCATAAAATTGCTGCTTTTTCCTATATATAATTTTGTGACGCCTACTATTACCTATTGTAAATTTATTTTGGGAATCTATTTATATTTTGTATTAAGACTACGAAAAGAATGCGACAGTAAGTGTGATTGGTGATGATTGGTGGTCATATATTGGATCCCGAGGAACGCCGAAATAACGCTTTCAAAATGTCACTGATGATCAAAGATTTTAATACAGAAAATATAATATTATCTTACGTTTACGCAAATGACAAACAAGAAACACTTCTTATCATTATTTTAAACTATAAGGCGCCGAACATATTGCTCCAGTGGTCTGCGTTCTGCGGTCGAGTTCCTCTCAGTTTCTCTTTGACCGCCGCGGTCTGACTGCTTTTATGTGTGTACGATTCATATACATCACAGTGAACGCGGAACGCAGAACTCGGAACTCTGACCGCCGACCACCCACAGTGTGGCCAGTGCCTTCCACTATTAGTATTTAAGTATTCTTCTAAATATAAATATATAACGTAATAGTTGTAAAATTAATTAAAGATAGTATTTTTAGATAAACCACAATAAAATCTAGGCATAGTAAATAAATTGTAACATAAAATATATTAGAAGCCGAATATAAACTAAATTCATTTTTTGACGCTTAAACTTAATTTCTTTTATTTATTTTTGTCACTGATATGAACCTTCAGCATGCCTAGTGGTAAAATATAGCTAAATATGTTGATATTTTTATTTATTACACCATATAGTTACATATTATCGCTTGTTTTAACAGTGAAGGAAAACATCACGAGGAAACCTGCATGTCTGAAAGTTCTCCATAATTTTATATAAGATATGTGAAGTCTGCCAACCCGCACTTTTTTTTCTTACTTGGGGGAATGCATTGACGCAAACCCGTCCACGGGGGGCGGGCTAAGGGGGTTATGTCGGCTCACCGGGGTAAAGAAAGATGTTGAAATGATGATATTAGACCTCCTGAAATACCGACTAAACCTACCACGGTGTTCCTCGACAGAACCGCAATCGGCGGGGCCGCGCGAATCACTTGCACATGCGGTCGCGACCCCGCCGATGCCTACCCGGCCAGCGTGGGAGACTATGGTCTAACCCTTCTTACACTGAAAAGAGGTCCGTGCCCAGCAGTGCGACAGTTTAATACAGGGCTGATATTATTATTATTATTATATACTATAACCCATATTTGCAAAATATATCTTTATCTTCATTCATTGGATGTAAACTGATTTGAATTTTATGTTTACCATCTTTCCAGATTCGTTGCTTACCATAATAGAAAGTACAACTTCTTAACGATCTACTATTTAAGACTAAAAAAATAGCTGGAGAGACATTACAGCAATAAGTAACTGCCTACCCCTCCGGGGTTAAAATATAGGTGTGGCTCTATAAATCTACAGTTATATACATATATGTATCTAAGTGACAAAATAAGTTACTCACTAATATTAACAATGCTTCAAAGTATTCAACATTCTAGTAATATCAGAGTTTGCTCCGAAACACTACACTATTCAGAAATTATACACAAATAACTATTGAACTACAATCTTCATGAAATTGAACTGCTTCGTGTAGCTTTAGAGAGAACCAAAACTTTCAACTGTTCTCCCATTCCAATCAATGGATACACTACGTATACGATATCGATAGCTTAAATATACATACGCACAAGCTTTTGCCCTCGGCTTCGTTTGAGATCAATATTTTTTTTTCTAGATGACATGTAGGTACTTACCTTGACAAAGAATATGTGAAATTTCACGATGATCAGTCGAGTAATGAAGGTGTGAAAGGACATATTTCTTTTTTTTATGAGATAGGAGGCAAGCGTGTCAACGAATCGCCTGATGGTAAGCGATTACCGCCGCTCATAGACACCTGCAACACCAAAGGAGTTGTAAATGCGTTGTCGGCCTTTTAAAAAGCAGTACACTCCTTTATTGAAGGTTTGTAGGTCGTATTATTTTAGGTGTATTACATCTCTGTCTACCCCTGTTTTATATACTCTAAGATCAGCAACGCGAATGTAATACCCTTGGCAATGGTAGGCAACATAAACTTCTTCTTTATTATAATAAACAAACAAACTGACATTCGCATTCATAATATTATTTAGAGTTATATGCAATTAGCTTTGGTACGCGGCTACCCGCACATGACAACCTTACGACGGTGCTCGAAACTTTGGAGTCGTGCGTTGACCTGTTGGTTATCACCAATAAGTCTCCTGGGCTTTCGCTCAATTGACTCCAAGGCCTCTAGCTGATATTTTGTGGACCCATCTCAGAGGTGAGAACAGTACTCCATGCAAGTTCGAACCTGTGCTTGGTACAAATTAAGCAAATGTTTAGTCATGAAATACTGCCTCACCTTCCTAATATTTAATAATTATACAGAGTTCGTTTTCTCCATAGACTATAGCATAATAATAATAATAATATAATATTCTTTCACATACACACAACATCATCTAGTCCAAACTAAGCAGAGTTTGTACTATGGGTACTAGACAATGGATAAACATACATATATACTTTGTTTTTGTAAATACATACATATTATACATAGAAACACCCAGAACAAGACAAACATCCATGTTCATGCACACAAATGTTTGACTTGTGCGGGAATCGAACCCGCGACCTCAGGCGTGGCAGTCGGTTACACTAACCACTACGCCATCGAGGTATAATAAGATACCTACCATCGGTGAAAACTATTTTTTATATTTATGACACTAAGGTCTTGTATTACCACCTCCAGATAGAATTTATCTATAAGATAAAAGTCTCATTATCTCTCTTCTTTAACCCAACAAGAGTGAGACAGCATGCGATTTATCTTTCGGATAACGTTTACTTGTTAGTTGTAGAAACGACCATAAGTCTAGTTGACAACTGTATTACGAACAGTTCTTATTACCAGAATGTCTGCACGGATGCACGAAGGGCTTAGTGGTTTAAGTGACCGTCTTGCCACTGCCTTTGCGCAGAATTCGTGGGTTCGAATCCTACATGCGACAAAACTCTGTGAGATCCACAAATGCTTGTTCCGAGTCTGGGTGTTCTCTGTGTCCGTTGTTTGAATGTTTGTAAAAGTTCCTCGACGCAGGGATTATTCCTAGTGCAACACTTGTTCTTTTTAATAAAGAAATAAAAAAGAAAGAATACTATAATCACTAGAATTGTCGTCAGATCATTTATTTAATATTTATTATAAAATTCAAAAGCAATAATAAAGTTTAGCAGGCCTTTCAAGTTTCATATTGTGTTTCTCAAGTAATTAATGTTTACAGAAAATCAATTTGATTTTCTTTGAATACAAACACTTTTCCATTTGTAAAGGTATTTCCTGTTTATGATTAAAATGAGGCATTAATTTATATTTATTTTAGCAGCGGGAGCACCGTTCAACTGCCACAGAAAGATCTCTAGTTCGATCCTAATTATTTAGATTTGGAAGTTATATGCATATTAATTGGTTATTATCGCCCGCTTTAACAGTAAAAAAAAACATCGTGAGAAAACCTACGTGTTTACGAGTTCTCTATAATTTTCTCGAAGATATTTATGCAAGTAATCTGCCTACCCGCACTGAGCCTGTGTGGCTGGGCTGTAGGCTACGGCCTAATCCTACTTACATTGAGACGAAGCCTATGCCCAGAAGTGGGACAGTCTATTTATATACAGGGCTGATATAAGGAGATATTAAGAATTTATTCAATAACTTTTTTTACTCTTAATTTAGACATTTTCACAATTTATTTTGCTGTAGCAACATCAGCTTAACTTAGCCGTGTTATGTGAAACATATGTAAATATTAATACTTAGTGAAAATACATTTAAAATGAAATAAGAAGAACCAAGATGATTCAAACATAAGTAATGAATCCCGAGAAAATAGATTGAACTTCCGTATTTCTCCGCTAACATCCGTGCAAACTAATAAGTAAAGAAAATAAACGAAATCGACATAACAAATGCCTCGTTTGGTCCAATGGTATAAGGTTGCGAGCGATCGTGTGGTCATGGGTTTCATTCTCGAGTCGAGCATAGTATTACTAAGCTTTTTGTTACAATGGTCTCAGGAGTAGCACGAAATAGTAACCATAGACACCAGAAACGTTAAAATATAGTTGGTGATGTATGAATACACCTTCGCCTACCATATCAGTGATACAAAGGCGCATATGCCTTAATGGCGCAGCTGGAATGTAGGTGACAGTACTGTATGAGGTTTTGGGTTCGATTTTTGGGTTGGGCAAAGTCAAAACATATTGCAAGCTAAACTAAACGAATCCAGTTTTTTGTCGGGATTTTCTTGGTAGCAGCACGGAGTCTAGAACTATGGTATACAGCAATAGGCTAAAACGAAAGCTAGCAAAATGTGCTTAAAATATACCTTAGGCTACAATTTTAGGAATGGGCGTGAGACTATGTATGCGTACACTATTCATAACATTGTTACATTAAAATCACAGAAACTTAAAGCCTTACCTGCCTACACATAAAACATTTCAGATGAACCTTATAAATAAATTGTACCACATTGTATTATAACTGTACTCCACAGCCATCGGACCCAAGCCCAGAAAGCCTCGCGCAAACACTTCAGGAAGAAAATTGCTCTGACGTCTAGAGACTGGCATAAATTCATAGCTTTACATCATCATTTAAAAAAGAGAAAACGCCGACGACAAGACAAGTTCAACGCAAACAAAAAGAATCCTTATTCTCGACGTATTAAGTCCTATTATCGCGTGTAAAAACTTCTTGTAACAGATCAACTTTAGTCGGTACAGTACAAAGTTGGTAGCAATAATAAATATATTTCAGTAATTTTTTCAAGGGAATAAATTGAGTGTAGGAAACTTTTGGATGGGATCGTTAAAATTATTAGGAAAAATGTGTTAAGTCTCGTTTCTATTCAGCGCTTGAACGGCGAATAAGAGTAATAATTCGTGTCGGTTAGAAAACTTGGCTGTATGAATACCGCAATGGAGTAATTACCCTAACTATTATACCGAAAGTTTTTACTTGAATGTGTCATGAAGAGTAACGTTTTATACATAATTGCATGTGAATGCAGTTGTGGAAAATAGTCATACCTGGTACGACTCAATTAATATATAACTGAGTCGTACCAGGAATGACCATTTGTAAAAATTACATTATTAATTTGTGCTACTGCTCGGCAAAAGCTTCTGACTTCCAAATTACTCTGTTGGTGGATCCCGTTCAAAGGCGTAAGGTTAGTCTGCAAATTAAAAGTCGTTCAACAAGCTACGGAACAAGGCATGTTTGGAGTTTCTTTAAGGGACAAACTCAACTAAGCAACATAGCTCACAGAATAGTGAGCTCGAGTGACAATGGTCTGACCATATCTGCCAACCACGCAAGTAGCTCGTGTGTTTCAGTCACGCATGTAGCCCAAGCAAGTAGCCTGTGCATGTAGCCTGCACTCACTACTGTATTATTTACTAGCATTATAAAACAGACATATTACATATCTATTTCTTTGTGGCAGCTGTCTTTATCTTGCATTTTACGTCGCAACATTTGTTGTTCTTACTTGTAGCATAAAATTTCTTCTAAATATTTATGATGTTTCTTCCTTTTTTTGCTTTTCTTACACAATTGGGGCTCAACTAGATTTCTAATTTATCATTCCTATAATTCTTATAATATTATATTCTTATTTTATAACTTAATTAACATGTCCAATGTTAATACATTTGTATGTATTTAAATATTTTTACTTTGTCTTTAAATATTCGATCCTCATTCGAATAACAAATTATCAGTTGTTCCTGATAATAAACGAGTAGTTACTCCACATCGAAATCGTAATAGTTCATTCAATATTCGAATCATTCGACATTTTATTTGATAACAATCGCGTATACGATATTCGCCATTCTCGGTATTATTATTATATTCCAAGTCAGTGAAACAAAATTTATCTATTTGTCAATACCTCGTACACCCTACCACGAATAATAGTTTCTCCTGACACTTGACTAGCTTGAAACATTACAACTACAAGTATGTTTATTCTCAGGACTCTGTTTGCTATGCTATCCAAACGAAGACGGATGAAGTGCGACATCTTGAAATCTTGTATTTCAACACAGATCTAAAATGCTCAAATATTTGTCCCGAGAATTACATAGCAAGTTGAAATTTGTACAAAACATTTTAAGGACTGATATTTGATGTTACGCTGTTGTTGTTGTTGATAATGAATATAGAATAATGAAAACAATTACATATAGCAAAATATGCCAAAACTAAAATATACGATAATTATCGGAACGATTGTCACCGAAAAAAATAAAATGATTTGATAATTGTATCTTTCCACATTAGAATGCTAATTTATGCTTTACTGAATTATTATCGTAATATTATCAGCCCTGTATTAAACTGAGCAACTGCTGGGCACGGGCCGCTTCTCAGTGTGAGAAGGGTCAGGCCATAGTCCGTCACGCTGGCCCAGTGCGGGTTGGCAGACTTCACATATTATCTTCAAGAACATTATGGAGAACTTTCAGAGATTCAGTTTTACCCACGATGTTTTCCTTTTCTTCCTTCACTTTGTTTTCGCTGTTAAAGCAAGCGATAATAAACTATTTAAAACGCACATAAGTTTTAAAAGTCAGAGATGCGCATCTTGGGTTTGAACCCGAGATCTCTGTGTGGCAGTCCAACGGTCACCCAGAGGACTACCGTTTAATAATATATATTCGAATCATAATTCGACGACACAGTGATAGAAGCGCGAAGCTTCCTACATTTTTGTTTTTGTGCTGTACCTTTCTTCTTATATTATACGAAGCCTAAAACCATACCTAGCGAAAAGCGGACAATTCGCTTAACCTGCTCAGCTCTTTGGGATATAGTAAACATAATTTACATCATATCTACAAGAACTAAAAATTACACTACCTACCTACTAAACAAAACTAAAAAATGAACTGCCGTTGCACCAAATAACAAAGCTACATTATTTACCACGTTTTAAACTCCCTTATAAAAAGCCTCGCTCGTCAAATTCGCAATAAAGCAAAATTACAACAAACAGAAAGAGTACTGCTAAAAAAAGAAGTCGAATTTAACAAACCCAACACATTAGGCCCAGAGGTTAACGTTTCCACCCTTATAACTAGCTCGGAGTCTATTCCTGCCCTTACTTTTGAAATTATAACGACCCTGTACCGCACTCATCGTGGTTTTACATCCTCTCCGACTTTAACAGGTACATCCGTGACCATTTCACGTTTTGTAGTACAGCTAAAAAAACCTTTAAAACATTCACGTCAATGTATATTGCGTATGACTAACTTTGCAGTGTGTCTGAGGGTTTTTGGTGGATGAAACTGACCGCAGGCCTCATTACATCGTCAGCAAATAGTTGGCAGAAGGCGTTGTCAGATATATTCTACAACATGCCTGTTAAACATTGTTCTAATGATTCTGTATTATGTACATAAGGGGTTTTATGATAATTGTAACGATTCCCTTATCTTTGGATACTTAGTAGTAGAGAGATTGCTTAGGATTGTGAGGAAATTTTCGAGTGGTTGAAGGTAGAACTATTAAAATGCTATTGTATTAAGGTCACTGCCAGTGCATATTAGGCTTTTGAATCAGGTACGTGAACTCTTCATAGTTATACCCATATACGGTTTCACGACTGAAAAAATTAATAGTTACATAGTACGAAGGCTACATTCCTAACAGGGTATACAGAGATGTATTGCTACCATATTTTGCCAGCTATGTTTTAAAGTTTAATGAGCCTATAAACATCTACTAGGTACGGGAAAATTTCTTGACACAATATCTATCTAATATTATAAAGCTGAAGAGTTTGTTTGTTTGCTTGAACGCGCTAATCTCAGGAACTACTGGTTCGAATTGAAAAATTATTTTAGTGTTAGATAGCCCATTTATCGAGGAAGGCTATAGGCTATATAACATCATGCTACGACCAATAGGACCGGAGCAGAAATCTAAAATGTTGCAAGAACGAAAAATATTTCTTATGTGAAGCAGGCGAAGTTGCGCGAGTCAGCTAGTAGTTTATATAGCCTGGATAATGCAACATATTACTTTGGAGAGTCGAATCCGAGATCTTATGCAGTCGCATTCACTATCGCTGCGCTACAGACAGCCGTTTTATCTGTTTGTTTATCGTTTTGGTACAATTTATTAATTTAATTTAAGGTTTTTTAAATACCTCTAGACCTCTTGAATTATAGCCGATTCTACGACAGCAAAAAAAATTATGTTTGTATATAAAAAAATGCGTCCGTATGTTTGTGTCCGCTAAACTCAAACAGTGATCAATGGATTGACGTTATTTTTTGCATATCTATAAAATAATGATTTTATATACTTTTTATCCCGAAGTTCCTTCAGAAACATGGCAATAAAAATATATGGCTAAGTAACAGGAAGTGTCCGGATAGCTAATAGTAATTATAAACTTATGAAAGAAACGAGCTTGTTCTTACAGATAGCGTCGAGGAATTTATAATGAAGTCTACTTTAATTACATTCAAAGAACAAAGCGCGAAACAATGCTTTATTAAGCAATGTAACATTATAATTTATTATAGAGATCTGTGTAAAGCTACTGTGGGAAAACATTAGGTATTTATGTATAATTAGATTCGCTTGAGTGAATGTAGGTTATGCCAATTTCTATCCCTCTTCTCGCACTCACTGATCGGTAAACGATTAGCGAGGTTAAGCAACGTTGGGTGCGGTCAGTGTATAGATGGGTGACCGCTTAGTGGTATTTCATCTGAGCGTCTTCGTGCTTCGGTGGGCACGTAAAAAGTCGGTCCCGGTTGTTGTCAAATTGACAGCAGCCGTTAAGCCACGTCGGGCGCCACGTACGCCCGTACGTGCCTTGAACAACTCTTGACAACAGGTTGGCCACTAACCACACGAAAAGAAGAAGAACTTATTTTGGATGAAAGGTACGCTATATCCTTTTCTGTACCCGTGATAACGTATATGCCAAATTTTATTCCGTCGATTGGTTAAGGTGTGAAAGCTTAACGAAGAAATAAATAAGCAAACTCACATTCGCATTTATAATACTAATAACTTTTAAACTTTCGCATTGCATGATATAGATAATACGTAACTGGTATTATCTTATCTTATCTTGTGTGGGGGCCAGTCAGTACAGACCGGCGATACTTCGACCCAGTGGGAACGGGTATTAACGCGATTATGCATAATGTTTACCTTTTTTATGCCTGATATTTCGACCAGGTTACACCGGCCGTGGTCACAAGCTGACTGTGACCAAGGCCGGTGTAACCTGGTTATAATATTATAAGCAAAACTCCCACTTATTTTGTTAAACTACCTACTAGTGACTATAAAAGGAAGTGTATTTTTATATCGAGCCCATTTGCTTGTGAGCAGTCATAACGGTTGGAGTTCTGTACGTTCGGCGGCGTGAGTCATTTTATGGTTATTTTCTTAAATTCAGTGCGGTATCAATCACTATTGTGTGTAATTAGAACTAATAAACCTATAGCTTAAGTTATTTGTTAATTGGTGAAAAATATAAAAGCATTGTGTTCTTGACTTGTATTTTTTTTAAAGTTATTTTCACTTCTAACCTAAAATCAGAAGTGGGATAAAGGACTTCTTCCACCCACATGCAGTGAAAACAGTCTAGAATTTTGTTGTTAATCAAATGGTGATTGATCTACCCACTTGATTGTTTTCTTTATTGTGTTCAAGTGCTGTATAAGTGTAAGTGTTTAAATAAAAATAAAAATGGGACGATCCAGATCACGTAGCCGTGTACGAGAGTTATCTAGACGTAGATCGCGTGATAGGCAACAACATAGACATCGCGGTAGGCACGCCTCGCGTGGTAAGTCTCGTAGACGTAGTCCTAGCAGCCAGGAACGGCGTCGTGATCTGTGTAATGGCTCACGTTGCTTGACGCGGTCCGACTCAAGTGATGATGATAGGCACGGTTCTCGCGATAAGACTAGGCGTCGTCCGCGTAATAAAAATAGACATAGGTCGCGTAGTGATTCCAACGTTTCATCGCGGGGTCGTTCTCGGAGTCACACTCGTGTAAGGTCATGTTCTCGCTCTCGTAACGCGAAGCATTATGTGCATAAGGCCCGGTCGCCTGTCACAAGAACGCCAAGCCCTGTTCGGTCAGGCACGTTACAGGTAGACTGTTCGGCGACCTCTGAGGCATCTACCCTCGCACATGCTTTAATGCAAGCTATTAAAACCATACAACCTGTGAGATCACAGCACTACTTCGTTTCTCATTTCGACCCATCTTTAAACAACATCGAAGTATGGTGCGAGGAAGTAGATCGCGCCAAAGACGCCAACGGGTGGGGCGATCAGGAGTGTCTGTCACGTGTAGGTTCCTGTCTAAAGGGTGATGCCAAGGTATGGCTAAGTGAGTGGGTTACCAATGACCGGACGTGGTCTAACTTTAAACGAGAATTTAAATCTTTATGCCCTACTAAGTTGGACTATGCAAACATTTTGTTTGACGCTATGAATGCGACGTCAGATAAATATCCCACATACGCAGAATATGCACGTCGCACCTTGTTACGTTTGAGGATAGTTCAGGGACTAAGTGACGACTTGAGAACACTCATTGTCATTCGTGGTATAGATAACCCTCAAATTCGTGCGACCGCAGCCAATGCAGATTTATCGCCTGAAAGCATTGTCTCGTTTCTATCGATTTATAAGAAACCTAATAAAGGAAAGAGTGACACCTCTGTTGTTTCTAAGAACTCAACGTCACACAAACCTACCATTCGTATAGGTCCTAAATGTTTTAATTGTAACCAACGCGGACATATAAGTCGTAACTGCAAACGGTCAAAGGCAGATGCGACTCCCAACAAGCAAACAGTAGCTAGCGACTCGTGCACGTTCTGTAGAAAGCGAGGACACACCGAGGATACCTGTTTCGCGAAGGCGCGTTCAGAAACTCGTAACCCGCGTAATGTTAACCTTTGCTCTAGTCAAGTGAAGCCCACTCAAGGTAACGACGTAGTCAGCGCTGTCGTAGATGGTGTACCAGTAGATGTACTCATTGATAGCGGGGCCCTCGATGTATCTCTCATTTCTTCGGATGTCTTAAAATATATTCCATGCCAACCAAAACCTAAACGTTGCATATTAAAAGGCATAAGTGATAAAGAGTTAGTCTGTACATCTTATGTGACCACTACAGTAGAGTTTAGCGATATATCGGTTGAAGTCGATTTAGTAGTGGTTCCTTCATCTTATATGAACACTCCAATAATTATAGGTACGGACGTTCTTAACCGTGACGGTATAACTTTTGTGCGAACAAAAGATAGGCAAAACCTTACGCACTCCAATAACGCTCGAATTGTTAATACCCTGCAATCAATTGACCAACTTAAGATAAATACGCCTCTTCAGGGTGAAGAGTTAGAAGCTCTTAGGTCAGTTATAAAAGACTTCACTGATTTTTTGATTTCTGGCACTGCCAATACTACTGTTAAGACGGGCGAGATGGAAATCAAGCTCACTAGTTCGATACCAGTAGTATACAGACCTTACAAGCTTTCTCATCAGGAAAAACTCAAGGTAAGGGAAATAACTAGAGATCTTCTGGACAAGGGTATAATAAGGCGCTCTAAATCAGCTTATGCGAGCCCTATAATTCTAGTCAAGAAACGAGACGGCTCTGATAGGCTCTGCGTTGATTTTAGAGCCCTCAATCGTATCACTATAAAGGATCGCTATCCCCTTCCCCTGATTGACGATCATATTGACCGGCTAGGCAGTTATACATACTTCTCTAGTCTAGATATGGCCACAGGGTTCCATCAGATTCGCCTTAAAGAGGAGAGCATATCTCTTACTGGATTCGTTACGCCAGAAGAGCATTTTGAGTATGTCAAAATGCCATATGGTTTGGCAAACTCTCCTATTGTGTACCAGCGTATCATAAACGATACTTTGCATGAGCTTATTAACGAGGGTAACGTGCTAGTTTACATCGATGATGTTCTTCTCATGAGTAGTACAGTTACAGAAGGTATCCAACTATTACGCAAAACACTAAATACACTCACCCGGGCCGGTTTCTCTGTTAACCTTCGGAAATGCTCTTTTTTAGTTACCGAGGTGGAATACTTGGGTAGGCTTATTAGTCGGGGTCAGGTTAGGCCGAGCCCACGAAAAGTTGAGGCTCTAGTTAATACGACACCGCCAGAGAATGTAAAGCAAGTACGTCAGTTACTTGGCCTTGCTGGATATTTTCGCCGGTATATAAAGAACTATGCCACTTTGACTACCCCACTCACTTATTTGACTCGTAAAGGCGTTAAATTTAGTTGGACTGCTGAGTGTGAAACCATTCGCCAAAATTTGGTTACGCGACTAACAAACGAACCTGTCCTCGCCATCTTCGACCCACTCCTTCCTACGGAAGTTCATACAGATGCAAGTAGTGTAGGCTACGGGGCTGTACTTTTACAAATACACCCTGATGGCAAGAAACACGTCGTTTCTTATTTTAGTAAAGTAACTCAGGGGGCTGAGAGTAAATATCACTCCTACGAGCTCGAAACCTTGGCGGTAGTCAAAGCCCTTCAGACCTTTCGGCATTATCTTGTTGGGCTGAAGTTCACTGTGGTGACTGACTGTAATGCGCTCAAGTCAACAGCACGAAAGAAAGACTTACTGCCCCGTGTAGCTCGTTGGTGGACTTACTTGCAAGATTTCGAGTTCTCGGTTGAATACAGAAAAGGTGCATTAATGCCACACGCGGATTACTTGAGCCGCAACCCCGTTATCAGCGTAAACCAAATTTCTAAACCTCGTAATTGGGCTCAAATAGCTCAGGGAGCTGATAATGAGACCCAAGAGCTCGTTCAGAAACTTCTTAATGGTGACCTTGATTCTAGCCGTTATTTCGTACAAAATGATCTTTTGTATTACAAGTACTCTCCAGTGGGTGAACAACAACGCCTTCTTTGTTACATCCCCAAAGGGCATCGACTTAGTCTTCTCAGAGTGTTCCATGACGAACACGAACACATAGGAGCTGAAAAGACTTACGATCTTATTTTAAGATATTTCTGGTTCCCAGGGCTAAAACAATTCGTGATCAAATATATAGCGCACTGCATCACATGTATTTCTAAGAAAAGGGTTCCGCGTGCACCCTTGCAGAATATTACTTCGTGGAAAAAACCTGACACTCCATTTCACACTATTCATGTCGATGCTTTAGGTCCTCTGCCACAGTCGGAAGGATACAAATTTGTGTTCCTCATAGTAGATGCTTTTAGTAAATTCACCTTTTTATACCCCATTCAACGCCAAGACGTTTCAGAGCTTAGACGAGTTATTACGCAAGCTATATCACTGTTCGGTGTGCCCAAGCTAATAATTGCTGACAAGGGTCGCATGTTCGAGTCAAAAGAATTCACGACGTGGATTAACGAGCTAGGTTGTGACCTGCACACCATAACTCCGGAAATGCATCATGCAAACGGACAAGTGGAGAGGTATGTCAGAACAGTTCTCAACATGTTACGCATTCAAGTTAACCACAAGAACACATTATGGTCTGACACCGTATGGAAGCTTCAACTAGTGCTGAACGTGACGAAACAGAAAACTACACAGGCTTCACCATTGAACCTTTTAATCGGTACCGAAGCCACCACCCCTGTCATTCGAGGGCTAGTACGTGATGTGGCTATCGAATCGTCATCACCCAATCGAGAGGCCCTACGAGAAATCACCAGAAATAGAACTCGTCAGCTGCTGAGGGACAACCAGGCTAAACAAGATGAGCGCGTCAATAAACAAAGGCGTCTACCACATCAATTTAATGTAAATGATTGTGTTTTTGTTATAAAGTTTTCTCAGGTCACTGGAAAACTTGATCCCGGCATGCGCGGTCCATACAAAGTGGTCGAGGTGCTGCCAGGTGGGCGTTATGCTCTCCGCCTTTTGAGTGGTGGCTATGGCAAGACAACACAGGCAGCGGCACAGTATATGGTGCCGTGGCGGGGTGAGTGGTGCCCTGAGACGTGTGCTGCCTTTTTCGAAAGTAAGTGGCGAAACGTCGCCTTTGCGTTCGTCATATTTATTTGAGTGAAGTAAGTTTCACTTACTAACCACTCTGGCGAAACGTCGCCTGGTGTTCGTCACCATGTTGGCACTTGGAGGGCCCCAAGTTGCAACAAATAGACCGATCAATGATGATTAGTCTATAGCCTGTTCGTCGGGCAAGACCTGTTCGTCGGGTCAGACCTGTCCGTCGGGTCGTGTTTCAGATGCAGTATCGATTGCAGTTAGCTCAGCCACCCCTCCAGCCAAGAGAGGACACTGAGTATCGATACTTAAGGCCTAGGTATGGTGTGATTTTAAAAAAGAGAGACGTCTCTATTATCTTAAGAATGATGAATGTAAGGGTTTATATGTGCTGGTTGTAAGACGATGTTTGAGTGTGGAAGTCTGAATTAAGTGAATGAAACAGTAATGAAAGGCTAACTACAGTTAATCCTATTTCTCACAAACATGTTATTTTTAGATGAAAGCCCAGATAATGTCGAGACTGCAGCGGTGTCAGATGGCGTCGCCGGACCATCCATGGTCCCATCTCACACGGCGGCAGAAGCCGGACCCTTAACAGCAGACGACTCAAGTCACAGTGGAGTCCCTGTAAACATCGGCATCGAGGACGAAGCCCTGTCAGGAGAAGCCGTATAAGCAAAACTCCCACTTATTTTGTTAAACTACCTACTAGTGACTATAAAAGGAAGTGTATTTTTATATCGAGCCCATTTGCTTGTGAGCAGTCATAACGGTTGGAGTTCTGTACGTTCGGCGGCGTGAGTCATTTTATGGTTATTTTCTTAAATTCAGTGCGGTATCAATCACTATTGTGTGTAATTAGAACTAATAAACCTATAGCTTAAGTTATTTGTTAATTGGTGAAAAATATAAAAGCATTGTGTTCTTGACTTGTATTTTTTTTAAAGTTATTTTCACTTCTAACCTAAAAATATTATAATATTTTAGTTTAGTTTATAATATTAGTTTGGATTACGCTACTCTCACCTCGCTCTTTAATACAAAGGTATAAGTTTATGATTATAATTGCATGTGATGGTAAGATTCGATTGCCAGATCAGACAATTTGCTATTTGGCTTGCCTGTTACGAGAATCTCGCCCTCTCTTCCATGTGACTTAAAAATGGTGGCGAAATATGTATACTGCAACTGCTTACCGCTGCCGGGATATGGGATGAAGTATATATATGTATATGTATATATTATATATATTCAAAAAGTGAAGTAAAGTACCCAAAACAGTCACAGCAGTGTCAGTGGCGACGCGACCACTTAAACAAAGCCATCTGCTTTTTTGCCAACTTTAATTTGTAAAAACGACACGCCATATTCAACACAGAGTCACTTTCAAACGGGTCCTGTTTTACACGCTATCGAATACCTTCAAACTTGCTGTGTTTAGGTATAATAAACGCAGTCCTATCGTGACCACGAGCGGTACAATTTCACCGAAATACTAGCAAAACAAGATCAGAAATACAGCCTAACGCACGGGAAATTCGTGACAAATACACCGTCTTTGCAGACTAAATCGAAATGTTGCGAAATGCTGTAGGCTTTAAATATTCAATACTAACAGTCCCTCGGTAACAAAATTTTTTTCTGAATGAATGGTCTTCATGTTCTTTTCTGTACCCCTCCATGACAACGTGTATGCAAAATTTCATGATGATCGGTCGAGTGGTTAAGACCGAGCGAAATGTGCCAAAATAGGCGGTCACAGTTAAGTTGATAAAATCAACACTTTTTGTTTAATACAAATATAAAATATACATTTACCATAACAATAAATGTGTTTACAATTACTTCGTGTAAAAAACTTAAAATAATTGATATTTTCGCCTACAACATTACGTAAATTTGCACGAAAAATGCAAAAACGTAAGCTCGTGTTACGTGATTTTTAGATTATAACAGTAGAAATCTATCCTATTGTTACGGCTAGTGCCATCTGACGGCAGTCGGTAGTCCCTTCTAATAATAGTTTATTACAGCACCATCTATTGACATCTTACGGAACTACGTATTTGTTGGTACGAGTTGAGTGGAGAGAGCGCTGGCACATTCTCGGATCATCGCGCTGTTGCGTGCCGTGTGTGACGTTTTCTGGAATACTTCCAGAAGCGCTTTACCCGCGTATAAATAGAGCGCACGCGCACCGCCGAGTCAGTTTACAATCGTAATATAGTGTTTGTTGTGTTTTAAATTTAATTGTGTGATAGAATCAAAAGTGTTTTAGTCGGTAATATTGTTTTATATTCTTATCCGTCGAACCCAGCACGTAACACTATTTTACAGCTTGAACGAAACATAAATATGTTTCGTTCAAGCGTTCGTTATATTACAATTTGTCCGTCCCAAATATTTAAGTAATTGGTTGACAATAAAGATATATATTTATCAAAAAAGCACTTCAAATCCTCCATACAATTTTACTACGCTCGGCGCAGTCTTAAGGCGTGAAGTAAGGATATCAAACACCACCTACTTAAGGTCATAGCACACATATCAACTCGGAAAAAGGATCGTCGCGTATTAACTCGAGCTGTGCAGTATTCTTTGTGTGAATCTCCCTACTGCAACGTACACTAATCGGAAACGTAACGTAATCGCCTCGCCTCGGGACAAGCTCACGAATCGCGGTGCAGTGCGTGGTCAACTCACAGTCCCCGCGGTTACGGCTCGTTGTCCCCGCGCTTACGTCCCTCCATGGACTATTGTTGCCGAACGTGCTGTCATTCACAAGAGAACTACCAGTCGTGTTGCGCGCGTATTTTATTGAATTTGTAGGTTAGAGTTCAAACAAAAGATAACGATGAAAATATATAAACTCATTGAAGAAGTGAGAAAATATCCATATTAATATGATTTAAGTGAGCGCGGCGTGGCCTAGTCGTTGCCGAGTCGACGTACTAGAGCTGCTGATCCGCTTTGGTTACGTTTGACGGCGAATGTTTAACGGCGAGGCGAAAGGCGATGCAGTGACGATCCCTTTCCGAGTTGATAAGTGTGCTATGACGATTACTCGTTAAATTAAATTATACAAATTATATTTCTATATGGAAACCCTCGATTGCCTCTGTGATCGGAATTGAATGCGAGAGCTATGCGGGCAATTTAAAGTATAATTGCTGAGTTGAGCAAAGTGTTATTGTGCTTTCTGTCAAAAACATCTTAGTCGCAGTCTGGAAGTATGCATGGTGTACATCAATAGGCTCACCTCCTAATACTTATGACCTGAAACATATCCTAACTAATATTATAAATGCGAATGTGACTTTGTTTGTAACACTTTTACGCATTAACTACTCGACCGATCATCATGAAATTCCACATACATGGTATAGAAGCTACAGAAAAGGACATAAGTCCAGAAAAAAGTACTGTTTCCGAGGGATAGCAATTTAATGACAAAATCTAGATGAACGCGAGCAAAACCGCGGGCAAATCTAGTTATAACTAAAATACTACTCTGCTTATCCTTTCGAGGATAAAGGTGTAATTATAACAAAAAGAAAATACATTTCCTGGAGAGCAACCATCCCGACGCCGAGGCATATGAATGGAAGTAGAACATCCATTTAATAAAATACCACTTTTCATTTTTATATGAGTAACTAACTAAAACGTATTTCCTCTAACACAGCATTAAGCTTTTAAAATAATGTGTGAAGCACATTTAATTTTTCTTGTTTCCTTTGAATCCCTGATGGTGCTAGGAGTGGAGCTAAGTAAGAATGATATCACATGCAGGACACATGCCTCGTTTACTCCTGCAGCTACCTACTTGACTCTACCAGTCGTTCGAATAAGATATTGAGAGTAAAATTTACATTTACATTGTTAGACCAGCGATAGCCTATTGGGAGAACATTGGACTGCCTTACAGGTGTCTTGAGATCGATCCCAAGGGCGTATCTCTGACCTTTCGAAGTTATGTGCGTATTAAATAGTTAATTATTGCCCGCTTTAACGGTGAAAGAAAACATTTTGTGGCAACTTGCATGTTTAAGGCCTCGTTTAGGGAGACGCGGGGCGTTGCGCGGCGCGTTGGGCGTCGCGTCGCGCAGCGCGTCGACCTTTTTTTTCCGTTCACGGAGAAGCGGCGCGACAAGCGGCAGGCGGGACCCGCGGCGTTGCTCGCATAAAGACGGCGTTGCACAAGGCAATGTGTAGTTGCGTTTAAGGAGAAGCGGGGCGTTGTGCGGCGCGTGGTGCGGGGCGGGCACCGCAGCTACCACTTTTGACAGTCTTCTATGAACTTCTCACAACGCAGACGTGTCGTTACAATGAACTACAATTTCATCGATATATTACTAGAAGATAATTGTTACTTAAAGCATGAGTGTTTTGTTTACTACTAGAGGAGAATCAACAAACTGAGTGATAGACGAGCGATGCAACGCGGTGGGGCACGCGGCGGGCGAAGCGTGAACCGCCGCGAGCAGCGCTCAATATCAAACAAAACGCGCGTGATCACGCTTGTGCCTAAACGCTCTCATACATTCCCATATGTTTGAATTGACCGCGCAACGTCCCACGTCTCCCTAAACGAGGCTTAAGAGTTCTCCATAATGTTTTTGAAGATATGTGACGTCTGCTAACCTGCATTGACCCAACATTGTGGACTATGGCCTAACCCACTGAGAAGAGGCCCGTACCCAGCAGTGGAGCAGTTTAATAAAGGGCTGATATTATTATTTATTATATTATGAAAGCGTAGTACACTAACATCCAACGATATCAAGTATAAAATAGATAGGAAGTGGTATAAGGGAAGATCACCTTGATTTGAACATTATTTTAAACTAGATTTTGCCTGCGGTTACACCCGCGTAAGTCCCGTTGCCGTGGGAATATCGGCATAAAAGCCTATGTGTATCCAGGTCTCTAGCTATCTACATACCAAGTATCATCGCAATTGGTTCAGTATATTTTACGTGAAAGGGATCATCCATACATCCTCACAAACTTTCACATTTATAAAATTAGTATAGGTAGATATAGATTCTTCTTTCTTAGATCTCTCTCGCAACTTTGAGATACAAATTATTAGCATATATTTATACTCTACATTTTTATTGCCGCACTGTTTAGGGATGCATAGGTATCATTTAAGCTTTATTTCTTCGATCTAAACCACATAAAGTTATAAAGCATATTATTAATTAGTCTAATAATTTTTAGATGTAGATGTAGGTAGGTATTATATTTCTTAGGTTCTAAACTATAACAGTACGTTACGATGTAGCAGTGGGTGGCTTCAGGCCAGTTTTTGAGCATCAACCATGTTTATTATACAAAAAACATTGGGTTAATTGTATGGTGATGCCCATCATACTTTGACATAGTTAAGCGTTTATATAAATACATATCATCATTTAGAATAGTGCGCTTTTAAATTGCAGAGTGAACAGCAGTTATGGTAATAAATAAGTCTTAACATAGGTATATGCAGAATTAACATTATGCGTGCCGAAGTTAGGAAAAGTATGCCAATTTACTGAGTCGTAATTTTTAACCCCCGACGCAAAAACGACGGGGTGTTATAAGTTTGACGTGTCTGTGTGTGTGTGTGAGTGTGTGTGTGTGTGTGTGTGTGTGTGTGTGTGTGTGTGTGTGTGTGTGTGTGTGTGTGTGTGTGTGTGTGTGTGTGTGTGTGTGACTGTGGCATCGTAGCTCCCGAACGGATAAACCGATTTTAATATTGTTTTTTTTTGTTTAAAAGGTGAATTAGTCGGGAGTGTTCTTAGTTATGTTTGATGAAAATTGGTCCAAGATGGCCGCCGCCACAAAATGGCGGATAACAATTTTTCACAACTACTCCCTCAATATGAGTATTAAATGAAAGGGCTTGACTAGTACAATACTATACACTATGATAAATTTCAAATCCAAGATGGCCGCCAGCACAAAATGGCGAATTACATTTCTTTCTTCTTCTCAATATGTACCCATATTCAAATTAATTATGTGTCGGGGGTTTTTATTTACGTAAATAATAATGACACTAGTTTATGAGATTAAATTGTATATCTATTAACCTTTGAGCTTACGAAAGATTTTACTTCTCGATAGCAGTCAGAAGGCATAACTAGACACAGTACATTGATAATTTTAAGATCCTTACAATATAAAAGTATATTTAACGTAAACATTAAAATAAAATTCTTATACTAACTTCTTAACTAATATTATAAATGCGAATGTGAGTTTATTTATTTGTTTGTTACGCTTTCACGCCTAAACGCATACACGTTGTCCAGAAAAGAACATGAAGATCTTAATTCAGAAGCAAATATTATTACCGAGGAATAACTAGTGTTTAATATTTAACCCGTTGAACGTCTGATTAAAAAAGTGAAAGGAAGGCCTTGGCGGTTATGAACACCTGGTATTCAAACGACACACGAGAGATTAAAGCCTTTAGCATTTTGCTACATTTCGATTTAGTCTGCAAAGACGACTACGTGTATCCAGGGGAACAAAATAGGACATAGCATACCTTTCATCCAGGCAAAATTACTTTTACTTACATAACCTAACGTATAATTACGCTAGCCGTGGGCAAAATCCAGTATATCTATAATAAATTAAATTAAATGTTATGTCCTCAAATTCCTGTGATACCAGTTACTAAACTTTTATAAATAAAAATCCCTGTTACACATTGAATGCGATCTATTAGCATGTGGTGCTACATTGCACACGTTCAAACGAAGCACAACATTGTAAAAGGTTTTCCTGATACGATATTAATCTCACTACACTCAGTTATTATATATTAAATTAATTTACAGCGAGCATGAGTTAGTTGCATATCTACTGAAACGTTAATTTAAAATCTTATTATGTAAACCTTTATGCAACTATAGAATGAATTAATATAGATGAACTGTATAATATTGTCTTCTGTTTACGCGAATGTTATTCATTGAAATTAAACTACTGTATACGGATTTTATCGCGTTGTTTATTTAACACTGTATCTATTAAATAATTTTGAAAATTGTTACACTACTGAATACTGAATACTACAGAATTTTACTATTTTTTATGCTAATAAAATTATTAAACCTATTAAAACTATTTATATTTAGGTTTACAGTTTCCCCGACGTTTCGGTTGCTTCTCAGCAGCCATGGTCACGGGGAGCAACCGAAACGTCGTCGGGGAAACTGTAAACCTAAATATAAATAGTTTAAATGGAGAAGGAGTGGTGAATCCTAATATTTTTATAAAATATGCACTAGAAATACATTAAATTAGTGAAAAAAAAGACACGCACACAACCATGCATTTGACACACGCAGTCAAATCGCGTTCGTAGTATTTCGGCACTGTTCGTCTGACATCGTACAATAATAATAATAATAATATACTGTCACATACACACAACACGTGGGCTAGATCCCAAACTAAGTAGAGCTTGTACTATGGATACTGACAATGGATAAACATACATATATATGTACTTTTTTTTGTAAATACATACTTACAATTCTTCGTAACTATGGTTACATACCTTATTTATATGTAATAAACAAAAAAGAAATAGCAAGCTTAGGAATATCGTCAATGAAAGGTTATAGTCATGTAAATAATAATTTGTTTGAAAAAGATAGGCAAATTAACCTGTACAGCCTTGGTGAAATATAAATGAAAAGTAATTATAAGGAAAAAGTTATGGACCATAAAACCTTAATAACGATCAAAATTAACATTTATATCAATTATGGTCGAATTTTGACCACTTGGCGACCGCTAGTAGTAATTAAGCAATAAAGCTTAACAAACAAAGAAAAACAAATCACATTCGCATTTCTAACTAGATCTTGCCAGTGACATCGCTCGCATTAATATAGATTTATATTCAGATAGAGTTTTAGTAGCCCATGTGTTATTCTGATGTATAAACAATAATACTGTAAAGTTTCATCACAATTCGTTCAGTAGCTTTTGGGTGAAGGAGTAACAAACATCAATTTATCCTCACAAATTTCCACGTTTATAGGTTAAAAGTAGGATATTAACCCGTCACGCGAAATGCGCCCAGACGCTGGCCGCAGAAAATTTTGGCGTCTAATGTCTCCCAATGACCGGTTCGATCAAATGACGACACTTGACCTGATTTTTGCTTTTTAAGGCAATCGTGTGACGGGTTAATTAGGATTAGTATTACACGATGCAATTGCTTATATCTTAACTTAATTACCATAACGTAAAATGTCATTACCAAAACACTGCAATTACAGACTTCCTAAACAATATAGAAGACAATAAGACCCCGACTTCACCTTTTTGGAGGACGATTCAATAGTCACACAATAACCATTTTATTTTCATTAATATAGGACTCTGATCCCTCCTTCGGTGTGTACGTACGTGAGCACCGGGTTACATTGAAATCGGCCCTTGGAGATATTGTAACAAGGGTCTAACAGACCCGACAAACGATTTCTCGAACGTACTCTTTAAGCGGTGTTTTCGGCTCACAGGCCCTTGGAATGGCAAGCTTATGAACTTGAAATTTAACGGTTAATGGTTATGTTTGCGCCAATGTTGGTGTTAGTTGGATCTGCTATGAGTTATGAAATGTAGAGGATGGGACTTGTTTTGGGACGTAAAGATTATGACGTTATGTATAGTTATGGAGATCGTAGGATTCAGGATTTCAAGAAGTTCTTAGTTTTAAGTGGAATACTCACTGTTATGATTTTTTTGTGTACAGACCAACAGACTGCAATGCTGAGGGTCTCGTGTTCGGACCCACGTCGCGCACCTCTGACTTTCGGAAGTTATATGACTTTTCGAAATTATGTGCGTATTGATTGATAATTATCGCCTGCTCCGTGCCTCGGAGAGCACGTTAAGCCGTCGGTCCCGGCTGCCATGAACATCTATGGCAGTCGTTATTTGGAAGTCAGTGTCCTATAAAATCCTGATACTGGTCTAGCCTTAGGGTATCGTTAGCCTTCGGGTTGCGGAGGTCAGGTGGCAGCCGCTCCATGTAAAAACTGATATAAAGTCAAATCCGGTTAGACTAGAAAAGCCGACCCCAAGTGATTTGGGAATAATAAAGGCTAGGGAGAAGAAATAGTGCTGATTAATACGCCTAAATGGCAGGCAGAGGTGAATTACAAGGATATTTCGCCAAACGCCACATATCCACATATTAGCCACAGTTCCAAACTTCATACTGATGCTTAGAATTTTTAGACAATCCTAGTAACACTGCTCGGCCCAAGAATTAAACCCAAGACAGCGCCGCGGATTCACTCACGTTGATATAGATATGTAAATAAATTTTTATCCCTCGGGAATAATATTTTTTTCTAAATGAACGGTATCATACCTCTGGCAACGCGTATGCGAAATTTCATGACGATCGGTGAAGTAATAAAGCCATGACAGCATTACAAACAAATATTTATTTAAGAATAAATTATGCAAATGAATACAAAAGGAATATTTTGAGCAAGTCTGTCTCTCTATCTGTCTAACGGCCAGCTGCAGCTCAAAACGTTTAGTCTTAGTTGTCTCTTCTTGAAGACCGTGTGTTACTCTGAATTCGTGGAATAAACTAGCACCTGCAGTGGTCCTGCCTCTAAAGCTCTTAGTTTACTTCACAATATTATGCGACACCACACTTACCTTTGTTTCCTAATGTTGGTGCTTCAGAAACTATCATGGTCGGTTTGACTTAACAGTTAACTAGTGTCGACAATACTTTTAGTTAAGACTGCGCCGAGCGAAATGTGCCAAAATAGGCGGTCACAGTTAAGTTGATAAAATCAACACTTTTTGTTTAATACAAATATTAAATATACATTTACCATAACAATGAATGTGTCTACAATTACTTCGTGTAAAAAAATAAAAAAAAATAATATTTACGTAATTTAACGCTCGTGTTACGTGATTTTTAGATTATAACAGTAGAAATCTTATTACAATTTGTCCGTCTCAAATATTTAAGTTATTGATTGACAATAAAGATACATATTTATCAAAAAAGCACCTCAAATCGTCCATAAAATTTTAATATGGAGGCCGCGCGCCGATTTGAATATCGAGCTCTATCATTCAGTCCAACCGCGTCTTACTCGGCGCAGTCTTAAGAGGAAATGCGCGCTTCAAAACATTCAAAGAAAATATATAACGGTAAACGGGTAAAAACATTTCTTTAAATCACTTTCATACCTTCACATTGCATAATTTATATGACTGAAAACGGGTATTAACGCGATCATGCTCAGTAAATGTCAAAGCCTTTCAAAGAAGTATATACCTCTTTGAAAGGCTTGACATTTTCTGCTAGTGACTACGATGTCGTATCGTGTCATTTCGACTTTATATAGAAAAATAGGACATCTCAATTATAAGATTTTACCAATAATGATTTCAAAAAGGACACTATATATATCGAGATGCAAGATGTATCAGGTATTTTATAATAAGTTTAGCCTTTTGACTGAACCTTGCTAGGTTTGGGCAAAACTAACTAAACTTTGACGTTCATAAGATTTTATATTTTGTTTTTAGGATCTAAATGAATAAATGAGTTATGACTTTGAATTCATGGGCTGTTTATTACTTGTATTCCCTCGGGATAAATTCCGTCCGATTATAACAATGAACCAGTCTAACAAGTCAGCGTTCACGTGCATGACGATGTTCAACAAAAAATCCTTCGAATGAAATGTAGGTGTTTCGTGGCTTTCAACAAAAACTCAATTAAAGGGCCATGCAAACAAAGACTGGTATTACTTACCGAGACACGAAAGCATGTCTTTTTGTTCGCGTTTTTATAGGAAGGGCAGCTTAATTTATCATTCCGGCTACTCTGGCAACGGAGTTAATTATGTTAGCACAATGCTGAGAAGGGTTAAAAAAATATGTTTGCCGGACATATTGTTGTTTGCGTTTGTTACTCAAAATGTGTTTTGTTAGACAAAAATTGCGAGTTTTATGTTCTTTCATGGGTTCTGAGGTGCAAGGTGTGCATAAATTGGTGTAATGAGTTTTTAATGGTTACCTTATGAAAATTTTGGATGCTAGAATTATTGGAGCGTTCCGATATTGCACTAGGTTCTACTCGAGGCTTCACCCGCGTTACAGGACTTCGCTTGTTTGTGATTACGTATGACATATAGAATACTTTTTGCCGAACATGTCTTGCAGGCAGGTGAAGTTGCGAGCAGACTTTAGTTCATTAAATAAATACCTATGTATAAAACTAATATTACTTCTTCCATAACCATAAACTAAATTTAATTTTTGCCTATAAGCTCAGACCTAAACTGTTAAAAGGCAAGTTTTATCGAAATTCGTTCAAGGATTTACGCGGGATACACTAACAAACATCCAAACATCCATACACAAACATGTACGTTCGTAATATAAGATTTATTGCTTGAAATTAACAGCTGAGTATATAACTTTGTAAATGAAAAGCTAAATTGATATATTTCTTTGTAACCTAAGTGAAGAAAGGATAAGCGCAACGGGAAAACTAGTTTAAGCGAAATGACAAGCTTGATTGGGAAAGTTCCTCTATTCAATTTCTAGACTCCTTAACCTGGAAGTTAAGGGGCCTAGCTAGATAGCTAGCAATAGTTTCACCTCTTATAGCCTCATATAAACTATAGCCATTACAAAATTTTAACATAATTGCCCAAACAGAAAACCTGACTTAGCCGGTAACCGGACTTAGGACCTCAAGAACGTAAGTGCCCTTAATAGGGCACGGTTCTTTAAACACGCAGACCGATAAGAACAAAACTGACGATAAAAAAAATTTAATAGTAATATCCAAACAGCTGTATCAAACAAAAATATGATTTTCGTTTCTGCTATAGGCACAGTGAATTCGTTGCATGACAAAATAAAACCTATGCACCGAATGGTTCGTGACACGAATGTGCTTGTTAAAAATGAAATTTTCCCCTCAGAGTTCAAACCTCACACATTTATGGCATGTGAATTTCGTGATATGATTATTTTATGACTGGCAACAGAAATAAAACTAAATTTATTGCATAACACACGGCCTGTTTGGAAGGTTTTTTGACTGTACTGATGGTGTAGTAGCTTAGGGTTGGTTTTGGCAATGCAATGCACGGAAAGCTGTGGATTTTTTACCACGTAAAAAAAGCATGCAGGCCACCTGATGGTGAGTAGTTAGAGTGGTTAACATTCGCTTGCTAAACCAAGGGATATACGTGCGTTGTCTATTTAGGTAAAATTATTAAGCAAGGGAGGATTTCTGAGCGACTGAAGCTCTATGCCTAAGGATTAGACTTATAATCCAGACGTCGTGGGTTTAAATCTTCCTATTAACAAGAATACTAGTAATTTTAACGGGAAAATGGAAAGGAATGGGTCTCAAGATCGATTCTATAACACGCGCCTTTGATGTTTTTTAGTTACGTGCGTATTAAATTGATAATAATTGCTTGCTTTAACGATGTAGGCATATAACAAGAGGAAACTTGCATATCTGAGAGTTCTGCATAATGTTCTCCAAGATGTGTGAAGTCTGCCAACCCGCACTAAGACAGCGGGTAGCCTAAAGCCTAATCCTTTAAATACCGATCCGAGGCCCATCAGAGGAACAGTTTATAAATAAACTCGGCTGATGTTATTATTAATGCAGCGGTAGTGAATGAGACTGCTGTGCATGAGGTCTCGGGTTCGAATCCCGGGTCGGGCCAACAAAAAAAACGTATTGAGTTTTTCTGTTAAGAAATCTCAATACGAGCCCGGAGTTAGGACGTTGGCGGTGTTAGACACCCCCGTGCCTCGGAAAGCACGTAAAGCCGTTGGTCCTACGTCTGATCTCTCTCCGGTCGTGTCGGACTATCCGTCCCATCGGATCATGAGGGTAAGGGAACAGAGAGTGCACTTGTGTTTGCGCACATACTTGTGCACTATAATATCTCCTGCGCAGATGGCCAGTCTCCGTTAAGATTGGCCGCCGTGACCGAAATTCGGTCTGGAGGACTTTATTATTAGATACTTACAATTAAGCGAGCTGCTACAGTCTTTGCAAATCTGAGAGCTATTAATCTTAGTTAGCGGGTAAACACAGTATCGGCGTTTCTACTCTTCATCCCGTTTCCTGTAAAATAAAGGTAGCTGCTTAATTAAAATACTCAAAAAAATTACTTGAAAAGTAATAGGGATGACAGCAGCTATAGTTTAGAAGGAGTTGGAGTGCCACGCAGAGGTCTCGATTTCGATTCCAAGGCCTCTAACTTTTCGAAGATATTTGCGTATTAAATAGTTGATTGTCATTTGATTTAACGGTGAACATCGAGAGGCAACCTGCATGTCTGAGGGTTTTCCATACTGTTCTCAAAGATATGTGAAGGCTGCCAAACCGCACTGGGCCAGCCTGGTGGACTATGGCCTAACCCTTCTCACACTAAGAAGAGGGCCCGCCCAGTAGTGCGACAGTTTAATACAGGGCTTATATTAATATTTTATAATAAGAATATCTTTACAATTACAGATTTATTTGTAAAACAAATTTAAGTTAGCTACCAATTCTTACAACCTTGACTTTATTAAGGCGTGTGATTGTGTGCCTTAATAAAGCCAATGTTGGCTAATCTGAGTCACCTCAATTTCCCTTGCATTGCCTTTAATTATTCATTCTACTAGGGTCATTCGAGTAGAATGACTGCTTACCGTGGCGTATAAATTGTAAACGCAACTGAGATTTAACTCAAGTTTCCCTCAGGATACGTTGCCATGGCAACTCAAAGGCAATATGTTTACCTGTATACTCATTCACATGTGCACCCTTGCTACTGTATGTTAGTAGTAATTTTTTGCTAAGATATGCACGTACATTTTAATTAGAAATAATAAGTATTGAGAAAAGTTTAATCCATTTACGGTTTTTGATAATAATGGCCAATGATTGAGCAACATATTAGTAAACAAATTAATTATAAAACCATTCAGTTTTTACTTACATGCGATAATTATCCTAATCCTAACTACAATATTATGAATTTAAGTTTGCTCGTTCGTTTGTTACGGTTTCACGCCTTAACTACTTGACCGATTATCATGAAACTTTACATACACGTTGTCAGGGGTAGAGAAAAGGATATAAGCTTAACATTAATCCTGGAAAAAATTACTGTTCCCGAAGGATAGAAAATTGATAGTTACGCTATCGAAGCCGCGGGCACAATCTAGTTCCCTAATAAAAAGGGAAGACAGTAAATGAGAATGACTATCCATATAGACACATCTCTTGGTATTATCATGCCATGTTAGTTTAAGACAAGACAATTAAGACAAAATAGTCTATAATATAATATTGTCTTCTGTTTACGCGAATGTTATTCATTGAAATTAAACTACTATATACGGATTTTATCGCGTAGTTTATTTATCAACTCAACGGGGAGACCCCCGTGACCATGGCTGCTGAAAAGCAACCGAAACGTCGGGGAAAGTTGATAAATAAACAACGCGATAAAATCCGTATATAGTATTTTAATTTCAATAGTCTATAATATATATATACATGAGGAAATGTTTGTTTAGTCGGGAGGGAAATTCCTGTCCAGGATTTTCTGACCAGTTCCTCCCCACAAAGATTGTATTCTTTATTTATTTATGTACCCTACAGATTTCTTGCTTGGTAGTTTAGGATATAATTCCCTAGCTGTCCGGCGGGCTCAGACGCAGGTCATCACTGCTCTGAAAATTCTGCGGAATGCGATTGATTGCCCAGAATTACACAACATACTATGTGCGATTTATGTCCCCGGCAATTATCTACGCCACCGGCCCAACCACCGTCCCAGATTCTTTGCGACTGCACCGTGCCGCACCGTGTCGCGTGCGCATTCCCCATTGTGTCGCATGCACGGCGCAATCAATGCCCTAATTCTTGACCTACCCGATTGTGACGTGTTGACTGATAGATTCAACCAAATTATTATATCATGTTTGAAATTTTGTGAAAGACATTGCATCTGAATAATGTTGTATAATCTAATTATTATCTGTATTTAATAGCTTATAATTTTGATATGACTGTTGTAATTTTAATAATAATGATAATGTAATCTATTTAGATCATAAGAGATTAATTAATTACTGTTATTGGTGTATAACCGTTGTAATTAATAATAATAAATAAATAAATAAATAAATTCTTACTTCTGAAGAAAAATTGGACTAGGTTTGGACGCTTATTAGCTTAGAGATGAGTAGTTTTTGAGTTAAACTCTTACAAACAAACAAACAAGCAAAATATCAAATTTATCCTCTTTATAATATCAGTATAGACTAGTTTGTGATTACTAATCCGCTCCCGTGGCTCATAGCGTGGTGTTATATATTCAGCATAAAATACTTTGTGGGTGATATAATAGTTTTTGAAATCGGTTCAATATTTCTTAAGTTATTTCATTACAAACGAATCTGGAAAATACTTATCTTATAATATACGTGTAGCAACAGGTTCTTCTCATTTTAGGTGAAATTTAAAATATATAATGTAGAATATGTAAATCTCTGTGTATTTCCTCCATAAAGCTATAAGTATGAGAGATTTTTACAATTATAATCAAATTTAAAAGTGGAATGGATTTACTTTATACAGACATTTAATCTTCAAAGAATTTTCAGAACTAGCACAGTAAAAACCAAAACCATCCATCACTCATATTTTTATACGTCAAAATTTCAACAAACAGCCCTAAAATCTGTGCCAAAAGAACTCTCAAAGCACAATATTTATATTAAATTAAACGAAGAAAATGCGTAGTAAATTAAAAATTATTCACAAGAAAAATAATATACACACAGAAAATTAAAAAATACCCTCCGAAATATTATCACGTGATGTGCGCTGGAAGTAGTACGGTACGCCGTTAAAATTTATTCTAATTTATATTTTTCTTTAATTAAATAAGACACGGCCGAAGTAGTCGGGACGTGACTCGGGGGAGGAAACCATTAGACGTTAGGCCGAGGTGCCACGGCAAGCGATTGTATACATACTGTCTGGTATCACGCTTATATACCAGAAGGTGTAGGCAGAACATCTCCTGCCTTAGGGATCCTGCCCTGTATTGCCGGGGACTTTACAAACATACATATAACGGACACAGAGTACTTAGACTCAGAACAATAATATTTGTGGATCAGAACCATTACAGCAAGATGATCCAGGGCAGTGGCTGTCGTGAGGTGCTTGCCATTCTTACAGTTAATTACACACAGCAATTACATTTAGTCATGTTATTTTAAATATTAATTTGTTAAAAATAATAAATAAAGCAAACCTATACTAAAATAAAATATAAAGAAAGAAAGAAAAATAAAATAAAAAGCAGAACAATAAAACTAGAAAAATAAAAACAAATACTAATACTGTAATGAGAATTATTTCATTTCTGCTCACTGGCAACACCACACCTTACACAGATAATTAATAATGCAGAAAAAATATAATGCAGAAAGCATATAATTTTCTTGCGAAGCCTTAGGCAAAAGTTATAATTACCATAATTTATATTCATAACCTTTTTTACCTAAGCTTTTTAATTTTATAGCAATTTATTAATAAACTATTTCTTTAGTAATTTCGGAGCATATTGATTACAAACAAATAAATCTGTCTGCCAACCGGCACTGGACCACCGTTATAGACTATGACCTAACCCTCTCACAATGAAAAGAGGCACCCACCCCAGCAGCGGAACAGTATATATACAAGGCTGATATAATAATATATTTTCTTATATATTAGTATAGATTGGCCATCTGGTAAACCCGCTTACATTCGAACCACGTCCTTGCCACCTTCTAAACCGGGGGTGCAAAATAAAGTAAAGTGCTTCAAAATAGCTCTGTAGATAACTGTAAATATTAGGTGTTTTATTTAATTTTTCTAAACGGGAGGTTCCATTTTGTCCACTAAGTGGCGAAATCTCGTTCGGCTACATTTTTTCAAAACGAAATTTATTTTTCTATTGAAGTGCGTTACTAATTTAGAGTCTAAATTTGATTCGATTTCGGTTTTCTTATCCGAAATATTTGTAACGGTTATAATGTAGCCCAAGGGTTATTTTCTTTAACATTTGTTCGATCTACTAAAGGGCAAGTTTTTTCTGGTAGAAAGAACTGTATTGGAGATTACGTTTGCTTATAGGAAAGCCTGGTCGTATAAAAAGTGTTGGCATTCTACTTATATAGTATTAAACTAGAATAAGTAGTTAGTAATCTAATTATATTTTATAAGTAGGTACTTAGTTTAAGACAATATTTTGTAAATGACTTCGATCGGCCGATTACGTCCATGACAAAAAAGATACAAAACACAAATTATTGTGTACGACGGGGATTATGAGGGCTAAGTATACATTGACTAGACTATTAAAAAATATATTTCGCACTTGAAAAATACCTTTATCGCAGAGGATTTTACAAAAATTGAAACAACGGACACAAAGATCACACAAATTTTGCCTCATGCGGGGATCGAACTCACAACTCTCGACACGGTGACCAATTTAACCACTACACTATATACAATACAAGTTACTGTAGAAATAGCTTTGCCTAAAATGTCGTACGTCTTACAGTTCTGGAAACTGAATGCATATCGTAAGAAAGAAAAAAAAAAACTTTCTTTATTGCCACAAATTATTAATAATAATTAATGTTTCTTATAAAATAGAACAATAGAATTAAAATTAAATAAATAGTTTACAAATAAATATATTACGTAGTGTACCAAGCAGGTTTAATCCATTACACAAAAATATGGTACCACAAATAGTAGTTCCACTTTAGATGGTCTCAGTGTGTATTCTTAATTTTTTATACATGCAAGAATACACACTAAGACTATTAGTGCCCCACCATACAGGACTTATACCTTGTTTTTCATTTTTTGATACCCAGGAAAAAATGCTTGATGCACTACCCGCCGGCTAGGGGACGGCACCGGCGGGGCGTGTGGGACTCACCAGCCGAGTGCTGGTATACCCACTAAAAAAACCTGGGGTGTTCCCTCTCTCACCCAATGGGGAGGGCCAATTGGGAGTCTAAAAAGATTCATCCATAGCAGGCCCCCCCACAGGACTTATACCTAGTGCAAGAATAGTCCTTTTAAAGAAAGTAAGAACAAAATATAATATAATATTCATTAATTTTAACGTTTCAAAAACTTTTAGCAGCCGTATGAATCCACGTCATTAGCTAGAGTTCTCTAGGCACAAGCAAACTCTATAGAATTCCGTAAATAGAAAGTGCCTAATCACTAAGTTGTCATGCAGATTTTTTCAGGCAACCGCCAAGGCGGATTTGGGTCTTACAAGATGTAAACACTGATTGTACTGATAGCCAGAATATTTTATCAGTGTTACCACAATTTGTATTACGTAGAAAGGTACTTTGGCATAAAAAGGTAATTGAGGTTATTTTTCGAATCTTTTGCTATACATACATAGATTTGCTGCTATATATCCTTAAGGAGTATTATATACCCACATTTCGTAAGCTAAGTAAAGAGTATTTGTAATTGTTTAGATACTAGCATAAGCAATTAAACAACGACTTAACTGTACAGCGTATATTCGCAGATTGACTTAACGTATTACAGTAATTTATGAACTGAACACAGACCCAAACCTACTATTTACATCATACAACGTTTACAAGTTCTGTGCCAGACCCCGTGGTGCTACTATGAAACTCCTAATAAAAAATCCAATAACTTCGCTTGATCTGGATATTGAATCCGGTACCTTACGTTTAGCTCAAACTAAAGAGCAAACTCGTCCTATGCATGATCTTGTTATCACACAAGTTTGTTAATTGGTAATATGATAGGGCGCGTTGGTTGGTACGGTTTGAAAACACTGAATGGACTGTAAAACTGTATACAGGGTGTCCGGTAATTAGTGGATAACCTTGAAATGTCTTACGAGTAGAACTGAAGGTTGTTCAGAAAAAAAAATGAAACGTGCAAGCTATTTAAGCATAGAATACTTTTGACTGTCTATCTATTAGCATAATTAGTGTTTAAGAATAAAACAACAAAAAACCGATGGATTTCATTCATTTATGGTCGTAGTATACAAGAAAATTATACATGGTAATTAAAAAAAACATATCTCAGATAGTAGTTAGGATAGATAATTTTTCATATTTTTTTCTGAACGTCCATCAGTTCCACTATAATACATTTCCAGGTTATCCATTAATTTCCGGACACCCTGTATATTTAAATTAACTTTATAATCTAAAATGTGTATGAAATGATGCGATATGTTTAATGACTGATTTCGTTGATAATTGAGAACGCACGAATTAATGACGACTCGACACGAACTGAATATAATATTAATGAATACGCGTGCATCGTGTAAAAATGCTTACATAAGAAATGTACATCCTATTAGAGGAACAGTACAATCTGCATAACATTAGCTAATGCTTATGCAAATGTTACACCTCAATAAAACTACTTATACTTATTATTAAACACGTGCGAGTGCTATTGAAATTAACAAATATGCTATAAACTAACAGCTTAGAATTCAGTAATACATTTACATAAACCCAAGAAGAAGCAAAACAATATTACATTATACAATAAGCTCATTATGCGAAAATAGAAACACTAGAATATAAAAAATGTTCAGGTACATTAAAAAACTTTATATTTCAAAATTAAAAAGAATCTATAACACAAGTTAAATCTTACCATGGGTACCAGAGCTCAATATAACACTTATAACTTATAAGTCTTATAACTTAATAAAATTGTCTTTACTAGTTAAAGATACAGTGTAAAAATAATAATAATAATAATCTACCACATACACACAACATTATCTAGCCCAAACTAAGCAGAGCTTGTACTATGGGTACTAGACAATGGATAAACATACATATATACTTTTTTTTTGTAAATACATACATATTATACATAGAAACACCCAGACCAAGACAAACATCCATGTTCATATACACAAATATTTGTCTTGTGCGGGAATCGAACCCGCGACCTCAGGCGTAGCAGTCGGTTACACTAACCACTACGCCATCGAGGCCAACGACGTAATCAAATGATAATAATAATAATAAATGTTTATTCCATCAAAAACATATTATAAGTACATGTTTGTTTGGACTGCACTATTTAATATTACACATTTGATTGCTGTTGGTACATATGTGCGACTGATGCTTAAAAAGTGGAACCAGCAACCTTCCTTTTAGGCTATATTATTAAACAAGCAGTAGACAGTCCTATATACATTGCTCACATTTATATTTAATTTTAGTTATGGAATCTCAAAGTCAGAAAAGGAAAATCAAAGTGTTAATATTGTCAAACCTTTTTTGCAAATAAACATTATTTAAGTAAATTATATTATATATTAATATCTGAGTCTCCCAGTGACCATGGCTGCTGAAAATTAGTCGAAATGTAAATGCGAATATATGTTGGTTACGCTTCGCCATAACTACTCGACCGATCACCATGAAATTTCGCATACACTTTGTCAGAGGTACATAAAAAGACATACAGTACCTTTCATCCAAAAAAAAGTACTGCGTCCGGGCAAGCGAAGCCGTGAGCAAAATCTAGCCGTTCATAAATAAAGTTTTAAAAAATAAACGCCGAATAAAATCTGTAATAAGTAGTTTAATTTCAACATATAACGTATATCTGCATAAAGCCCGCCATTATTACTATATAAAGTATATCTCGTGGAAATTAAACGTAACCCAGATAGGATACTTAATTCTTTTTCGGATAAAACTCGAATATCGGATGTCGTACGGATATTATACGAAATCGTTAAACTCCCATTTTATGTTGACCGATCTGTAAAGTTTTTATCGCTTGGATGACCATAAAATTGCTATAGTACATGCTTAACTATAATAAAACAGTTCTGAAATGTCTGTTTGTCCTGTGTGTTTGATTAACTTTACTGCATAGACGGCGTGGATTAAGTGGTTGCTTTGCCGATGCCAATACGCCGGGTGTTGTAGGTTCGAATCCCAATAAATAAAAATATATAATATCATCCCAGCTGTATATAAACTGTCCCACTGATGAGCACGGGCCTATTCTCAGTGTGAGAATGGATAGAAAACACCCACAACCCACACAAACACACACACACAAACACATACGCACTGGCCTGCGTGTTGGCAGACTTCACATATTTTTGAGAACCTTATGAAGAACTTTCAGGCATGCAGGTTTCCTCATAATTAACAATAGCAAGCAATAATTAACAATTCCTAACGGCATACAAACCCGAACGGAGCAAAAATGTATGCGGTCCACAACTGCTTGTTTCAAAACGGAGTGATTTTTGTGTCTGTTGTTTGAATGTTTGTAAACTCCACCGTCGATAAAGGAATTATTCCTAGTGCTGGAGTTTCATTTAAGAAATATTAAACCGCAAATGTAGAATAGGACACCAAAATTGTGCAACAATCACCTCTAACAAAACTGCAATGCTATCGAACACAATTTCGGGTGCCCTGATGCCGATGGTTGAAAATTTCCTTACTCAAATTCTTCAGGAATAACAATGCAATAAAAACTACAATAAAACGTCATACTAGTGTTTTAGTATGCAATCCTACTAATTTTATTAACGTAAAAGAATATGAGGATGTTATTAAATGTTTGTTACTTAATGACGAGTAAACTGCTGAACAGATTAATAAATAAATAAATAATAAATAAATAAATATTCTACCACATACACACAACAACATCTAGCCCAAACTAAGCAGAGCTTGTACTATGGGTACTAGACAATGGATAAACATACATATATACTTATTTTTTTGTAAATAAATTCATATTATACATAGAAACACCCAGACCAAGACTAAACATCCATGTTCATGCATACAAATGTTTGACTTGTGCGGGAATCGAACCCGCGACCTCAAGTGTAGCAATCGGTGACACTAACCACTACGCCATCAAGGCCGACAATTACAATGAAACTTTCGCGCACAAATAGACCATATCCTAGAATCACGTAGAGCCTCGCTGATATCAGCTTAATTGGGCCGGCACGACCGGGAAAGGACTACCCTCTCACAGAATATCGACGTGAAATAGCAGTGTTCCTACTGTTGTGTTTCGTCCGGTGAGTGAGAGTGCCGGAGGCCCAATCATCCTCTTTCCCCCTTCCCGCTCCTTCTCCTTCCCACTTCTTTTCCTAAAGGGTGCAAATGATGCCTCTGGTGTTGCACGCGTCTACAGGCTACGGTGACCTTTCACCATCACGTGGGCCCGTGTGCCTGTTTGCCACTTTAGTTGTATTAAAAAAAAAACACATAAAATACTTTTATCCCGGTAAAGCGTTCTCGAAGGATTCACGCGAGCTAAGCCACACGTAGAAGATAGTTCTTGTATTAATACACACTTTTGTCCCAGGTTTCGTTTGCAAGGCACATTTTATTACTTCCTTATCGATACTGAAGTCCTGGTGACATAAATTATAAACCCGATGACTACTATTTCTGTAGACCTCTGAATATCTATTATCAGTTACTTTTAGATTATTCTTATTATTAGTGACCGGTAGCAGGAGAAAATGCAAATGAAAATATTCATCATTCTTAATTACTGTCCTTTCTACTATTTTGTAGAAGCACTTACATATTATACTTACCACTGAATAATGATGAAAAAAAGTTATTGTACGCATCCTATTTTTTTAATAATACTTCTAATATATAAGCAAATAAGTAAGTCAAATGAAAATATTTAATGTTCTTAATAACTACTTATTATGTACGTAGCACATCATATGGTATGTAGAAGCATTTATACAGGGTGTCCGGTAATTAATGGATAACCTGGAAATGTCTTACAGTGGAACTGACGGCCGTTTAGAAAAAAATATGAAAAAATTCTATCCTAACTACTACCCTGAGATATGTGTTTTTTTTTTAATTACCATGTATTATTTCTCGAAATACTAATATTATAAACTAAGGATAGGTTGGTTAATGATAGTAACATTACTTTTTAAAAATAAAATATAGCCTATGTTACTCGGTGATAATATAGCATTCTAATCGTAAAAGAATTGTGTGTGGGTCAGTTTAGCGTGAGTATTTTTTGAGTTAAGTAATTAAAAACAAACAAAAAACAAATGTTTCCTCTTTATAATCTATATATATAAAAATCAATGCCACTTTACGTTGTAATTAAACTCCTCCGAAACGGCTGGACCGATATGAATGATTTTTTTGTGTGTGTTCAAGTGGATTCGAGGATGGTTTAGATATAGTTCTTTTTTTTTTCGCTTGTACATGACAACGTCTGTCGGGACAGAGATAAGTAAGATTGTGAAGATGTTGGCTTGTCTGTTATTCAATCACGCTTAAACTGTAGATAGAATTTCGATGAAACTTGGCATACCGATAAAACATGTCCAGGAATAACGCATGGGCTACTTTTATACTTTTACGCCTTCCCGTGAGATTCATGCGGGCAAAGCAACGGGTCTATCTAGTCAATACATATTTATTTCTTCTGTAGATTGGGAGAGAGCAACGTGGATAGCCATAGCAGTTATACGTTAATTGGCAAAACTAATGGCGTGCAGCCAACTAAAAAACAAAAAAGGAGGAACTGCGCCGTATCCGCAAATAGCTCTGTTTCGAGTCTCACCCAGACTTTCTTTGTGTCCGTTGTTTAAATGTTTGTAAAGTCCATAGCGTTCCCCGCACTAATTCCTGTGCCTCGCACATGAATTACTGCGGGAAACACTATACACACGTTGTCTTTTGCCACGTTATCTTTTTCTTTTGAAGTAATACATATGTTTAAAAAACGTTATCATAACTGAACGATGCGAAATCTCCACCACGCTGCATCTTCTAAGATTCATTTAAAATTCAAACTGTCAAATTTTCTTTTCTATATAAGTATGATTTAATGAAGCGAAACAGATGTTAGCCAAGTCCCTGGCAATTCAACAAAAAGTCTCGTTAAAATCTGAATAATTTAGATCTAGAATATTTTATATTCATCTCCGTCCTGAATAGGATACTCGGGGGAATTTGAATTATATTACAGCTTTGTCGTGTGGTGTGCTAACATGAACCAAGTGGTTTTAAGTACTATTTTTGCGCTAATTCTTACTCGGCAAAAGTGGAATAAAGCTGCTTATATTATAATTTATGCGAAGAATAGAAATAACTATGCGATGACAACGCGTTCTAACAAAATGTTGGAACTAATTTCGTACCAAAGTTTAAAAAGTAAATAGCATTTCTGCTAGGATTTCTTTATTAAAGTGCAGTTTGTATAATTCTGCTTGAATTCTGCTATGATATCAAACTCTCTTATTGTACGGTGGTAATTCATATTTATTTTATAAAACATAGGTACAGAACAAGATGGCAGGAATACAATATTGTTAGTATTGATATGATATGTTAACATTAACATAAAAATATAATCGCCAATCCTGACTGTGACTTGTTTGCGGATGGATGGCAGAATATATTGTTAGTGTCAGCGATTTTGTGACAAGGGATGATTGTGTTTGTCTTAGTGATTACCCATATACCTAATTATTTATTTCTTTGCTTTAATTTTTGTATTTATGTTTAATGTATTCTTATATTTAATTATTTTAATTGGTGTACAATCGTTATAATTTAATAAATAAATAAAAAATATTTATATAAACTTTACGGCAGTTGGCGAACTATATTGGCATGAAATGCTTTTCGAAAGATAATTTCATCATTATCAAAACTACGACTAGTTAAGTCCGATTGCCAGCATCAAGACGCTGATAATCATCGTACTGGGTTTCGTATGACATCGTATTTGCTGACGAAGATGCAAGCATTGTGCCATTTTTTACGGTAATACACTACTGCACCGCTATATAAAACAAATTAAGATTTTTAGTTCGGATAACGTAATTATAATTAGTGGATAACGTTATTTTACTGTGACTTATTTCGAAAAAAATAATTCTATTTTATTGGATTCTTCATTAGCACAACTTATAGTCTATCCTTTGTCCAGTAGACGGGCATAAGCTGACCGCCTATTACTTGAATCTTTAACACGGCTGGCAAAATGGGGGGGGGGGGGTATTATGCTCTTTTCCATAACCTTCGGAGAACATACAGGCTACATCATGTTATTCTGTTTTTAGATCACTGACGTACCTTTTTCATCGGTGTCTCTTGGGAGGATCTCTCTGAGAGGTTTTCACTCTTAGCCCACGAGGGTAAAACAGCAATGGTCTTTTACTAAACTAGTGTATGCAACTGCTATGCACGAGGTCTCGGGTTCAAATCCCCCGGCGAGGCAAAAAAGGTTATTGGGATTTTCTTACAAGAAATGTTTTACTCTCCGGTCGTGTTGGATTGCCGAGATTGTGAGCGTTAACGAGTGCACTTGTGTTTGCGCACTCACTTGTGCTCTATAGCGTAGTATTTATATATTGTTATAACAGGACAGGGAATCCAATAAGTAGTCGATAGGATTTATGAGTATTTATTCGGCAGAGCTTCGCCCATAACAGTATCGATACGGTAATTAATGACAAATGCACTGAAAATCTACTTTTATATAGAATCTCGGACATATCTACTTTTTGTATTTTAAATGCCCGTTCTCACTATACTTCCAGCCAGCATGATAATTATGTTTACTCGCCAGTACGATTATTATGTTAGTTTGGATATGTGTTTAGTAATATTGTATATAAACATGTGTAATTGTAAATGATAATTTAATTATAGTAGCGATTAGAGCATGTTCCGGTTGTGTCTTCGTTAGTACGCGGTATAGCTCGGGTATAACGTAGCGGTATCAGTGATTAGTGGTGGTTAATATAGCACGTAGCGTCATAACGTAGCACGCTATATTTACTCAACGCATAGCGCGCGCTAAATCGTTTCAATCTCGGCGCTAGAAATAGCGTCGTGCTATAAATGCCTAGTCTGTTATGCATAGCGTGGTAAAACGACAAGCGCACTGCGCGATGACTCGCCAGCGCGAGCGGCGAGCGACGTCTAGCGTCTAGCGTAGCGCGCTAAATACGCTACGCTATTTAAGTATTTAGTCGCCGCATGCAACCGCTCGCTGTATGACGTATTAACTTTGTTTACGTTACTGTACTATTGCGGCCGGCTCATGTTATTTATGTATTAATGAACTTTTAAATCGCCTATAATTGCTTTATTATTATCGAACATATCATTATTATTATTCAGTAGTCACAGTCAATTAATTATAGACAGTCCTAAGTCTCAAAAGTATGAAGGCGAGTTCATTGAATTTATTTTGCCTATTACTTATTAGGTTATATATTTTTACAAAATACGCTCCACAGTTAAAGTAGCGCATTTCAAGGTTATATTCTCCAAGGCTCCACGCTACCATATTCTGTGACGCTACTAGCGTGCCTACGCAGCGCGCTATAACATAGCGTATAAAATAGCGCGCTAAAAAAATATAGCTTCTAGTCCGTAGCGTGCTATCTTAATATAGCGGAATGGAACACTACTATCAGTGATGGATGATAACAATATACACGACGAATCGTGTACCGATGGCCAGTCCTCTTAAACACTGGCCGTCATGGTCGAAATTCGGTCTGAAGGATTTTAACTTCTATAATAACTAGACGCAACATATATTCAAATATTTTAAGCTAGGCATTTTAAATGTTATTAAGGACAGAGTTATTTTTATATGCCTGTAAGCAATCCCTGTGATTGCTTCAGGATGTTTGTAATATTAGATGTAGCTCAGAAACCGGTATTTATCGTAGAAATATAACATAATGTTATCAAACTGCAATATTTAATAAGTAACAGGTATTTTCTGAAGCCAGATTTATTACAACATTATACTAAGCTCTATTTCGCTTAAAATTGTTTGTATGCACTTATTTATATTCGCTTTAAATTCGAATCAGAGTCTAAATTATTAACATTTCCAGAAATGAGTTGATATTATTCAAGATATAGCAGTGCTGTCTGCAATGGGTTGTATTGAGTTAGTTCCAAAGTTGTGTCTTTGGGGACTACTGGAAATGCACTTTGCGTCCGTAGTTCATGTTACGAGTAAATGTTTCAAGCTCGCATTTTAGATGCATAGGTTATCTTCAGATGCTGTGTTTACTGCTGATCGTGAGATCCTAGATTTATCGTGAAATGAAATTTATTAAACACAAATAAGTAAGACACAGTAATTATCAAACACTGGTACTCAAGGTAAGATCTAACTTGTGTTATGGGTACCAGGCCCCACATACAGGTTTCTTAACAGTTTGGTATTAATTAATTTATCGTGTATGATAAATCGTAGTTTTGAGTCAGCAGCAAAACGACGTTTTTGCACTGAATATGACCATAATATCTAAAGAAAATTAGGACGGTAATTGGACCGTACCTACACATTATTTTTTTCTATTTAAAAAGGACAACTTCCGCAGTAGGAATAATTCCTGTCGCGGGGGACTACAAACATTCAAACAACGGACACAAAGAACATCCAGACTGTCTGGATGTTGTCTGTTGTTATATATTAGTCGGCCTCGATGGCGTAGTGGTTAGTGTAATCGACTGCCACATCTGAAGTCGCGGGTTCGATTCCCGCACAAGCCAAACATTTGTGTGCATGAACATGGATGTTTGTCTTGGTCTGGGTGTTTCTATGTATAATATGTAAGTATTTACAAAAAAAAGTATATATGTATGTTTATCCATTGTCTAGTACCCATAGTACAACTTCTGCTTAGTTTGGGCTAGATGGTGTTGTGTGTATGTGATAGAATTCAAATAAAAAAAATATATAAGAGAAAAAAAATTGTGGACGTCACAAATGTGTAACCCACAAGTTTTTGTCCCGTGTGGAGATCGAACCCGCCGAGTGTTGTATTCGGCGCGGCAGTAGCGGCGACCTCTTAAACCACTACGCCATACGTGCTTCTACTTCGAAAAAAGAGGCGATAAAGGATGAAAATCAAGATTCTTGCAATTTTTTTACTTACATACTTTGTCTCAGGCATATATCCCTGAAGCGGTACGCAGTGGAGTATTACACCCACAGTTCACCAAGTATGGCTTTAGGTCGCATGTAATAAGGGACGAGTATATTGCCACCCACCAGGCACATTTCCATACTAGGGCAGCAATCCCGGTAACATATTGCCAAATAATTTTATATATCAGCCCTATTTGTTTAAACTCAAAGTAGATTGGATGTATTTTATTGATGTATTTTTAATAAAGAGTAGAAATTTTGTACCCACTAACTGAAGCTCAACCATTGCTTAAGAAAGACATTTTTCTAAGCAAAGTAAGTCCTGCCCTTGAATCTACCTAATTACTTATATATAATATATAAATAAAAATAAATGTTTCGTTCTTTATGCGTTCCTAAACCATTGATCAGATTGTGATGAAAATTTGGTACGGTATACTGAGGACGCTTACAAGGATTTCTGACCCAAAAAATCAATATCGACCAAACACTTTTTTACTTTACATGGCATTGCAACGCATGCCGGGTAGAGCTAGTAGATAATATATACAAATATAGCTTCCGTACGTTCGTGGCCGCAATTCTCGAAATGTAATCGATGGATTGACTAAAATGCCACAACGTTACATTTTTATATCAAAGTCTTTTATATAGTTTTTTTCCGATGTTGCAACGGGAACGGGCAATTAAAAATAGCAGACTGAGCCTCAGCGGACCGAGGCCCGGTTCAGCTAGTTAGTTACCTTTTGTCTTAGCTTACAATCGACACAAATAAAACCAAAACCCGATATAACTATCATGATCCACCATATCACCAGCGCCAGGCTTTCTTAGCCTGGCATATGCTGAATTAGGCCCCATTTGGCAAAATTTTATTATTATTTAACTTGTTATTATTGTCCAATAAATTATTTTCTTCTTTCTTTCTTTCTTATCAGCAGACAACTCAATTGCCAACTTCACAGGTGACGTAGGTAGTGGTTTAAGTGCACGCCTCGGCAATGCCACCGCGCCGAGAATTGTGGGTTCGATTCCCACACGAGACAAAAATTTGTGTGATCAACAAATGCTTGTGCCGAGTCTGGATGTTCTTTCTGTCTATTGAATGATTGTAAAGTTCTCCGCGATGCAGCAACTATTAATAGTGCGAAAGTAGATCTTAAAATGAAAAAGGTAAAAAAAATTTACTTGTAAAAGTACAAATAGACTATCGAACATCGTTCGACCGAACCAGTACGGTGCGACCATCATATTATTTTTAAGGGATCAAACCAGCGTACTGGTTTATTATTATTAGGAATAATAATGTTTGGTGCACTGAGCGCCACACGATCGAATATGGTCTAAGAGTAGACCGTGTTCTTGGTTCAGTCACATAGATACCTATATCTAATTCTATCTCAGATACCAGCTTCTCACATAAATTAATTCATACACACAGCGACACATCAATCTAGACTGTTTGGCCTTTGAACTATTAGAAGTTGAATGCTGCTAATCGCGCGAGAGAGTGCGTTATATTTTTGTTACGCTCTATCCTTACCATTACATCGAGACCACTATGCACTATCCCTTTCCGACAATTCTCTATTTTGTATGTAGCCTAGTTATGCGTATATAGGTTGTCTAACTTGATGTGTAGCCGTGTGTACAAAATAAAAGATTACGGAACCAAATTTGTAGTATTTATGTGAGAAGAAAAAAAGCAATATTATTATTATGTTCGATCGTATCGTCAACTAACTGGTATTGGAAAACAGATAATGAAGACCGTTTCAGCATTTAAAAGATCTATAAAACGACTTCAGGGTTCAGTTTCATCTTGACAAGCAAAACGTGACTCTACAATCGCTAGCATTGTACATTTTTGTTGAACCCAAAGTTTGTTAATTTCAACGTACAGGGTTCCACCCAAGGGGTTTCTGTGAAGTTCCACCGCTGCATGTGAATACGTGTCTAGAATTTTGCCGACTGTACGGCTGCAACTTGCTACATTTACATCGGCAAAACTACATGACTTTAATGGTTACTGTGCTAACTTCATACATATCGTAGCATCGTTCAAACTTGCGTATTCAGAATATGATTGTATAACAAAGGATAAAAGGATAACTTAGGATAATGAGGCAGCGATAGTCTAGTGGAAGACCGTTTGACTGTCTATCCCAAGGCACGCTGACTTTTTGAAAATACTTTTTGAAGGACGCTCGTATGTACGTATTGAGTAGTTAATTATCGCTCGCTTTAATGACATGTGAAGTCTGTCAACCCGCACTGGATCCGCAATGGGTTATGGCCTAAACCTTATCACACTAAGAAGAGGCCCGTGCTCAGCAGTAGGACAGTTTAATACAGGGTTGATATTATATTATTATTATTAAAGGATAACGCACAACCAGACGTTTTCTTTTAAGTTTAGGTAAAAAAAGTTAATGTTAGCATGTTAGCTTTTGTAAAAAGCGTCTACATTTACTTGTAAATAAATTTTCGCATTAAAATATTGCCTTTCGTTTATGAAGAATGAAATGCATTCAAATGCGTAGAATGTAATGCATCCAAATTAAACTATTTTATATGAATTTCATCGCGTTGTTTACTTTAAAACACTATTATTACAACTAAGCAGTAATAGCCTAGGGGACCGTTGGTCTGTCTCGCATCGTGACCTCTGCCTTGTAGTCTGAAGGTCGTCCACAAGGCTTCAACAGGCTTTTTTTTACAAGTAAAATATCAAACATGCATGCAACTCGGCGGCCTTTCAAATGAGAAATTACAATGTTGTCATACTGGTATTACAGTTTCTGTTCAAAGAGCCATGTAACTGATGAGATTGAGATTGAAGATTTAGAACATTCCCTGAGCACGAGCTCTCAATTTTCTAGATCTTACCATTCTGACTGTCATATTTACATTCGTCTAATTCTAACTAGCATTATAAGTGTGAATATGACTTTCTTTGTTTCATATGCTGTCATCCCTTAACTACTGAAAGATCATCATGAAATTTTGCATACACTTTGTCAGATGTACAGAAAAGAACATACGTACATTTCGTGCAGCAAAAAGTACTGTTGCAGAGCAGAGCCGCGGGCAAAAGCTTGTATAATATATTTCTATTGAAATTATTTTCCTATTGCAACATTTTCCTTATCTAAAACCGTAGTTCTTAAACATTTGATTGCTAAAGCACTAGTATAAGCTATACATAGTTACCACAAATGAAGTGCCACAGGTACATAAAAATTTCCACAGAATCCAAAAGCAAAGAGGAACGCCGAGAACAATTATCGTTCATTATGCACACAAGATAAATAAAATATACTAAATTCATGATTCAATCGTCAGAATTCCTCCTAACGTGTCAAAAATGATCGCATCTTCCCCTCATGAATACTTAAAGTAATTCGTTCGGCCCTCGCAAGAGAATAGGTACAATTATTGGGCGTCATTATGCAGAAAAAAGTGGGGTTCCTTTGCAAACAACAGAGCGGCACAAAGAAAACATCTTAGAAAACTCGCAGGGAAGAATATATTTGGAGATCGCAGTTTAAAAATTACAGTTTGTTTGTAACTTTTACAGTCAGTGATCTTGCATAATTTAGTCAGATATCTTGTTTTTGTCTGTTAAATTGGATTATACAACTTTGTTCGCAAGAACAACCGTTCGCTTGTGACATTTTTTACGCGAATCACTTAATTAACGTAATAGACTGCAATATAGCTTAACTTCAATTTATGACATTAAATGCACAGCATTAACACTAATCAAATTCGTAAATTGAGCTGCGTTAAGCTTGTTAAAAACAGTCATTAAGAAATCGAAAAACAATAATGAATTATTAAAGGGGATTCTTCTTTAAAAACTTTTTAATATCGTTTCTACTCACGACTCTGTCCATGTGAATTGCCTAGCAATGTACATATACCGGGATAAAAAGTATCTTATATATTTAACTAGGACATAGTTTATCTGTGTACACAGTTTTATGCAAATCCGTTAAAAGGTCTTCACGTATTTCAATAACAAACATCTAATTTTCCAAAGCTTCACTTATTTATTATAAACGTAGGATAGTAAAATACACAGTCATGATGTCAAGACTCTCAAGTCTTTATAGTTTTATAATAGTACTAGTTTTTGCCCGCGACTCCGTACACGTACATTTTCCTTTTCTTAATACTCGACTTTTAGGGTGCATCAAGTTAAAATATATTTAAAGTTAGACCTCCAGCAATACAATTGTGAAAACACATTCAATTTCGAGCAGGATTTGCATACAAACATACAGACAGACAAATATAATCTTACAATACTTATATACAATATGTACTGTACTAATAGTACTGGATTATAATGGACCGTAAGCATACATTTCAGTCTGGCGTATATTTGCTAACGTGGGCTCAGTATTATATTCAGTACTAAGATATAACGTACGACGCTGAAACTAAACGAAGTCCAAGGCAAGATAGGATGTATGAAACGTTGTAAGTTCAAATATAATAGAGTCGTTTAAAAAATCGGACAGACAGACAGACGGCCGTTGGAAATTTAGTAAATTGGGTTTATTTGTCACAAAATTCTCAGTAGCAACATATAGTATGTCGGCCTCGATGGCGTAGTGGTTAGTGTAACCGACTGCCACGCCTAAGGTCGCGGGTTCGATTCCCGTACAAGTCAAACATTTGTGTACATGGATATGGATGTTTGTCTTGTTCTATTTCTCAATCGAAAACAAATAAACTTATAAAAAATTCAGTTTCGCAGGAATGGCGCAGCAGACAAGAGGTTGGCCACCCGGTTGTGTGATTCAAAAGTGATTATTCATAGTCTAGGTTCACATTGTGTCTATATTTCTGTTTGTAATGAATAAACTCAAAAACTACTAGACCGATTATAAGATACTATTAGAAAGCTTTATCCAGAATTTACACAGGTTACATAACGGTACGAGCCATGGGGCTTAGAGGTAGTTAGTTAAATGTTAATAAAATTGTAATTTTATAAAAGAAAACCAAGGAACTCTCTACATTAACTTTAATATCAGTATGAAACTGTCAATGCATACAATAAAAGAAATAGTCTACAATAAACGAAAGAAAATAAATTTATAATATAATTTAAAATATTTCCTTGCCTATAAATTGAATACTTACGAAAATGTAATACTACCGCATCCAATTTTCTCAGCTCCTACCCAAAAGCACTTAAAGCACCATTAGATCGAAGGCATTCGGTAACAAGTTTGGGTCCCAAATTTACCCGATTCATTAACTACATAATCATTTCCGATAACCTTGCACACTATTCGTAATGTCCTAACAAAGGGATGGGCGTGTCTCTTTTATTTCCATATAAATGAGTTGCCCTTCCCCTAGCAAAATGAGACCTTCATGACTATAAACTTAACGGGGTTAAGACATTATTGGCCAATTATGGGAAGCAACGAAGTAAAGGAGGTCTATCTATACTAATATTATAAAGCTGAAGAGTTTGTTTGTTTGTTTGCTTGAACGCGCTAATCTCAGGAACTACTGGTTCGAATTGAAAAATTATTTTCGTGTTAGATAGCCCATTTATCGAGGCAGACTATAGGCTATATAACATCATGCTATGATCCATGGGGGCGGCGCAGTAACCATAAACACGTGTGAAACGGCGGGCACAGCTTGTACAAGCTGTGGTTATATTTTGGGATTTCTTTAAACTCTTTATACTATTGACCTTACTAATTTTAAGTAAATAAAATTATTAAAGCTATTTATATTTAGGTTTACACTTTAAACAAAGTTCAATAGTAGTAGTAGGAGTGTAACAGTTTCAAAATTATATAATAAAGTGTTAAATAAACAACGCGATAAAAGTCGTATAAATGAGTTTAATTTCAATGAATAAAATTCGCGTAAACAGAAGACAATATGATGACCACTCTTTTCAATCGCCAAATTTTTATTAAGATTAGGAATATTTTAATCTTCGCCATATGTGTAGTCATAACTGTCATGTCTGTGAAATAGAAATATCTCAGATATACAGGTATACTCAACATAAAGGTTTGGGTGAATTAATAGACAATATTTTAAGTATCAATAGTTATAGACTTAAAATTGCAAATCTTTATGATGACTAAAAAGAAAGGTATCAGTCCGTCTTTTAGATTAGAAAAAATTTTGGAAAAGGTTTTTTTCTTTTGTTCCACAAACTAATAACAACGAAAATACAACGCGTTTAAATTTCGTGTTACGTCACTGTTCGGTACAAATTTTACTAAAGTGTGACGTCACAAGCCCCCTCTCCCGAACTTTAATGCGTTAAATCTTAATCAAATTTTATTGTTTTGTTAAAACAAAAATAGGTGTCTTATATTTTTTGCTAATCTACAAGATGGACTAATTGGAATCACTTAAGTATTTTTAACCCTATCATCATGTCTATTATTGGAAAGACACCACTATGCACTGCACTGTCCGTGCATAGTGGTGTCGATGACAGATAGAGCATAGGAAAAATATAACGCACTCTCTCGCACGATTCACAGCGTTCAACTTCTAATAGTTTAAAGTCCAAACAGTGTAGGTTGATGTGTCGCTGTGTGTACCTAATCATAAACTTTTTGCAATTGCACTTACAGTTGATCTTAGGGAATATTGCAGAACTTGTTTACCCTAAATTGCAAACATAAGCCTGTTTTAAATATTAGATGTATTTTTAATGTAGATATATTTTGATTAGCTAAAATTTAAATTATAGATAGGCCTTACTAGGTATACGTTTATATATAATCACATTTCTGGACGCAGATATTGTAAAAGAACCATATCCTAACTAAATATGAATGTGAGTTTGTTTGTAACGCTTTGCCGCCTGAACTACTTGACCCATCATCATAATATTTCACACATACACATTGTCAGGGGTACAGAAAAGTATATACGGATCTTTCATCCAGAAAAACGAAGGACAGAAAATTAGCATAACCTACATTTAGGCGAGCAGAACTGCGGGCAAAATTTTGTGCAATATATACAACGTGTCACAGATATAACGCACAACCTCAAACACCCCAATTAGATTATTAAATCGTAATAATAATATAATCATTAAAATGTTACTTTTATGTACTTGGATATTTTAATTTAACGAATTAGTTCTCCTTATTGTGCGCGGATAGTATTGGGTATATTGCAATAAATCTAACATTATTGCCTTTATTGCATCAAAAACCTTATTGCCTTGAATTATGATACATTTTCGTTTACTTATTTCGTTGAAACTGTTCAAAGAAAAGGATGACAATAATTCAAGTTGTTTTAATTATTTGAGGACAAAAAAAACCTATATTAAAATGTCAGAAATGGATTCAGTAGCCGATTCTGAACAAAGTACTTTCAGGAAGTGCGTTTAATATGTTACACGTTGTAAATGTGTCCTTTCTGGATGTTAAATTGTCGCCAGACATAATAAAAATACTCAATTAGACCTCATTATTTGAATTTTCATAAAGGGCAATTTAAAACACATAATTATCGTGGCAGATATCCGTTTCAGAGCAAATCGAATGGTATTGATGTCAATCATTGATCGTTAGAAGAATATACGACGTTCTGTAATTTTGTACAGTACAGAGCCATCGGTTTGCGTGCCGACTCGTACTTGCCTGTTGTTTATTTTAGGATGACAGGACTATTTATCATGGTCATGTTCATCTGTTACACGTTGTATAAATCTTCTGAAAGTAATGACTAACGTTTTAATAACTAATTTGTGCTCGCGACTTCGTCCGCATGAACGCTTAGAATAAAAGTATTCCTAGAACTTGAGCCTCACGATATCAATAATAATTGATTGTGTTTCTTTATATAGTTAGATAAATATTTCCTGTGTAATAGATGCCACTGAACTCAATGAACCTGAAAAGTTGTATGCGAAATTTCATAATGATCCATCCAGTAGTTACAGCGAGAAAGCGTAACTAACAAACTCATATTCACATTTATAGTATTAGTTAGGAAGTGCGTGGGTCCCTGAATGGCTTAGGTTCACGATTGGAACCGATAGGTGGGGCTGCAATGGGGTTGCAAACCAACGTTCGGACAAGACAACGTTTGTTGGGTCTGCTATTTTGATATATATTGGTTCTTGAGACCAGGCAAATGCTGAACTGGAGTCCTGATTGCTACAGCTGTGGGACGCATATCAGAATGTTCATTGAATATTTTATGTTACTGTGTTTTTATTTCTGCCTTTTTTATTATTATTTTTGTTATTTCTTTTTATCTTTATACGCATTTCTTTCTTTCTTTCTTCTTTCTTTTTCTTTCTAATTATATTGTACTATCTAAATCCAGCCACGCTTCGCATAGTTTAGTATGATATTTTGACATTTTAGTGGGTACTTTGGGATGAAAAGTAGGTACCTATACAAAAGCACACTTATATAAAAACCGTACATTAAAAATAGAAATCAATCCATCGATTGGACTTTCAGTTTTACTAAGACAAATATACGGCACGTGAACTTTTATATATAAAGATAAATGAATTGGTTGATATCAGACATTTAAACTTTTTTCATAGTTTAACTTTGAATAATATAATGCGCCTAAGGCATATAGTTAAATAAGCGATGGACATAGTTTTCATATATATCCGAAAATAGCATTCTGTGTACTGTTCTAGTCTAGAACTACTCCACCGATAAAAAGCTTACATGAAAGCTCGATAGATGGCGTTGTTAGTTCCGTCTGAAACACGATATTTCGTTACCAAGGAAACTATAAAAGCTAAACCATTTTTTTTGTACAACTAACGACTTCGATGCAAATATTTAGGTTATTTATTAGAGCCGTTCTGTGCGTTTTTTGTTTTATTGCCCGAGGACTTGTGAAATCGTTCATGGTCCATCGAGTCAGATTAGATGTGTTGCGTTGCGTTAAAATCTGTATTACACTGTTGTATTGCTAGGCACGGATCTCTACTCAGTATGAGAAGAGTTGGCCCAGTTCGGGTTGGAAGATTTTACAAATCTTCGAGAACACTCGGACATGCAGGTTTTATCACAATGTTAACCTTCACCGTTAATGCGAGCGATAATCAACTATTTATTGTCGGCCTCGATGGCGTAGTGGTACGCCTGAGGTCACGGGTTCGATTCCCACTCAAGTCCAACATTAGTGTGCATGAACATGGATGATGTCTTGGTCTGGGTGTTTCTATGTATAATATGTATGTATTTACAAAAAAATAGTATATATGTATGTTTATCCATTGTCTAGTACCCATAGTACAAGCTCTGCTTAGTTTGGGCTAGATGGTGTTGTGTGTATGTGGTAGAATATTATTATTATTCTCTTTATTTCTATTTTTTCTAATTATTACATTTTTAAATATAAATATAAAAACTATACATATTTAAAAATATAAAAACTGAAATGACCCACCGACATCGGGAACAAGGTCCAAGCTACCAGTGGTTAGGGCCCCAAAGAGAGGAATCTTCTCACAATACGCGCCGTGTCGAGTAGTACTGCCTTTTGGATCAAGGACTTGATCCAGCCATCTAACGCGAGCCTCTGCAGGTGGTGGTCGAGGCTCTTAGGTATTAAACCATTGACTGTAATGACTATCGGCACAATGATCGCCGAGTCCATTCGAGAGTTTTAATTAAAAGTGTGATGGAACACCTACAGCGGCACTAGACGCAGCAGGCGTAGGACTATTGCCACGTATGGATTCTAATATATGGGCTATATGTATGGGTGTTTGGTGGACCGGTATATTGCTAACTATGGATGAAAAACGGCGTCTGCCCTGAATACTCTTATAGCATCAATGCAATGGGCAGACGGTGACAATATTTTTATTATTACATAACATCGAAAAGTTGGAGGTGCAAACTCGAAACCTCTGCGGGTCAGGCCTAGACTATCACTGGTGGCATATATACATCAACGTATAGCATACTTCTGACACTAAGAAGAGATCCCTTCCTAACAGTGGGACACTTTATCAACATTATATTTAGTGTACATGCGCAAAATACTGAAACTACGTTGTTAACAGTTCGCTACTAAATAAGGCCGCTGATTAGATTTGCTATGCAGCAGTTCATTCTATGCATACGCTGTTAGGAATTTAGCATGATGATATGTGTGTTTGTTGTGGCCCAAATTTTGGACCCAGTTATGTCGGCGAAAATTGAATTAAGTTTGTGGCTACGCAACAAGCGATTTGTTTTTGCGATGTGTAATCCATATTAATAATAGGTGTTTAAATATGAAGTTGAGAACATAATGAACTATGGTTACATGGTTGCATGTCACTAATGTTTGTGATTTAATTTCAATTTTCTTTTGTTCATTTCCGGATAAAGTTCATCGTACCATCAACTAATGAGCTAAAGCTAATGTCTCATGAGAGTTCATGAGACATTAGCTTATTCAAGTCACTTGAAGGACAAAGCTAAATTAGCGAGCAAAAAGTTGGGTGTACTGAACAGGGCGAGGCGGTACTTCACACCAGGTCAACGTCTTGTGCTTTACAAAACACAGGTCCAGCCGCACGTGGAGTACTGCTCACATCTCTGGGCAGGGGCCCCTAAATACCAGCTCGACCCACTTGACTCCCTACAAAGACGGGCAGTTCGAATCGTTGATGATCCCATTCTCACGGATGGATTGGAGTCATTGGAGCAACGGAGAAACTTTGGGTGTCTCTGCGTGTTCTACCGACTCTTTCACGGAGAGTGCTCTGAAGAACTATTTGATTTGGCACCATCGGCCCCTTTCTATCACCGTACCACTCGACAACGAAGCAGGGTTCATCCATATCACCTGGAAGCGTTCAAATCCAAGACGGTACGCTTTCAGCGATCATTTGTCGGCCTCAATGGCGTAGTGGTTAGTGTAACTTACTGCTACGCCTGAGGTCGCGGGTTCGATTCCCGCACAAGTCAAATATTTGTGTGCATGAACATGGATGTTTGTCTTGGTCTGGGTGTTTCTATGTATAATATGTATGCATTTACAAAAAAAGAATGTGTATATCCATTGTCTAGTACCCATAATACAAGCTCTGCTTAGTTTGGGCTAGATGGTGTTGTGTGTATGTGATAGAATATTTGTTTATTTATTTATTTCTCCCACGTACGTGCAAGCTCTGGAATGAACTGCCTGCTTCGGTGTTTCCCGAGCGCTATGATATGTCCTTCTTCAAACGAGGTTTAAAAAGAGTTCTTCTTTCACGGTAAGCAGCGGCTTTGCTGTGTCCTGACATTGCTGAAGTCCATGAGCAGCGGTTACCACTTTCCATCAGGTGGGCCACTTGCTCGTCTGCCACCAAAGGCAATAAAAAGAAAACTTATCGGCGCAATTGTCTGGGAAGTAATACATTTTCAGTATAAAACTATGACATTATAAAAGCATTGGTGTTTAAATAAGAAGTTGCCGCTTTGTATGAAGAAAATCGATAACGTTTTGGTTTTCAAACTTTTTCATCAATACTATTGGATGTTTATTATGATGGCGTAGTGGTTAGTGTTACCGACTGCCACACCTGAGGTCGCGGGTTCGATTCCCGCACAAGTCAAACATTTATGTGCACGGACATGGATGTTTGTCTTGTTCTGGGTGTTTCTATGTATCTATGTATCTATTTACAAAAAAATATATATGTATGTTTATCCATTGTCTAGTACCCATAGGACATTACAAGCTCTGCTTAGTTTGGGCTAGATGGTTTGTGTGTATGTGATAGAATATTATATTATATTATAGGTATATTAATAGTACATGTTATTAATAACATGTCATCAATACATACTCACGGCACAGGCTCGTGAATGCTGCTGCTATGTAAATAAGTATACAAGAATTATACTATGGTAAACTTATAAAACAAATTTGATCTAAGAGACAATTCTCGCAATAATACATACATACATCAATTCACGCCTGTTTCCCAGAGGGGTAGGCAGAGAATACGGATTTCCATTTGCTACGATCCTGACACACTTCTCTGGCTACATTCACTTTCATAACATTCCTCATACACGCTCGCCGGTTTAAGGTGCTCTTAACCTGGCCTTTATCCAGAACGTCTCCGATCTGATCAAGAAACGTTCGCCTAGGTCTTCCCTTTGCGACTGTTCCATTCACACTAGCCTTATAAACTTTCTTAGTCAGTCTGTTCTCGTCCATTCTTTCTACATGCCCAAACTAACTTAACATACCCTTTTCTATCCTCGTCACTATATCCACTTAATAATAACTCGCAATAATAACTGTTTAAAATGAATTACGGATTTAATTTCAGTATCATAAATATCACAAATGATAAGATAAGATAAGATAAGATAAGATAATTTTATTTGTTAAAACATGCGTATACATACAAACAATAGTGAGCATGCAGATGGTATTTTTATATTGAAGCACATACATGTTTTGCCAGAAAGGCGTACAAATTTCAAAAAATATACATTCTTTCTTATTAAAATTATTTTTATAATGCAACATTAATTTGTTAAATATTATCGTTGGGGCAATGTAATAATAATGTGCGCCCTAATTAAATACACAAAATTAGAATGTCAATAATAATTAAATACATATAACAAAGTAAATAGTAATGTCAATAATACTAACAATGCAAACAAATGAATTAAAAATAATAAAAACCATAAAAACCATATCAATGGCGCATACAAATTAAATGTCAGAACTTATCTGTTAAGAAGTCATTTACGTCATAATAACATTTGTCAATTAAAAAATTTCGCATCCTTCTTTTAAATAAATGAATATCACATTCTTTGTAACATTGAGGTATCTTATTATAAATAATACGGGCCATACAGAAAATGCTTTGTCTCATTAGAGTTGTTTTTGCAGTATGCAACCGGAGTTTACTATCATCACGCCTGTTGCGTTTTACAGTATCGGCTAGTCGTGGAAATAATTCTGAGTTCATTTTGACAAATATAGCGGTCTCCAGAATGTAAATTGAAGGGAGTGTTAATATACGATATTTTTTTAAAAAATGGTATGCAACTATCTGTTTGTCTTAAATTAAACATAGCCCGGACGCATTTTTTCTGAGCTTTAAAAGCTAGACATTTTTCTGTAGAATTTCCCCAAAACATTACACCGTAACGTAACAGAGGCGCTACCAGCCCATGGTATGCTGTAAGTAGAGCATCAAAGTTAAGCTCTGGTGCAAGTTTGTATAACAAATATGAAGAAGAGCTCAATCTTTTTATTAGGTATTCAATATGTTCCTTCCAGTTTAATTTTGAGTCTATTATAATACCTAGAAACTTAGTCGACTTTGCTTCACTAAGTATTATATCGCTGTACTGAACTTTAATATCCGTTACAGCGGGAGCACGTTGACTAAAATGTAGAACATTTGTCTTGCTCAAATTAATTTTTAAATTATTTTTATCTAGCCATGATATCACTGATGCCAAAGACTGATTTATGTCATCCTCATACGTGTTTTGATTCTTGCATGTTATTGTCAATGTGCTGTCGTCTGCAAAGAGACTCATTGAATGTTCAATAGCTCTAGGCAGGTCATTTATATATAAAATAAATAAAAGAGGTCCAAGCACGCTGCCTTGAGGCACTCCGTGTTGAGGTGAACGTTTCTCTGATACGTATGCTTCTTCTCTCTTTGTCATTATATTTATCTTGTCGATTATTGTATACTGTTTTCTGTTCGTAATGTATGATTTAATAAGATTTAAAATATTGCCGCGTATGCCATAAGCTTCTAATTTCTGTAGTAAAATGTTATGATTAACGTAATCGAAAGCTTGTGTCATGTCACAGAAAATAGCGCACACCGGGATTCTGTTATCCACGTGCATCATCACTTTATGCAAAAAATCGTAAATGGCTAAGTTTATTGACCGATTTTCCCTAAAACCTTTTTGTTCTTCACATAAGATATGTTTCTTTTCAAAGTAAGAATATAATTCCTTATGGATATACTTTTCAAACACTTTTGATAATATGGGAATTAGAGAAATGGGTCTATAATTCGCCATAACTTCTCTGCTATTTTTCTTAAATAATGGTTTTATTACAGATATTTTTAGGCCATCGGGGTATATACCTGAACAAATACTTAAATTGATAACGTAACTCAAGGGAGCACTTATAATGTCTGCTACATACTTAATAACTCTCGTAGATAGCCCGTCATAACCTATACTATTTGTGTTTTTTAATGATTTTATAATTTTTTGAACATCTATTGCTAAACTGGGTGCAATAAAAATAGAGTCCTTGCGTTTTGAAATAAGTTCCGTTATTTTGGAACTTGCACATTGAATCGGTTGAACTTTATCTATAAAGTAATTATTGAACTCCTCAGCTATATTTTGGGCATTACTGATTATTTTATTACCTACACTAATACTACTTATCGGCTCTTTAGGGCAATTATGTTTTGAATTATTAATAATATTCCATGTTGTTTTCGATGTATTATTTGAGACTTTAATCGAATAATTATTTTGAGCTCGTCTTGTTAGCTTCATGATCCTTTTAAGTCTCTTGGAATAATTAATAAATGCAAACTTATTCATGGACGTAGGCTTTAATCTGTAACGCCATAGTAGCTGACGTTTCTTTTTAGTGCATAATTTTATGCCTCTGGAAATCCATTTAGCTTTCTTTGTCATATTTACAGTTCTTAATGTATACGGAAAACAAAGATTATAAAAAAGTTTGAAAATGTCAATGAAATTATTATATGCATTGTTCGGATCATCAATTCCATATAATTCAGAAAATGTCAGATGTTGTAAACAATTCTTAAATTTGATCATATTCTCGACGCTGTAGTCTCGTCGTTTTACGCGCCAATACTTTAGAATGCATGTTTTATTCACAGGACATTTTAAAATTTGAGCACTATGGTCAGACAAAGCATATTCAATAACCTGCGTATTACATTTAACTTTAAAATTGTGTGCAAAATTATCGATACAGGTTTGGCTTCGAATCCTTGTTGGTTGTTTTATGGCTAATTTTAAATCGAAATTTAGTAATATACATTCAAATTCTAAACTGGCTCTATTTCTCTTAATTGCGTCAATATTAAAGTCACCTGCTATAACAATATGTTTATATTTCTTTCTACATAAGTTTTGTAACACTTTTTGTAACAAATCAAAAAATATATTTAAGTTAGTCAGCTTTGGGGTTCTGTATACACATATAAAAATAATGCTATATTGAGTAAGCTCTACACCACAAAATTCAGCTATACCGGTCATAGACATTTGTGCTACTTCAGGTATTTCTTTCCATTGATGTCCATTTCTAATTAAAATACATGATCCACCTCGTTTACTTTCGTTCCTACAAAAACAAGACGCCAGACTATAATTTGGAATTTCTAGGTGTGTTTCATAACCAGACATCATGAAATGCTCTGTTATACACAAAACATCAACGTGGATAGATTTATCTGACAATTCATTAAGACATATACTTAGGTCGTCACTCTTGCTCAGGAGTCCCGCAATATTTTGATGCATGACGTAAATATATTTATCAACGAAAAAACTGTTGTTTTGTTTCTGTTTCATGTGTCGGTTCGTGAACAGTCAATGTGATTAAATTACTATTTACATTTACACAGTTTAAACTTTGTAAGTTGACTATAAATTTCATTATATTTAGGAATATCATACGTAGCCCATAATTATTTAATTGTCCAGAATGTCTATAGAAAGTATTGTAGTCATAACTAATATTGCTATTAGAGTCAAAAACATATGCGTATTTATGCGTACTGATATCTTTCCAAAGAAGAAAGTTAAATTGTCGAACCCGCCAATTATACATATTAGAATGAACATTATACTTATACGTTGGTAAACATATGATAACATTGGTATTTGTAATCTCTGTTATAGTTTTTCTTATGTATAGTACAAGTTTCGAGTAATTGTTACTAATGTTGAAGTCTTGTTCACCAATAAAAATTACACAATAATCACTCATCGTATATCCTGCTAGTTTCGTGTCTATTCCCTTCAGAAGATTACGTACGTCTCCATCAGTAGTTAAGTAATGACAAAAGTTAAATTGTTTGCCGATTGTCTCCTCAGTGATATACAACACCTTGTTTTGCTTATTGGCGCTCAAAATACACATTTTGTTTCGTTTGTTTTGATGGAGGTCTCGTGGTGTTATCTGATTAAGACTTTCATTACTTATGGTTTTTGAAGTCTCTGGTTTTTCGTTGTTAATTTTCCTCGACTCTTGCTTTTGCTTTTACTCATATTCTTTTGTTTCTATAGAGACAGTCTGTGTCTGTTTATTTTTGCAAATAATTTGAGGTTTTTTCTTTGGCGTATTTGTCTTAGCTATTGGACTGCTTATTGCAACTTTCTTATACAGGTTATTTTTCTCAGTTAGTTCACTGTTCAATGACTTAAGTTTATTATTTTCCAATAACAATGTCTCTATCTCGCTATGTGCACTATCTAATTGAGATCTAAGTCTTTGAATTATCTCCTTCAACTCCGTTACTCGATCCACGTCTTCATCCTCTGAGATATCAGGCATACTCCCGGTGGTAAAGTTTAGTGTATCGGTGTTTGTATCATTATTTTCATCAATTGTTGGATCTGACATTGTACGAACTCGAGTCCGCCTGAATGTTATATTGTCAAGAAAATTCATTTTCGTCTTAAATCCTAGGCTTATTGAGAATTATTGATCAACAATAGATTCAGAAACTGCAACCAATACAAAGTCAAAGTCACCCAACTGGGCCAAAGTTAGCTATTGGGCCAAAGTTAGCTATTGGGCCAAAGTCAGACTCAGTATCAATGTTCTGACGTATGCTAAATTTCAAGCAACTATGTAGCTGGAACGCGCCCCGAGTGTAGCTCGCTAATGTTGGTAGCGTTGTTTTTTATTAATTGGTGTTAGCGTCTTCACAAATATAACAATTCAAATAAAAAACGGTACTTATCGTGATAAAAAGAGAAATAAAGCAATCCAGTTCGTCAGTTTTGAGTTAATCCACTTATTGTCACTGTATTTTCACTTAAAACGTTTGAAATTTTTGTTCATTGAAGTTTATCACTTAATTTTAGAGTTTTAAAGTCACTTCTAGTTATGTTCGTATTTTGCTCCCGTTTGGTTTTAACTATGTAAAAAGCGTCCATAACACTGTCACTGATTGTTTGTGTTATTAATATCACTTCATGTGAAGAGTGAGTAACTACGTTAATTAAACATATGACTTGATAAATTATCTTTGCTAATATTATAATTGCGAAAGTGTGTTTGTTTGTCCTCTGGGCAACAAATAGTCGTGATTTTTGCTTAGATACTATACAAATATGAGCTACAATCAGAGGCGTTTTAAAAAATAAACGGTGCCTGGAAGAGTCCTTTTTTTCTTAAAGTTACGACGTTTTTTCTTAGAGTCGTATTGTGTTGGCCGCAAAGAGTCGTCGTCTTAATCAGAATTATATTTATTTTTATTAGATTGATTGCTTATAGTAGGGATACACTTCTTAAAGATTCACAACTCAACTATTTTTTTATATTAAAATAAACATCAAATGTGTACACACGGTTACACAACAAGCTAGACACCCTATATACGCATAACTACGCTAAATACAAAATAGAGAATTTTCGGAAAGGGACAGTGCATAGTGGTGTTGATGTAATGGAAAGGATAGAACGTAACAAAAATATAACGCACTCTATCGCACGATTCGCAGCGTTCAACTTCTAATAGTTCAAAGTCCAAACAGTCTAGGTTGATGTGTCGCTGTGTGTAGGTATATAAAATGCATTTGAGTTCATATTTAACGTTTATTAGACTAGAACAGAACTTTATTTTCAACAGCTTTTATTTTCATATTTTATTTTAACGACTTTTATTTTATAATAGTATGTTAGGTTAAGTTAGTAACAGTCGGGGTCGCGATTGTATATAAGTGATTCGCGCGGTCACCCGACTCTGGTTATGACAAGGAACACCGTGGTAGGCTTAATCGGTATTACCGAGATGTCGCCATCTTTCCCCGGTCAGACTGACATAAGCTCTCCATCACCCGCGGTGAGGTATGCATCAATGCGCATTGCACCATGTACAAAATAAATATGTTTGTAACTGTATTTTTTTCTAGGTGAAAGATACCCTACGTCCTTTTCTGTTCCCCTGGGGCCCGACTCTGCTATTACATTAGTGTCAGAATGGTCTATCATTGATTTTATAATTGTTGATTTTGACAGGTTTGGTAATCTACTAATATAATGGCGTCATTATGACTTTCCGACGGTCAACCATTGACACTCCATTAAAAAAATGGCATAGAATGGTAATCTCGTAATGACAAATGAATAACTGACATATGCGGTAATCTGCTATAATTTTGACAGTTCCTTTGGTCAAATTGCTTTTAACACTAATAATTACTTATATGTAAAAATATATATAAAAGAAATTTGGCATTCAATTTTTTTTTTTTAATAAATATTCTATCTCATACACAATATCATCTAGCTCAAACTAAGCAGAGCTTGTATTATGGGTACTAGACAATGAATAGACATACATATATACATATATTTTTTTATAAATACATTCATATTATATCATATTCATGCACACAAATGTTTGACTTGTGCGGGAATCGAACATCCATGCGACCTCAGGCGTAGCAGTCGGTTACACTAACTACTACGCCATCGAGATTTTCAAAAATCACTTCTACTAACGGGTTTTATAATAATGGCAATACAACATGTCATTCTACCGCGATCCTATTACGAGACCATTGACTGATCAATGATCGACCATTATGAATTTAACAGATTACGAACTTTTAGAAAAATTACACTGGAATTGCAGTTATGTCGTGTCGGAATGACGAATTTATAAAAATAGCAGACTTGGGCCACTGACAACGTGTATACGTTTCATGATGATCAAGTAGTTTAGGCGAGAAAGCGTAAAAAACTAACTCACATTTGCATTTATAGTATTAATTAAGATTATATTTTTAATGGCTTTTATTTTAATATTCGATTTTCAATGGCTTTTTGACTCAATTGATAAACATTGTCATGAATCGCTGCTGTATTGGCCCACCACGGCACACAAAACGCTTAACCCCGTGAAATCAATGTTGAAATTGTTTTAGCCTGGCTTTAAACTTAATTAAATATAAATAAAGCCGAACGCCAGACCGTTTAACGTTCTTTTGTGGGGCGTTCCGGCTACAAATAAGTTTAGCTACGTTTCGAAGTAAGGCTTTGCAAACATCATGTTTTCAAGGACAAATTTACCTTTTCCTGCTTCGCTGCGGATTTGTTTTTAAATTTATTAATGGCGCAACCATATCATTCATATTAACACAATATTAAATTTTATTACATAGAATTTGGCTGATATGTATAATACTTACGGTGTACATAACATTGGCTGGTTATAGAGAAGTTAGATGTTTACATTTTAATTTGTTTTTTTTTTCATTTAGGCGGCCTCGATGGCATATTGGTTGGTGTAACCGACTGCCAAGCCTGAGGTCGCGGGTTCGATTCCCGCACAAGTCAAATATTTGTGTGCATGGACATGTATGTTGGTCTTGGTTTCTATATACATATGTATGTATTTACAAAAAAGGTTTATATGTATATTCATCCATAGTACAAGCTCTGCTTAATTTGGGCTAGATGGTGTTGTGTGTATGTGATAGAAAATATTAACACTTACTACTACTATAACTAAAAAACAAAATAAATTTAGATTAAGTTGTAATAACATAATCTAATTTCTAAATCGAGTTTTGAATTTGCTAAACGAATGACCAAAAATGTCAATGTCTGGATTGTCTGTTCGGTTATTATATGGATTTCTCAGAAGCAGCACGGAGTCTAGTATACATAATCGATAGCCATAGCTGGCTTGTATCCTATTACGTAGGATTTATCAATCTAGCTGCAGGAATATAGGTGTCTCACATCGGCATCTGCTTACTCTGGGCATTTAGAGATGGGACTTTATGTGTGTATAATTTAAGATGTGAATCGAGGTCTCGAATTCGAATTTCGGGCTAGACAACTTGAATAATTACACAGGGCTTAAAATAATAATAATAATATTCTATCACATACACACAACACCATCTAGCCCAAACTAAGCAGAGCTTGTACTATGGTTACTAGACAATGGATAAACATACATATATTTATATTTTTTTTTTTTTTGTAAATACATATATATATTATACAAATACACCCAGACCAAGACAAACATCCATGTTCATCCACACAAATGTTTGACTTGTTCGGGAATCGAACCCGCGACCTCAGGCGTGGCAGTCGCATACTGATACACGTATAAACCTTATATATATACCTTAAGAGACTTTAAATTATTATTTTACTGCAATGTATAAATGTCTACAATTCACTGGTCAGCATTAACAGCTTTATTATCTAAATAATTATGTTTGGAATGGCTAATGCATTTCATTGTTTTTGAACAAGCCAGTATTGAGAACATTGTATTAAAATATTGCTTGCTTAGAATCCCCTTTAATGTGCGAGCTTCCTTCATGCTTGCCTCCTTTTCGCAGCGGTGATGAATGCGACTGTTGTTCATGAGATCTTAGGTTTCAACGCCGGGTCGGACCAATAAAAAGTTATTGGCTTTTCCGCTAAGAAATCTAAATATGGAGTTAGGAAGTTGGCCATGTTAGACACCTCCGTTTAGAAAGCATGTAAAGCTATTAATCCTGCGCCTGATCTCTCAGATAAGAGTAAAGGAACAGAGTATGCACTTGTATTTGCGCATAACTGTAGCCGCCGTGACCGAAATTCAGTCTGGGGATATTATTTATGTATTGGTTTACCAACATTTCTTACACTTATACATGTTCAAAAATACTTGGTACAACATTAAATAAACACAATATTCATTATTATTATAGTATACATGTTATTTAACAATCCACACATAGATTCGTAGCTTTCTATCCTCCAAGGGCGTACCCCTTGGTTAGAGGCGTGTAATTACTACCTTTCACCAAAAATGTTTTAAATCCGCTGTAATAGTGGACAGACAGTTTTACGTCTACCGGATAATAATTCCTAACAATTGAAGCTGTGTGCACCAAATTTTTTCTAAATAATCAGAATTAACCTTAAGACCTTATATGAGTAGTAGAGCCTCGCTAACTTCAGCATGAATGCGGCTCGACCGGGGAAGTACTACCCTCTCACAGAATATCGACGTGAAATAGCAGTGTTCCTACTGTTATGTTTCGTTTGGTAAATAAGAGTGCCGGAGGCCCAATCACCCTCTTTCCCTAAAGGGTCGGCAACGCGCAAATGATGCCTCTGGTATTGCAGGCGTCTATAGGCTACGGTGACCACTTACCATCAGGTGGGTGAGGCCTACTGCTTGTTTGCCACCTTAATTGTATTAAAAAAATAACTGAAATTTATGCTGCTGGCCCTTACTTATAATAATTTATAATTCTACTAGTTTTTACCCGCCGTTTTGCTTGCGTAAACACAAGTTATGTCAATTTTCTATCCTTTGGGAACAGTAGGTACTTTTTCTAGATGAAAGATACTTTATGTCCGTAGTCGGCAACCTTGTCGACCAAAAGAGCCAAATATAGGTAATATAAATTGAAATCTATTCAAAGGGCCATTTTTCTGCTTAGGCTTTGCTTTAGCAGAAGACATACTTGTGGATATAATTAGGATTAAAAGAACACTCTCCAGCTTGCCTTTGATAAATAAGTCTTAGTTTAACTAACAGTAAATTAAATTAAATTTGGTATCATACTTATAAAGCGAGTAAATAAATAATAATCCGTGCCTGCACAAAACATTTCATGGAAGAGCCGCAGCCGAGGAGTCAATGAGCCGCACGCAGCTCGCGAGCCACGGGTTGCCGACCACTGCTCTATGTTTTTTTCTGTACCCCTGACAAGGTGTATGCGGCATTTTATGATTATAATCGGTCGAGTAGTTAAGGCGTGAAAGCGTAACAATCAAACATACATTCACATTTATAATATTAGTAAGGATACCTATAGGTACTCGTGGCATAAATTAACGAACTACGTTACTTTATTATTTAAGTACAAATAAAAGTTTTAGAGTGTTTAGAATGCGGACAGAGAAGCGTAGAATAATAATATAATAAATAAATGATAGTTCTCAATCTAGAAAATGAATCTTAAATGCTAACTACGCAGAATATTTGTATTAACGCCATCTATCTAATACCTAGAAAACTCTTATGAATTGTGGTAATTATAGCGCCATCTCTTAACCGTTACGAAAACTATGTACACGACGCGTCTTTATAAAATGAATGTCAAAATATAAAATTAGCCTAAGTAAAGCATAAATTCTCTATCCCCATCTAAAGTATTATGGACAACGGCACGGTAATGGATATTCTACACCGATAAACGTGCAGGAAATACAGATACAAAGGAAATGAATGAAGCAAAATTGGTACATGTGCCAAGATATTTATTTATTAAGGTTTACACACAGCACATACATGTTACATAAAAATATTGTAGAATTGGTACGTATATTCTTATTTCTCAAAGATGCTAATTAATTAAAATAAACTTCAATATTGAAAACAGAAGTAAAACTAAACTAGAGTTAACGTAATTATTAAGGATAAAATGAAACGAATAAAAATTTACATTTACAATTATTTCGGAGATGTTCTTAGGGATTTCAAAATTTTAGATTTAATTTTTGCTCTGCTATCATGTCTCTTCAAATTGAAAATATAACGTTTATTTGGAACGAATTAAGTTAACATAATATATTTTACATTAGAAATGTTGATAGCTGCAAAAGTTTAAATAACTGTGGCATAGCTATGAGCGCCCAATTCCAGAAATGGTATACAAGGATTGGACATTCCTTGTATACCATTTCTGGAATTGGGCGCTCCATAAAAAATAAACACAGTAAAAATTAAAAATAACGAGATGGGTTTAAAAACCCAGGATTCAACCTCTTCGTCTTTATGTGACCTTTTTTTCATCAGCTTTGTGTAATTACCTACTGCTGGGCAAAAGCCTCTCCCTTGGACTTCTAAATCACTCTGTTGGTGGATATCCCCTGACCTTATGACCTTGTGACCCCTATATCACGGAGGTTTTTTGACCCACAGGGCCCATATTCAAATTCGACCGAGGGATGACTTCAAGCTATCTGCACACCAAGTTACAAGTCAATCGGTCCAGTGGTTCCGGAGCTATGCCTGTTACTAACAGACAGACACATAGACCCACAGTGTTCTCATTAACTTCTTCGAAGAAGACTTCTGAGTCTTCTACTACTACTTTGCTTTAGTTTTATTAATCTCTGGGTTAATAACACAAAAGTAATGGAAAGGGTATAAAAATGAACGATAAAAAAATACTATTTTCAATACAGTTGGTGTGCTTACACAAATTTGAATAGTGATGGTTTGTGTCGATGTGTAGGTATGTGTGTGTAGTTTCACCGTCAAGTCATAAGTTTCATCCTATCAGACAAATTAATTCAAAGAAAATTCTTGGTTAAGGGATATATTTATGTTAATTCTTCTGTTGATGTTATTATAGAGCTTAGAATTATGTTTATAATGTTTGTATTAACGACTTACCACTGCCCTTTTTGCAAATTCTCACTTTTGGAGAATTTAGGGTAACTTTGGTGGAGGTGACGGGCAGTTCTAATATTCTCGTTATTGGATATCAGGGGATCCTGTGCATCCACTATGTGTAAACAAATTACAATCGATTAATTAACTTGTATAAAAACATAACTTATACTACGCTCACTTAGGAATGACATTTTGAGAGTACTAAGACGTTTGTTGTAACAACTGCGAGGTGACAACCTATGTGTTGTATATGCTCAATGTCTGGTAAAAGCTCGTCGCAATTTTTCTATCCGTTGAGAGTGAACGGCATACGGCTTTCATACTACACAATTATATTTCAGCTGGCTACGCTCTAGGACGTTATTAAGTGCTATTTTAGCCTGGGTAGACAGTATCCCTTTGGTGGTATGCTTGATGAAACCTAACATTTGAGCACACTTTATTGCTGTGCTATCAATATGAGCTCTGAAATTCAATTGGCTGTCTATGATGACATCTAGATCACGAGGATGGTAACAAGTAGATATATATAAACGACTTACCCTAAGACGCTGGCAGCACACTATTCGCAAACAATATTTCAATAGTGCTTCCAAGTGAAAACAATTTTGCTCTTGAAACTGATTCCCATAATATACATAAGTACATATATAGATATAGTTCGAAGTAACTTGACTAAAAAGAATCATCCCACCTTGCTCCTTCCTTTTGAGATCCACACGTGCCGGTCTTCATATTCACCAATTGACGGTTAGCACAATCCCGTCTCGCACCAAAAGGTTCAGCAATTCCTTTTTATGCCATACCATACAACTTTGGAACAGTCTTCCGGCTCATGTGTTCACTCCCTTCTATGACATTGGGTCCTTCAAACGTAGTGTGAAGAAGCATCTGGTCAGACCGGCTTGACACTGACGACGACTAGAAGACATCTATCTTCTCCTCGTCGTCACTGTCTCTAAACTGTAATTGGGCTTTCCATGAGGTCCGTTACAATCAATTTGGCGAGTCACGATAATAAAATAAAAAAAATCCTAGTATACCAAAAACGCCCTTTAAATATAAATCCGCCCTTTATAGAAACGAAAACGTAGAAAGTATTAACACGTTTAAACCTTAATCCTAATAAGGTCTAAATATTGTATATACACACATTTAAATTGGAGGTCACATATAAAAACTATGTACTGATACTAAAGATGATCTGGAGAGGATTAAACAGCGGGGCCAGACCATGAACATGGGTCTTACAATCAACGATTCCTTTAAACGCACCTAAGCGTAGAGTGGTAGTTATAGGAGTTCCTTCGTCCATGCAGGATACTGAAGTTTACACTTGCCGAATCAACATATTGCCGGCAAACTTCAGGATATCAATCTCGAGACGTTCCTTAGATCTATTAAATCAATCAAAAAGAACGCCGAGATTTGTAATTATGTCCTTGAAGTTTCTGGCGCCATACAAAACGCTCTCATCGTTAATGACAGAGTCTATATAAATTGCTCGTCCTGTCCCGTGAGGGATTTTACTCTTATAACACGCTGCTACAAGTGCCAGCAGTATGGGCACGCGGCGAAGACATGTCGCGAGAGCAGTTATACTTACGGCCATTGTGGTGATCAAGGCCATTCTATTAAGGACTGTGCGAAGCGAGAGGGACGTAAATACGCAACATGCTTGCATTTTAAGAAACCTAGCAATCACATTACAGGCGCTACTGATTGCCCGGCGAGACTCATAGCCAAGAAAAGGTATTTAAACTCGATCGATTATGGAGGCGCCTAAAGATACCCTTAAATGTATAATTATCATATTGTTTCTGCTTTACTTAGTGAATGATCCGCACTATACAGGGTGTCCGGTAATTAATGGATAACCTTGCAATGTCTTATAGTAGAACTGAAGGCCGTAGAGAAAAATGAAAAAAAAAAAAGAAATTCAAAGAAAAGAATATATTCAAAAGTGCAAGCTATGTATATAGCATAGCATACTATTGACTGTCTATCTATTAGCATAATTAGTGTTTAATAATAAAACAACAAAAAACCAATGGATTTCATTCATTTATGGTCGTAGTATACAAGAAAGTTATACATGGTAATTAAAAAAAAACACATATCTCAGGCAGTAGTTAGGATAGATCTTTTTCATATTTTTTTCTGAACGGCCATCAGTTCCACTATAAGACATTTCCAGGTTATCCATTAATAACCGGACACCCTGTATATTAAATAATTATTTATAAACTCAATACGAGTGTTACATAATAGACAAGGAGCCAGTGGTGCGATTTGCTGATGCGCGGTTTTATGTCGCTATTCCACAAAAATGCACACCTACAACTATTATTACAACACGAGCAATATGTACCTATGTTTTTAATAATGAATTAGATAATAACCTAGAATTTTACCTATACTTTATTTACGAAATTTGTTATTTTGGCGATGTGTTTAATTTAACTTAGAATTTAAGATTTCACTTATGTTAATAGGCTATTGCTAGTCGTCCACTAAACGGACATATAAAATAAGTTAGTCGTCCACTAATCGGACTAATAACATAATTTATTCATCGACTAATCGGACGAATATGATAAATTAATAATCCGTTAAATGTCGAACGATTAATATATGTTATTTGTCCGTTTAGTGGACGACTAGACACATTAATATTAATATTTATAAAATAGCACTATACTTAATATATACGAAGTCTGTTCCTTGCGTTAGTTTACTGAATTTGTTTTATTGTAAGGCCCCGTCACCTGTGGTACAGTTTCTTAACTAGTACAGGGATAGGTGACCTTTCCACTAGTTTAATCATTTTGTACTTATAATTTTAATATGTTTACCTTTACACAATATTTGTGGCATTGATTATGGAAATAGAATTTATTATTATTTCATTTACTCCAATATTTTCTCGTAATTATATTTTACATTATATATAAAAACATATAAAATAGAACCACGGTAACCCACCGTTATCGGGTGCAGGGACCAAGTTGTCGGTGGTTAGGGCTCCAGAGAAAGGAACCTCCACACTATGCGCGCCGTGTCGAGCAATACTGCCTTCTGAATCGGGGACTTGACCCAACCATTCAACGCGAGCCTCTTAAGATGGTGGTCGAGGTTCTTGGCCTTCTTGAATTATAATTATTATTATTTATTATTATTATATATAAGTGGCAAGTTATCGCGTTTCACGTATGCCCTATATGAATTAAGAAGTTCGACAGGTTCAAAATCGGCGACAAATGCATATTATGCATATTACCCATTCATGGATGAGGTAGGGTATTTTACACTGGCGAAAAAGTACTGAAGTATAGTTATCATATTTAAGCTACGTATTCTATCATATATAGATGGCCTCGATGGCGTAGTGGTTAGTGTAACCGACTGCCACGCCTGAGGTCGCGGATTCGATTCCCACACAAGACAAACATTTGTGTGCATGAACATGGATGTTTGTCTTGGTCTGGGTGTTTCTAAATATAATATGAAAGTATTTACAAAAAGAAAATAGTATACCTATATATATGTTTATCCATTGTTTAAGGTTCCATAGTACAAGGTCTGCTTAGTTTGGGCTAGATGGTGTTGTGTGTATGTGATAGAATATTATTATTATTATTATAAGAAATATGGAATTTAAAATTATCACTCTCACGTCACTATAGGTACTTCCATATACTCTAAAAACATGTCCTTTTGCAAAAAAACTTATGCATCTCTTTGCGTTAAATAAAGACCAATGTGCAATACTAAGATAGAGTGATTCATGAGGAAGGTTTAGGTGTATAACTTTGATTATATACACTACGTGTATATAATCAAAGGTGTATAATTTGTTAAGGTTTTGTACTACTCGGTCGCTAGTAAGAAATAAAAATAAACTACCGACCTCAACATTAACGATAAGTATTGCATTTTAGACCTTATGTGAGGATTTTAAAGTTTATAATAAAAGTCCTTTAACTATTAAAATGCGACTAACTGCGATATATTTAAAAATAATTATTTATATTATTACTTACATAATTATATCTGCAAAAAAGATTTTACAATTTGCACGTTTTTCTAAGAGAAGGTTATTTTATATTTTATTTATGTTATAATTATCACCTCATTTTCAATTAGATTCATTTGAAATATTACAAAATATAATATTTTTTTATTTATTAAATGTCTAACAAAATAATAAATTTATAAAAATATATTACTTATTTATTTATTTTATTTTATTTATTTTCTTAGGAAAACCAACAGCTTTACAAACAATATAGATAATTATTATTTAAAATACAGATAACCATTAATAGGTTTTCGCCGATAGTAACATGGTATAAATATAATAAAGTAATGAGCATGAGATAAAACAACGCATATCTCATAAATTTCTCGCACACGCATAACTCATCGACAGAGTGAGAATTTAACTTAGTATTTATACATAAAACAACCTCATGAATCCTCTAAAACATAGTTAATATAGTTTAACAGTAAACTCGTCAATTTATGCACTTACTTACTAAGCAGTCGCCTCGCCGATGCAACGCTAGTGTTAAACAGGTCTATATCAACATTATTTAGAATTTTGTTGAACCCACTACTCGCCCGCCGAATAAATGCATTCTGCCTGTAATTAGTAGATGCGTGCGGAATGCTTAGTAGTGCTCCCTTCCGCAAGCCCATCATAGGCACCTTCAAAGAAATTAGGGACAGCAATTCTGGACAATCCAATAAACCGCTTGCAACTTTCATTAGATACAATAAATCTGCAATATTGCGACGTTTGGCCAGCGACAGAAGGTGGTGTTTATTGCATATGTCAATATAACGGTCGGAGTGATATTCGACATTAGTCCTGAAGCATAAATATCTGACAAACTTGCGCTGGACTCTCTCAATGCGAGAGATGTATGTCTCGTACCTTGGGTTCCATACTTGCGAGGCGTATTCCAAGTGACTCCGAACATAAGTACAGTACAAGATTTTAAGCGTTTTTGCATGTTCGAAGTCCTTGGAGGCTCGCATAATAAACCCAAGAGATTTATATGCCCCAGCAACTATAGTATCGACATGAATGTCAAATAATAATTTTGAGTCATGAAAGATGCCAAGATCACGTACACATGATACCCTCTGCAAAACATGGCTGTTCAGTGTGTAGTCGAATAGTAACATATTGCGTTTTCTCCCATAAGTAATAACATTACATTTGGATGGATTAAGTTCCATATGATTAATGTTGCAATAGTCTTCGAGGCGTTTGAAATCCATTTGCATGGCGACGGCATCAACGACGACAGAAAATATTTTCATGTCGTTAGCAAAACACAAGACACGTGCAGAATGGAAACACCTGTCGATGTCATTTACACAGACCACAAACAGCAAAGGCCCTAGTAAAAATCCCTGCGGGACGCCGCTGGGAATGTCAATCCAGCTAGATACGTAGTTGTTGATAGCAACAGCCTGAGAGCGATTTTTTATATATGAAGCTAACCATCTTAAGAGATCCCCACTAATACCGATTCTTTGTAGCTTAATCAATAGCAGATTATGGCTGATACGATCAAAAGCTTTACTGTAGTCTGTGTAAACGACATCGACCTGCTGACCATTGTCCATGGCCTGAGTTAAAAATTCATTCAGCAGTATTAAGTTGCTAACAGTAGAACGACCCTTTAGAAAACCGTGCTGGTACGGAGAGAAAGTGTGAAGTAAGGCGCGATATAGTTGATTGAAAACAATTTTTTCAAGCAGTTTGGAAACAGTACAGAGCTTGGATATTGGCCTGTAGTTGACAACTTCTGTGCGTGAGCCCTTTTTATGGATTGGTGTAATATAGGCCCGTTTCCAAATAGCAGGCACTTCACCCTCGGAAAGAGACATCCTAAATAGCAGAGATATTGGTAATGCAATCGATTTTGAACATTTTTTAAGAAAGAAAGCAGGTAGATCGTCTGGTCCAGGTGATTTGTGTACGTCTAACTCAGAGATAAGGCGCTGAACATATTCCGTAGAAATATAAATTGATGATATATTGGCTACTGGGTAATTATGAGAATCAAGTGAAGAGGATACAGAGCAATTTATAGAGAGATTATTAGGAGAATTTAAGAAATTTGAGCGGAAGTGGTCTACAAATGCATTGCGAATTGATTGCCCAGTGTCTACAATTGAATTTTTCCAAGTTAAACTATTGGGCATTGAATTTTGACTAAATTTAGATTTTACATAAGACCAAAAATACTTGGGATTTTTCTCAATAGAAGTTTCAACTGAATTAATATAATTAAGGTAGCATGATTTTAATAACTGTTTACTACGATCTCGGAGCATCTTATATGTTTCTTCATCACATCGGTTACCGTAAGTTTTGAATTTTTTGAAGAATTTATATTTTTCTTTTATTACCTTTTTGAGAGCCGGAGTAAACCAACGGGGAAAATTATTGTTTACAATTTTTTTATTAGAAAGAAAAGAAAGAAAGAAAGAAAAATGATTTATTTTGGTACCCAAAAAGGACACATTAAACAAAAAATAAAAATAAAATGAAGAAATACAAAATAAAAGCAGAACAATAAACAAGGAAAAACAAAAATAAATAAAACTAGAAAAATAAAACTAATACTAAATACTATAATTTCATTTCATTTCTGCTCACTGGCAACACCACACCTTACCCAATGGCTCCCACCAAGTCAAGGCTAGTTATTGTGTTGTCAGTAATGTCAGTAAGCAGAAATAAACTATTGTTTAAATATAAGTTTGACTTAAATTTTAAAAGTAATATGAAGGTGTGTGTCCTATTAGTTCCAAAATTTGGATATCGCTCAGCATACGTTGCGATTTGTCAAATCGCAACACTGATATTCTGCGAAATCCAATTTAGTGACGCCGGCGCCTAGTGTCTAAACATATAAAAAAAAAAAAAAAAAAAAAATATACTTAAATATGTAAATATACGAGTAAATAACATATAAATATAATTACTAAATGGTGTAAAAATGTGTGGAGTAAAATAAGAAACATTTGATTGTGTTTTTAAAGCAAGCGTCAGTGTGATATAGGTACCTATAGTGTATACTTATGTCGCTTCGGAATTATTGTAAACAAGTCTATTATCTAATGTGCATTGCGCAGTGACATAGACTGAGAGATGCGGATCTCAAGAAAATCTTTTGCCTTGCCTGTTCTAAGAAGTTATAGCAAGATGAATGCAATATATATATAATAATAATAAATTGTAGGGGTCTCGCTCAAAAAAAAAAAAAAAAAAAAAAATATACAAGACAGGTCAGACACATCAGACATATGCTTATGTATATATACCAGATCACAGAGCATTTCAACAAAGAAATGCAAGAATTAAAGTTAAATTTAACATAAATTAGAATATATTTAAGATAAGTTTAAAGTATTCAAAAACAAATCTATTATAGGACCAGGAAATAATACAAGGCACAACTTCAAGGAACTTCAAGGATGCCTGCAGTTGAAATACACCGCAACAAACAACACAGACTGGAGACCCTTCCATCCAATACCTGACGGCTAAATCCAAAAAGGTAAATAGGTGTTTATGGGGATTGTGGGGATTGTGGATATATAGAAATATATAGAGATTAAAGGAGTGTTACAATATTAATTCATTGAACTGGTATAATTTTGTTTATATATACATATACACACACACATACATACACATACACATACATATATACATATATATATATATATATATATATATATATATATATATATATATATATATATATATATATATATATATATATATATATATATATATATATATATATATATATATATATATATATTTATATATATATATACATACATACACATATACATACATAGACACACATACACACATATGCAGATACACATGTAAATATAATTATGTATTTATTTGTGTTTCTAGCAAAATCTTTTTTAGATGAAAAACAAAGGAATTTCTGGATTTCAGGCTGCGGATTGGTGGTGGAAGGTTATTCCAGCAGTGTGATGCGGCATACCTGAAGCTTCCTCTGAAAGCAGCAGTCCTGTGCTCAGGAATGGATAGTGGATTTGTGACTGATCTCACTGTATACCTGGACTGAGATTCTCTCCAACATAGCTTGTCATACAAGTAACTAGGTGTTTTTGTTTCTATAACTCCAAAAAGTAAAGAGGCTAGGTGTAACTTCCTTCTGGCAGCCATCTTAAGGATATTATGTTCATTTAGATAGGGAGTAACATGGCTGCGCTTGGGTATAGTTACACAAAATCTTGCACATGCATGTTGTATACGTTGTATAAGCCGTGCAGTACGTGATAACAGACATGGCCCATACACAGTATCACAGTAATTCAACTTGGACAATACCAGACTATCTACCAGTTGCTTCCTGATTGGTGTACTGAGGAAGTTTCTAATATTGTACAATATTTTTAGCCGATAAAAACAGTTCCTCAGAGTCTTTCCTATATAAGCCTCAAAACGCAATTTTGGGTCCATAGTTAACCCCAGATTGCAAACACTATCTGTTGCATAAATTGCTTCATTAGAAATAGTTATTTTGGGCTTGGCAGCGAGTATGTCCCTGATTTGTTGTCTGCTACCCAGCACCATAAACTTTGATTTAAGGGGGTTTAGAACTAGTGAGTTTTGCTTTGACCACTCAGTGACTCTTTGTAGATCTTCATTAAGTTGCTGAACAGCCAATAACATTGTGTCTGGTTTAAAAGAAATATATACTTGCAGATCATCAGCATATATGTGGTATTTGGAGCTCTTAAAGGACTGAGCTACATCAGCACTGTAAATTAAATATAAAAGAGGTCCGAGAATTGACCCCTGCGGTACGCCTCTATGAACAATATGTGGCTTAGAGGTTTTCTCACATCCATGAATTTCGACAACTTGAGTTCTGTTTGATAGGTAGCTATCAAACCATTTTACCGCATCCACTGAGAATCCATAGTAGGACATTTTTGAGAGCAGCAGTGTCGGACTAATCGCGTCAAAAGCCCTGGAATAGTCCAACATGACTAAAATTGTACCTTCTCCTCTGTCACGAGCCTCAAGTATATTTCCCACAACATCACAAAGAGCTGTAGCAGTACCATGTTTCTTCCGGAAACCTGATTGTAAGTCAGGGAGGATGTTGTTGTCCTCTAGGAATGATACCACTTGAGTATGCACAACTCTCTCCAGTACTTTAGATAGACATGGTAGTATGCTGATAGGTCGAAGATCTTTTACAGATTGAGGGCTACTGTTCTTGGGAATTGGGCGTACCACTGCACAACGCCAAAGTTTAGGAAAAGTGTTTGTAGTTATTGATTTATTTATTATGTCTGTTATAGCTTGTACAGTGGTTGGCAAAGTCAGTGAGATCATGTCCAGACTGATGCCGTCTATACCCTGAGCGTTTGTATTTATACTTCTTATAATTTTTAGAATGGACTCGCTCAACACTGGCTGCAATTTAAAAGAAGCTGGACCATGTCTATGATGCTCAAAGTACGACAACTGTGAAATGTCCACCTTACACTCACCAGGCACATCAAGAAAAGCTATGTTTATTGCCTCGGGGTCATTGAAGATCTTTGGCAGTGATTTTTCGCTGTGGTCTGGCAATATATCAGATTTAAGTTTCTTCCAAAGTAGCTTTGGATTATGTAAGTTGCTGTTAATGTGCCTGGTGAAAAATGCCTTTTTTTCTGAGGTAAGAGCAGAAGTAGCTTGTTTTTTTAAATCTAAGTAATACTGTCTTTTACTAGAGTCATCTCTTGCTTTGTGATATTTGTCTCTCGCCTCATCTCTCAATTTGAACATCAATCGAATATTAGGCGTAATCCAGGGTGTAGGCCTAGCTTTGACGATTAATGTTTTTGTTGGTGCGTGTAGGTCGTACAAAAGTTGGATCCAGTGGTTTAAGGTATAAACCATAGAGTCAACGTCGCACATACTACTAATTTCTGACCATGGGATTGAGGCTAAGTCAGGCAGGAAATACTCCTCCAGTATATCCTTAATTGGACGGAAAACAATAGTTCTTGGACTGGGTTTTGATTTTTTAAATATTGACTCGCATGTAACAAATGCATGATGGCCAAGGTCACTATTGTAATCTACAATTATATTATGAACATTCATATCAGTACATATAACGTCAATTAATGTGCTGCTGTCACCCACAAAATGTGTTGCTGTTGGAACAACCTGCTTTAAACTAACAGTATTCAGAAATTCACTGAAAATTTTCATTTTGGGGTTACAAATATCCAACATGTTGACATTGAAGTCTCCTAAAACCATAACATTATCATATGGGGCCAACGCGCTGATACTCTCGGTTAGTCCTTCAAAAAACTTGTTGGTATCGAGCCAGGGTGGACGGTATGCCGTGCCAATGAGTAACTTCCGGCCGTTTACTGTTGTGGACAGCCATAATTGCTCGATATCCGGCTGGTTGTTAATTGGCTGTTTCACACGCGCGTTGGTACCATCCCTGATAAAGAAGGCGACGCCTCCGCCTCTCCCAGCTTTTATACACAACGGTCGCGGAATGTGTTTGAGCCTGTAGCCTGGGACACAAGGAGCCCGGCCGTCTTCGCCTGGTCGTAACCATGTCTCATTAATAGCTAAGATATCAACGGCATGCCGGTCCATTGCAATCAAGAATTCATCTTGATTGGTTGCCAGGGAACCTGCATTTAGTAACCCAAACTTTAAACATTTGCTATGTGGCATTTTGTGTTATGAAAAGAAATCTTATATTGTGTGTCAGGGAGAACTATGTATTGTGTTTTTAGTATGATAAATGGTGAGGTATAAGTTGTATTTGTATTAAAATAGGTAGTATTAAGTATATATTTGATTAAATGTACTGTGTATATGATATATATTAATCCTAGGTTGTAAATATATATATATATTTTTTGTGTAAGATAGTTTATAAATGCATATGTATGATCTGAATATGATATAATATGAATAGTGTAATCCAATAGAAAAGAAATATTAATAAATAAATTTATAAAAGTAATGTGAATAAAAAACCAATAAACTTTCCTTTGAACGAAAAAATGGTAACTGACAAAACACACAAATTCCTCCAACAAAATATTATAAGACAAATATCTGTTTATAAATAAATAATAATTGAAAAGCACAAAGTCAGGACTGTTATAATTAAGGAGATACATTGGTAGATATAATAAAAGTTTGTATATCTGCTTCAGAACTAATATGTCTGGTTGGGTCTCCTGGCTTACGGCAAGCCAATATTCGCCCACGCTTAGTCCACACAAACCTAAATCCGGCCTGACCTGCAGCATCCCTGGCTTGACGAAATAAGCGACGATTGGACTTAGTGAGCCGCTCATTCACGTAAAAGCGCCTCTCCGGTCCCGCCATGTCCAGATCCGCTGTGGTGGCCCCCCGCCTCACTCGAGCATGTTTGAGCAGGTCGTCGCGCACGTCGCGGCGCGCCAGGCGCACCACCAGAGGGCGCGGCCGCAGCTCGGCGGGCCCGCCCGGGCTCGTCGCGCTGAGCTGCCGCCTGCCAGCGCGCTCCGCGCTAACGATGTCGCGCTCGTCCACGCTGACTCCCAGTTTTTTACTTATAGCCAGAACGACATGTACTGGGTTCTCAGAATTAGCTTCTGGTAAGTTGCTGATCTCTACGTCGTTGGCTAAAAGTTGTTGGTCTCGATCATTGAGCTGCTGGCGAAGCTCGTCTATGGCGTTGTCCACCCTCGCAGAGTCAAACGTACGCTGCTCCAGAGTCTTTAGTTTTTGTTCGAGTCCGTCTACTCTTTCATTGTATGTTGCTACGGTGCCTCGCAGTGTCGCCAGCTCGTCCTCCATGTATCTCCTAAACCCGCCGAGTTCCTCACGGACAGCCCTCAACTCGTCAATGATGGCCTGGTACTCTGGTCGGATGATTGGAGACGTCTCCCGTGAACACCGCGCACTGCTGCTGCTATTTTGAGCGTCTTCAGGGTTGACCGTGGACGCAGTACCGCCCGGTGAGTTAGCGTCGTTGACGGTGCAGTCCAGGTTAATCTGGCTGCATGGAGCTCTAACCGGCGTCTCTGCCTTGTTGTCCCTTGCGATGCCTTTCCTGCACTCAGGGCAGCGCCAATCGGGTGCCACAATCGCCTTGGGAAGAAATCCCACACAGGCACGGTGGTAATACGCTTCCCCACACTTTGAACCGCAGCACCTAATGCCCTCTATCGGTTTTAGGAAGCGACCACAACCCAAGCACTTAACCATGTCTACTATGACAGGAGTAGTTGGCTTAGTAGATAATACAGGCTTCGTTCCCTAGATGGCGCTGTAATATCGATTTCTGGTCCAAATCTATTTGAGTGAGATTTATGCGTACAACGAAACGTAGCTTAAAACACTAGTGTTCAGATTTGGAGTCACCGTAGAATTTTAACTTTCCGAACGAAGTTTATAATGTCAATATAAGACTGAGTGTTCCAATTGGTGAATGTTCTTGGTTGTTTGAATTATACAATGATTATAACTGTAGCTTGTGAAAATTGTTATTTGCAATTTATATTTACCAGTAATATTATGACAAAACCAGTTAATTAGGTGTTAATTATACCGGATTTTATCGTTGATGTCTTGCTCGTATGGTTTTATGCACTCTTTACACTTAGTTATTTGATTGTTTATATTTGTTATTGGTGTCAGTGTTCACTTAAATATCACAAATTAGTTATATGTTCACGGAGACAATACTATCACTTGGTCATTGTCCTATCACGAGCACAGCTATGTAAAATTGAGACACATATATACAAAATATTAATAATAAATTAATTTAAATTTCGCGAACTGTGTTGATCGTGCCGGTGTTATATCTATCCCGTAAGTCCCAAAACGTTGCGTAAAAATAATCAACCGCATCGCTTAATGACCTAGTTGATAATTCATTGTGCCAGTCAATATGGAGCAACTCATCGTTGATTGAATCATAATCACCCTTACTATAGAAGTAGCGAGTATAAGGGGCTAGGTCCAGGGTCCTCTGACCCTGTATCTCTAAGTGAATAATTAAAGCTCCGTGGTGTAAGTCAATTGGCACCAGCGGCTCATCACTCCTGTCACAGACCGAGATACTCACATTACATAAAACCAAATCTAATATTTTCCCGTGTGTATTTAGAATACCGTTAAATTGTTTTAGATTAAGGGAATTCATCTCATCAATCAACAAGGTCTCGTCTCTTGTGTGATAGTTGTATGGGTGATAAGAATTGTCGAGGTCACCGCTAGGCGTCCACAATATGTTGCTAAGATTGAAATCACCCGCTATCAAAAATATATCATTCGGCATATTAAAAACAGTAGTCTCCAGACATGTGAGAAAGTTTGATAGTTGCTCTGAAAATGATAATCCCATACCTTCGTTACATAGATAAAGGACGCCAACATGTACTCTGGACAAAGACCCCTTAAAAGTAAAGGTAACCCACAGGTCCTCCGCACTAGAACTGAAGCGTGGCTGATGAGTGGCTGTCAGTTCCCTGCGGGCGGCTACAAGCACACCACCGCCATACACTTGACCCGTAGCAACATAGTTCCTGTCACGCCTCCAAACAACGAAACGGTCGTCGAACAATTCGGCATCAAATACACCCTCCAACAGCCACGTTTCCGTAATAATTACGACATCGTAGCTACTAGCGCAAATATTACGGTAAAATGTCGTTGTTTTGGTTCTCAGACCACGCACGTTCTGATAATAAACGTTTAGTGTAAAGCTAGGATGTTTGTTACCGTAAACAACCATTTATATTAAATAAGCTATCATAGATAATGACACAGAAAGTTGTTATTAGGTTATAATGAGTAGTTAAATGATATTTAATAGCTATAGTCAGTTTAAAATAGTAAAAAGCAAGCATACGTTTATTAATCGCTAGCGATATGTTTAAGTGGGAGGTATTTATGAAAATGTGTACGTTTTTACGATCAAAACACATATCTAGTGAGGCGGTCAAGCAGGTAATGCAATAAACAGCGGAGCGGTATAAATGGAATAAACAACTAAAAAGAGGGTCGAGCGAACAATAGCGGTGCGCCGGCGCAGGTAGACAAGCAGAGGTTAAAAACAGTTTTGTGTTTATGCGTAAGCTGATAGTTATACGAATCGGGAGACATGAAAAATAATCTAAGACAACAATGCATGCTGATAGAACTAATACAAGACAGATTAAATAATCTTGTTTAAATCATTGTCACTGTTAATTAAGATTACCGGAGAATTTACATTCTTTCGCACGTGTATTTTACAGAATTTGACCCAAACATAATCATGATTGTTCACTTTCGCTAATGATTTTGTTTTAGTAAGGAGCTTTTTATACGATGCAGTAAGATGGTCATTTATAAAAATGCGCTGTTGACTACCAGTAAATCCGATATCTGCCGCCATCAGTGATTTACGAGCTCGCGCTGCTGCTACAAAATCTTCCTTGACGTAACGGTTGATAAACGTTATAATAATAGACTTCTCCTTAGAGGTAAATGAAGGCACTCTTGCGATATAATTGATTTGAGCCTTAGAAACTTCATACCCGATAGCCTTTGACAAGGACTCAACGATGGTAAACAGATTTTCGCCAGCTTTTAAGGGAACTCCCTTCACCTCCACATTATTGAGTCTCGACCATTGATCTCGTTTATCCAGTTCCGTCTTCATAGACGCTACGGTGTCCTGTAAAACAGCTACACTCTCACGCACGTTCTGGAGATCAGCAAGCCCTCGTTCAACCTGTGTAATCCTCGCATCGTGCTCGTCAATTTTAGCGCTGACAAATTCACAGGAGGCTCGCAGCTCACTCACTTCAGCCTTGATGCACTTGATATCCTGCACCAGGTTAGGCATGCAAGCCAGCTGTTTCTTTATATCCAGTATTTCCTGGAATAGCGGTTCGATGGAAACTGGCGATGGGCTTGGAACACTCGAAGATTGCGGAGATGGACTAGCACGCGATATCTTGCATTGTGGGCATTTCCATGTAGATCTCCTATCAGCACCCAGTTTGCGATAACCGGCCTCAGTGATCCCGGCACAGGCGAAATCAAACTGCCTCTTGCAGAACCCACACTGCGGACCCTCGCTAAAGGTGTTGTTACACTGAGCACAATTCATCATGAATGTATGTACTATTGATGCGCGTCAAAACGAGAAGGTGTGAAAATGTTGACGATCTATGATAATTTACTTGTAAATGAGGAACGCGTGTTGTTCACTCTAATGCTCACGACTAACACATTACATTATGAACTAGCTAATTAAATTGTTTGCTGCGCCCTTACAGAGTATTCTTGTTGATAATTACTTTAATTGTATAACAAGTATATGTACACATGACTGCAATAAATATTTGTTTTTTTTTTAACGCATCTCCCGCATTTGGTATAATTCCTGTATCCCGAGGGACTCTACAATCATTCAAACACCGGACACAAAGAACATCCAGACTCGGCACAACTATTTGTGAATCACATGAACTTTTATCTGGTGTGGGCATCAAACCCACAACACTCGGCGCGGTAAGCGGCAAGTGCAGTAAAAATTTTGAATTTGAGGTTATATAAAATCATGTTAAGTCTTAAGAAAGTAGTATCTTGCTATCTCAATTGCCGTGCCAAAGTACCTACTGTGAGAGACGGCAAAAAATTAATTCTCAGGCACATATGGCTAGTCTCCGTAAGGCCGTCCACTGCGTTAAGCGGGTGCACGGAGCGGGCGCCCGCCGCACTGTGGGCTGAAAATCGACCTCCATAGACATAGAAATGAAAGTTGCTAGATGTTCGTTTTGTTGACGGATATGGCTTCTATTAGCTATTATACACATAACAATGTCGTCTGAGCTAACTCCGCACAAAAATGAATTTATTATAAGGTTTTTTCGAAAAAAATGTATGGAGCTAGCATGAAAAATCTGAATATCTCTGAACTTGCAAGGAAAACCGTAATATCCTCAGAGATGGTTATAGGACTAATTATTTGTGATTTTTTGACATACTTCATATAACGGTACCTGCTGCAGATTTTTTTTTAAAAATCATCTTATTTTAATTATTCTTTTTTAACATTAAACGATTTGTTTTGGTGTATAAGTAAAGAAACAACACGTTATATGCATATAATACTAAATCTTCGCCAGTTATTTGTTAAAATATCAAGAAAATTATTTTTGCCTAACATAGTATATATGTTTTAAAACAGTTAATTGGATACCATTACTGAACTTTGCATACAGGTAAACTACTGAATAATAAATTAGCCTTCTAATGAGTTCTGAATAAGAGATTAAGTGATTTGCAATGTCGCACAATGGTAACTACGGATTACACTAATTAAAATCTTACAGGTAAGTACATAAGTAACTTAAATAGTTAATTAGATATGTTACGAGTTCTAAGAAATATTTTCGACAACTGTCTAATGAGGTCGTTAACTAATGTTGGACTGAAATATAAAATGGTTAACATTTTGCATCATAATTTAGTTTATTCTAAGCTTTGTTACCCCTAACATATCACTGTGAAATTTTATAATGGAAAGTTTAAATACCAATTTAGACCTATTCGTTCTTCTAAAATGTAAGAGTACTTCATTTGATCATGAGGTATTGTTTAGTGAAGTTATATCCCACCTAGACGTTTGTCTTTCCGTTGAAGATCAAGTGACTCTAAAAGAATTTTGTCGGAGATTTGTACGAGCTGCATCACAAAGGTGGCAAAAATCTCACCGAATTCTTGATACTTTTAGAAAACAATACGAAATTTGGCTGCAAGCAACTATCGATTGGCCAAGTTGTATAAATTTAGTCGCTCAAGAACCAACTGTTGCTGAGGGATCAAGATCAATCTCTCCAGAACCCTCAACATCATACTCTGTTGGTACAATGACAAAGAGGTCACGAAAACCATTCGAAGATCTGGAAAGCAAACAGAAGAAGAGAAGATCTGATGAGCATAAAACTGACAATCCCAGTGAATTGGCATATACAGCAGCAGCGCGTTTTAAGGAAGAAGGTTGTGAGGATATCGCATCTGTAATCGAATATATGCTGAAACATCCTGAAGCAGCCTCTAAAATTAAGGAAACGCTTAAGCAACCGGTGAAAACTATCTTATTTACACCAGAAAAAGCACTTGGATTACTCCTTTCATTAAAATTATCAAAGTGGCAATACATCACTTTACGAGAGTCAGCTATTCGGGAAGGTAGAAAGGATATTTATCCATCCTACTATAAAGTGCAACAAACCAAGCTGGCATGCTATCCTCCGAAGCAATCAGTGTTAGTGACCGATTCATCGGCAAGAATAACCCTTCAAGCTTTACTCGACATTACGGTCAAAAGAATCCTCCAAAGTTTTCCTAACGATGATGTGCAAAATAAGGATTTAAAATTGATATCTAAATGGGGTTTCGATGGTGCGTCAAACCAAAGCCGATACAAGCAGAAAATGGATAGCGATCAAGACGATTCAAGTATTTTCATGACTTCCTTGGTGCCACTAAAACTGACTGATGGAGACAATACTTTGTGGATGAACCCAAAACCATGCTCAGCAATGTATTGTCGTCCAGTTCAATTTACTTTTGTGAAGGAAAGCGAAGCAGTAGTCATCGAACACAAACGACGAATGGATGAAGAAATTAAGGCTCTCATTCCTACAGAGTGCAATAATAGAAACAGGGTGAATCATCACCTAATGATGACAATGATCGATGGTAAAGTCTGCACGTATTTGTCTCAAGCCAGATCAAGTTCATCATGCTATTTGTGTCTGGCAAAACCGACAGAAATAAACCGTTTGAGTGTAGTAACAGCAAAGACCGTATCTTCTGATATATACGAGTTTGGATTGTCATCTCTACACGCCCGTATAAATTGTATGGAATGTTTACTACATATTTCGTATAGACTAGATTTTAAAGAGTGGGCTGCGAGAGGTAACGAGCACAAAGAAATGCTAAGTAAGAGAAAAAAGATTATTCAAGACAAATTTAAAGACGAATTAAATCTATTGATTGACATTGTTAAACAAGGTTCCGGAACTACTAATGACGGCAACACTGCAAGAAAGTTTTTCAAATTTCCCCATAAAACTGCAGCCATTACTCGGTTGGACGAATAACTAATAAGAAGATTTGCTGTGATTTTACAGGCAATAACTTCCGGGGAAAAAGTAGATATAATTAAATTTAAAGATTATGCCTTCAAAACAGCAGAGAGGTACGTGGAATTATATGACTGGTACTATATGTCATCAACCGTCCACAAATTACTTATACACGGGGCAGACATAATCGAGAAGAATGATGTTGTACCCATAGGAAGTATCTCGGAAGAAGCATCCGAGTCTCGCAATAAAGATTTTAGGAGGTTTCGGGAACATCGTTCGCAGAAAAAGAGCAGGCAAGATTCGAATCATGATATCCTTAATATGTTAGTTGTTTCTTCGGATCCTTTTATAAATGTACAAAGGCCCAAGTTAGATGCCAAGAAAAAGGAGGATTTATTTCCTGAAACCCTCAATTTAATTCAGTTTCAAGAAACTGACTTTGAGTTTCTAGGCAATCTAGATTCTGATTCAGAAATCGACGAGAGTGATAAGGAAAACTAGAAACTTTTTGTGCTTTTAATTATAATTCTATTCAATGTAATTTTTCATGATCTTTCGTTATTTAGCTTTGGTACGTAACTATGTTTTGCAATTGATTTATTTTTAAATATTTTATATTACTATTCTTGTACCTATTTATATTTTTGCATACTTTTGTACCTATGTTTTGTTTTATATAAATTTTATCAACTATTAAAAAATACCTTTTTAATTTATTTTTCTTTTTATTTAATGCCTATTATTAGCGTTAATAAAATAACTAACTTATCGATTGATCTTTACTTTGACATTAGTAGAATTTAATGATTTAAAAAAATACCTTCATTTAGACATAATAATAATATAATATAATATTCTACCACATACACACAACACTATCTAGTCCAAACTAAGCAGAGCTTGTACTATGGGTACTAGACAATGGATAAACATACATATATACTTTTTTTTTTTTGTAAATACATACATATTATACATAGAAACACCCAGACCAAGACAAACATCCATGTTCATGCACACAAATATTTGTCTTGTGCGGGAATCGAATTATTTTATTATTTAGACATAATAATAAAATAATTAGACAGTTGTCGAAAATATTTCTTAGAACTCGTAACATGTCTAATTAACTAATTAGTTTACTTATGTACTTACCTGTAAGAATTTAATTAGTGTACTCCGTAGTTACCATTGTGCGATATTGCAAATCACTTAATCTCTTATTCAGAACTCATTAGAAGGCTAATTTAATATTCAGTGGTTTACCTGTATGCAAAGTTTAGTAATGGTATCCAATTACCTGTTTTAAAACATATATACTATGTAAGGCAAAAATAATTTTCTTGATATTTTAACAAATAACTGGCGAAGATTTAGTATTATATGCATATAACGTGTTGTTTCTTTACTTTTACAATAAAACAAATCTTTTAATGTTAAAAAAAATTAATTAAAATAAGATGATTTAAAAAAAAATTCTGCAGCAGGTACCGTTATATGAAGTATGTCAAAAATCACAAATAATTAGTCCTATAACCATCTCTGAGGATATTACGGTTTTCCTTGCAAGTTCAGAGATATTCAGATTTTTCATGCTAGCTCCATACATTTTTTTCGAAAAAACCTTATAATAAATTCATTTTTGTGCGGAGTTAGCTCAGACGACATTGTTATGTGTATAATAGCTAATAGAAGCCATATCCGTCAACAAAACGAACATCTAGCAACTTTCATTTCTATGTCTATGGAGGTCGATTTTCAGCCCACAGTGCGCCGCGGAGACCCACGCCGTGCTCCGTCACGGACTCGCGGGCGCCCGCGATGGACTCCCGCCTCTCGCAGGGCCGGCAGTAACGAAGCAGCGCTCACTGATTTCCTAGAAACAGCTCCTCTCGCGTGCTCTGTCGCGCGGACACTTTGTCCGCGGGGCAGGCCCCGCTTCACGCAGCGCTGCTGTATTATATAGATGACAATAGAAAACACCCCGCCGCGCCGCGCGGGCGTCGGCTCCGTTCACCCGCTTAACGCAGCGGACGGCCTTAAGTATGGCCACCATGACCGAACCTCGTTCTGAAAGACATTAATAAATTATTTAAAATTGTTTTTAAAACGTGCAGCAGCCCTCTGTCAAGGTTTCTGCATGTATGCAAAATTCCTCATCTTATTACAACTAAAATATTTTTGAATTGCAAGGCTGATCATATGAATTACCAAAATTATACGGTAAAAATGTACCGACGTCAAAATATATATTTTATCAAATGGATATCACATTGATTCGAAGAAAATATACGATGTAAAGAGTAGGGAAAATCGTCCCTTCGTAGGAGCGCCATTTGTCACGATTTTGTAGGATATATGATGCCTGATCGGATTAAAATTATACTACTTTATACTGATTTAATCGCAATTTATACTTTACATTTACTATTTTTAAATATTTTCGTAAAATTAACTAACAAAATTTCATATACATATAAATTTAAAATTTTGTTGGCGATTCGGTTGCTTCTAAGCAGCCATGTTTATAGTGAGGATACCGGTGGAAATAGGTGTTAAATTTAATATTAATATAGTAATTAAAAATGTATCGCCAAAAATCAGTATTAAGTACCTATTTTAATTTCGTGCGCGTTAACGTACATATAAAATATATTTTATTTTAAATACAACTTCCGCTCTAGGAGTAATTCCTATCTCGCGGGGGACAACCATTCAAACAACGGACACAAAATACACCCAGACTCGGAACAACGATTTGCGTATCACACAAATGTTTGTCACATGTGGGATTCGAACCCACAATATTCAGCGCAGAGGCGAGGTGACTACTTAAACCGCTACGTCATCTGTTCAGGCAATTCAAACAATACAACGTAAATGTTGCGTTGGGAAAAGAAGGGACTACAGGTTTTCAGAACATTAGTTACATGAGGCAATTTTGCAAATGAAAGGAACATTACTCGCGTTTCCATCCGTTTTATAGATACAAATATATATCCATTTTATACATACAACAGCTTTGATGGCGTAGTGGTTAGTGTAACCGACTGCCACGCCTGAGGTCGCGGGTTTGGTTCCCGCACCAGTCAAACATTTGTGTGCATGAACATGGATGTTTGTCTTGGTCTGTGTATTTCTATTTATAATATGTACGTATTTACAAAAAAAAAGTATATATGTATGTTTATCCATTGTCTAGTACCCATAGTACAAGCTCTGCTTAGTTTGGGCTAGATGATGTTGTGTGTATGTGATAGAATATTTTATATTTACCTATATTTTTTATTTATATACCGCAACGTTTCTTGTTTGTTCTGAGAACGGCAGCAGCAGAAACTAATCTAACGGGCATTCATAATTTAAATATCCTGGAAGCTAAAATACGCAATTGGATCTTTCCGTTGAATTTTTTTATAGTAGTAACCAACAGTTAAAAAATAATAAAAGAAATACACGTAAAAAGTGGTTACTCTACAATATCGGCCCGCTTTTCCTTAACGAGTCAAGTGTCGGAGTAAATCAAGTTTTCACGAAATTCTTATTACATTTTCTGTGCTTTTAGCGTGTCCCCAAATTGCATTTGTGAACCATTCTGATGTTTTTTTTCGTCTTTACATCTTTTATCGATATTTAATAGTAGTTTAGTGCTAGTCTTCTAGTATAAAAGGGATATACACCACTAACCACGAACATTTATTAACGTACGCATATATCACCAAAGCAGCGATATCCTAATGAAAGACCGCTGGACTGCAGTTCGATCTCGAGTTCAATTCCAAGGCGCAATACGCACATAATTTCAAGAGTCAGAGATGCTCATCTCTGACTTTTTGAAGTTATGTGCGTATTAAATAGTTAATTATCGCTCGCTTTAGGTAAAGCAAGCGGTGAAGGTAAACATTGTGAGGAAACCTTTTGTGCTTTTAATTATAATTCTATTCAATGTAATTTTTCATGATCTTTCGTTATTTAGCTTTGGTACGTAACTATGTTTTGCAATTGATTTATTTTTAAATATTTTATATTACTATTCTTGTACCTATTTATATTTTTGCATACTTTTGTACCTATGTTTTGTTTTATATAAATTTTATCAACTATTAAAAAATACCTTTTTAATTTATTTTTCTTTTTATTTAATGCCTATTATTAGCGTTAATAAAATAACTAACTTATCGATTGATCTTTACTTTGACATTAGTAGAATTTAATGATTTAAAAAAATACCTTCATTTAGACATAATAATAATATAATATAATATTCTACCACATACACACAACACTATCTAGTCCAAACTAAGCAGAGCTTGTACTATGGGTACTAGACAATGGATAAACATACATATATACTTTTTTTTTTTTGTAAATACATACATATTATACATAGAAACACCCAGACCAAGACAAACATCCATGTTCATGCACACAAATATTTGTCTTGTGCGGGAATCGAATTATTTTATTATTTAGACATAATAATAAAATAATTAGACAGTTGTCGAAAATATTTCTTAGAACTCGTAACATGTCTAATTAACTAATTAGTTTACTTATGTACTTACCTGTAAGAATTTAATTAGTGTACTCCGTAGTTACCATTGTGCGATATTGCAAATCACTTAATCTCTTATTCAGAACTCATTAGAAGGCTAATTTAATATTCAGTGGTTTACCTGTATGCAAAGTTTAGTAATGGTATCCAATTACCTGTTTTAAAACATATATACTATGTAAGGCAAAAATAATTTTCTTGATATTTTAACAAATAACTGGCGAAGATTTAGTATTATATGCATATAACGTGTTGTTTCTTTACTTTTACAATAAAACAAATCTTTTAATGTTAAAAAAAATTAATTAAAATAAGATGATTTAAAAAAAAATTCTGCAGCAGGTACCGTTATATGAAGTATGTCAAAAATCACAAATAATTAGTCCTATAACCATCTCTGAGGATATTACGGTTTTCCTTGCAAGTTCAGAGATATTCAGATTTTTCATGCTAGCTCCATACATTTTTTTCGAAAAAACCTTATAATAAATTCATTTTTGTGCGGAGTTAGCTCAGACGACATTGTTATGTGTATAATAGCTAATAGAAGCCATATCCGTCAACAAAACGAACATCTAGCAACTTTCATTTCTATGTCTATGGAGGTCGATTTTCAGCCCACAGTGCGCCGCGGAGACCCACGCCGTGCTCCGTCACGGACTCGCGGGCGCCCGCGATGGACTCCCGCCTCTCGCAGGGCCGGCAGTAACGAAGCAGCGCTCACTGATTTCCTAGAAACAGCTCCTCTCGCGTGCTCTGTCGCGCGGACACTTTGTCCGCGGGGCAGGCCCCGCTTCACGCAGCGCTGCTGTATTATATAGATGACAATAGAAAACACCCCGCCGCGCCGCGCGGGCGTCGGCTCCGTTCACCCGCTTAACGCAGCGGACGGCCTTAAGTATGGCCACCATGACCGAACCTCGTTCTGAAAGACATTAATAAATTATTTAAAATTGTTTTTAAAACGTGCAGCAGCCCTCTGTCAAGGTTTCTGCATGTATGCAAAATTCCTCATCTTATTACAACTAAAATATTTTTGAATTGCAAGGCTGATCATATGAATTACCAAAATTATACGGTAAAAATGTACCGACGTCAAAATATATATTTTATCAAATGGATATCACATTGATTCGAAGAAAATATACGATGTAAAGAGTAGGGAAAATCGTCCCTTCGTAGGAGCGCCATTTGTCACGATTTTGTAGGATATATGATGCCTGATCGGATTAAAATTATACTACTTTATACTGATTTAATCGCAATTTATACTTTACATTTACTATTTTTAAATATTTTCGTAAAATTAACTAACAAAATTTCATATACATATAAATTTAAAATTTTGTTGGCGATTCGGTTGCTTCTAAGCAGCCATGTTTATAGTGAGGATACCGGTGGAAATAGGTGTTAAATTTAATATTAATATAGTAATTAAAAATGTATCGCCAAAAATCAGTATTAAGTACCTATTTTAATTTCGTGCGCGTTAACGTACATATAAAATATATTTTATTTTAAATACAACTTCCGCTCTAGGAGTAATTCCTATCTCGCGGGGGACAACCATTCAAACAACGGACACAAAATACACCCAGACTCGGAACAACGATTTGCGTATCACACAAATGTTTGTCACATGTGGGATTCGAACCCACAATATTCAGCGCAGAGGCGAGGTGACTACTTAAACCGCTACGTCATCTGTTCAGGCAATTCAAACAATACAACGTAAATGTTGCGTTGGGAAAAGAAGGGACTACAGGTTTTCAGAACATTAGTTACATGAGGCAATTTTGCAAATGAAAGGAACATTACTCGCGTTTCCATCCGTTTTATAGATACAAATATATATCCATTTTATACATACAACAGCTTTGATGGCGTAGTGGTTAGTGTAACCGACTGCCACGCCTGAGGTCGCGGGTTTGGTTCCCGCACCAGTCAAACATTTGTGTGCATGAACATGGATGTTTGTCTTGGTCTGTGTATTTCTATTTATAATATGTACGTATTTACAAAAAAAAAGTATATATGTATGTTTATCCATTGTCTAGTACCCATAGTACAAGCTCTGCTTAGTTTGGGCTAGATGATGTTGTGTGTATGTGATAGAATATTTTATATTTACCTATATTTTTTATTTATATACCGCAACGTTTCTTGTTTGTTCTGAGAACGGCAGCAGCAGAAACTAATCTAACGGGCATTCATAATTTAAATATCCTGGAAGCTAAAATACGCAATTGGATCTTTCCGTTGAATTTTTTTATAGTAGTAACCAACAGTTAAAAAATAATAAAAGAAATACACGTAAAAAGTGGTTACTCTACAATATCGGCCCGCTTTTCCTTAACGAGTCAAGTGTCGGAGTAAATCAAGTTTTCACGAAATTCTTATTACATTTTCTGTGCTTTTAGCGTGTCCCCAAATTGCATTTGTGAACCATTCTGATGTTTTTTTTCGTCTTTACATCTTTTATCGATATTTAATAGTAGTTTAGTGCTAGTCTTCTAGTATAAAAGGGATATACACCACTAACCACGAACATTTATTAACGTACGCATATATCACCAAAGCAGCGATATCCTAATGAAAGACCGCTGGACTGCAGTTCGATCTCGAGTTCAATTCCAAGGCGCAATACGCACATAATTTCAAGAGTCAGAGATGCTCATCTCTGACTTTTTGAAGTTATGTGCGTATTAAATAGTTAATTATCGCTCGCTTTAGGTAAAGCAAGCGGTGAAGGTAAACATTGTGAGGAAACCTGCATGTGTGAGAATTCTCCAAAATGTTCTTGAAGATATGTAAAGTCTGCAAACCCGCAGTGGGCCATCGGGTCGGATTCTCACACTGAGAAGAGACCCGTGCCAAATAGCCAACAATGGGATAGTTTAATACACAATTGATATTATTATTATTTTTATATCACTAAAGGTGTACGCAAATGTGCATTACACACACATTTCGCTAGCTATGATTAACATATAGCTGTTTATCACATTTGCTGATTACGTGCTGCTTGAAATTTTCTTTTAACAGGATCATTCAATTGTCCGGCTTGTGTATTCTTTTTCTATTGAACAGATAACTACACTAGGAATAATTCATGTGTCGCGGGGGTCTTTACAAACATTCAAACAACGTCTGTGTATAACACAAATTTTTGTCCAGTGTGGGATTCGAACCCACAACACTCGGCGCAGTAGCAATGGCAAATAGTTGTTCTGAATCTGAGTGTTTTTTGGTTCCGTTGTTTCCATGTTTGTAAAGTCCCCTACGACACAAAATTCATTAGTTGTGCGGGAGATGTCTTTAAAAAATACTTACGTAGCATACATATGAGTACTAACTGTTATGAAATCGTTACTAACAACAATTTATGGAAGGCCAGCCTTATTTTACGGAACAAACAGTTTCAAAATACCTATACTATCAGATCTAATAAACGTTCTCCTGACTGAAGATGACTTATTTTTTCCCTAGCCTTTATTATTCCCAAGTCACTTGGAGTGGGCTTTTCTAGTCTAACCGGATTTGACTTGGATATCAGTTTTTACACGGAGCGGCTGCCACCTGACCTCCGCAACCCGAAGGCTAACGATACCCTAAGGCTAGACTCAGTGTCAGGATATTAGAGGGCACTGACTTCCCAATAACGACTGCCATAGATGTTCATGGCAGCCGGGACCGACGGCTTAACGTGCTCTCCGAGGCATGGAGCAGGCGATAATTGTTAATCAATACGCACATAATTTCGAAAAGTCATATAACTGCTGAAAGTCAGGGGTGCGCGACGTGGGTTCGAACCCGAGACCCTCTGCATTGCAGTCTGTTGGTTTGATTTTTGTTTGTTTGTAATGATTTAACTCAAAAACTACTCACGCGTTTTTTAATTCTCTCACCATTAGAAAGCTCAATTATCACCGTGTAGGTTATATTACATTGTATAGGTTACATTGTATTAAAAAAAAGTACTGTTACACCTAACCTAACCTACTTTTACGCAAGCGAAACCGCAAGCAAAAGCTAGTCTGAAATAAAAGTAATTTATTTTATTTATAACGCAGGAACAGTGTCTCTATAACGTACTCGGTGTATAATATAATTACACACACAACACCATCTAGCCCAAACTAAGCTATAACTATAGCTTGTAACTAAGCTATAACTATAGCTTGTAACTAAGCTATAACTATATAACAACTATAGCTTGTACTATAGGTAATATACAATGGATAAACATAAATACATTACTTTTTACTTTCTTTTCTGTATGTTCTACGAGTGTGGTATTTACCTGAGCTTCTAAAAAATTGCCAACAGAGAAGAGAACCTTTCATTTAGCCCTAGAGTAAAAATGCAATTAAAATTCAGCTAAGAAATATTGTTTGTAAAGTCTTATGTAAATTAATACATTATTTTATTACTACTATAGGTTGTAAAAATCTTATTTGACAGTTAACTAATATTGTCTTCTGTTTACGCGAATGTTATTCATTGAAATTAAACTGCTATATACGGATTTTATCGCGTTGTTTATTTATCACTGTATTACAAAATTTTGAAAATATTGCACTACTATTACTATTGATTTTATTTTACTAATTTATAAGCTAATAAAATTATTTAAACTATTAAATCTATTTATTTTTGGTTTACACTTTCCCCGACGTTTCGGTTGCTTTTCAGCAGCCATGGTCACGGGGAAAATGCGCGTCCCCATACCGCCAGAATTGTACATGACTACCTTGAAGAGGTCGGTATCGAACTCATGCAGTGGCCAGCGCGAAGCCCGGACTTAAACCCCATCGAGCACGCCTGGGACGAGCTTCAGAGATGCGTGAAAGGTCAAAACCCCCCACCAATCACGCTTCCCGAGCTCAAACAAGCACTGGTGGAGGAATGGGAAGGTATTCCTCAGCACCGGCTCCGAAATTTGGTGTACAGCATGCCTAATCGCCTGGAAGCTGTCAAAAGAGCTCGTGGAGGCAATACAAAGTATTAAATGAAGAAAGTGATGAAAAACAGCAAAAAAACAATCATAAAAAAAATGTAATCTTTAGAAAAATATGACTACTTTAGTTTTTTTTAATTTAGAGATTAATATTGTGGGTGCAACTAAGTTTTATTTCATTTTTTATCTGTATAATTAAATTCTCAATTGAACAGTCTTCGTTTCATTAGGATGGCATACGTAGTTCGGGAGATATTCGGGTTTATGTGACTGACCCGTTATTTTTGGAACTGAGTGTATTTGATTGACAATTTCAAAGACTGGACATGAATTTATTTCTTCTCATATGCTCAAACCTTTGCCTGAACTTAATAACCTAAACGTAGCTTTATTAATTTAGTAAACTCACTTTACATTTGACGTTCATGAGTGTTACTTTGCAACCTAAATAAATGTGGGTAGTTGTTTATTTAAATTATTAACTATGTACACACAGCGACACATCAACCTAGACTGTTTCGACTTTGAACTATTAGAAGTTGAACGCTGCGAATCATGCGAGAGAGTGCGTTATATTTTTTGTTACGCTCTATTCTTACCATTACATCGACACCACTATGCACTGTCCCTTTCCGACAATTCTCTATTTTGTATGTAGCATAGTTATGCGTATATAGGGTGTCTTACTTGATGTGTAGCGGTGTGTACATATAAACACAATTCTTTAAAACTAACTTATACCTAAAACATTATAAAACATAAATAAAAAGTAAAAGAAATCTAAAGCCTTCTAATAGGCGTCATAGAATGGCAATATAATTAAATAAATAAATTATTTTTAAATTTAGCTATAAGTTAGCGTAAGCTTTAGTTGCAACGAGCCGAAACTGAAAGTGTTTTTTATAATCCACTTAGATAATAAAAACATTTTCAATTTTGGCTAGCGTAAGCAATAGGTTTGTTTTATAAGTGTCTGATGACCTATGTTCTAAATGAAAACCCCGACCTGGTAATTAAACTCGCAACTCTTCGATGGCGGTAAACAAACGCTCACTAGAAAAACACGTCCTATGAGACAGATATACATTAAAATATAAAATTGTCTGACGTGTCATAAAAAACGAAATATTTCAAGTGCACTCTAAAATGAAAAGGCATTAATATTTTCTATTCCGTCTGGTGTATTACATACAAACTGCAAGCGGTTGGCCAGAGCAAGTGAACGTCGGTGAAAAAGAGGAAAAAAACTTCACTATTGTCGGAGAGAATAGGTCCCGGAGGCACAGGGGTCCTTTAATTGCGACGGTAGACCTTAAAAGCCACGAGACCAGTGGCAGCAAAGCTATACGCTGATTACACCATAGATATACTACTACTCTGTTTAAATATAACCACCTCTTTGGATGCTATGTTGTATTATATACTAATATTATTAAGAGAAAAGATTTGATTCTTTGTTTGAAGGTTTGTTTGTAAGGGTTTAACTCAAAACCAAATGAAGCGCTTTTAAAACTGTATCTTGATTAGAAAGCTATATTATCATCGAGTAACACTGGGTAGGTATATTTTATACTAGCTGTGCCCGCAGTTTCACCCACGTTTACAGTTACTGCGCCCCTCATGCGTCGTAGCATGATGTTATATAGCCTATAGCCTTACTAGAAAAATGGGCTATGTAAAACTAAAATAATTTTTCAATTCAAACCAGTAGTTCCTGAGATTAACGCATTCAACCAAACAAACAATCAAACAAAATTCGGAAATTTGGTCTGGAGGACATTATTATATAAATTTTATCTCGCTCACTCATATTGAATATTGTACGCTATCGCTCTCTATCTAATCTGTGAGCTCACTCTACTTAATGTAGACAGTTTTTCGAGCGATCTAAGTATAACGTAAAAGGACGCTGAAATACGCTGACAAAGAATTAACGTGTTCAGTTGCTAATAAAATTTCGAAAAAAAATCAATAACAGTGCTAATATTATTACGCCGGTTTCTTTTCTTTAATGGTTGTAAGTGGTAATTCGGTTTAATGGATGTACTTTCCTGAGCAAATTTACTGATTCGAACTGTCACCAAGCAACTGGCAATATTAACATTTTCCACTTTTGGTTATCGTTCTGGTGCATTGGTATATCTGTACACGTGTACTGTATATGTATGCAACTGTTGTGCATGAGGTCTCGGGTCCAAATCCTGGGTCAAGCCAACGAGAAATTCTCAGTTGCGACCCGGTGTTTGGAATTTGGCGTTAGACACCACCGTACCGCGGAAAGGACAAAGGCCGTTGTTCATCTGCCTTCTCTCTCCAATTGTGTCGAATTGCGGTCTCATCGGCTTTTAAGAGTTAGGGAATAAAGAGTGCACTTTTTTTTGCGCACACACTTGTACATTATAATATCTATAGCGCAGATGGCCGGTCTCCGTTAAGATTGACCACCATGACGGATACTACTTTAAATATGGACAATTCTTATATTTAAGTTGTTAAATTGCATTCGTTCCACTTCCAGACAAACCTATAAAGTTTTATTTGTGTAGTTAACTAATGTTAGGAAATATTTTAGGTATGTTTAATATATATTTTATACACTCAACGACATTAGAAGGTAAACATTAGGTACATAAATTTGGAACAGTATTATATGAATGACAATGTATTGTTCTATAGTAATAAATTGAGATTAAAATATCAATAAATAATTTGTTGGCCTCGATGGCATAAGATAAGAGAATTTTGTGACAACAGAATTGGCACCATTGTGTGTATGTGATAGAATATAAGTATTAAAAAAAAATCTTAACGTATTCCTACTGTAATAGATTGGGATTCAAACTCTTACAAATACTTATGGAATTATGTGTATAAAAACAGGCCACTGCTCACACTCAATAAACTCCTTTTCAACCTCGGTATCACTGACAACCCTTTATGTAGACGCTGGATGGAGACCGATGAGACCACGTGCTCCTACATTGTAAAATTGTAAGCAACCAACGGGCGAAATGCTAAACAGTCCAGAATCGATGAAGGAAGTACTGCACAACACTAATCCTATATTATCTTTTTAGACGGAGCTGACGTGGTATGAGTAAACGAACAACTTTTCGCGTCGGTCACACACACGTCCAACTAACTAAGAGGGCTGATATTATTATTCTCTTATAGCGTGTGGTGTGTCATGACCTAACTTAGATCTAACTACTCATATTATGAAGTACGAGTTGATGTGGCTGCATTGACTGTTCGCGTTTGAACCGAGGTACTATATAGTCAATTACGATGCAAACGAAACAAGTGTGATGTATTAAAATGGTCACTATGTCTGACAATTTATAAAAACTATAAAAGATAAAAAAGTTAACAGCACGGATAACGCAGTGGTATGTGGCCGCTTCGCCACTGCCACTGCGCCGAATATTGTGGGTTCGAATCCCACGCGGGACAAATACTTATGTGATTCGCAAATGGTTGTACCGAGTCCGATGTTCTTCCCCTGCAATACAGGAATTATTCCTAGTGCGGGAATTCTTTTTTTTAACAAGACAAGAAAACAATTATTTTAGAATTATTATGTTTATACATACATCACGCAAAAACTGCTACACGAAATTAAATGCGGTCTTCAACAGTTGCATTGCTGAAGGTTTAATTAAAATCTAGTGCATTTCCATCTTAACACACAGCTTAGAAGTAGAATGTTATGTGTGTAGATCAATTTCTTCTTACATGCAAAGAAAGAAAGTTTAGGTAGACACCTCCTTTCCAATGCCTAGGAAGTTGCGGGCAACGGCCAGTGCAACATAAGCTCACAGCACCCTGCGTTTGTCATGTCTGTGCATCTGTAAGAGGTCGTTGTTTATTAAGTGATACAATAGGCGATCATAGCCAGTTGCACTCACTCGGTCACTCACACAGGTAAACTAAAAAAAATATAGACGGGTGACCGCTTTGTGGTATTTCATCTGGGCGTCTCCGTGCTTCGCAGGGCACGTAAAAAGTCGGTCCCAGTTATTGCCAAATTGACAGCAGTCGTTAAGCCATGTCAAAGGCCTATGGACGGCTTGAACAACTCTTGACAACAGGTTGGCCACTAACCACACGAAAAAGAAAAGAAGCATAGTTTTAAATCACAGATCTATCCTCGTCGTATTAAGATTGCAAAAAAACAGTGTCCATAATACTAATAAGAGTAGCTTCGAATACAAAATATGGGTCAATACAAATCGAAGTATGTACGTCCAGATCCTATATCGCGACTGTCCCTTACCAGAGGTGTTCAGATTTGTCAACCTTTTTCTGTTGCCATCGTAGGGGTGAGCAATCCGAGGGTGAGCTGGGTTCCTCTCTTCGCAATTTAACAACGTATATAATTTTGAATTTTTTCTTCTAATGTTTTAACGCCGGTATGTCCCCTTATGACATGTTGAACATTTCATACATATCTTTAAGCTTCTATGCCTGTGTAGCAGGTAGAGGTCTTTCTTCTCTACACTTTGCCATCTACATTTTATACCTGCGTAATAGGGTGAGTCCAGCAACGATAGCCTAGTGGGAGTCCGTTCGACTCCCACGCAGAGGTCTCGAATTCGATCCCAAGGCATCTCTGACTTTTCCAAGTTATTTCCTTTCATGTTTGAGTCAGGGATGATTGGTCTTGATACCTTGCAGCTGAGATGAGAGTACATGCATATTTTGCACTATTGTTTATTGCTGGTAAATAGGGTTGACAATCCCTCCGTACAGGAATCCTTGCACTTTTACATAACCGATAGCTATATACGAGGTGCTGGACGGAGACAACATACACTCCTTACTTGCCCACCATCTTGGCGATTATATTTATATAGTAATAGTCCAATGGCTAGAGTAATTCAATTAATTAATAAGTTTTACAAGCTGATCCTAATGCTGACATATTTTTGTGATAAATTAAGTAAATTATCCAATTCAATATTTCTATTTCTAAACATGACATGTAAATATTAATAATAAATATAATTGTGTAATGTCTTGTATAATTTGTAATCTGTTTTAAATGTTCAAATTCTATTTTGTATTTTCTGTAGATAGTTTTAGAATTGTATAACATCACTTAACATATAAGCGATTTGGTTTATAACTGTAAGCTTATATTGTTTTATAACAATAAATAAATCAATAAATCAATTATTTAACGGTGAAGAAAAACGTCGTGAGGAAACCTGCATATTTCAGAGTTCTCCATAATGTTCTTGAAGACATGTGAAGTCTGCACCCGCAATAGACCAGCGTGGTGGACTATGGCCTTACCCTTCTCACACTGAGAAGATGCCCGTGCCCAGCAGTGGGATAGTTAAATACAAGGCTGACATTATTATTTATATTATATCACCCTATATTTATCTCTTATTTTTACACAGTTTTTTTTTTATTTATTTTGATAACAAGCAATATCAAAATGTGTTCTTTTTTAAGTATCAGTTCATACAATATTTATAATTGTGACATGCACATCGTTTACTACTAATAAACAGCTTTATTGAAATTAGTACAGCAAACAGCGATAGCTCAGTGGGGAGACTACCAGACTGCAATGCAGAGGGTCTCGGGTTCGAACCCACATCACCTATGACTTTCGGAAGTTATATGACTATTCGAAATTATGCGCGTATTGATTGACAATTATCGCCTGCTCCGTGCCTCGGAGAGCACGTTAAGCCGTCGGTCCCGGCTGCCATGAATATCTATGGCAGTCGTTATTGGGAAGTTAGTGCCCTATAATATTCTGACACTGGTCTAGCCTTAGGGTGTCGTTAGCCTTCGGGTTGCGGAGGTAGGAGCCGCTCCGTGTAAAAAACTGATATCCAGTCAAATCCGCTTAGACCAGAAAAGCCGACCCCAAGTGACTTGGGAATAATAAAGGCTAGGGAGAAGATTTAAATTAGTACAGCGTTGAAAGTATGTAATATGCAAGGCTATATAAATTACGATTTAAATAAATAAATTCAAACAAATAGCTTCAATGGAAAAATGCGATAAATCACTTTAGCACGCTATGCTTGGATCATTTAATTTCTCAAGCAAATCAAAATTAAATTGACCGTTAACACTTTGTCTGATCTGGTTAAACGTATTCTGATAGGAATTCTAATTACTATTGTCACTTAGGGGTTGTGTATATGAGTGCTATGTATAAGCTTACAATATGCAAATATGTATAACATTTTATTTAAACGACTTTATTATGCAGTATTAAATTGTAGTTTTGTATTACCTATTATTTTACCTTGGGTAACGCCACTATTATATATTTATCTTATTTAAAAGTACATAGGTGGCGCAACACTAGTCGATACGTCTGCTGTACATTATTCAGGTTCGATTTCCGTGTCGTGCAAAAACCTATGAGATTCTTCTTCCAATAAATATTCAGTAGAAGCAAACAGTCTAGAACTGTTACGTACCCTATAACGTGGGATCTAAAAGCATACCGTGTCATGATGTTTGTGGTTGCACGCCTTCGAAACGGCTCAACCGATTTTTATGTATATTTGGTAGGTATGAGAATAGGTCGTGAAGTATATTTCACACCGCCGGATAATGTAGGTTAGGTTGACACCCTTTTTTTTTTTTTTTTTTTTTTTTTTTTTTTTTTTTTTTTTACGTGGTGGAATGCAGTGACGCATATCCCTCCGCGGGGGCGGGCGGAGGGATTATGTAAAATAAAGATGTTAAAAAAAAAGATAATGTACCTCCCGGAATACCGACTAAACCTACCACGGTGTTCCTCGACACAACCACTACCGACGGGGCCGCGCGAATTGCTGTCGCATGCGGTCGCGACCCCGCCGAGGTTACGGCCCGCCGTATGAAACGGCAGGCCACTACACGAAAGACCTACCCAAAACAGGCACTACTTCAAATAAAACCCTACTGTCTCCCCCCTAGAGGGAAGACGGACTCGACACAGAGGCGCGCGTGGGAACACGCACGCCGCCTCTCGGACCTGGTGCTGAATGGATGGCGGGCAGGCCCACAAAGCCCGCCAGCCCCAGGTCAAACCTCAGGGTGGCTGGAGGTCATCTCGCGCCCTCCGGCGCCCGGTTCTGCGGTTGGGGAGAGGGTTTAAACGCTCCCTCTCCCGCTCCGCCACCTCCTTGATGGAAATCACTTCCTCACAAAAGGAGGCGACGGCGTTCCACGACCTCTCACTCCGGACCATAGACTCAACTACGGCCGGGAGCGAGAGGTTAACCGATCCGACTGCCGCGATCAATTCACGGCGCTGCGATGCCCAGGCGGGGCTAGGTTGACACCCAACCTAACCTACATTTACGTGAGCGAAGCCGCGGGCAAAAACTAGTATTATATACGAAGTGGCGCAAATATTATCACATTAATTGATACCACATATACTACATGGTTCGATTTATTTATAAGTGGATAGGTTTGTTAATATTAGTTAAGTTGTAAATTATGATTGTTGCTTTGTTTAAGAAATTAAATTGTTTTTGAAATAAATTTTGATAAAATACACTACATGGTATTAATTGACAATTTACTAATTATGAACCAAATGTACCTATTCAGTAGTTCAGCCACAGGACTTTTTTTTTGTTTTTATTGTTTAGAACATCATGTGTAATGCAGAGATAAATATCAAAGACCTGAATCAACGATATTAAAACAAAACAAACAAACAAAAAAAAAAACACAAAAGGAAACAAAAAATAAAACAAAAGAAATAAGGTACATAATCTTGTAACGAAAAGAAATAGGTTAGTGTGTGTTTATTACAATGGTGTTTCAATTTGTGTTTATTTTATTTTATATATTAGTTAAAAAAAAAAAAAAATCTGCGTTTGATGTGATAAGTTTTGCGCCACTTTATATAAACTCATATTTCGCCAGCTATAGAATACATCTGTGTCAATTAGAAATATAGACATTTGTATATATTATTATGTAATAAGAAGAAATAATTTCTTTTGTTGATTTTGGAATTTTAGATTACACTATTTAGCTATATATTAATAATTTAAAATATATTTTTTTCTTTGAGTTTTAGTTTTGAATTCCTTTTTTGGCACTCTATATCAGATAAGATCAGTCAGATTTTAGCCATCAGTGTAAGATTTTACGCGACCTCTGATCGTGAGATATCAAGTTCGATCTTATTATTATCTTAGGTATAGCTTGTTCTGCAAGTTTCTTTTTTAATATTGCCTGTCAAAATGACTACACTCCGCCTGATTGTAAGCATTCGTGTAGTTCACGAGCCCTCCACACCACGTCCTTAGGTGAAGTGATGCCATGTACCCTGCTTTGTCGGCCTTAAAATCTTCTCAAGCCGAGGTACTTGTGTCCTTTTTCCTTCGATCCTAGATCCTAAACGAGATGTGAAAACGTAGATGCCTCACTTATTTTTTCACGTCCCGTTTAAAAGACCGAGGATCAAAGTAAACAAGTACCTCAGCAGAGCATTCAAATTTTTACCAGTTTGGCAAGCAGAAGAGGCGTCGATCTTCTTGATACGCGTTCTTATCGGCTCTACCCTAACCTAAGCTCAGCATGTGTTGTTTTAAATAGGAAATAATAGGGTGAAATGATTTAGAAGAACTCTTCATAACACTCTCCATAGAATAACAGTATTCTAGTCAATAAATAAACAGTATCGCCTAGGAGCCTAGATCTATAATACCAGACATAGTCGATAATAAACTTAAGCTTAACCATCAAGATATAAGTACTTACGTAAGTACTTATATATATCTCGATGACCTTAACTGACAGTATATTCTATAATATCAGCCCTGTATATAAACTGTCCTACTGTTGGGCACGGACCCCTTTTCATTGTGAAAAGGATTAGTCCATAGTTTACCACGTTGACCCGGTGCGGGTTGGTAGACTTCACATATCTTCGAGAACATTATGGAATGTTCTCGGTCATGCAGGTTCCTTCACGATGTTTACCTTCACAGGGTTTAAAGCAAGCGATGATTAACTATTTAGCTAAGAATATAAGAAAATATAGGTGTAATATACACCTGTTAACACTTTTGATGATTACAAGTTCAACGAATAAAAGAATGTTTTGAAAACGTGACAAACAGACGTAAGAGGTATTTTAAATATAGATAAGAATGTAACAGGAAAATAAAACGCAAAAATGATGATAAATTTGTTTTTATAACAGGAAATGCTGATAACGCTGTGTAGTAAGCGCTTCGGGGAATCCCCGAGTATGTGTTGCCAGAAATAAAAACTGTAAAGTGCATGTTGGACTCGCAAACGGATGGTTCCGTAACATAAAACAATAGCGCGGGCTTAGCTCACATTTGGTTAATAATTTTGTTTTTGTTTCACATAAATACTCTATGTTTAAACTATTTAAAGCGTTTTATTAGCAAATATCACGTTTCATGTATGCTGCTTTTTCCTTTTTTACACCAAAATTGGACTATATTTTATTCCCAATAAGTAATTCAATAACTGTATTAAAATATCATAATATATACAAACAAATTATTTACAATAAGATAACCTAAAGAGAGAAAAAACTATCAAAAATATTTAAAAATCGTCGTCTCATTCCTCCGCTTCGCTGTCTATTGGCAACATGCCCAGAAGATTGGCATCATTGCCACGTTGGATAGTAATGCTTATTTTTGTGCAAAAAAAATACCAGCCTGATCAAGCGAGGCGTCAATCAGTCGCTTAGCTAGATTTATACAAACAGACCTAGCACTTGGACCCCCTGGACCCAGCGTTTCGACACCAAACGGCTTAGATATTATGATAATCATCAATGAGATATTTAAGCCGTTTGATCGTCTCCACTGATACACCAGCAACACCGGCACAACCTGCTGTTGTAGGAAGACGATTTTATTTTGTTTAGTTTTATTTGATGGGAATCCTTTATCTCGACTACTTTTTTTCCTGAATTAATTTGGCATAACGAATTAGGTATATCTTTTTGTCATAATTATACTTTGACATAACTGTTTTTTAACATACTATGTCAGTAGACATAAAAGAACAATGACCATTTTCTATACATGCGTTGACCTGTCAACTCATTTTTTTTTAGATCGCGTCTACTGATGACCTGTGTTGTACTAGTAGCAGTAGAGCCTTAAATGAATGTTATTGTAATCCAATTTTTTTTTGGAAGCCAGGGATAGATGATATCTTATAAACAATTTTGAAAGAAAACCTGTCAAGAATGTCATCGTGATGTACGTACATACTACGCCAGGTCGATAGCGATTCTAATCAAAGTATACACTACTTACTCTAGCGAAGAATGAGATGTTAAAAGAGTGGGAACTGGGCAAGAGAGCGTGAGATGTGTCTGGTGTCCCTTTCCACCTACTTATACAATACCGCCTGTGCGTCACTAGCGTAGAACTAATGAGTGATGAGGCAATCGGTAGGATGTTAATCAAGAAACCTGTAGCAGGTTTTCTATGAAAGAGCGTTTTATTTTTTTCATTTTTACTAAATAAACTCGATTTGAAACAATGTTTTCAAGAATTCAGTAACGATTGAGAAAAACGTAGAATCGAAAAAGCACTTATTAAAAAAACTACATTTCGTAAAATACAGAAATGTTTTTTGTTATACGTTTTCGCAAACGGAACGTAATATTAGATTATGGATGGGTTAATTATGGCTGCGTTCTAAAATATAACTGCCAAAAGTGATTACTTTAAAAATCAATTAGATTTTTTTCTGGCTTCCATTTGATAATCTACTTAGTATTTTATGATCAGCGTAAAATGGGCAATTATTTGGTATCAATTTCATCACTAGACGCGCTTATTTAATAAAATAGATTTGACAGGTCAAAAATGGACATTGTTCTTTAGGCTAATTATTTTTGCCCTAACTTTGATTGGCATAAAGTTACAAAGCATATATAGCTTGGGTACCATAGTGGAACAATAAGTCAAGGTGCGGCGGGAGTGGCCTTTGGGCCCTTGGCTTTTAATTAAATGCAAACATAAAATTTACGGAACTTCAAATTTACCTATGCTTTAGAATAGTATGCTTAACAATTACTATGCTTAAGGTTAAAAAAATTGTGCCAAGCAGTTATGACAAATTTATATTTTGCGTAACTACTATAGGATAAGTAAAAGTACGCCATGTTAAATTATGACCTAATTTTAGGCGAATAAATAGTGAACCTTATTTAATATTATATCTATACCAACGGCATACATACACAAACTAGAGAACCATTGATATGCTTTAGTTACGGATCTCTAAAAATGTTGTCCAGTTTACATAATTGCCAATGCATTTTGTTGATGTAAGGAGTTATCAGACACTCATATTCTGACATGTGTACATAGACTAACGTCTATATGTCTGAATAGGTAGACAGATGTGTATATCCACATTTTGTTAGCTATGGTTTTAATAGAAGGCGAGAATATTTTCGTCTACTGGACATAGTAACAGTAGTTTCTTCCTCCGTGCGACTACTGAGAATATCTTGATTGAAAACTTGATGATATTTTTCGAACCAGTTAACGAAATCACGACCTCGTGCCTAGGACACCAAAGTTAATTCAACGTCTTGTCTGATGGATGAAGCTATACCTGTGGGTCACTAGGGATTGTTTAAGTGGTCGTCTGGCTATTGCTACGCGCCGATTGTTGTGTGTTCGATCACCACACTTCTTCTTCCTAGCCTTTATAATTCCCAAGTCACTTGGGGTCGGCTTTTCTGGTCTAATCAGATTTGACTGGATATCAGTTTTTACACGGAGCGGCTGCCACCTGACCTCCGCAACCCGAAGGCTAACGATACTCTAAGGCTAGACCAGTGTCAGGATATTATAGGGCACTGACTTCCAAATAACGACTGCCATAGATGTTCATGGCAGCCAGGACCGACGGCTTAACGTGCTCTCGGAGGCACGGAGCAGGCGATAATTGTGTCTATCAATACGCACATAATTTCGAAAAGTCATATAACTTCCGACAGTTAGAGGTGCATGACGTGGGTTCGAACTCGAGACCCTCGGCATCGCAGTCTGTTGGTCTCCCCACTGAGCTATCGCTGCTTCGGTCACCACACAGCAAAACAATTTGTGTGATCCATTAATAGTCTTTTCGGGTGTAAGTGTTCTTTGTGTTCGTTATATAAATGTTTGTAAAGTTACCCTTCTTCTTCTTTTCTTCTTCTTTTCATGTGGTTAGTGGCCAACGTGTTGTCAAGAGTTGTTCAAGCCACCCGTAGGCCTCTGATATGGCTTAACGACTGCTGTCAATTTGGCAACAGCCGGGACCGACTTTTTACGTGCCCTCCGAAGCACGGAGACGCTCAGATCAAATACCACTAAGCGGGCACCCATCTATAGAGTGACCGCACCTGCTTAACCTCGCTAATCGTTTACCGATCAGTGAGTGCAACTGGCACTGTACTGGCATTGGCGGGTTGTTGTACATTCGTAACAAAGTAAATTCGTCACATTTTGAAAAATCCATACATTGAAAGTAAATTCGTCATCGCAGACTTTAAACCAAGAGCGAGAATTGACTTTATAAAAAAATACTTGTCAACGTTGATGGTCGACTGGTCATTAATATAATATAATATAATATTATGAGTATATGTACATACTTGAAATATGCAAATTTGCTCACAAACACCAAGACCTTTACACTAAACGAGAAGATATACAAACAAGGTACACACTCAGACACAAAACAAGACTCAACCTATTATCGTCCCGCTTAAAAATACATTCTACAAGTCCTCTGATAATGTCAATAAAATTATACAATGTGCTACCAGAAACAATAAGAAAAGAAAAAAACTCCATTTATTCGTAAATAAATTAAAAAAGTTATTATTAAAAAAATCCTACTATAGTTTCAACGAATATTTAAGTGATAAATCTCTAAAACTTGAAAATAAAGTATTTTGTAATTTAAATTCTGATGTTAATGTTATGTCTATGTTTTTAGAATAAGTTGGATTGTTATAAGATACTTAAATGATAAGTCCTCTCCATATTTACATTTATTTATTATATCTTTTGCTGTGCCCGACAGGGTTTGTTACCTACCAAATAAATGTTTACCACCTAAGCCTACATTGTGGAATACAATAAATAATTGAGTAATTGAGTAAAAAAGACTTCTGCAGAGTTTATTTTTTAAAATTGTTACAGTTTATATGAAATCTCTGACTCCTGTGCTAGGTGATAAACCTGTGTTAAGTGTCCTCTCCCTTAATTAGGTGCAATAATAATCTTATTGAATAAGGTTGTCATTAATTAGATACACTATTAAAATATATTATAAAAGTAAAAAGTAAAATAATAAGTTAACAACAATAAAAAACCAGAACAATGGTGTAAGATTTTTAAATATGATTTTAAACTATAACTTATATTTGTATGTGTGTGTGACTGTTTGTTTCTGTGTGCATTAATGTGTATGTACTTGTATGGGAGTGTGTGTTTCTGTATTCGTGTGTATGTGTTTGAATTTCTATGCGTTACAAGATGTTAAGATACTGTTGTTATTATTTGTTCAGTTTCATCATATATTTGAGTTAACAGCCATAATTTAATATTCTGTTCGACTTTGTATAGGGTTAGTTTATATATGGTTACTGCTTAGCGACTGCTGTGTATGATTTCTCGGTATATTTAAATTTATTTTATAAACATTTACCATGCTAAGATAAAATGTAAATAATAACGGAGTAAAAAGATAATCAAAGAAGCAGGGCTTGAACCTGCGACCTCGTCTAACCATGTCGTCACTTTACGGACTAAGCTATTCATGGTCCTACAACAGTTTTTTTTAACAGAGCTCCCCTCACAGTGATAATTCCTGTGTTGCGGCAAACTTTACGAACATTCAAATCAGACTTCAAAACACCAAGAAAAACATTTGTCGGCCTCGATGGCGTAGTGGTTAGTGTAACCCACTGTCACGCCTAAGGTTGCGGGTTCGATTCCCACACAAGTCAAACATTTGTGTGCATGAACATGGATGTTTGTCTTGGTCTGGGTGTTTCTATGTATAATATTATTATGTATGTATTTACAAAAAAAAAGAAAGTATTTAATACATATATGTATGTTTATGCATTGTCTAGTACCCATAGTACAAGCTCTGTTTAGTTTGGGCTAGATGGTGTTGTGTGTATGTGGTAGTATATTATTATTATTATTTCACATTTATTAACTAGTAACCAATAAAAATTACATTTTAAATATATAATTATAAAGAAAACACATTTAAAATATAAAAATTATGGAGGCCCACCGGCATCGAGACAAGGTCCAAGCTGTCGGTGGTAACGGGTCCAGAGAGAGGAACCTCCTCACTATGCGTGCCGTATCGAGGAGGACTGCCTTCTGCATCTGACCCTTGACCCAAGCACCTAACGCGAGCCTCTTAAGATGTTGGTCGAGGCTCTTGGCTATTAGACCGTTCACCTTATTATTATCATACAAACAACGGACACAAAGTACATCCACACTCGGAGCAATCATTTGTGGATCACACTAATTATTGTCCCGTTTGAATTCGAACCCACAATACTCGGCGCCGTAACAGTGGCTCGGCGACCATTTAAACCACTACGCCATCTGAGTGTGCAGTCGCTATTGAAATTTGCCCCTGTGTTTTGCATCCAATAGTTACAAATAGCAGAAATCGGTTAGTTACTTAGTTCGCAAAAGTCCGTGGGCTGTATTTTCCTCTCGTTTTCTTCTCGGATTCGATTCCGGTATTGGGCAATCTGTTATTGGGCTAGCTTGTCAAGAAACTCTTAGTAGAGCAACACAGAATATGCAACTTTTTGAAGTTAAGGAGCCTATGTAATAGTTTTAGATCCTATGTAAAAATCTAAAATTATAACCAAAGAAATATAAGAGTATTACACTTTTTGTAAATCTTTTCAGGGATACAGGCGTAACAATAAACTTACACCCCTATATGTATGTCCGTGGCGCAGCGGTAGTGAATGTGACTGCTGTGCATGAGGTCTCGGGTTCGAATCCTGGGTCGGGCCATAAAATTTTTTTGGGTATTTCTGATAAGAAACCTCAATACGAGCCCGGAATTAGGAAGTTTGCGGTGTTAGACACCCGGGGGTGCCTCGGAAAGCATGTAAAGCCATTGGTCCTGCGCCTGATCTCTCTCCGGTCGTGTCGGATTTTCCGTCCCATCGGATCATGATAGTTAGGAAACAGAGAGTGCACTTGTAATTGCGCACATACTTGTGCACTATAATAATATATACAGGGTGTCCGGTAATTAATGGATAACCTTGAAATGTCTTATAGTAGAACTGGAGGCCGTTCAGAAAAATGAAAAAAAACAATAATACAAAATAAAATATAAAATATATATTTTAAAAAGTGCAAGCTATATTAGCATAGCATACTTTTGACTGTCTATCTATTAGCATAATTAGTGTTTAATAATAAAACAATAGAAAACCGATGGATTTCATGAATTTATGGTCGTAGTATACAAGAAAGTAATACATGGTAATTAAAAAAAAAACGCATATCTCAGGTAGTAGTTAGGATAGATATTTTTCCATATTTTTTTCTGAACGGCCATAAGTTCCACTATAAGACATTTCCAGGTTATCCATTAATTACCGGACAACCTGTATAAGACTGGTCATCTGCGCAGGAGACATTTACTCCTGCGCAGATGGCCAGTCTCCGTTAAGATTGGACGTCATGACCGTAATTCGGTCTGGAGGACGTTGTTATAATTATTATGTTTGTTCTGTAGAAATAAGCGTATCTATAGGTCTACCATATAAATTTATATCCGAAAGTTCAAGCCGAAAGAAAAAACTATTATGTTTCTTGAGATTTCTTTCCTTTAAAATAACATTATTTTATTGTTCCGACCACTTCATGAAAGGGCTAAAGACAAACAAAACAATAAGTTATTTTCTTAGCCGAATAATGTTTGTTTATACCTTGCTAATAATAATTGTTGATTCATGTCGGGATAGTACAAAAAATAAAAAATAATTATTATAAAAACAAAAAACCCGACTGCTTAAAAGTAATGAACTGAAAAGAGAAAAACAAGTATCACAATCTTATATATAAAATTCTCGTGTCACAATGTTCGTTCCCGTACTCCTCCGAAACGGCTTGACCGATTCTCATGAAATTTTGTGAGCATATTGAGTAGGTCTGAGAATCGGCCAACATCTATTTTTCATACCCCTTAGTGATAAGGGTTGTCCACCACTAAATTTTTTTTAAATCTTTTGGTCAAAACATTTTTTTATGGCAAAACAACGTTTGCTGGGACAGCTAGTATCTATATAAAATTCGACTGACTAATGCATTGTTTTGTAAGCTTACTTTATCAAATAATGAAATAATCACATATGTACCTATATTCAAATTAGTTAAACTAAATACTTTATGGTGCCGCATGCGGTGACAAACGTAGTTTTGTTAGATCTTTCTTTGCCCGTAGGTAACAAAGTATTGTTTGTCCCCGCCGGTGCCGTCCCCTAGCCGGCGGACAGTGCATAAAGTATTTTAACTGGGAACCAAAAAAAAAACATGGTTACATTAGTAACTAAAAGTACTTTTTCTGGATGAAAGGTCATGGTCAATGCTATATCATTTTCTGTTTCCCTACACATTTGTATGTGAAATTTCATGATGATCGGTCGAGTAGTTAAGGCGTGAAAGTATAACAAACAAACTTACATTCGCATTTATAATATTAGTTAGGACGCTAGGATTGTTGGGAAGTAAGGGTAAATAATCATAGTCAACGTATATTGACACTGGTAAGTGGTCGCCAGGCCAATGCTATTAGGCAAGACTTTGTGGTTTTCTGTCCTACACGGGACAATAATATTAATGATCCACACATATGTAGTTCACCCGAATTATGTCTCTGTTGTGTTAATGTTGGTGAAGACCCGTAACACAGGCATTATACTTAGTTTAGGAAGCGCCGGGAAAAGCAAAAAGAAAACGACAAAAAAGGATTACATTTTTATTCATAAATAAGCTTTTATATTAAGAACTTAATTGACATAAGTATACATTTTAAAGTATAGGTGCATTATTATTTATATTACTAATTTTTATGTTTAAAAGTAAGCCTATACAAATTATAACTAAGTATCTTAAGTCAGTTACCTTTCAAGATACAGATATAAACAAAATGAGATAAGACAGAATTCTGATATTTTATTTATTGTTCTGATTAGGCAGATAACACATCGGGCGGTGCCCTGCCCTGCAAACGATCCTTATAGTGCCTATCAAATGTTGTCTCAAATCCCTCAAGGATCAGTATGTAGGAACTCGCACATATATGTAGCTGTACTTAGAATCAATCACGTAAATTAGCAGTTCTGGATGTAAATACATTTTAACTATTAGTACTAGATTCCAGAGGCCCAACAGATTTTTACGTGGCGTAATGCCATATTCGCATCTCTCTTTGCGGGAAAAGGGGAAGCGGAGAGCGTATGTTACCCGTGAACATTTTGAAAGTCCGTGTTTTACCGACTACATCTAGCACGGTAGGCTGACACGCTGCCTTGTATGGTGGGTGCGTCGCTGGAAATAGAGCTACTTCACCCAACAGTGTCCAATGCAGGCTTTACTTTAGCGGACGACTACTCCTGGGCGAGACCTCGGCACGACTAAGGGCTTCGACTCAATGGTCAACGGACGTGGGGATCCCTTTTTCCCCGCCCGCAAAGTCGATAGTCCTAAGTCATGTTATAACAACTGATTTTTTACAATCAATGCTTAATGTGTAGGTAAACGAAAAAACTCGCAGTGACATACATTTTTTATGCGGTTTATTAGAAAGTATTATTTACAAACGCTTACATTCGCATATTCACAAGTCAGAATTTTCTATTGCTGCTGGCAACTCACGAGAACTTGACGAAAATGTATTCCTTAAATTCATTTTGGACTTATAAAACTTGTATAACATGAATCCTACTAAGATGGATAATATCAAACCTACGCAAATCTCGGTAAACAAAAATTTTGTATTATCTTTATTAGATACCAATAATTGTTGACGGCCTATGTTCACGGGTGAGGAGGCTTCATTTTGACTATTATTATTCATAGCAAATTTACTTTCAATCCTTTTTATATTTTGTTTTTCAATAGCTATAGCTTCTTCTAATTCTTTTTTGATTTTATTCATATATAGTATAACGTCAAGAGTTTGGTTTCCATTTGAACTGTTTCTTATTGGCGGTATATAAGTGCTTGAAATTGGAATAGGCTCTTTTTGTGGTATTGAAGAGATATTTAATGTTATAGCAACTGTCTGGTTTAACAAATTGATAATCTTATTAAGCATTATATTATTTTCTTTAAACAATATATTGGTGTTGTTGCCAGCAGCAATAACATCAGATGTCAAATTCGCTAAGTTAGATAACTTTTCATTGTAAGCAGAATTCGACTTTTCTAAAACATTGGATATTTTTTCCAAATATGTGTATTCAGTATTATTCTGATCCGTATTTTTTTTAAGTATTGTATTTAAAACATATCTTAGTCCATTATTTACATCAAAATTATCTTCCTTTTGTTCAGCTCTCAATATCGGTTTTAAACTAATACCTTTATTACAAGAAATGCCATTGACATTCTCATTTCTATGTTCGTCTGTTCTTATTGCAGTTATTTGGAAAGGAATGTTTTGTTTCTTAAGCTTGACTAGGGTTTGACATGGTAACGGATTACTGCCAATGCTTAATTTAGTTAAACTTGTTCCAATAAAGTCTTCTGCATTAAGTGTTGCAATTTTATTATGATCAATTATTAACTGTGATAAGCTTTCAACTTCGTAAAATTTTTCTGTTTGTATGTCATTGATATCATTAAATGACATATCTAAAACGGTTAAGTGAATTAATCCTCGAAATATACCATATTCAATAGTTGATAAAAAGTTATGAGAAATGTTTAAAGTTTTTAATTCGGTATTCTCTTTAAATACACCAGGCTGGATATATTTTAATTGATTAAAACTTAAATCTAAAGTCAAAAGTGCACACATACCGGCAAAATCTCCAATTTGCAATTTAGAAATATTATTATTGTTCAAATCCAAAAAATTCAAATGTGTCATATTACCAAAATCCAATTCACGAATATTTTCAATACCAATATTTGATAACTTAAGATCTGACAATATATTATCTGTTGGAATATATGAAAAATTTGTTTGAATTTTAACTCTTGACAATATCAAAGTATTTAAATTAATGTTTTCTCTTAAAATTGCCACTGAAAACAATAAGTTTTCATTGCCTGATAAGTCTAACTGGCGTAAATTATCTAGACTATTTAAAGATTCATTGTCTATACTATTTATGAAATTTTGAGATAAGATAATTGTATTCAGCTGAAGTAAGCCATATAGTGAATCAATAGTAATAGCTTTTATTAAATTATTATTTAGAAATATCGTGGTAACTCGACTTAAATCTGTTGTATTGACGATAAATTGTTCTAATTTATTATAAGATAGATCGAGCGTTTCTATGTATTCCGTGTTAATAAACGCATTATATTGTAATTCACTTATCTTACAATGTGACATGTTAAGTTCTAATAATTGAATCATACCATTGAATGAAGCATTTTGTATCGTAGTCAACATGCTACGTGAAATATCTAGACTATGTATAAGAGCCAACCCATCGAATGTACCTGTTTCTATGGTACCCACTAATGGATTTTTATAGATGCCTAGGTTTATTAAATTGTTTAATGACAGGAATGACCTTGGTTCGAATCGTAAAATTTGGTTAGTTGAAAGATCCAAAAACTGCAGACTACTTAAATTTTCAAAATGTTCATTATTTATTTCTGCCAAATAATTATTTTTCAATAGCAACGAATGTAGGTTATTCAAGTCTTCTTTATTAAAATCAATATTAATTATTTGGTTGTTTGATAAATCTAACTGTTGTAAATTTATTAAGGTTTTGAAGCACATTTTTGAGAGTGTCTGGATATTATTGGAATTAAGAAGTAATGTTTCAAGTCTAATGAGGTTAAAGAAAGCATTATCTTTAATCTCTGTCAAAAATTGGTGGCTTAAATCTAATTTAGTTTCATTGACCCCTTCAAATATGCCTTTTTCTATTGAACCTTCTAATTCATTACCTTCTATCGAAAAAGATAATATTTTAGAATGTTTGAATAAAGCTTTGGGAAGAGATTTAAGCTTGTTATTTGAAAGATCTATTCTTATTAATGACTGTAAGCTAGAAGATCCATTATTTTCTAACATTTCCAGTTGATTGTTACTTAAATATAAGTTTTCTAATAACGGCATTGTATTAAAAAAAACAATATTAATGCATTTAATCATATTTGAACTTAGATCGAGTGTTTTTAGTTGACGTAACGCCTCAAAATCGGTCAGTTTAACATCTTTTATTCTATTGTTACTAAGATTAAGGATTTTCAATTTCTTGAATCTAAAGAAAGATGAGTTTATATCGGTTAACATGTTGTTAGATAAGTTAAGATCAGTCACATGTTTTACATTTTCGAAAGTAGTGAGACTCAATATGTTAATGTAATTATATGACAGATCTAGTTTCTGTAAATTGTCAAATTTACCAAAAATACCATCTGGAAGTTGGTTAAGAATATTGTGAGATAAATTAATGGTATTAAGTTTCATGTACGGATGTTCATCGTCACGTAGTTCAATATAACTTATCGTGTTGTATGATAAATCTATTTCACTTAACTTATTTAATACATTTGGATTTGATAATACAGCAGAAGATAAAAAATTATTTGACAAATTCAGTTTTGCAAGATTTGTTATACTTTTTATAATAGGAGCTTGGCTGTATCCATTGTTACTTAAATCTAAACTATATATTATATTAAGAATTCTGTATTCTTCATTATAATTACTGACGGGTGGCATGCTTGGTATATTATCCGTGTCGTGGTTTGTTCTTAGGACGAGATTTACAGGGTATAGTTTGTAACCATTGTATTCAAATGGCTCAAGACATGTTTCTTCGTTTATTATGGCAACATCAGGTATGGTATCAGGTACAACAAATTGTAATGGATCGTAGTAAAACGACTGACCTTCGCACGTCTCGGTATAGGTGCATGACATTTCATCGTAAAATACGTTGCAGGATCCAACGTATCTCGCTTCTAATATCAAGAGTATAACATCTAAAACAATGCAATGACTAGAATGAGTAATACTATCAGTAATTGTTGTTTATTATTTTAAATAATACATTGAAATAATTATAAAGAAAATATCTATACTGTTATAAAACTGTAACTAGCTTGTATAAGTACAATGCTGATATATTTAAAAAACTAATTGGGGTTGACTATTTGGAGGTATGTTTGTGTCTGCATATAAGTACAGCGTGTAACAGAAATGTGTGGTCTTCTTTAAGGGTAGTATTATATAGCTTATACGTTTAATAATCATTTTAAATTTTATGTCAGTTTTAATAATTTCTTTATTTATTACTTATTTATATTTATAAGCTTTTGCTCGCGGCTTCGCGTAAAAGTAGGTTAGATTATAGTCCTTCTTTTTAGAGTTCTAAAACTCTTATACGACAGCTTTGTCCGTCTGTCTGTTATACAACTCAAGAACCGTAAGAGCTCGCGGTCAACGCCATTCAACTCAGCATAGGCGATATACGCCGAAATGACTATGACCTTTGACCTCTGATCTGGTCATGTGATATCATTTTTCGAACTCTAAGATTTACGGTAATTCATTGCCGTTTCTCACTTATTTAAATAAAATATAGCCTATGATCAAGAAAGCGTTATTATCACCAAGTAACGATGATAATATAGCTTTCTAATGGCCAAAGATATTTTAAAATCGGTTAAGTAGTTTTTGTGCTAATTTTATACAAACAAAAAGTCTAATATTTCTTATTTATAATATTAGTATATAGTATATTTGTTTATTTATGATTTAAACATCGAAACAAAACTAAACTTTAATGACTTGAGCGCTATCTCTTAGCAGCACTGCATTCTTGGTAATAAAAAGGCAAGACAACTAAGCCCGTCCATTCCCTCACGGAGTTTTAACATAGCGGTGGCTTCTTAGTACATTATCAGCCATCAGAAAACCATTTTTCCGTCTTCACTCGCTTTGGATTATGATTTAAATTTATGTGAACATTTATCCAGATAAATTAATCAAAAATATTCACCAAGAATGAACGAAACAAGATATAAATAAATATAAAATACTTTATTTCGTTATCAACAGGTTAAAATACAAACGTTAAAGAGGCCTTCTTTTAAGTATATGAATACTTGTGTAAGAAGACTTCAGACATCTAAGTAAATATTGTAACTTTTATGACGTCGACGTTTAACATCAACAAAATCTCTTTACCTCATCGTAACGATAATGAAACCACTCAGACAATGTCCAAAATATAACACAGTTGCTCTAACATACATTACCTATGTAGATTACGTAGAATTCACTAATTAACCTGAAGTAGGTATAATATCCGACTATAAAATTTTTCATAACGTCGAATACAAGAAAACCGGCGACTGCACTGTAGTAAAATGTCATTTATTTAATGTAATTTACCTCACTAAATAAGAATGTTCCTAACTGTTACAGAATTGTTATTATTATTTAAAAGCGGTGGTAGTCCAGTGGATAAGGCATCGGACTTGCGATCAAGAGGTCGCGGTTTCGAATCCCAACCATTGCACTATTGACGTGAAACCATTCCTAGCACAAGCATTCTAGCTCAGCTGGAGGCGTTAACAAGGATACTATGAATTTGAAACCCAAATAGCAAGTAAAATTATCTAAAAAAAAGAAATATAATTACCAAATGATTTCGACTATCTCTTGAAAAATCCTACTGATCCTACTTTATTATATTGTTAGTAATAGTAAATCATCTTTAAAAAGAAAAGTATCACCTGAATCAACTGATAAGGTTGTTTATCGACAAGAAAATATTGTATTTTATCAGTCGATAAAAATAAAATGTTGGTGAAAATTATGTATGTACTTATGCTGATTTAATCCTCGCGGCTGCCATTGTCCTTGTTATGTGACCACACATTTCTAATATACGCTATATATGTAAGTAAGTTTAGTTAGCTGATATTTTATATAAATACTAGATTTTATTTTAGACTATGTTAGATTGGTAACAGTGTTTTTTCTGGACGAAAGTTATGTATGTATGTGTAAGGTAAGGTTTTTGCACCCCTGACAATGTGTAGATAGAATTTCATAATAATCTGTTGAGTAGTTAAGGTGTAACAAACAAACTCATATTTATTTATATTTCATTAAGCGGCGGTAGCCCAATGGATAAGGCATTGGACTTGCGATCGAGAGGTCGCGGGTTCGAATCCCACCCATTGCACTACTGACGTGAACCCACTCCTAACACAAGCATTCTAGCTTAGCTGGAGGGGTTAACAAGAATACTAGTAATTTGAACCTCCAATTGCTAGTAAACGAATAAAAAAAAATACAATTATATTAAGATTAGGATTACGATTGGGAAGTTAGGATTAGTATTATTTTGATTTAACGTAAACTTTAGCGTTAAACTAAATAATCCTCTAGTCTGTTCCGCTAGTCGGGTCTAGAAATATTTATTTCTAGACCCATTTGTAAGTAGACTGGTCGATCCTAAATGTGTATCTCTCTAATAATCTAAGTCTAAAAGAGATACTTTTAATAAACCTATATTTTGAACAGAGGAAAGAAAAACATGATGAATGTAACGCAGTCATAAAATCCGTTCCATCAAAATTTCTTATCGATTTGACTTATATTGTCTTTTTGTACAAAACAGTGGTAAACTATTGCCACAATTGAAAACAGTTCAAGATAGGATAAAAAACGGCAATGTGATGTCCTAACAACCAGCCGAAACGATATAACAGCCTCATTACTCTAAACCTTTCCTGTGGCAAGGTTGTTCTTCTCAAGTCGGGCCGGCTTTATAATAAGCTACGGTAAAATTCAAATAACTAAAACGATAATTATGTTGTAATAGTACTTTTGTTACTTCAGATTATGAATAAATTTAATAAATTAATTTAATTAATTTAAATTTAATTTAATTTTATTTTATAACGTGCTCTCTAATAACTACATTTAAATGAAAATACTTACTTAGTATTCGATAATCCATAATTGAAAACGGAGCTATCTGAAAAAGAAGCAAAATTATATTTTAATTCCTATTAGTCACAGAAAGGGTGAAAAGCCTAGCGAGAGTTTCACACTGCCACACGAAGGTGGAGAAGTAAGGAGAAGCTACTCTTTTTTTCTCTCTTTAAAAAGACAGCTCCCATACTAGAAATTATGTGTCGCGGGGGACTTTACAAACATTTGAACAACGGACACGAATAACATCCAAACTATGTACAACCGTTTGTGGATAATTTTTATTTTTTATTTTGTTAAAAAAGGAACATCAAACAGCTACATAACATAATAAAAACAACAGAATCAACTCAAAACTAAGTAGTAATGTAGCCCACGGCGATATCCACAGATTACCATTCGATTAAAACTATAAGACGCTAGGAAAGCGAGCATACATGTACATATGACAATCTAAAAAATAGAAACATAGAAAAACAACATTCAAAAATATATAACACTAGCTTTCCGCCCACGGCTTTGCCCGCGTGGAATTTGGTTATATCGCGCCTTTTCGCCCCGTTCACCACCTTCGGGATGGAATTTCCATCCTCTCTTAGTGCTCCCCTGCACTCTCCAAGGAACATACATGCCAAATTTCAGCTTCTTGCGTTCAGTAGTTTCGGCTGTGCGTTGTTTGTAGTAGATCTTCGCTGGTTTCAGCATAAATGGACCGGATCCACCGGGGTAGTACTACCCTCTCACAGAATACCGGCGTGAAGTAACGGTACCCGTACTGTTGCGTTTCGTATTGGTGAGTGAGAGAGCTGGAGGCCCAGTTACCCCGATCCTTTTCCTATCCTTTCCTTTGTCTTTTCCCTACTTCATTCCTTTTTAAAGGACTGGCAACGGACTTGTAACTCCTTTGGGGTTGCGAGTGTCCATGGGCGGCGGTAATCGATTACCATCAGGCGATCCGTCTGCTCGTATGCAACTAAATACAATAAAAAATAAAAAACTCAGTAACGGAAGAGTTTTATATATAGAGATTCCGAAGAAAAGAGATATAATTTTAAAAAGAAAAGAAAACTATTCATCTCCGAAAAAGTAGGTATAGTTAGTGAGTTTAGTGTCTCATAAACAAGTTTACGAAAACTTATTATACAATTCTTTGTCTCGTGTGGAATTCGAACCCGTAGTGGGCGCAGTGGCAGAAGTGTACGTATTAATTAGTTAATTAACAGCTGAGGAAAACAATGTGAAAAAACCTCCATGTCTGAAAGGTCTTCATAATGTTTTCAAAGCTATCTGAAGTCTGCCAACCCGCACTGGGCCAGTATGGTGCAATTTGGGTTTACCATTCTCACACTGAGTAGATGAAATGAAATTGCCCAACAGTGGAACAGTTTAAATGCAGGACTGATTCTATTATTATTATTGATTATAAATAATACCAAAGAAGCAAATAATAACACCATCTAGCCCAAACTAAGCAGAGCTTGTACATACGGGTGCTAGACAATGGATAAACATACATACATATTATACATAGAAACACCCAGACCAAGACAAACATCCATGTTCATGCACACAAAATGTTTGACTTGTGCGGAAATCGAACCGAAGACAAATCGCAGACAAGTACAGTCTATAGTCCTTCTGATGGTAAATGATATTAACCTCATTGTTCATTAGCCTAATTCTTTTTTCCGTATGAATTAATATTAATACTATTCTGCAAATGTATTAATTTAACTAATACTAGCATTTGCTCGCGGCTTTGCTTGTTTAGGTTATGTTAGTAATAGTACGTGTAGACTTCTTGTAAGTGTCCAAATAAAATACTTCAGGGTAGATATAATGGTTTTTTTTATTGCGTTCGTCGGTGACAGACGAGCCAGCGGCCCACCTGATAGTAAGCGAGAACCGTGGCTCATACACACGGCTGTGTTTTCTTACCATTACAGAAGCAATGTCAAAAAAACACAACCACGTCGCTGCCTACCGGAAGGAAAAGGGGAATGGAGCAGGATGTGCTTTGAGCAGGAAAGGGTGATTGGGCCTCCGGCGCTCTCACTCACCGAATGAAACATAACAGATAGGTACTGTTATTTTACGTCGATCTTCTGTGAGAGGGTGGTACTTCCCCGGTCGAGCCGGCCCATTCGTGCTGTAACCAGCGTGGCCCTACCAGATAGAACTGTGACCTAACTCAGTGGTTGCGGGAAGACGATAGCCGCGCGGCGCTACTGTACACTTGCGCCTGACTATATAAAACTAAAACGTTCTTCTTCTTTTCGTGTAGTTAGTGGCCAACCTGTTGTCAAGAGTTGTTCAAGCCCGAAGACCTCTGACATGGCTTAACGACTGCTGTGCATTTGGCGACAACCGGAACCGACATTTTACGTGCCCTCCGAAGCACGGAGACGCTCAGATGAAATACCACTAAGTGGTCACCCATCTATAGACTGACCGCACCCAACGTTGTTTAACCTCGTTAATCGTTTACCGATCAGTGAGTGTAACTGGCTATGAGCCAAAACGTTAGCAGTGTCGCTATAATATCCCTCTATTTAACTAAAATAAGAAATAGTCTAATAATTCTATAATAAAAATCTTAACTATGTAATTATTTTAACATAATATTAAATTCAAACAGCACTACTGTTCGATTAAAGCTAAGACAGCATATTTCTTTACTCGTACAATAACTCTTGATACATGACACCGTAAATACAACATGACCTCAACTTACTCTTTCGAGCGAATCTAAACAATGACATCATTTTAATATAAAACTATGATTCTTAGTGTGGTAAACATTTTAAAGCAACACAATTATATACTGTACCGCTACAACTTCGTAGAAACATTGCGTCCCTTAGCGTTTTCTATCGCCTCTATCATGGCGAATGCTCCGAAGAGTTAACATAATATGTGACCTCATCCCACCTTCCCCCTTCCTTTTGAGAACCACACGTGCTGGTCTTCGTAATCAACGATTGACGGTTAGCACAATCTCGTCTCGCACCAAAAGGTTCAGCAATTCCTTTTTATGCCATACCATACAACTTTGAAACAGTCTTCCGGCTCATGTGTTCCCTCCCTTCTATGACATTGGGTCCTTCAATCGTAGTGTGAAGAAGCATCTGGTCAGACCGGCTTGACACTGACGACGACTAGAAGACATCTATCTTCTCCTCGTTGTTTCTGTCTCTGGACTGTAATTAGGCTTTCCATCAGGTCCGTTACAAAACACTTTGCCGAGTCACGATAAAAAAAAAAAAATACCAATGTGATCAAAAAATGCTTATTACATTACACGTCATTACTTTTTATTCCTTACGTTATACTACCGCACAAAACAGTACCGTCCAGTTGTAAATAATATAAATGCTACTGCGACGCCTAAGGTCGAGGGTTCGATTCCCGCACAAGTCAAACATTTGTGTGCATGAACATGGATGTTTGTCTTGGTCTGGGTGTTTCTATGTATAATATGTATGTATTTACAAAAAAAAAGTATATATGTATGTTTATCCATTGTCTAGTACTCATAGTACAAGCTCTGCTTAGTTTGGGCCAGATGGTGTTGTGTGTACGTGGTAGAATATATTATTATTATTATTATAAATCCGTATTGAACTACGACCTAACTGAGTGGTTACACCCTGACTATATACTTGCGCCTGAATATACAGGGTGATTTTGAAATCGTGTAATTCCTTTTAACCATGCATTTACTGGTGATATAGAATAACCTTGACCATATTTTTTTTTAAGTAGAATTTTTTTGGAAAAATTAATGTACTTACTAATTTTTTTCATGAAATGGTTTCAGGTAGTCATATGTTAACCACCCGACACAATCTTAATATTTTACAAATTTAAAAATAATAACATAACAATAACTGATGTCGTAAATATAAATAATAAGGGGCAATAATAAGGACCGCCCGTTATTATTTACGACATTAATTATTGATACGTTATTTTTTTTTATTAGTAAATAATAATTAAAATTGACTCGGGTGGTTAACATATGACTATCTGACACCATTTCACGAAAAAAATTATACATTAATTTATCCTAAAATATAATTCTAATAAAAAAAAATATGGTCAGGGTTATTCTATACTACCACTAGAATGCGTGTAAAATGAATTACACGATTTCAAAATCAGCCTGTATACAACTAAAGCGTTAGCAGTGTCGCTACAGTACGATTTTTTTTTAAATAATGTATTAGTCTATGTGTAGTTGTTGAGATAAACCCTTACAAACAAACAAAACATCTAATCATAGATTAATATGTTTATTTTTACTGATATTTGTAACTATTACTTTATTTTAAGTTATATAAAAAAGGAAAACACTCACAGTTTTATATGAAAATACCAAACAAACACAAAGCCTGTAGTGCTAGTAATGTTGAATATGATATGATGATGACCCCTTGTTACGTTCTGTATCAAGTGCAAACTGTGCAGTATAAATGACAGCAACGTAAACGGGCAACGTCATGATAAAATACATTTTATTTATTATCGTCTATGCAAGAGTTAAGACTAGTCTAATCAGCGTTCCTTACTAAAAAACAATTATCAATATAAGTCGAAAGTAAAACTTAACATCACAGTTCATAATACATAATAATAATAATATTAATGAGGAGGTTCCTATCTCTGGAATCCTAACCACCGGCAGCTTGGACCCTGTTCCCGATGCCGGTGGGGTACCATATATTTTATATTTTTAAATGATATGTATTTTTATAGATATATGTATATTTAAAAATGAAAAATATATTGAAAATATTTAAATAAAGAGAATAATAATAAAATAATAATAACCCCTCTAGGACAGTCGTTATCTCATCATGAGACTAACGCGATATCGGAGGGCACAGTACACTAGCTTTAAAACTATCACCTTCGCCTTGTGATATAAACAAAAAATGTATCACCAGGTTAAATTAAAGCGCACAAACCGCAGGGCAGCTTGTGGCGGGCTGAATGTGAGTGGCGACACTGCGGTCCTGAATGCCTCAGAGAGTTGGTTAGCGCCTCGTCCCCGGCTTGCCGTTACTGGTTGGCTGGGGTGGAACTTCAAGAGCGCCCGTAGGACTCTCAACTCTGGCTTGCCTTGGTCGGCTGGTCAGAGGGAGGCCGCTAGAGCTATATGCTTGGGGGTGGAAGTGTCATTTTCAAGGGCATAACTACGGGGAAACCCGCTCCGGGTCTCCGTTGTCACGAGACCCGTGATGGTGAAACCGGCGCCGCACCGCTCGACACCCCTAGCCACTCGCACCGGTGTTGCCCTCTGCTGCTGGCTTGTATGCCTATAGTGGCTTATCAGGGGGCCCATCTAGTGAGTTGGCGAGTCACCGTCTGCCCATTGCATTGATGCTATTAGAGTATTCAGGGCAGACGCCGTTTTTCATCCATAGTTAGCAATATACCGGTCCACCAAATACCCATACACATATCATATATTAGAATCCATACCTAGCAATAGTCCTACGCCTGCTGCGGCTAGTGCCGCTGTAGGTGTTCCATCACACCTTTAATTAAAACTCTCGAAGGGCCTCTTCACGTTGGACCCATATCTCCGTGTAAGCCTCCCAAAGGGCCAGGTATTTTCTAATATAATATGTTAGAAAGTACCTGTGATAAGAGAAACATAATAATAATAATCTTTATTTAACCATTTTGTCTTACTAACTAATACATATCTATCCCCCACACTAGGCATGGCCTGACCTGTGGGGAAAGTAAACGATTTACATTGGAAAACACGGCAAAACAGAATACAAAACAACAATATTAAAACTAAGATGAAATAAACTTCTAAACTTTTTTTTTTTATAGAAAATAACAAAAGTACTGTGGATATGAAGTGTGTGTGTGAGTGTTATCCACATACACACAGCCATACACACACACAAACTTACACACTCGTGTGAGTGAGTGTGTGTGTAAGTTTGTGTGTGAGCATATGTGTTAGTGGATGCGATTATCCGTGTTAGGTTGCATACTTAAACATGCAGTCAGTTTTTCTTAAAGTAAAGTTACTTATAAGTTAATTGTTAGGTTCAGGCAAAGGGCAGCTTGCAAGAAACACTAAACATTGGAAGGTATTATTAGACAATTGCGCAAGCAATGGAAAATGCCGTCCTACAGATTGAATAGATTTTTTGACAAGTCCGGCCTCACATGGAGTACTTCAATCATCTCTGGGCAGGAGCACCAAAATACCAGCATGATCCTTTTAACGCAGTACAGAGACGAGCCTTAAGAATTGTCGACCCAATCTTACAGGAGCCATTAAGTCTCAGAAGGGACTTTGCCTCCCTTTGTATGTTCTATCGCTTGTATAATGGATTGTGTTCTGAAGAGTTGTTTGAGATGATGCTCTCAGCTACCTTTTATCTTCGCAACGCTTGCCATCGGCAGGGATTTCATTCTCACACCTTACAACCTAATTGGTGCCGCACCAAACGGTTCCAAAGGAATTATCTTCCGCGGACGCTCAGGTTGTAGAATGAACTCTCTGCCGAGGTTTTCCCACAAGGGTGTTAAAAGGTTTTTACAGGGTCAGCAATGCGCAAGTGATGCCATAGGCTAGAGTGACCACTTACCATCAAGTGGGCCGTATGTTTGTCTGCCACTATGGAAGTATAAAAAAAGGAACAACGCTATTTTTGCATGAATTTGAGATTTTCGCAAACTGGTGAAGCCCAATAAAGAAATGCATGCCACAAGATATTACGGCCGGCCAACCTTATATAGTGTTCGTAAGTGAGTAGGAATTTTTAATGGTTGTCACAATTTAATACTATTGCAGCCATTAACGTACCTTCTTATTTTTGTACCTTTGTATATTGGAAAATATAAATTATTATTATTATTACTTACTTAACCAGCCCCGTATGCAAATGATTTGCTTAAATACCATCGTTTTATTTTCAAAAGATGACAATTGCGGAGCAAAAGCCTCTCTTTTTTATCTTTCTCTTTCTAGAGCCGCTAAGGACCAGTCTTTATTAAAAGATATCAGCTCCTCCCGTAATCACCGTCTACTATTCTACAATTTCTGTAGCACTCCTGGGCGTCACGTCAATTTGACTCACTTGTCTTTTGACTGCGGCAGATTGCTCCATTTTCGGATAGCAACATCCGTGATATTTATGATGGAATGGATTGCTGTGATGACACCGGTTTAAAAGCATGCCATTCTTTACCATATTTTAGTAAGAGATGATGTTTCTTTTTTTGAATAAAACAGGTTACCTACGGGGCCACAATAGTTTTAATGGGAACGCGCTTTACAGTTTTATCAGTGAAGCTGACAGGATGCAATTTCGCTTATCGGCTCTAAGCATTATAAATTGTAACATTGCTACGTTTGTATATTTGAGATATATCTATTGTATTCAAAATTTAGACGGGTAAAATAAAAATAAAAAGGGATACCGATTTTTTTTGTACGCTCATCTTTTTCATATTCAAAGACACCAATCATTTAATAATATTGGTTACAAAGTAACACTTATCAACGTTAAAATCTATTGTTAGTGAGTTTACTAAGTTACTGAAGCTATATATAGTTTAGTTGCTAGATTCAGGCGTAGGGAATATAGAGGCTATGAGAAGGTAAAATACCTAAAGATACCTACAATAATCTTACGGCTACTCTAAGCATCTCACTCATCACTCTAAGCACCGATTACATATAATTTCAGTATTTTACAACTCACATCAATTAGGTTTTACAGCCATTATATAGTATAATGGTAATTAGTCATTAATATATAGTATTAATGATTAAATAAATTTAAAAAGAATAACAATTAATAGTTAACTGATACTTTAAAAGAAATATATTACTTAATAATTTTAAGGAGATGAAATAATTTAAATTTAGTAGTCTTACTTAATATTCATTTATAATACTTATATAGTAGGATGGCATAATACACTTACATTTTATAACAATGCATAATAAATGCGGCCTAGTTTCTAATATTTATTAGAAAATTCTTCTCTTTCAAATATTAAAAATATAGCCGCATTTACTGACTAGATACTAAGTAACATCACAAAATAAAATAATACAAAGAGGTAAGCGATTACGGCCACCCATGGACACCCGTAACACCAGAGGAGTTACAAGTGCGTTGCTGGCCTTTTAAAAAGGAGTACGCTCTTTACTTGAAGTATTGAAGGTCGTATTGGTCCGGAAATACCGCAGGTGACAGCTCATTCCACAGTTTTGTTGTGCGAGGCAGAAAATTTCTGGAGAAACGCACAGTTGTGGACTGCTAACCATCTAAATGATGGGAATAAAAATGCTGTCGCATAAGACGATGGCGAAAAGAGGTGGCAGGAATCAGTCCGAACAATTCCTCGGAGCACTCCCCATAAAAAAAGCGATAGAAGATGCATAGCGAGGCCTCATCTCTACGTAGCGCCAAGGTGTCTAGCCGATTTGAAACATCCTGGTGACGATTTGAAACGATAACCTGGTACCGGGCGAGAGGCCAAGGTATACCAGTTATGAAAAAAATAAGGGAAAAATCCATATCACTTGGTCAAGCGATAAAAGAAATTTTTTGAAAAAGTTGAAAATTTGGCCCCTGTGATCGCATTTTTAAGTATTATCGCTTGACTAAGTGACATGGATTTTTTTTCTTATTTTTGTCATTACTGGTATTTCTTGGCCTCTCACTCGGTACCAGATTATCGTTGAGTTTCGGGACAACCTGTATATGTATAGCGTAGTAAAACTACGAGCGCGCTGCGCGATAACAAGCTAGCGCGAGCGGCGAGCGACGTCTAGCGCGCTAAATAGTAGATAGATACTCTGCTCAGTCGCCGCCATAGGTCGCCGCGTGTAGCACGCTGTATGAAGTATTATCGTTGTTTACGTTATCGGTAGTCACAGTCAGTAAATTATAGACAGTCCTAAGCCTCAACAGTATAAAGGAGAGTTCATTGAATTTATTTTGCCTATTACTTATTAGATTATAATGGTATTTTTACAAAACACGCTCCACAGTAGCACATTTCAAGGTTACATTCTCGACGGCTCCACGCTACCATATTCTGTGACGCTACTAGCGTGCCCGCGCAGCGCGCTATAACATAGTGTTACGTGCTGGGTTCGGCGGATAAGAATATAAAACAATATTACAGACTAAAAAGTTTTATTCTAGCACAATTAAATTTAAAAACACAACAAGCATTGTACTACACTTTTCCACTGTAACTGCTTCAAACTTCGTAGTAGTTTCGCTTCCGTTCGCTTCGATAAACACTTGACCGCTTACGATTGTAAACTGACTCGGCGGTGCGCTTGCGCTCTATTTATACGCGGGTAAAGCGCTTCTGGAGTTTTCCAGAAAACGTCACACACGGCACGCAACAGCGTGATGATTCGAGAATGTGCCAGCGCTCTCTCCACTCGACTCGTACCGACAAATACGTAGTTCCGTAAGATGTCAATAGATGGTGCTGTAATAAATTATTAGAAGAGACTGCCGATTCTTCCCCACAGTGCCATCAGATGGCACTAGCCGTAACAATAGCATATAAAATAGCGCGCTAGGAAAATATAGTTTATAGTCCGTAGCGTGCTATCTCAATATAGCGGATTTGAACACTACTATAATATAATAATATTCTACCACATACACACAACACCACCTAGCCCAAACTAAGCAGAGCTTGTACTATGGGTACTAGACAATGGATAAACATACATATATACTTTTTTTTTTTGTAAATACATACATATTATACCTAGAAACACCCAGACCATGACAAACATCCATGTTCATGCACACAAATGTTTGACTTGTGCGGGAATCGAACCCACGACCTCAGCCGTGGCAGTCGGTTACACTAACCACTACGTCATCGAGGCTACTTTCATTCAGATAAAAGTACTGGTCCTGAATATCAATTTATTGATAAAATCTACATTAACGCGAGCTTAACCAAATCTTTAGAGTAAATAACGCCCGGCTTGCGTATGACTTTTAACACTGTTGGTGTGTTTCGCTTTTTGCCCCTTCCAGTAACTAAGAATGCCAAAGTCTCATATACTTGTCTCTACTATTGCTTCCCTTTCCCACTTTTATTCCGTTTTTCATATGGCAAGCAACGCGCGAGTGCATATATTTAGATATAAGTTTTTACTTGTACAACGATTTTGTGTATACCGTCATGTTGTCCATTTGTTTATAATACTAAATAAATCATAGACTATAACTGCTTACCATTGATTGGGCTATTTGCTTGTTTGCCAAATTATATAGTACACAATTCTGCCTGCGCCTCCGCTCGCGTAATTGTATGTTAGGTTAGATTAAGTTATGTTTGTAACAGTACTTTTCTCTGGATGAAAGGTACCGTATGTCATTTTCTATTACCCTGACAACGTGGATGTGAAATTTCATGACGATCGATCTAGTAGTTAAGGCGTTAAAGCGTAACAAACGAACAAACTCACAAAGCAGCCCGATTGAAACTAATGTTCGAATTAGTGTTATATGGCTGTAAAAAAAAGCTTTTCCAGATCAGTTGTTAACCCATGTCATAAAAAGAACTCATGCCCAACAGTAGGTTTATAAACAGGGATGTTTTATAAAACACATTTTATTAGAACACTTTTATTTAAATATAAATACAGTAAAGTAACATGGATCATTCGTTTTAGCCAAAATCGAATGTTTTGACAAACTAGATTACAAGGTAGTGGTCTTGAGTATTTCAACGGTTTTTACACAATTGAATAAGTCAGCTGAAAAAGGTAGTAATTATTCAAAAGCGAAGCTCAACACAAAAAATTTTTGAATATTAGTCGTAGAGCCATAAGTATTACATATGTTCGTTATTAAAAGGACAGTCTTAATACTATCTTAATTTTCCATATACATACATTTCAATAGGTATCTACTTAAAACAAATTAAGATAAATAATTATGTAACCTTTGCCTTATTAGAATTTATAGTTTATATCAAAATCTCAGCAAAAGTACAAGTTGATTTTAATTATATCTTAACTAACAAATAATTAAAATTTATGGGCTTATACTAAGTATTTGCTATATGAACTAAATATTCCATCCCGTTTTCCGGCGTTGTATAAAATTTGGTAAAAACAATTGCAATTTATATGATTATTTATTTAACGTCATAATGTAATAAATAATTATTATATCCGAATCATCTTTGCAATGTCCAATTACATATTAAAAATTAACATTACAAAGCAGAGCTTTCTATAGATCCTCGGAATTCACGCGCGTTAAATGATAATCTATTTCTTATAAACTCTCTAGACTTGTAAATTTTGTACAACACTAATCCAACTAAAATCAATAGTATCAATCCTAAACAAGTCTCTGTAAATAAAGATGACCTGCTTTTATACTTTAAAATCAACTTTTCTGATGCTGTTTCATATTTTTCCTCGTCCATCGTTTTGTTATCATTAGGATGGTTTTCTTTGAATGTTACACGAGTAGTAAATATGGGTGCCTCAATATCTTGCATTGAAGATTTCACATCAGGAGATTTATATTGATTTTTCATAATTCTGTAAAGCATTATATTACTTTCGTTTAACATTTTATTAGTGTTATTAAGCATTGAACTAGTGTTGTTATTTATATTAATGACATCTGATAACTTTGCAATAATTTCTGATATCTTTTCTAAATATTGAATATTACTATTATCAGGTTTATTGTTGAAATTATTTATAAAATTTTGTGATTTATTAAGTTCCTTATCATTATCTGGTACTCTCTCCTGTATATGTGATTTTCTTGCGGATGTATTATTTATATTACATGTAACCCCTTCCACATTCTCGTTACTATGTTCATCTACTTTAATTGCAGTTATTTTAAAAGGTATTTCACGCGTTTTGCCTATCTTGGCTAGATATTGACATGGTAATGGATTGTCACCTATACTTAGCTTAGATAATCTCGTACCTACAAACTCTACGAGGTTAAGTGACTCTATTTTGTTGTAATCCACTATTAACTCTGATAAGCTCACAACTTCATAAAATCTTTCTGTTTCTAAGTCTTTGATATTATTATATGACATATCTAAAATGCTTAATTGAATTAATCCACGGAAGATTCCATAACCTATATGTGATAAAAAATTATGAGATATATTAAAAAAATATAATTCACTGTTTTCTTTGAAAACACCCGGCTGGATAAATGTTATTTGGTTAAAACTTAAGTCTAAAATCTTAAGTGTACGTAAGTTTGAAAATGCCCCAATTTGCAACATAGAAATCTTATTATAACTTAAATCTAAGGAATATAAACTGGTCAATTTTGAAAGATTTAATTCATTTATATTTTCAACAGTACCATTAGACATATTTAGATCTGATATTGAGCAATTTTTCATGAGAAATTCAAAATTTACATGTGATTTAACCCCCGATAGATTTAATTTATTTAGAGTGTTATCTTTGTCAAAAATTCTAGCACTAAAATTTAAATTTTCGTTTAAAGATACGTCTAAATGACGTAAATTAATTAAACTATAAAAGGATTCGTTGTATATATTTTCTATTTCAATACGAGAAATTACAATTTCGTTAAAAGTAGATAAAGTAACAATTTTTATTAAATTATTGTTTAGCAGTAGTGTATGTAGCTCCACTATTTGTGTAATATTAACAATAAAGTCTTCTAATTTGTTATACGATAGATCAAGTGTTTCTATATAACCAGTATGTATAAATGTATTATATTGTACTTCACGTATTTCACAATGAGACACGTTAAGATCTTTTAATTGGATCATATTATTAAATGTTGCATTTTGTATCGCTGTTAACTTTTTACGTGAAAGATCTAGACTAGGTAAGGAAACTAGCCCGTCAAATGTAAGTGTTAGTAACGTCCCAATTAATGGATTATTATGTATATCTAAGTTTATTAAATTTGCCAACGATTGAAATGAACTTGGCTCTAATCGAGAGAAGTAGTTTTCCGAAAGATCCAAATATTCAAGACTAGTTAAATATTGTAATGGTTCACGTTCTATATTTGATATTTGATTATTTTTCAAAATAAGCGATTTGAGAAGTTTCAAATCCATTGTATAAAAACTTATTTTAGTTATTTGGTTGTTAGATAGATCTAGTTGACGTAGACTTACTAAATTTTTGAAGCACATTATCGACAGAATCTGTATGTTATTCGATTGAAGAAATAATCTTTCAAGTCTGCTATGATCGTAAAATGCATAATTTTCTACTTCTGTCAGAAACTGGCCACTAAGGTCTATTCTTGTAACATTAATTCCTTGTAACATCCCTCTCTCCAATGAACCTTCTAATCTATTTCCTTCAATAGAAAACGTGAAAACTGTTGTATTTTGAAACAAACCTTTAGGCAAAATTTTGAGCTTATTTTTTGAGAAATCTATGCTTTTCAATGACTGGAAACTGAAAAGTACATTCACTGTATTAAAATCGTCATCATAAATTGTAATAATATCGTTTGAACTTACATCGAGTATTTCAAGTTTATATAAAGACTCGAAATCGGTTAAGTTAAGATCACATAATTTGTTTTCACTGAGATCAAGAACCTTTAGCTTATTAAATCTAAAGAGAGATGCGTTAACACTCGTTAATTTATTGTGAGATAAGTCCAGTTCTTCCATAGTTTTCACATTTTCGAAAGTTATTGGAGTTAACGTATCTATATAATTATAAGATAGATTTAATTTTTGTAGATTAGAAGATTCATTGAAAATGCCATTAGCAATTTTCATTAGATTATTGTGAGATAAATCAATTTTTATAAGATTTTTGTACGGATGCTGGTTGTAATTTATTTGTATATCACTTATTGTATTGTACGATAAATCTAGTTCTGTCAATCTATTTAGTTCATAAACATTTGACAGTAACGCAGTGGTCAAATAATTATTTGATATATTTAACTTGACCAAATTAAACAGACTATTTATGACTGGAGTACGTTGATAACCTTTATCACTTAACTCTAGCCCGTATATTATATTAAGCAAATTTTTTTCTTCCCAATCATTAGCGCGCGGTGGCATAATATTATCACTATTTCCGTCTCTATCTACCCTTCCAGTGAAGACAAAATATACAGGATATACTTTTTCCCCGTGGTACAGAACTGGTCTTGGGCACAAAATGTCTTCATCGTTCTCATATTCATTAACGTCACCAGTTTTGGGATGCGACATAAATTCAGTCCAGGAGATATAACTGTCTATATATTCCTCGCAGGTCACTATGTATGCGCATCTTTCTTGATCGGTAATTATTTCGCATGTCTCAACGTATTTTGCTATTAACGTGTAGAAGATGATGCCTGAAAATATAAATATATTGAGAAATCAAGAACCAGCTAAGTTGAATGTTCATCGTACTAATATCATAAATATAATAACTGCCTAATAAGGCAGAATTGTATTACATCATAATTTCAATAACTTTATATCAAACGTATTAAGCTAATAGACTCGCCTATTTCTCTCTACCAGACACAGTTCCAGACTCCGTGCTGTTACATACTAAGAATTCCTAGTTAGAAAACAAATAATACTACCTGATACGGATATCTAATCTAAAATTTTAACAATCGTTTATATAAATAAGCGGTAACTTTTGCCGACAGATTAATATATAATAAACAACCGACTTTAAGAAAACTACTTACAACATATTCGAAAATCCATAATGCAAAGATGGTATCTGAAAGGAAATACAGTAATATAATTTATATTTTATAAAGTCTGTATTTTAGTGAAATTATATAACGTTGAGGGTATCTAATTAATCGTAACCCAAAAAAGTTAGGTATGTTAACAAGTTGTCCCGTTCCCGTTGCAATAATCAACATCTGATAACGGAGCAAAATATAATTCCCATGTACGATTTGGGAAAGTTAGCTGTAGTTCATATATACATATCTCCCCGAAGCAGAAAACAAAGATGTATTAAGTTAGGCATCTTAATTTCAACTATGATTTTAGATCACACGTAATAAACTTATTGTCGTTAACCGTACTGATTACTGATAAATTGATTTATTTTGTTAAGTAACTTATTGGTGCCAATTCTGTTGTAATTTTCACTTAACTAAAATAAGGTAAAAATTCTCTAATTTTAGTAAGAGATTTCTTGTAGGGCATTCTGCTCATCCATCGAAATAAATTTAGATTTCGTTTAGACAGCAGCAAATTCGATTATGACAATCCTAAATTGAACTGAGGCAGTGATACCGGTACTAAAAATACTTAATATTACAAATTAATATCAAAGAGTGAACGAATAAAATAAATATGAAATAATATTTTTGAGCTTTGTGAAGTGTATGAAAATAATTGTTTACACATATTATAAAATACAATTTATTTTACATATTATTATTAATAATTATTATTGATTATTAATAATAATATTTTAATTTAATATATTATTATTACATTTATTATATAATAAATTAAATATTAATAATTTAATTGTTATTTATATATTATATGTATTTTATCATTATATTAAATATTATTATTAACAATTTATTTTTTATTTAATACATTAAAATTCCACTGCTATCAACTACCAAATCTCTAGGAAAACTAAACTTCGTATCATGTTTCATATTCATCTAATATTAGTTTGAAATTTCTAATTTTAGATAATTTTTTAAATTTAAGCCGTACAGCAGAAAGGACTAAATTGAGTAACTAAATCAATTTTAATCCTATCGAACTAAAATAAGTTTAGTCCTATCAATTTTAACGATTTCAGAAAACGAAATATCGTTTGACAGGACTAAATAAAATTTTAGTGATTTTTAGTTAAGTTAAGAGAATTTTGTGACAACAGAATTGGCACCATTGTAAACATTTGACGATTGAAAAGAGTGTCCATTAGTATTTTCCCTGGTTTTCTTATAAGAGCTCTCTCCTCGATCAGGTTTTTCAATGCTAAATATATATATTATATATTTTATCTTTTCTTTTAAAATAAACATTAGTTAATTGATGTGTCCAAGAAATTTGAACCCATTTTTCTGGAAATAAAGATTTCTGATGTTGACTTACTTCTTGTCAAATAAACCGGGAATTAAATCCAGTTCGGTAAGATTGCCATCCCACCGATTATTGAGAGTGGAAAATAGATTATAATATCTCTGTGCAGATGGCTAGTCTCAATTAAGATTGGCCGCCGCCGTGACCGAAATTTATTTTTAGGACATTATTGTTACATCCTAACTTAATATTATAAATGCAACTGTGAGTTTGATTGTTTGTAACGCTTTCACGCCCTACCTACTAGACCGATCATCACGAAATTTCGCATACACGTTGTCAGGGAATCAGAAGTAAACATAGGATATCTTTTACCCAGAAAAAAAATATTTTACTAATCTAATCCGACGACATTAACGCGAGAAAAGCCGCAGGCAAAATCTAGGTAGCTTATAAAATAAAATACTCACTATTAAAAATTATATTTAAACACTCAAACACAATATTATTGTATAGTACTCTCGAATATGACTGTTCTCTTGTTATAGTCTTTATCGACTGCGCGTACTGCAGTACAATTTAGAATCTCGCAAGCGATGAAATAATATAATATGTATATATTTTTAAACGCTTTTTCAGTTTGTCTTGCAGTTTAGTTGTTTATTACCAAAATTAAACTTGCTAAACTAAATTGAGAGAAGTTCCACTTCGGTAGTGCAATAATAAGCAAGCAAGTCAAATGACATGCCAGTTTTAGACTTCATTGCACTGCCATCAGGCTGTGTGGATTACAACATCATTTACGATTAATTTCAGCGGAATTTTAACATTTGTGAACAAATCCAGCAGTTGAATATTGTCCTACGGAACCACGATGCTTATAATGGAAATATACTTAACAGTTTTATCACTCAATCAAACAGGACGTAGTCTCACTTATCGCACTTTAAATAAATAATTGTTATTATGTATTTCTTTCCTAATTAATAATATAATATCAGCACTGTATATATAAATTGTCCAATTGCCGAACACGGGCTTTCTCTCACTCTCCACTACATTGGCTCAATGCGGGTTGGCAGACTTCACATGTTTTTGAGAACATTATATCTTGAGAACTCTCAGACACATAGGTTTCTTCACGATGTTTTCCTTAATCGTGCATGCGTGCGTACGTGCGTGCGTGCGTGTGTGCGAGCGTGCGTGCGTGTGTGCGATCGTGCGTGCGGGCGTTCGTGCGTGCGTCCGTGCGTGTGTGTGTGTATGTGGTAGATTATGGCAATACATTTCTATCCCTTTGGAAATGGTTCTTTTTCCTTTTTTGTACCACTGGCAACGTGTATGTGTACTAATTGTTTAAGTAGTTTAAGCGTGAAAGTGTAACAAACAAACTCACATTCACTTTATAATATTAGATAATATAGCATAGAACACACAACATAGTTTAAAAACAGGTGTAGCGACACTGCTGACGCTATAGTTTTATGTAGTCAGGCTCAAGTATGCATTAGCGCCGCGCGGCAGTTGTCTCGACGCAACCACTCAGTTAGATCGTAGCTCTATATATATTTATATTATTTGTGACTGGTACCAGTATACATATATTGATATCTATCAAGAACTATTTTATTTCACCGCCTCTTGTATGGCATAAGATATACATATATACACATAAGAAACCCTTACATTTCGGTAGCTCAGGTGGTCTTACGTCGGGCGTCACCAAGATTAACAGCCTTGATCAAAAGTGTAACTTCTTCTTGAAATAATACCACAGTAGTCAATCCTATCAGCCAATAATGACATACAGTTGCGCAGAGTAACAAAATAGCTACCACCCACAGTACTTATTGCTTTTAGCAAATATCTCCGTGTAAAAACTGATATCCAATCAAATTTGGTTAGACTAGAAAAGCCGACCCCAAGTGACTTGGGAATAATAAAGGCTAGGGAGAAAGAAGAATACGAGAGAAGAATGCCATAAATGCATATTTATGCTTTAATACTATACTATAAATGAAATTTGAAAATAACCACTGTATTTTGTACAAAATCCACGAAATTAGATGTAGAGGACATAAATGGCATTTTCATAAAATAATAATAATATCAGCCCTGTATTAAATTATCCCACTGTTAGGCACGGGCCTCTTCTCACAGTGAGAAGGATTAGGGCATAGTCTACCAAGCTGGACCAGTACGGGTTGGCAGACTTCACATATCTTCGAGAACATTATGTAGAACTCTCAGACATGCAGGTTTCCTCACGATGCTTTCCTTCTCCGTTAAAGCAAGCGATAATTAACTATTTAATACGCATATAACTTAGAAAAGTTAGAGGTGCGCGCCTTGCGTTCGAACTCGAGACCTCTGCGTGGCAGTCCAACGGTTTCCCGCTAGGCTATCGCTTAAAGAATATTCCTATCTAATGTTTTTGCTTAAGAAATGTAGAAATTTTCTTCTTAGCCAGTTTCACTTTGTTTAACTCCCGCCCTAAACAATTCCTGTATCGACTTTGACTTCTTGGATTCAACGATCATTCAAACAACAGACATAAAAAACACCCATACTCCCACACAAAAATATTTGTACCGAGTGGGATTCGAACCTCTAACACTTGGCTAGCAGTGGCGAGTTGACTACTTAAATACGGTCTATATTTTCTATCATGTCACAGCGCTCTCTTGTCACGTTATACATCTCATTATTTTAAAATACATTTCTCAATGCTTTTATTTTACTACAATTGTTGTACTTTCATGTCTATTTTCTTCTCAAATGCAATGTTGTGAACGTAATTGTTGATTCGATGACAACATGTTAAAGTATGTTAAATTAACCTGTTGTCATCGAATCAACTGACATGGCATGATGTGCCATATTTTATACAGATTGGTGAAATAAAACAAATTGATAATTAAAAATACATCTTTTATTCAATGTGAATTAGTTTTAGAATCAGTTGACATGTTAATACGTCGAATGAAAAATACGCGTAAAATAAAATATGTGTTCTGCATTGCCATTCCACGTATTAAAATATATTACTAATTTAATCAAATAACAACTGCCAAATGTGTTCTTACAATCTATCATATAACTACAAAATTATAATATTTGACATTTATCAGTAAGGTTGATGATTGTTTTAGATTTTATATAATACTTATATTGCATAGATTTATTTTAGAAATGATCATTACAAGGCAGAGTTTTCCATTGATCCAGGCAACTCACGGGTGCTAAAGGAAAATCTATTTCTTATAAACATTCGAGATTTATAAAATTTATATAATACTAATCCAACTAAGATCAACAATATCAAAGCTACGCAGATCTCTGTAAAATGTAATTTGGTATTTTCATTATTTGATACTAATTGTTCGTGACCTACGTTCGTAGACAATGTTTCTGGGTGATTATTATTCACGGCTAATTTACTTTCAACTTCGTTCATTATATTTCGTTTTTGGACCATCATAGCATTCTCTAATTCATTTTTTATTTTATTTATGTACAATACAATATCATCGGTATTGTTAATATTTGAATCATTGCCTACCAAGGGTATATGAGTTGTTGTAGGTGTAACAGTACCTAAACGTGGTGATTCAGTGGTAGTGCCACTAACATTAGAGTTATGGAATAGTGAATCTATAATTTTGCTAATCAAAATATTGGTATTGTTATTTACAGCAATAACTTTAGATGTCAAATTAGCCAGGTAAGACAACTTATTATCATAATCAGAATTAGATTTTTCCAATAAGTTTGATATCTTCTCTAAATATTTGGTGTTTTCTTGGTCAGTATCGCTACTTGTGAAGTTAGACAAAATATTTCGTAATCTATTGACTACATCGTTATGGTCACCTGTTCTGTCAGGTAAAATTGGTTCCGATTTATAATCTGTATTACAAGTAACTCCATTTATATTCTCATTACTATGTTCATCTATTCTTATGGCAGTTATTTCAAAAGGAACTCCATTTTTCTTTAGTTTGACTAGAATTTGACATGGTAATGGATTATCACCAATGCTCAATTTAGATAAACTTGTTCCTACAAACTCTTCAGCATTAAGTGAATCTATTTTGTTATTGTCTGCTATTAACTGTGATAAACTTTTTACTTCATAAAATCTCTCACTTTCCAAATCTTTAATGTTATTATATGAAACATCTAAAATGCTCAAGTAGATCAATCCACGAAATATGCCATAACCAATAGACGATAATGAATTGTGCGAAATATTTAAAAAATGCAAGACAATGTTATCTTTAAATACACCCGGCTGAATATATGTTATTTGATTGAAACTTAAGTCTAAAAATCTAAGTGTTTTTATCCCAGTAAAGTCACCAATTTTCAACTTAGACACGTTATTATGACTCAAGTCTAAAGAATCTAAATTGGCAATTTTTCCAAGATCCAACTCACTGACATTATGTATACTAGCATTCGATATTTCGATATTTGATATTGCACTGTCATCTACAACATGTAAAAAACTGACGTAAGATTTTATGCCTGACAATATTAAAGTATTTAATTGTTTGTTTTTTTCAAGGATAGTCACGGTAAAATTCAACTTTTCATTGTATGATAGATCTAAATGACGTAAATCAAGTAGAGTGTTAAATGATTCGTTTTCTATTTGTTCTATAACATTATGAGACAAATAAATCATATTTAATCGAGATAGGCCATAGAATGAGGAAGACAAGACATTTTTTATTAAATTATCATTTAACAATAGCTTAGAGATCCCAACTAAATCTGTTAAATTGACATAAAATTTCTCCAGTTTGTTAAAAGATAAATCCAGCGTTTCTATATATCCTGTACGGACAAAAGTATTATACTGCAATTCACTTATTTCACAATGAGACATGTTAAGTTCTTTTAATTGAGTCATATCGTTGAATGATGCATTTTGTATTGTAGTCAACAAGTTATGTGAAATATCTAAACTAGGTAATAAAACCAAACCATCAAATGTACCTGTTTCTAATGTACCATCTAGAGGATTGCTGTTAATTCGCAAATTTATTAAATTTCTCAGTGGTTGAAATGATCTCGGTTCTAATCGAGCAATTTGATTATCTGAAAGATCTAAGAATTCGAGATTACTCAAATATTGTAATTGTTCATGATTTATTTCAGTCAAATAATTGTTTTTCAATAGCAAGGAACGAAGATTGTTCAAGTCTTCTTTATTAAAATCAATATTAGTTATGTGATTGTTCGATAGGTCTATTTTTTGCAAGTTAATTAAAGTTTTAAAGCACATGTTTGACAGCGACTGGATATTGTTAGAGTTAAGAAGCAAGGTGTCAAGTCTGATGAGATTGACGAAAGCATAATCTTTTACATCTGTTAAAAACTGATTACTTAAATCTAGTTTAGTTACATTGACTCCTTCAAACATTCCTCTTTCCAGAGAGCCTTCTAAACTATTTTCTTCAATGGAAAATGTTAAGATTGTATTATTTTTGAACAAGCTCTTAGGTAAAGACTTAAACTTGTTTTTTGAGAGATCTATGCTAGTTAAGGTCTGTAAACTGGTGAACGCATTCTTATTTATAACCTCCAGTTGGTTGTTACTTAAATATAAATTTTGCAATGAACCCATCGTATTAAATAGATTGAAATTAATTGCCTTTATGATATTTGAACTTAAATCGAGCGTCTCTAAACTACGCAAATAATCAAAATCGGTAACTTTAATATCTTTTATCCTATTTGCCTTGAGATTGAGGATTTTTAATTCAATAAACCTGAATAGAGAGGAATTAATGCCTGTCAGTCTGTTGTGAGATAAATTTAGATCTAATAATTTTTTCACACCTTCAAAAGTAAATTGACTTAACGTATCGATATAATTGTAAGATAAGTCCAATATTTGCAGATCGTCAAATTCGTCAAATATAGCATCAGGAATTTTAACAAGATAATTGTGAGATATATCAATTTTTACAAGCTTTTTGTACGGATACTGATATGTGTTCACTTGAATGTCACTTATTGTATTATGTGAAAGATCTATTTCAGTCAACATGCCCAATTCATTAACGTTTGAGAGAACGGCAGTAGTCAATTGATTTCTTGACATATTTAGTTGAACTAGATTCTGCATACTTTTTATAACTGGTGTTTCGATGTAATCGTCATCACTTAAATCTAAGTTTTGTACGACATTAAGGATATTGCCACCTCCCCAATTATTGAATAATTTTGGCACAGCGGTGGTATCTTTGAATACTTGTTTATAGACGAGTTTTACTGGGGATACTCTGTACCCACCAAATGTAATAGAGTGCTGGCACGTTTCTTCATTATAATGTCTATTCGAGTGATGATGAGAGCTAAATCTAGTCCAGTCTAGATTGTCATCGATATTGTTCGTGCACATCACGGTGTAGACGCATTTGTTTTCCAATGTCACTGAACATTGCTCCGCGTAACTTGCTGCTACTGCGATAACAATGATATCTAGAAAAAACAAACATTTATATTATATCCAAATACCATTTGATTGTTAAGATAATAGCATATTGCTTAATTCATAGAGATTGTTTTAAATATGAAGTTAGCGATTTGTATGAACATAAACGTTAACGTTGTGGTTTTCATACTAGCTTTTTCATGAATATTATTTGAATGGCCAATTGAATGAAATTAAAATGTCCTCCAGGCCGAATTTCGATCACGGCGGCCAATCTTAACGGAGACTGGCCATCTGCGCAGAAGATATTATAGTGCACAAGCGTGTACGCAAACATAAGTGCACTCTCTGTTCCCTAATCCTCAAGATCCGATGGGACGGTAATCCGACACGACCGGAGAGAGATCAGGTGCAAGACCAGCGGCTTTACGTGCTTTCCAAGGCACGGGGGTGTCCAACACCGCCAACTTCCTAACTCCGGGCTGTTATTGAGATTTCTTAACAGAAAACCCAATAACTTTTTGTTGGCCCGACCCGTGATTCGAACCTGAGACCTCATGCACAATTGTTTTGGCCTTAAATTGCTTGCTCCCAATTGTAATGAACCTTAAAATTGATACCTGTTGAAACGTGGTTGTAATACATACCTTAGGAGATATGGAAATAAAATACAAATTCGTAATAAAGTAACCATTATGATCTAAAATATCATTTAAATATTTTACTGTAAAAAATACTTACAATATATTCGAAAATCCATGACCTCCACATATACCTAGAAAATAAAAATAACATATTATTAACAAAACAAAGTGCACGCTTTCATGTCTCAGGATGATTAGGGGTGCATCATGCCTAAACACCAACTGTGTTTAGGACCGTCAAGGCAAGACAGTATTTTGACATCACTTTTCAACCTGTTAAGTCACAAACATTTGCTTTTTCGAATTTTGCCAGATAAAAGGTATCCTATGTCCTTTTTTTTGTTCTCTGGCAACGAGTATGCGAAATTTCATAATTATCGGTCGAGTAATTAGGGCGTGAAATCGTAACAAATAAATTCACATTCGCATTTATAAAATAATAATAGATCAGTAAAATTAAAATTAACAATAGAGAAAAAATAAAAAATACGCATTATTAAAAAAACCAAACTAAAAAAGTAGAAAATAATTTAATAATTTTAATGTAGAAATGCGTGGGGTGGGGGTTATCACAATATCTTAGAAAGCACGCCACGATGTTTTACATTAAAATTATTAAATTATTTTCTACTTTTTTAGTATGGTTTTTTAATAAAGCGTGGTTTTTAGTTTTTTTAACTATTTTTTTTAACTGTTGTTATTAATTTTTACTATTTTTTCTAAATTTTTGTATTATCATCGGTCCTTGACAAGTATGCCAGATTTCGAGTTAATCCGACGTTTTCAAATGTTTCCGTTACATACATACTAACATACGTATGAAGCTAATAAAAGCGTGTTAATTAGTTAAGATTAGGATTTAATTGCTTCCTATTTTGTCTTTGGCGTCTAAAGTCAGGCAAAGTTAGGTTTATTGTAAAAATACGGTTTTGGTACCAGCTTGCATCTGTATAGCAAATTTCAATAGACTTCCATGTTACATATCTATCTGTCTGGTGAAATGTGACCGAAATACATCTCTGCCTAACCCTTTAGGATATACAGTTATAAGTTATGTATAAATGTTTTGATCCTACATAAAGAACGTGTCTCAGATACATACATTGTTTGGTTGGTTAGTTTTTGTACACTACAGAGTAATGTAAGCTGTACATAATAAGATGTAAAGGCTATGGGGTGAAAACCTGGTAGTCTGAATTACCGCCGCCCATGGACACCCGCAACACCAGAGGAGTTACAAATGCGTTGCCCGCCTTTTAAAAAGAAGTACACTCTTTTCTTGAAGGTTTGTAGGTCGTATTGGTCCGGAAATACCGCAGGCGACAGTTCATTCCATAGTTTAGTTGTGCGAGGCAGAAAATTTCTGGAAAAGCGCACAGTTATGAACTGCCAACCATCTAAATGATGGGAATGGAAATTCTGTCGCGTAGGACGATGGCGAAAAGAGGCTCCCCACAATATCTAATTTAAATAATTATGTAACCTACTAAAGGTAAATAATGTTTATAGTGTGTTGTTGTGTAGTTGATCCAAGCACCTAACGTGAGCCTCTTTAGATTGTTGTTTATGATCGAGGCTCTTGTGTCTTATTATTGTTACTTTTATAGTTGCTTTTTCTCATTCACTTGTAAATACTGAATGTTGGTTGCCGCAAACATATTATTCAGATGTGGTGTTTGTCTATAAGTGTTCGTTACACTATTGTTAATGTAAAACCAATCCGGTTGTGGGATATCTCACAGGCTCGTACACGCACTTAACGGACAGACTACTGACACTTCTACTCTCGCCGATGGCTCTCGTATAACTGACGTGGTGCGAACGAGACAGTGTTTGTCAGTGTGAGTGAGAGGGTAAATAAGCGCATACACTACATCCCTTCCTTATCACATTTTTTATTGATACAACTGGTAATCAATGTACAAAACAAAATCAACAAATGCCATAAATTTAATTATATAATTTTTTGTTAAGTTCTCATTTTTTTTTTTTTACTTGGTGTAATGCAATGACGCATATCCCTCCGCGGGGGCGGGCGGAGGGATTATGTCGGTCTCGCCGGGGTAAAAGAAAGATGGAATAATAGTAAAGTACATCCCGGAACACCGACTAAACTTACCACGGTGTTCCTCGACAAAACCACTATCGACGGGGCCGCGCGAATCGCTTTCGCATGCGGTCGCGACCCCGCCGAGTTTACGGCCCGCCGTGTGAAACGGCAGGCCACTACACAACAAGACCTACCCATAATAGGCAGACTTCACGCCACTAGTAAACCCTACTGTCCCCCCTCTAAAAAGAGGGGAGACAGACTCGACACAGAGGCGCGCGTGGGAACACGCACGCCGCCTCTCGGACCTGGTGCTGAACGGATGGCGGGCAGGCCCACAAAGCCCGCCACCCCAAGGTCAAACCTCAGGGTGGCTGGAGGTCATCGCGCGCGCCTTCCTTACAACACAATCTCCTGCATTGGTATTTTCCACAGTATAATGGGTTGGGTTGAAATTCGGTGCCAATTTATTGGATTTCCATGCGTTTTACATAAACTTTTTCACCCTCATTTATCTCTAAATCAACGGCTTTCCGTTTCCTATCTCCATACTCTTTTCTTAACTCCTTCTGAAACTTGTCTCTATCTCTCATCTCCGAATCGTTTATTTTTTTACTTGCGTTCTCTAATGCGGGTATCTTGTCCCTGTTTTGTCTTTGGAAAAACAGTTCTGATGGTGTTGGACCAGTAACCGAGTGGAGTGTGCTATTACACATCATTAGATATTCTTATATATCCGCAATCTCTTTGGAATATCTCTGTTCTGCCATTCGACCTCCCCGTTCATTTGAGGTCAATATGGGACTGTGCTGTAAAGGTGAATATTGCATTCTCTGCAATATTCACCAAGTTCTTCACTTACAAATTTTTCCCCGTTATCGGCCATTATAGAAAAGGGAACCCAAGCCTGCTAAAGATTTCTTTCAATATTTTTATTATCTGTGTGCTTGAGATTGATTTTGTCATTTGCACTTCTTTGTATCGACTGTAATAGTCGATGACAACTAGTAATCATTACTTGGAAGTGTTCCTAAAAGTCTAAGAGTCATCTATCCATGGCCCCAAAGGCAGTTCTCGCCTCTTCATAGGGACTGGCGGTCTAGGTGAAGCTACCAAATTACACCCTTTGCACGATTACACTAAGTTCTCTGCATCTTTGCCGATGCGTTGTCCCCAGTCTTTCGACCTCAAAAGACCCTTCATCGCTACAATGCCCGGGTGGCCTTCGTGTGCAGCGTCTAAGACACTCTTACAGAGACGATGTGGTATTACAATTTTATTTCCTTCTCAGATGCGTTAATTAAATAATCTCGCTCATTGGTATAGCCTGTGGTCTTGCAAAGCTAACCACCTGCTCATCATCCGAAGGGTTGTTATTCAATTTGTACAACCGTGACAAGGGATCGGCGATATTCTTTTTCCCTGGCTTGTACATGATTAGATATTAATAGGATTGAAGGCGCAATACCCAACGCTCTATACGTGCGTATGGTTTGGACTTCTTGCCAAAAAGGACCTCTAGGGGTTTATGTTCTGTAACAAGGTCAAATTCCTTGCTAAACAAGAAAATGTTGAAGTGTTCAACCCTGCATACATCTCGGTTTAGCTATACCTTCGTTCACAATCTGTAAAAGTTCGATTTCCATATGCAATTATGGGTGGTCAATTTGCATCAATTTGGACAAGGAGAGCACCTAATTCGACCGGGCTTGCGTCAGCTATTACCTGGGTTTTATCGCGGACATCATAATATCCCAACGTTTGGATTTTTTAAAGCATTTGCTTCAAATTGTCAAAGGAATCTTGTTGCGCCTTTAACCAGAATTTCTCTATATTGGCATTTTTACCTAGGTTTTCCTTGAGTAACTCTTTCAAAGATTCTGATGTTGTAACCAAATTAGGAATCCACTTGTTCATATAGTTAGGAAGACCTAAAAAGCTTTAAAGTTCCACTATGGTCTTGGCGCACGAGAATTCATTATACTCTTTACGTACTTGTTCAGAGGTGTTATACGGTTAGGTTCAAGATGGTGTCCGAGAAAATCTACGCTCTACGTTTTAAAAATGCATTTCCCTTCGTTAAGTACCACGTCGTTATTCTTTAGTGTCTGTAGTACTTTCTTCAGCCTGGTATCGTGTTCATTCTCATTATCACCATAAACCAGAATGTCGTCGATAAAGTTTATTACTCCATCGCACTGAATCAAGATCCTGTCCATAATCTTCTGGAATAGCTCCGGTGCACACGTGATACTAAACATTAACCGCTTGTAGCGATATAAACTGTATGGAGTTATGAAAGTAGTTATATATCTGAAATCTGGGTAGATCTCTACCTGATAAAAAGCATTTTTGACGTCAAGTTTGGTAAATTATTGAGCTTTTTTATCTTCGGAAGCAACTTATTCATAGTGGGAAAGGAATGATTCTCTCTCATTATTGCATTGTTTGCGCGTCTCATATCTACGCACAGTTTTAACTCCCCATTTTCTTTCAGGATTGTGATTATGGGCGAAACCCATCTTGAAGGAACCTCTACCTCTTCAATTATGTCCTCATTCAGAAGTTCCTTGATTTTGTCGTTGACTTTCTTTTCTAAAGGTATAGGCACTCTACGGTATGGTTGAGAAACAGGCTTCACGGAATCGTCAATCGGTATCTCTACGAGGACATCCTTAAATTTCGGCAATGGCGTAATCAGTTTTTGTATGACGCAAAGAAAATAATTCACACAAATATCTTTTAACCTTTTCTCACCAACTACAAAAACATATTGTTTTCGCTGCCGTGTAATCTGGTTTTGCTACCTGGGTAACAAAGGGCGTGCGTAGGGACATCTTTGAGTAACAATAGGTAACTCTACCGTTAGTGAACTCACATTTGTGATTCTTATACTGAGGTGTAGAACAACTCAAAAACTAACAATAAAACCAATAAAAATACATTTTTACCCTTAAAGATTTTGTATTATTTTAGAAAATGTTAAAGTAATATATTAATTGTGCTTGAAATTTCTCTTATAAGACATTCTCTTTTATACATAACAAAAGTAACTTGCATTACGTATGGCCGCTAAGGTTCGTTTTTGATTGCGTTTGCTGTAAACTATTGGAAAACATCAAAAATATGCGTCTTTGTCACCTAGGTTTAATGTTGCGATTGTAAGATCACTTAGAGGTCTAAATAAGTAAGTCAAATATTAAAATTGATACATTTGTGGAGTTTTAGAGTAAGACTCCATAAAGGAGATGTTTCACCGATAAAATTACATATATTTACCGCCCCTAAAGTTTTATTACTACATGCGCGGACACATTGTATAGTCCATCACATCTGTCATATAAAACATCCTCCTATTGCAATATGCAATCTAAATATTTGCTGCCTGTTTATTAGAATAAACAGGCAGCAATTATTATTACATTAGATGTAAACAAAGAAGCGTTTTTGTTTACATTACAATGAATATGCAAATCTTTGTTGTAACACAAAAGAAGTTTCATATGGCGATATGGAACTTCTTCTGTTTTACAACAAAGATTTATAAACGACTAAGAACAAAGTTCCCTATATGTTAAACAATTTAGATTAGAGGTTTAGGTAGATAATATTAACTGTAAACAAGACAAGGTGGCAATACATATATACTACACAATTTATCACTGTTTAAGTAATTAATTGTGCAATATATACGTACCTATATATAATAAATATTTACTTGCTTTTTCCTGCGGATTCGCTTGCGTAAATGTAAGTTAGGTTGACACCCTAATCACCTAGTGGTATGATATATACTTTACGACCTATTTTCATACCTACCATATATAATATACATGAAAATTTCATATAAATCGGTTAAGCCCTTTCGGAAGCGTGCGATCATAAACCCCGTGACACGAGATTTTTATATATATATAGATAAATGACATACATTTATAGGTTTCATTACAATCAGACAGATATACCGCTTTTCTACTTTAATCTTGATTTATAAATTCTGCTTCCGTATGTTTGTGCCTGCAAATCTCGAAAAGCAGTGGATGGATTGACTTGAAATTATTACACGATGTGGCATTGCTATACAGAACTGTTTTTGTATACTTTTAAGTCCAAATTTATAACGAGAAGAAGAAATATTCCTAGTACACTTTCACGACCTCGATGGCGTAGTGGTTAGTGTAACCGACTGCCACGCCTAAGGTCGCGGGTTCGATTCCCGCACAAGACAAATATTTGTGTGCATGAACATGGATGTTTGTCTTGGTCTGGGTGTTCCTATGTATAATATGTATGTATTTACAAAAAAAAAGTATATTTATGTATGTATGTTTATCCATTGTCTAGTACCCATAGTACAAGCTCTGCTTAGTTTGGGCTAGATGGTGTTGTGTGTATGTGGTAGAATATTATTATAGAATATTATATATACTTCCCTAATGCTATCAGACTGAGCAACAAACAGGCGTGGCCGAGTTAATGAATGAATTAGATAGCACTAGGTTTTGCCCGCCGCTGCGCTCGCGTTAATCTAGATCTTGTCAATAAATTTCTGGCCCTCAGTGGCACAGTACCTTTTTCTGGATGTAAGGTATTCTAGGTCCTTTTCCTGTACCCCTGACAATATGTATATGAAATTTCATGATGATCGCTCAAATAATTAAGGCGTGAAAGCATTGCAAATAAACAAACAAATTCACAATCCCATTTATAATATTACTAATTTTACCCGCGGTTTCTTTCCCGTATATGTAGTTTAGATTAGTATCGACTGTTCTGTCGATTCCGCGAAAATTAGTTTCTAGTTTTGCGTTTAATCATTAACACCTTGTATTTACCGCCCCTAAAGTTTTATTACTACATGCGCGGACACATTGTATAGTCCATCACATCTGTCATATAAAACATCCTCCTATTGCAACATGCAATCTAAATATTTGCTGCCTGTTTATTCTAATGTAAACAAAGAAGCGTTTTTGTTTACATTACAATGAATATGCAAATCTTTGTTGTAACACAAAAGAAGTTTCATGTGGCGATATGGAACTTCTTCTGTTTTACAACAAAGATTTATAAACGACTAAGAAGATATTGATTTGATTTGACGGTATGTTAATGGATAAAAACGAAGAACAATCATAATAATTCTAACAAAACCTGTGCGAACCGGTTGACTTTTAAATTGGTTGTATGAGTACCTATACAACCAATATTGTATAAAACCATTTTGTCAAATCTGCGGTAGACTAATACTACAGGAAATGTTTCTCGTTACTCGTTATGTAAGTATGTCCTAACCTATAACATTCTAAGTATTGTTTACTTATCTTTCCTTCTTTTTTTTTACAAATTATCAAGTTACCTTTTTGGTCGTCACTACTTGTAAAACTTATCCGGTGGTGGGATATCTCACAGGCTCGCACTTAACAGACAGACTACCGACACGTCTGCTCTCGCCGAGGGCTCTCGTATAACTGGTGGTACGAACGAGACAGTGTTTGTTTGTGTGAGTGGGAGGGTAAATAAGTGCATACACTACAGTTATATTCGTGCTCCTTTTTGTGTGTTATCTATACTAATATTATAAATAGGAAAGATTTGAATTTTTGTTTGTTTGTTTGTAACAATTTAACTCTAAAATCTGTTAACCAATTTAAAAATTCTTTCTCTATTAGAAAGCTATATTATTACCGAGTAACACAGAGTATATTCTTTTTTAATAAATTACTGTTACTGACATAACCTAGCCTACTTTTATACAAGCGAAGCCGCGTGTAAAAGCTAGTAGACAATAGGAGCACAGTGTGTAGTAGTGTAAACAAATATTGTTAAACCAAATAAGTGATAAAAAGAAATATCTCAATCTGGAAATAAAGCTAGAACGATTGATGGCGATTTAAAAGATTAGTCGTTTGTTTCTTTCAGGTAGCTTCTCAATTATTTTCTTATCTTATGTGGCGGTAGCCCAATAGATAAGGTATTGGACTTAAGATCAAGAGGTCGCGGGTTCGAATTCCACTCGTTGCACTACTGACGTGAACCCACTCCTAAATATATAATATTCGTATTTTATATTTTGCATATAATAGATATTATAATCTTTAAATTCCATTTAATGTTTAATTCATTTTTATTATTATTATTAATTTATAATTTTTACTTTTCTGATTATTCAATGCTAATGCATCCTAATTTTATTATTAATTTATATTTTTATTATTATTTTTATTTTATATCAATTGTGTTGAATACTATTTATTTAATGACTTTCATTGCAATTTATTGTTTTAATGATTTAATAATATGGTATGATGATGATAGAATTTATGTAAAACAAATACCAAGAAATATCCTATTTCTGGGCGGCAGGCGCTCACGACTTTACGACCGTGCTAATATTAAATTGTGTTACCACAATTTAATATTAGCACGGTCGTCAACAGCAACCTTTTAACTAATGTACAATTGTTCGGTTTTATTTAGAATCAATTTAGAGAAATTTGTAAATCTATATTTTTGAATAAATTATATTTATTATTATTATTATATGAGGTTTCTAGCTTAGCTGGAGGGGTTAACAAGAATACTAGTGATTTGAAGCCCAAATCGCAAGAAATATTAAAAAAAAATTCTTTGTCTAAGTCTAGCAACTAACTTTAATTTAAATTAACTAAACTCACTAACTCATCAACTTTAACGTTCATAAATGTTACTTTGTGACCTAAATGAAAAAATACATGTAGGTATATAATGTTTTTAAATTTGTCTTAGAACCTGCGATCTCACCTACCTTTGAATCAAATAATAAAGTTATTACGGCATTTATATGAGTTTTTTATTGGATTAAAGTTCGTGACGAGAATTTCCTTTTTTAAATACAACATCCATTGTTAAGCACTAGGATTAATTTCTATGTTGCGAGAGACTTTCATAAACATTCAAACAATGGACACTAAGAACACCCAGGGCCCGAACAACTATTTGTGGAATACACATTTGTCTCGTGTGGGAATCGAACCCACAGCACTCGGCGCAGTGCCAGCGGCGAGGTGACTAATTAAACCACTACGCCATCCGGGCATCCAACTAACCGTTTAAACCATTGAATGGATCTGCACAAAACTAATGAGTACTATATGGTTAAGACTATGGGGTTAGACCATGTACACACGGCTACACATCAAGTTAGACACCCTATATACGCATAACTACGCTACATACAAAATATAAACTTGTCGGAAAGGGACAGTGCATAGTGGTGTCGATGTAACAGTAAGGATAGAGTAGGGTTGTAACTCGGGCACGCCACGATCGTGGCGGTAAGTCCCGTTTTTGAAGAGTGGCTGGAGAGGCGGCATGGCGCCCTCACCTTTCGGCTGACACAGGTTATGACTGGCCACGGTTGTTTTGGCCAGTTCCTGTGTCGCATAGGCCGGCAAGAGACGCCCGGATGTCATCACTGCGGTGACTGCCGCGATGTTGTTGTGGACACGGCGCTGCACACTTTGGCGGATTGCACCGCCTGGGCATCGCAGCGCCGTGAGTTGATCGCGGCAGTCGGTATGGTTGCCCTCTCGCTCCCAGCCGTGGTTCAATCTATGGTCCGGAGCGAGAGGACGTCGGACGCCGTCACCTTCTTCTGTGAGGAAGTCATGACCATCAAGGAGGCGGCGGAGCGGGAGAGGGAGCGCTTAAATCCTCTCCCCAACCACAGAACCGGGCGCCGGAGGGCGCGAGATGACCTCCAGCCACCCTGAGGATTGACCTGGGGGTGGTGGGCTGCGTGGGCCTGCTCGCCACCCGATCAGCGCCAGGTCCGAGAGGCGGCGTACGTGTTCCCACGTGCGCCTCTGAGTCGTGTTTTTCCTCCCCCCATAAGGGGACAGTAGAGGAAGGGTCATGTAGTGGCCTGCCATTTTACACGGCGGGCCAAAACCTCGGCGGGGTCGCGATTGCATGTGAAAGCGATTCGCGCGGCCCCGCCGTCTATGGTTATGTCGAGGAACACCGTGGTAGTTTTAGTCAGTATTACCGGGGTATCTTTCCCCTGGTGAGCCCGACATAACCTCTCCGCCGCCCCGCGGAGAGATATGCGTCAAAGAATCCACAGAGGTAAAAAAAAAAAAAAAATGGTTGTAACTGAACCTCGCCTCTGCCTCCGTAAGTGTGAACTTCCGCAAGAAATCGTACCTCCGCATCCGCATTCGTCTCCGTATTTTTTTGCGGAGTTGTAACGGAGGTTTAGTTACGTTGACTTACAATGCGAGACGAGCGACTTTCGGCGACAAAGCCGCAAAATTGTTGTTCGTAAAGTATAATTTGCTTCTTCTTAATTTTGATAAGGTACTAGTAAAGTAAGAAATATTATGTACCAGCCTATTTTAAATACATGCCACTTTCTATACGATTTAGTATTTTCCACTTCCGCCTCCGCCTTTGTTAACCTTCACATCCGCGGAGCTAAGCTATTTCACCTCCGCATCCGCCTCTGCTTCCGCTAAGAAAGCCTCCGTTACAACCCTAGGATATAGCGTCGCATCCCGTTCAGCGTGAATGAGACAAGATAACAAAAATATAACGCACATTTTTGCACGATTCGCAGCGTTCAACTTCTAATAGTTCAAAGTCCAAACAAACCTAAACCTAGACGGTTGATGCGTCGCTTGTGTACACTGAGTGAAGTCATAAGGATAACATTATATATAATAAGTTTTAGAAAATAAGTTGTTATTAATAGATTTGCTTCACTATTGCATTGTGTTTTACCAATAATAATAGTTGTAAGTGATGATTACATAAATAAATAAATAAAAAGTATTAAAGATCCTTCATAGACTATTAAAAAGAGGTTGTTCTACTTTTTTAATTAAGTAAAAACTGCACGGATGACTTTGTGAGTGGTCGCCTCGTCACTGGTACTGCGCCGAGTGTTGTGGGTTCGAATCCCACACGGGACAAAAAATTGTATGAATAAAAAATAATAATTAAGAAGTCCTTATATAGGACTCTTTAAAAACGCATTAAAGATATTCTACTTTTCTAATTAAGTCTTCAATTTAAAAGCTAAATTTATCATTGTTTACAAATAAAGAAATATTTTATAGTCAGTCTCTTAGTTACAACAAGCTTACAATTCCATCCAAAATGTTGACATAATGATTAACAAATCACACAAGTTGGTGTTTACCTATACTAATATTATTAAGAGGAAGATTTTTTGTTTGTTTGTTTGTAAGAATTTAACTCAAAACTACTCAACCTATTTTAAAAATTCTTTCACCATTAGAAAACTATCTGTAGCCTCACTTATAAACCACTCCCCAAATAATAAGAGGTAATTAAGTACCTATTAGTACTAGTGCCTAATCAGGAAAACATAAACGTTACTCAACTTTAATAATTTAATTGATCAAGGTAAGCCCTTGATCAACTAAATTATTATTATTTATGTGTGTGTTTGTGTAAATGTGTTTTCTCCTATTAGATACTCGTTTTAATACTTAATTAAGTACCTCTTAAATTTAACAGTAGTTTATAGGTAAGAGCAATTATAACTGAGTAACATAGGCTTACTTTTACGCAAGCGCAGCCGCGAGAAAAAGCTAGGTAAATAATATAATTGTAATTTATCAATTTTTGAAACAAATATGGTAATGTATATAATGAAATGACACACGCACAGCAAAGTAGTATTTGACTAATCACAGTATAAATATTTTGTTTATATTCAGATATTTTTGTGATGCCTATTGTAAAGTATGTTTATGCTCTTCGACAGAGGCTCTCCTACGAGCCGCGTGTATTTGTTACCGACTCGGATACGAGCCACCAAGTGCGCGCAACTTTAAACCTTATTTTACTAAACTTAACGCTTAAAACTGATTGTTTATCGGCTACGAATGAATTTACATAATACTGTCTTCTGTTTACGCGAATGTTATTCATTGAAATTAAACTTCTATATATCGCGTTGTTTATTTAACACTCTATTACATAATTTAGAAACTGTTACATTACTATACTACTATTAAACTTTACTAATTTTAAGCTCTCTCGCTTTCATTGCCACTTACCTGTTGACATTGAATGTATGAAGTATAGTTTTCTAATTAGGATAATTGTTCATTGAAATTAAACTACTATATACGGATTTTATCGCGTTATTTATTTAACACTGTACCTATTACATAATTTTGAAAACTGTTACACTACTACTACTGAATTTTACTAAATTATAAGCTAATAAAATTATTAAAACTATTTATATTTAGGTTTACACTTTCCCCGACGTTTCGGTTGCTTTTCAGCAGCCATGGTCACGGGGAGACTAAGATGGTAGTTGTTTCAATGTTCCAGTGTAGTTATTTCAAAGTACCCGAACATAATTTAATCATTGGTGTTTCTATTTACGCAGAATGAGCTTAAAGTATAATAAACAACGCGATAAAATCTGTATATAGTAGTTTAATTTCAATACGAATTAATTTGTTGTTGGTAAAGAACATATCGTAAGATATTACAAAAATATAAATATACAATATGATAAGTTAAAAGGCAGCTTGGCTTTGTCAAAAGCGTAAAGGTTGGTAACCGGAAATTTACTTTGTTGATTTATTTCTGTCTTATTACCTAAATGTATAACAAATATCCACTATTCAATAAAATATATAAATATTAGATACTTACTAGCTTTAGACCGCGACTTTGCTCACTTAGAAGTAGATTAAGTTAGGTTATAAATAATATAGGCTATGTATATACTCGATGATAATATAGATTTCAAAAGATGAAATTTAAAAAAAAAATCATTTGCTTAATTTTCGGGTACAAAAATAAGAAAAAAAATCATTTGCTTAATTTTCGCGTTTCCTTACAAACAAACAAAAAATCAAATCTTTATATTATATTAGTGTAGACATTATAATTATTTGTGTCATCACTGTTTTTATATTATGTCAAGGCAAAATCGTTTTGCGTCCGAATTACACCATATTTCCTAGTGTGCAAAATGTCCGCATATCTAAAAATAGCTGTCCCGCGTGGTTTCATTCACATTTATGATTACTACTCCGTTCCCATAGCTCGTAGCTTGATGATATATAGCCTATAACCTTCCTCAACAACTATGCTATCAAATACAAAAAGAATTTTAAAATGCGGCCAATAGTTCCCGAGATCAGAGCGGTCAAACAAACGAACGATATAGCTTTATAATGTTAGTGTTAATTGATTTTAAAATTAAATACTCACAGTTAATGAGATATGTGGCACAAAAACAACAAAGTACTATGCTGTGTTATTATTGAATAATATGTCTGTTCTCTTGTTACACATTGACACAAATGTGCGAACTGTACAATATAAATTAGAGTTCAACAAACAAAATGTCTCTTTGTTTTTGTAATAGGCTTGCGTTTAACCGCGATCTCAACTGATGTTAAGTGGTGTTGTTCCGTATTCATCCTATGACATCTCATCCTATTTCTTTACTCACGCTTAACTGGAATGCCTAACTGGTCCGATTACATTATTTTAATAAAGTTTCTTTATTCAACCGAAATGCGTTCCTTACTAATCGTCGCAAATATTACCGAAAAAAGTATGGATAGCAAAACAATCTTTGGTTTCGTAAAAGAAGGTTAGGTTAGTATCAGTACTTAAAAAAATATATAGCCCATGATAGTCACTCGGTGACGATTAAGGTTCCAAATATTTAAATAAATATTCCAATTTTTTTTTTATTTGTTTGGTGGCTAACGATCAGACTGATCACCTGATGGTAAGCGATTACCGCCGCACATGGACACCCGCAACACCAGAGGAGTTACAAATGCGTTGCCCACCTTTTAAAAAGGAGTACGCTCTTTTCTTGAAGGTTTGAAGGTCGTATTGGTCCGGAAATACCGCAGGCGACAGTTCATTTTCGTCAGTTGTGCTAATCTTTCCTTTTTGTAATATTAGTATAGATATATATTACTAAAACAGTATTTTTGTTCAGACCGTCAACCCAAACCTTAGAGCTTTAGGTAATTTCGTAATCACTAGCTAGGAATACTTACAGAATGAATAAAGAATTGAATAATATGAAATAATTGCTGTCGGTTGAGTAAGGAACGTAAATAGATTGAGTAAGTAAGTTGTAAGTAATTGAGTAAGTACCTATTTACTCTTGACTTGAAGACACCCAGATTGTACTCATCGGGAAGCACAGACTTAGGTAGTGAGTTCCACTCCTTTGCGGTACGCATTATAAAAGTGGAAGCAAAGTGCTTCGTGCGTAAATGTGGTATATCCACCATAATTGTACCTGTAGCGGTCTGACTAAATCCAATCCTTAATTTTTTAGCGAGAATAAAAATGTTTATTTCCTATTAACAATATAATATACATTATTAATTTAAAATAAATATATATGCGTATTAAATAGTTAATTATCGCTTGCTTTAACGGCAAAGGAAAACATTGTGAGGAAACCTGCATGTCTAAGAGGTTTTTTTTTTACCTGGGGGAATACTTTGACACATACCCCGCCGCGGGGGCGGGCGGAGGGATTATGTCTGACTCGCCGGGGTAAAACAAAGATGTTGAAAAGATAATGTACCTCCCGGAATACCGACTAAACCTACCAAAGGCACTCACTTCACATATAAACTCTACTGTCCCCCTCCTACTCCCTATCTTCAGGACCCGAGTAGATAGGGTTTCGGGGAGAGAACTACGGGTCTCCCCCTTTGGACCAGGGCACTGCGGGGTCAGGAAGCCCACTGCGCCTCGAAAGGCATGTTCTATCGACCACTGACTAGAGTGCGTGGTGCCTGACATTGGTGTTGGATTCGCAGGGGTATGTGATTGGCTGCTGAGGACGACAGGTTCGTTTGCTCGGCAAGCACGTTGCGTTCGAGCGTCGGACTTAGGCGCGGCCAGCGCGAACGAGTCGGTCGCATAAGGCACGGAGTTGCCTTTAGCGAAGTGGCAGTGTGGTTTCACTGCCGCAACGCATCTCGGGCGCTTGCCTGCTCAGCAAGTAAGAGTCATAGCTGGAGTGACTCGGGCCACACCCGGGTTGTAGCTTATTTGGGAAGGCGTACGGATGTATGTCGAGAAGTGAGCGTGCCTTACACAGCTCCGGTACCATACTGGAGATATGGGAGGCGGCTTCTCCGTCGGATTCAGCGAGGTTTTCGCTAGCAACTCCCTGAGTTGCGGGTGGTGAGCGCCTTTATTGCTCCGGTACCTATCTGGAGAATGGGTAGTGTCACTTCGGCACGAGGTAGCTCGCTTACGAGAACCGGATCTCTGAGGTTAGGGTGGAGAGTCGGGATTTGGGGACAAGACCTGTCTATAACTGGTCCCGGAAGGTGCTCTCGGGCGTTGGAAGGTACAGCGGCTCCTCTAATATAACCTAACAGTTGGTGTAGGGGAGAGGGTTTAAGCGCACCCTCTCCCGCTCCGCCGCCTCCTTGATGGAAATTACTTTCTCACAGAAGGAGGCGGCGACGTTCCACGACCTCTCGCTCCGGACCATAGACTGAACTACGGCCGGGAGCGAGAGGGCAACCGATCCGACTGCCGCGATCAACTCACGGCGCTACGATGCCCAGGCGGGGCAAACCGTCAAAGTGTGCAGCGCCGTGTCCTCAACAACGTCGCGGCAGTCGCCGCAGTGGTGACAACCGGGCGTCTCTTGCCGGCGTATACGACACAGGAACTGGCCAAAACAACCGTGGCCAGTCAGTACCTGTGTCAGCCGGTGTGGTAAGGGCGCCATGCCGCCTCTCCAGCCACTCCTCAAACACGGGACTATGCTAACCCTTCTCACGCCACGAGCGTGGCGTGCCCGAGCGCGGTGGACTATGCTAACCCTTCTCACACTAAGAAGAGGCCCGTGCCCATCAGTGGGACAGTTTTATATAGGGCTGATATTATTATATTATTTATATATTTACAAACGTATTAACAAAAACAAAGTAAAATCAAAAATACAAATTTTCCTAATATAATATGTTAGAAAATACCTGTAAAAAGAAACATAATAAAATAATAATAATTATAATATTTTTCTATGTATAGTTTTCATTACACCAAATCATTAAACACCCATCTCCATAGACAAGATTTATTAGATTTCTTAATATGTAGCAATAGTCTCCTACACACGCCGCGGCTAGTGTCTCGGTATGTGTCCCATCTCACTCTAAGCTAAAACTCTCCAAGGGCCTTTGTATGTTAAACCCATGCCCCGTTTAAGCCTCCCAAAGGGCCGGGTATTTTCCTAACGTATTAGGGAAACACCCGTGAAAGAGAAACAAATAATACTTTATATACATATATCCATAATATTTACAAAAATGGTTTAGGCGTCTCGTAGAATTCTTTGGCGTCGCTGTCAACCGGTAAACTTATTATAATCCTTATTAATATTATAAATGCGAGCGTGAGTTTGTTTGTTACGCTCTCACGCCTTAACTACTCAACCTATCATAAAATTTCGCATATACGTTGTCAGAGATCCAAAAAAGTATGTAGCGAGAAAAAAAGTATGGTTACCGACCGAGCAAAGCCACAGGCAAAAGCTAGTCATATAATATTATGACTGAAAAATCAAATCTTTCCTCTTTACAATAGTATAGGAAATATACGGAACCACAATTTTAACTATATGATTACGCATGACATTTTATCAGTAAAGCTGACAGGACGTAACTTCGTTTATCGTTTCTCTCACATATACAGACAAAGCAATCATTATTACTATTAGATAGTAACAAATATGGCGGCATTTTCCACAAAAACAAGGTGCTGATAGTCTTATTGAATACAATGATTATCAGACAGATACAATAATATCAGTCAGAGGTCTCCAGTTCGATCCCAAAGCACGCATCTCTGACTTTGCGAAGTTGTGCTTATTATGTTATTAATTATCATATGCTTTAACGGTGAAGGAAAACATTGCGAGGCATCCTGAATGTATAAAAGTTCTTCTTCAAATTCAATAAGATATGTTAAAATTGCTAATTTCCCATTTCTTTGAAAACTTTAAGAAGAACTTTCAGTAAGCTAGAACTCACACTGAGTCATCGTGACGGAGTTTGTCATAACCCTTCACGTACTGAGAAGTGGCACGTGCCCAGCAGAGGCACTATTTATATACATGACCGATATTAATGTAATATCGACAAAAATGGAACATAGGGCCAAAATACAATACTCAGTGGACTCGAAATGGTAAAGCAACAGACCCAGAAAGATATACCGAGATGAGCTGGTCTCTTTTATAGTATTGAACTAGAATCTAGCTAACAATTATTATTACCGGGGTAACAGATGATTTGAAATAAAATAAATAAATGTCCTCCAGACCGTATTTAGGTCACGGAAGCTAATTTTAACGGAGATCAGTCTCCTTTAAGATTAGCCTCCCAGTAACCAATATTCTCTGCTTATCTACGCTGAAGATATTATAGACAACAAGTCTGCAAGCAGACACATTGCATTCTCTTCTCTTCTCTCAATCCGACGCGACCAGAGAGAGACCAGACACGGTACCAACGCCTTTACTTGCTTTTCGAGGCACAGTGTCTGTAACACCGCGAAATTCAGAAGACCAGGCTACTATTGAGAATGTCTTGGTAGAAAACGAATCCGGGATCCCATGCAGGTGCATTTAATACCGCTGCGCCACCGACTACTGAAGAAAAATTAACGAATCCTTCAAAATAAATAACAACACATAGACCTAGCTAAAATCCTTCTCATCATCATCTTAGCCGTAAGACGTCCAATGCTGGATATAGGCTTAGGTTTTCTATACGGACCGGTCTTGGGCCACCTGCATCCAACCGCTTCCCGCGACCCTTACCAGGTCGTCGGTCCACCTTGTGGGAGGCCTGCCTACTACCCCTGCTGCGTCTTTCGGTGCATGGCCGCCACTCCAGAACGGTCTCATATTGTTAATTAAAAAAATATGGAATTCATTACAATTAAACTACTTTATATTAGGTTCCGCATTAAGAATCAATCCTTTGTCGTGGGGGCGTTATCTTATCTTATCTTGTGTGGGGGCCAGTCAGTACAGACCGGCGACACTTCGACCCAGTGGGATCTTTTGTGTCGACTTCCCCAATAACGACTGCCATAGATGTTCATGGCAGTCGGGACCGACGGCTTAACGTGCTCTCCGAGGCACGGAGCAGGCGATAATTGTCAATCAATACGCACATAATTTCGAAAAGTCATATAACTTCCGAAAGTCAGAGGTGCGCGACGTGGGTTCGAACCCGAGACCCTCTGCATTACAGTCTGTTGGTCTCCCCACTGAGCTATCGCTGCTTGTCGTGGGGGCGTTACGAACATTCTAACAACGGACACAAAGAACATCCAGACCCGGCACAACCGTTTGCGAATCACACAAATTTTTGTCTCGTATGGGATTCGAACCCATAACACTCGTAGCTGTAGAAGTGGCGAGGCGACCACTACTACACCATCCGTTCATTCATAACATTATTATGAAACTATTACACTACTATTGTTAAGATTTACTTATATGCATCATCAGCAGCAGCCATATTTACGAGCGTCACTCCGTCAAGCAGTCAAAATATTACGGCATTTATTAAATAAAAGAAGGTATATGTTAAGTATGTAACTGTTTATTTATAATAGTTTATATTTAAACAATACATATAACAATTAGTTTTATAAAACACATGAAATAAAAATAAACAAATATACCTAAGTAATAATGTTATGTTCACCATTGTACTCAAAGGGCACTAAAATACATTTACTGCAATACATAACTGTAATGATTACAACTAAAGTCCAGCCAACTCAAAAACCTTTTAACCATAGTCGTATTTATCCAACAAACATTTTCGTGTTTATTCCGCCTGAGTCTTATTTATGCGACAATAAACAATTGTTTGTATTATTTGTTTTCTTTTTTAATTTATGTTGCAATTTATGTGCAATTATGTCATTGCAGAATATAAGTATGTTATACCTAGCAATTAATTACAGTATTACACACAGCCTTCTCAAAATGAGAAACCACAAAAGTTATGTTTGAAATTTGTTTAATTACTAGCTAGGGAATTGATATAAAACTAGGTGATTAAAGAATTAAATGCATCGCCTATTTGAAACACAATTATGTAGTTGATATGGCTGTCAAAAGTATTTTTGTTTAAAATAGCGTTATTATCACTGACCAGTATTTTGCAGCTACGCATTGCAGTAAAAATAATACCAGTGTAGACAAACACAATAATCAAAACAGCTAATGTTCACATTACTTCACAAATGCTTACTGATTACAAGCTATTTAATAATCGTCAGAGAGTAATCTAAAAAGTTAAATTGTAGACCATAACATATTTATAAATTGTATTTAAACAACATGTCTAGGTGATTAAGTTTATTTAATTATGTCTCCGAAAGAATATTCAGACCAGATTGCCGAATAAAATTTATGTACCTATATAGTAACAAAGTCTTTGTCTATTGACCTTCACTAAATACATAAATTGCCATTGAATAAACATTTGGTGATTAATCATAAGAAGTAAAACATAAATCTATTTATATATCCTAATCATTGCAATCTTACAAACTTTGATTGCATAGCTAAAGAGAAACAAATTACTTACTAATCACGGGATTACACAATTCTGGGATCTTTCTTATACTTTTCAAAATCGCCAAGCAGACGAGGCCACATAAATTTTCTTATGTAATAATTCTGCTCTCGAATACCGTCTAAGATCTTTTGGGTTAATACCAACAACCTCTCATCTGCCATCACGTTCTGAGAGCCAGCTTCTATTAACGACGCACTTACTTCTGCCATGCAGGGTATACCCTCTATAGAATTATCGCCAGTAGTAGTATTAACCAACACCTTAGGTCTCATTCGCGAATACCCATTATTTAAATCATTTAGCGCCCTACTCAACCATTCACAAGTTAAATTATTATTATCAATATATATTAGCAGATCATACTTATGGCCGTACCAATGTTTATAGTCCAAAAAATTCATATCATTTGATCTTACTGATAAAACTTTAAGAGCCTTCAAATCTGATAGCATTTTTGAATCCAAAAATCCAATTCTGTTGTAAGATAGATCTAAATTTTGAAGTTCAGGTAGCCCTTGAAATGAGCCATATTCTAACTTTATTAAATTATTGTGAACTAAACGAAGAGTCTTCAGATGGCCTAGTCTATGAAAAGTAGAAGGACCTATCGACTGTATTTTGTTATAACTCAAATCTAAACTCAGAAGACTTGCGGGCAAATGTAATGATGTTATGTTTAATTCCCAAATTAAATTTTTACTCATATCAAGTATTTGCAAATCTGTCTGCTGACTCAAGTCAATGAGCGAGGTGTTTGTAATATTATTTGAATGTAAATATAGTGTAGTCAAGCGTATACCTTCCCCATAAGGTACGTTTAACTTAAACAACGCATTATTAGAAAGATCTAGAACTCCACCTGCTGGGTGAAACATTGTTATATGGATGCTGTCAAGATTTTCTATCTCGTTAAAAGTCATATTTACAAGTTTTAGATTGTTATTATTATTAAAAGTCATATCAGGAATGAAGTCTACCCTATTGTAAGATAAATCAAGATTCTGTAAGTTATTCATCAAAGAAAAGCTCTCATAATACAAATGCGAAATATAGTTACTGCTTAAGTTCAAGCATGTTATGTGGGCTATATCATGAGCGTTCACTACAAAATCAATTAGTTTATTTTTAGACAAATTTAGATCTACTACTCGTGTCAAAGATTGAAAAGCATTGTATTCGATCGTTGTAATAGAGTTCGCGGATAGATCTAATTCTGTAAATATATCTACAGAGCGTTTGTCCAAGTCACCTTCATACCTTGCAGTAATTTCTTTGGCAGTGCCGTTAGGAACATGAGAAATATAATTCTCTGAAAGGATAATTTTGCAGATCGAATGATTGCCAAAATGAGCCCAGTGTCTTAAAAACATTATAGGCTTTATTTGTTCCAGCTTGTTCGAGGAAACATCAAACGTTATTAAATGTTCTATAATATTTAGCGACTCGTCATCAATATTTTGTATCTGATTGCCGCCCACATATAAATGTTTTAAGTTCTGGAGATTATTAACGGCACCGTTTAGATCCTTTATTCTGTTGTTATTCAACTTTAATACCTTTAGCTTGGTTAAATTGAAAAATGGCTCTTCAGTGAGATCAGAAATTATATTATAGGAAAGGTCAAGTTCGGTCAATGAAGATAGTTCTTCAAAAGCAAAGCTAGGTAAATCTTCAATAGCATTATAGGCCAAATATAAATTCTTCAGTTTGTTGGGGTGGATTTCAAACTGAAATAGGTCTTTTATTACGGACAGTTTGTTACGAGATAAATCAAGGTCTTCAAGACGACTCAAGTAATAAAATGGAGCTTCTGAAAGTCTTTCTAGACCCATGTCAGTGAGATACAAGGACTGCAGCCTACTCGTATACTGGAGCATAGCTAAGCTTGCTTCCTGACACTTCGTTGTCATTTTAAGTGTAGTGATGACATTTAGGAATTCATTATCGATGTTGCTATCAGTCCTTTCAATAGCGTCGTTAAGCCACACGTGGACATTGACGGGGTCGTTGGTAGCTTCAAGACATTCCTTTGGTAGTTGAATGCCGTGGATTGTGCCAAAACAGGTGATCCGAAACGCGCAGGGGCCGTAGGCATGCATCTTGTCGACTGGGCAGTAGCATGATGCGAGTGTTAGCCCAGCCAAGATGCAGATGAGTGTTTTGTAACCTGTAAATAAGTTCAATAGAGTGTTATTGTATTGTGAGGATGTGTTATTATGTATATTTTATTACCCTCTCATTAACTGGAACCACAGACACAAAAGAGGAGGTATTGGTAATAAAATATACGGTCCTGTAGGTTCTTTTCTCATTGGATGCTGTTCAGACTTGGAACTGTACATCTGAAGTACAAGTGTCTAATCTACAAAGATTTCCACCCCGTATTTATCTTATAAGTAACTAACTTTGGCGTAATGGTTCAAGCGGTCGACGAGTCGTTGAGTGTTGTAGGTTCGATCACCATGTGAGACAAAACTTTGTGTGATCCACAAATGGTTGTGCCGAGTCTGGCTGTTCTTTGTGTCCGTTGTTTGAATATAGTATTTTTAATTTTCAATTAAATAAGGCGCATATGTCGAATAAAATAATTATATATACATTTTTTTATTTAAATTCTTCAGAAGAAGGAAATATTATAAAATAATAGGAATAAATTATAAACTTATTATTCTTACTTATAACTGAAAATATACCTACTTGAGCACTAATAAATATACTATAGGAAACATAGATTTAATGCATATAATTTAAAATTAATATTTGCGGCTTCTAGGATTTTTAGAAACATAATCTACACACACATCGTGTCTGCCAAGTTCGGTAAGAATCGGATGATGCACGCCCAGTGATAGGTGTATTTCTACTTGTAATTGGCCAAGTTGTAAAATTTATTTAATCGTTTTCAAAGTTTATTCATGACATCATTAGAGAAAATAAAAATGTAAAATGTAGGTCTCGACTATTTTGTATAAACTATATCGTCAATGCCATCATACATTAATTGACATTATAGTTACTTTCTTTATATAATATTATAATAATATCTAATAATTACCTATAATACAGATAATTATTCATTCTTTATTTTAGTTAAAATTCATTATTTTACAATTGCATCTTAACAATTACATATAGTGCACTTATAAATATTTGCCCGAACTACGTTAAACCTGTGTTTCAAGCGAAAAGCATACTTTTTCAGTACAAATAAATTAACATTATAATAACTTTCATAATAAACTAAAGTGTACCTTTATTCAGCAAATAAATGGATCGATTGATTAAAAGGAAAGAGTAAAAAGCAATTATGTAAATTAATCTATCTAATTTAATTAAGGTTAAAATGATGATTATCATGTATCGTGTAGGATAAGGTACGATGGGTTTTAGGTCACCCTGAGGTTTGACCTGGGGATGGCGGGCTTTGTGGGCCTGCCCGCCATCCGTTCAGCACCAGGTCCGAGAGGCGGCGTGCGTGTTCCCACGCGCGCCTCTGTGTCGAGTCCGTCTCCCCTCTAGGGGAGACAGTAGGGTTTTATGCGACGTAGTGCCTATTTTGGGTAGGTCTTTCGTGTAGTGTAAGTCGTAACCGCGGCGGGGTCGCGACCGCATGCGAAAGCGATTCGCGCGGCCCCGTCGATAGTGGTTTTGTCGAGTAACACCGTGGTAGGTTTAGTCGGTATTCCGGGAGGTACTTTACTATTATTTCCATCTTTCTTTTACCCCGGCGAGTCCGACATAATCCCTCCGCCCGCCCCCGCGGAGGGATATGCGTCATAGCATTCCCCCACGTAAAAAAAAAAAAAAAAAAAAAAAAAAAAAAAAAAAAAAACGATGGGTTTTAGGTATTCGAAAGAATACAAACTCCGAGCTATAAGAATAAGATAAAAAAATAATGATATGAATTTACCTTGAAACATGTTGCGCTGATCCTTATGCAAACAGCTGAAAAATTAATATTACATGTATTTTACATTTAGCAACGCCAATGAAAAAACCCCGCAATAGCCAAGCGGGACTAATGTCCCAAACACTGCGTGGTAGTCTAATGCCTAAGTCTAAGAATGACTGCTAATGTCGAAGTCTCGAGATCGATCCGAAAGCACAAACCTCTAAATTTTCAAAGTTATGGGCGTAATCAAAAAAGAAAGTAACGTCGGCCTCGATGGCGTAGTGGTTAGTGTAACCTACTGCCACGCCTGAGGTCGCGGGTTCGATTCCCACACATTTCAAACATTTGTATGCATGAACATGGATGTTTGTCTTAGTCTGAGTGTTTCTATGTATAATATGTATGTATTTACAAAAAAAAAGGATATATGTATGTTTATCCATTGTCTAGTACCCATAGTACAAGCTCTCTTAGTTTGGGCTAGATGGTGTTGTGTTTATGTGATAGAATATTATTATTATATTATTAAAGAAAAAAACATTTATTTGCACAAAATACAGGTGGTACCAAATTTAACAATGTTTTCCGAAAAAACAGTGTTTCAATTGTTTTTCCACCAGTTATTGCATATCTTGTGCAATCTATACCTACTAATATTATAAAGCTGAAGAGTTTATTTGTTTGTTTGGTTGAAAGCGCTAATCTCAGGCACTACTAGTTCGAATTAAAAGTTATTTTTATGTTGGATAGCCTATTTATCGAGTAAGGCTATATAACATCACGCTATGACCCACGGGGGCGGCGCAGTAACCATAAATACGGGTGAAACCGCAGGCACAGCTAGTATAATATAAAACGTAAATAGTTCCAGTTGAAAGGATCACCTTTTTCCTGTATTAGTTAAAATAAACTGTATGACAGGCAACAGGGTCTGCCGTGTAGTATGAGACATAATTAATGAGATTCTTGATGACAATGCAATTCAAAAATATTAAAAACAATCGGAACAACTAAAATGGCAAAACATATTCTTGTTTGGTATATATTAATAATAATATCCTCATATAATGTCCTCCTGACCGAATTTCAGTCACGGCGGCCATCTTAACGGAGGCTAGCCGGCGGCGCAGGAGATATTATAGTGCACAAGTGTGTGCAGAGACACAAGTGCACTCTCTGTTCCCTAACTCTCATGATCCGATGGGACGAATAATCCAACACGATCGGAGAGAGATCAGATGGTTGTACCGAATCTGAATGTTCTGTGTGGGATTCGAACCCACAACACGGCGCAGTGTTAAACCACTCAGCCATTAGTGCAGTCATGTTTAAAACAATTCGATTAAAGCCGCAGCTAACAGTTTGTTAATTATAAATCGAGACTCTCTGAACAACATGTAAGCATCTTTTCTATAAAATATCGACATTAAGTTAACAATAAGTGTGCTATGTATTTATACATTTCAAACTAGCTGTTACCCGCGACTTCGTCCACGTGAAATTTAACAAAAAAACAAAGTAAAAATAGCCCAAGTTACTCCGTATAAGATCAGCTATCTGCCAGAGAAAGTCACGTCAAATTCGGTCCAGCCGTTTTAGAGATTAGCCGGAACAAATAGACAGACAGGCAGAGAACAATTTTATAAAATTTATCCTTTGATATAGATAACTACTGTATAAACTTCCATAAGAATTTAGAAAAAAACTGTCATATTGACTTTACAAACTTCAGTTTTATTTATTTATATGGACTTGTCTACTTATCGAAAATAATTATAATTTACTTACTCATTAAAAATATATGTAAATATAGTATTTTAATCAGAGAGACTTCCTTCCCAACCTTTTTAACAATGAGAACCGGCCCGTGCCCAGCAGTGGGACAGTTTATATATGTACATGGCAAAAAATATTATATCTATATTTGATTTTACCCACGTTAACATAAATTTTGTCAATAAATGTATATCCCTCGGGAACAATATCTTTACGAAATTTCATGACAATCGGTCGAGTAGTTAAGGCGTGATAGTGTAACAAACAAACACATTCGCATTTATAAGTTATTAGCTGCGCCCCGATGTCTTGAAATATCGGGATAAAAAGTAACCTATGTGTTAATCCAGGTCTCGAGCTATCTACATGCTAAGTTTCATCGCAATCGGTTCAGTAGTTTTTGCGTGAAAGAGTAACAAACATCCATACATCCTTACAAACTTTTACATTATTTAAGTAGGAAATTATGATTAAAAATATAATTCTAGACTCACCTGAATCCATGAATATATTGCGACGTTGTTATACCGAACTCAAAGTCCAAATGAGAGCCAACTGGTAGATATAATTCGATGCTCCACAATTTAGCTGACGCTTCGTAATAAGAAACTGTTATGGTACAAAGACTAAAAAATATACGATAAGACTATACAATTATATAAAAGAACTGCCTACGTATTTTTGTCTCAGAGAGTACATTTCAAAACAAAGTGTTACAAAGTTACGAAATTCTTCAATTAGTGTTTAGTTAAATATTATTATATAATAATAATATTAGCCCTGTATTAAACTGCACCACTGTTGGGCATGGGCCTCTTCTCAATGTGAGAAGGGTTAGGCCATAGTCCACCACGCTGGCCAAATGCGGGTTGGCAGACTTCACATATCATAGAGGATATTATGTAGAACTCTAGAACATGCAGGTTTCGTCACGATGTTTTCATTCACCGTTATTAGATATTATTTAGTTATATTATTTATTATTGTGCCCGCGGTTTCAGCCGCGTTTATGGTTACTGCGCTGCCCCCGGGGCTCTTAGTATGGTGGTATATAGCCTATAGCCTTCCTCGATAAATAGGGTATCCGACAGTCAAAGAATTCCACTTTATCCCGCCGTCCCTTTTCCTATCCATAACAACGCGTGCTGGGCTCAGATGCCATATATTGGGCAAACCTAGAGAAGCATAGGCACCCGCTTAAAAGAACATATAGCTGATGTTAAACACCAACGCTCGCTGAAGTCTGCTGTGTGTGAACATGTGCAACAGGGGACTAACCACTACCTACGATTTGACAAACCACATATACTCGCAAAAGAACACCGATTCCTACCAAGGATGCTTCGGCCTTGGTGAGCAAGGCCACCCCTCCACAGGTGCTGAGGCCTGGTTACCATCAGCCGTGCCAACCGCCGGGTCGGGATGGTGATTGCTAACGCGACCCCATCTCGCCCTACCCCGTCGGCGGAGGGACTGCTCACCCCAGGTTTTTAGTGAGGGGGTATCCATAAAGGATTTTCCAGGGTCAAAAAAAAAATGTAAAAAAAAAGCGGTAAATTGAACTCTATCTCTTACTATCTTAACTAATATTATAATTGCGAATGTCAGTTTGTGTATTACACTTTCACGCCTTAACTACTCGACCGATCAACTTGAAATATCGCATACACGTTGTCAGGTGCAGACCAGAAAAGGATATATGATAAAGATGAAAGGTCACACTTCCCATCCAGAAAAAAGTACAGTTACTAACATAACCTAATCTATAATAATATTATAAAGCTTAAGAGTTTGTTTGTTTGGTTGAACGCGCTAATCTCAGGAACTACTGGTTCAATTTGAAAAATTATTTTAGTGTTGGATAGCCTATTTACTGAGGAAGGTTATATCACGCTACGACCCACGGGGGCGGCGCAGTAATCATAAACGTTACGACGAATAATTTACTACTAAACTCTAAAATAAATTAATGTATCAAGTTTACATTGCCAAATGTAAAGAGTCCTAACGTGAATATAAATTTAAATGATTAAATTATTACTTTTGTTCAATCTACAATATTTTTAGGATTAACTTTGGATCATAAAGTTCAGTGGGGCGTTCAAATATCGTGTCTTGCAGGGAAACTTGACTTTGACTTTAATGGTTAAGTGGTTGCTTCGCCACTGCTACTGCACCGAGTGCTGTGGGTTCGATGCCCACAGCACTCGGTGCACGCACAGATCTCGGATATGACCCCCAGGCTCGGTGGTGCTATTAGGTTTTCTGTTAGAAAATCTCAGTAATAGCATTAAGTCCGGCAAAGTGCTTGATTACTCCATAAAGTGGGACTCAAATATAACCGACTGACTTAAAATATATCTTATAATAATATAAAATCAGCCCTTTATATAAACTGTTCCACTGGTGGGCATAAGCCTTTGCTCAGTGTAAGAACGGTTAGACCATAGTCCACCACTCTGGCGTAGTGCGGTTGGTAGACTTCACATATCTTCGAGAACATTATCTCTCAGACAAGCTAGTTTTCTCACAATGTTTTCCTTCTACCTTGAAGCTAGCAATAATGATTTATTCAATACGTAATAACTTTGTAAAGTCAGAGATATGCCTTGAAATCGAACTTGATACCTCTGCGTGCCAGTCCAACGGTCATCCACGTATCATATTTTATGGGGCACGGTTAATTAAATATTATATTTTTTTATCTTGTCCGAATATTATGCTACATGCTTACAAATGCTTCGTTTTCGTCTAATACACTGCTCACTACCGTACAACCTATTAAAAAGTAACATTAAATTTATTATATCACCGCAATGACACGCAAATGCGCACTCTGCCCTAGCGCTTATCTGACACTAGCTGGCCCGCGCAACTTCGTCTGCTTCACGTAAGAAAATTTTCCCCGTTTTTGCAACATTTTTCATTGACGCTCCGCTCCTGTTGGCGTAGCGTGATGTTATATAGCCTATAGCCTATAGCCTTCCTCGATAAATGAGTTATACAACACAAAAATATTTTTTAATTCGAACCAGTGGTTCCTGAGATTAGCGCGTTCAACCAAACTAAGAAACAAACTCTTCAGCTTTATAATATTAGTATAGATTTAGAGCTACACGCGTGATTTTTATAAACATGGTCTGCACTAACAAAATACACCAGATTCTCAGGCTGGCTTTAATTTCAAATTTCTACTTTAAGTATTAGCAAATAAAGAGCATATTCGTGATTAGTGTGATTACCGAGCATCTAATATGGTCTGATATTGTCTATCATATAGTGTAATTGCAAATTTTGACCATAATAGCGCAAGAATAAAGTATATTTTCGAACTTCTTAAAGTTTGTTTTAATTAGGTACGCATTTAGGTGCAGATTGTGAGTGAGTAATTACAGTCGCTTATCATATTATGTCTTCTTAGTACTACATAACTTTGATTATTATGTAACATAGAGATAATCTCAAATAATATTATAAATGTGAAAGTGAGTTTGTTTGTTTGTGACGCTTACACGTTTTAACTGCTTGAACAATCGTTATATATTTTATAATTTTATTTATTTTATAATTTAAATTATCGTTGTATATTTTACATACACGTTAATGGAGATACAGAAAAAGACATAGGGTACCTTTCATTCAGAAAAAGTATTGCTTCTTTTTTTTTTACGTGGAATGCATTGATGCATAACTCTCCGCGGGCGACGGAGAGGTTATGTCGGACTCATCGGAGAATGATGATCTCGGTAGTACCGACTAAACTTGCCACGGTGTTCCTCGACATAACCAGGGTCGATGAGGCCGCGCGAATCACTTTCACCTGCAACCGCCACCCCGCCGAGGTTCCGACCTGCCGTATGAAACGGCAGTCCACTACTTAAATCGACCTACCCTATTTAGAGATCATTGTTTACCTACTGTCTCCTTGTAGGAGGACGAAGGCAACATAAAGGCGCGCGTGGGAACACGCACGTCTCTCGGACCAGGTGCTGATCGGGTGGCGGGCAGGCCACTGCTCCTAATCAAACATAACCTAACTTACATTTACGAGGGCAAAATTGAGGGAAAATCTAATATGAAATAGTGCTTAATAATAAGTAAATATAGTGTTTTATTCATGGTCATATTGACCTTAACATACATGCATAGTCTTGCGCCTTTATTCCCTACAAGCGATTCATTCGGCTTTGCACGGGTAATTAATACGAAATCTAAAAACTGTCTATTAGTGAAAACCTAAAGTTTTGTGGTTTATATGGCGAGGGATTTTTTTTAATAGGTATCTAGTTCTGTTTACTTAAATGATTGCCTCGATGGCGCAGCAGTAAGTTGAAAGGTAGTAGAGAGAAATAATCTTATGTTGTGTTTCTACGGTAACTAAGATTGGAAGAACTCTTTATAGAACCGTTATTTACCAGTGACACCACCAAATGACACCACCAGTAGTGTCAGGGGGAATTTTCATTCCTTTTAACACCACCAGTGGTGTCATAGGTAATTATCTATGATGATACCTATTCCCTGTGACAACACCGAATACTAGTGGAAGCCAAGGGTTTTGTGGGGTGTTTTCTTTTTTTTTTTACCTGGGTGTATGCTTTGGCGCATACCCCTTCGCGGGGGCGGACGGACGGGTTATGTCGGACTCACCGGGGTAAAATAAAGATGTTGAAAGGATAATGTACCTCCCGGAATACTGACTAAACCTAGCACGGAACCTACCTCGACAAAACCGCTATCAACGGGGCCGCGCGAATCACTTTCGCATGCGGTCGCGACCCCGCCGAGTTTTCGGCCCGCCGTATGAAACGGCAGGCCACTACACGAAGAGACCTACCCAAAGGCACTCACTAATATACCCTACTGTCTCTCCCCTAGAGCAGAAAGAGTTTTGTAGGGTTAAAGTGACTATGACTGAATACAACAAGTCAATATCTACTGCTCAAAAAAAAACAGTTGGATTTTGAAGATGAGCATTGGAATTATTGATTTTTCTTCTATTAACTGACGTTATTCAATGCTAGAGCAACTACAATAAGTTCTTATGTATGATAAAACTCCATGCATGTTGGCAATGATTTAATGATAATATCACAGTAGCTGTGATGACAGTTAAGAGACCAACAGATTACAAAAGCGAATAAATATTTTACCAAAAAATTTCGGCTGTTTTTAATTTATACAGCAATGTTATCATACATTTATTCGCCTGCTTGATGGCTTGTTTCAAAGTTACGCGCAACGACTAATCACTTTTTATGTCAGCACTTTATACATTAAGAGGAAACGTTGAACTCTTTTATATGATACTAGCTTTTGTCCGCGGCTGCTCTTGCTTTGGAACAGAACCTAACAGAACCTTTTCCTGGGTAAAAGGTACCCTATGTTCTTTTCTGTACCCCTGACAACGTGTATGCGAAATTTCATGACAATCGGTCGAGTAGTTAAGGCCTGAAAACGTAACAAACAAACAAACAAACTCGCATTCACATTTATAATCTTCTCTCTAGCCTTTATTATTCCCAAGTCACTTGAAGTCGGCTTTTCTAGTCTAATCGGATTTGAAAATGGAAATCAGCATTCTACATGGAGCGGCTGCCACCTGACCTCCGCAATCCGAAGGCTAACGATACCCTAAGGCTACACCAGTGGCAGGATATTATAGGGCACTGACTTCCCAATAACGACTACCATAGATGTTCATGGCAGCCGGGACCGACGGGCTTAACGTGCTCTCCGAGGCACGGAGCAGGCGATAATTGTCAATCAATACGCACATAATTTCGAAAAGTCATAGGTAAGAATAGAAAAGTCATAACTTCCGAAAGTCAGAGGTGCGCGACGTGGGTTCGAACTCGAGACCCTCTGCATTGCAGTCTGTTGGTCTCCCCACTGAGCTAATAAATTACTAATAATTAATACTAAATTATAATTGACATTCGGCCTTAGCATCAGAAATGAAATGTAAATATATCTTACTTAATTATACCCGCGGCTTCGTTCCCGTAAAAGTAGATTGGGTTATGTTAGTAAAAGTACTTCTTTTAAATAAAATATATTATAGACTATGTTACCCGGTGATACAATAGCTTTCTAATGTTAACAGTATCTTATCTTATCTTGTGTGGGGGCCAGTCAGTACTGACCGGCGACACTTCGACCCAGTGGGATCTTTTGTGTCGACTTCCCCAATAACGACTGCCATAGATGTTCATGGCAGCCGGGACCGACGGCTTAACGTGTTCTCCGAGGCACGGAGCAGGCGATAATTGTCAATCAATACGCACAATGTTAACAGTAAGTCGTCGTACTTTGATAGACTTACTGTTTCTCCATAAAATCCTAAGCCATAAGATCACATGCCCTGAATTCTTAACTTCTATTAACTTAAACGTACCTCGTCGCTACCCTAGACGGGCCATCACTAAAACCTTCATCCCGCCCACTGCTCGTACTAATCTTGGTCTCCATTATCCCCTGGCTAGAATGTGCAGAACCTTCAATTGTTTTAACGTGAAGTTTAACTTAGATATATTTAACACGTCAAAAATAAATTTAGAAATGATTTGCTGAAACTGCTCGATTAATGTGAATGCTTTGTATACTTTTAATAGGCAAACATATATACCCACGATTTTATCCACAGTGTAAGAGTACCTTATAATAAACAAATAAATAAATAAATAATGTTCAAAGTATTTTAAATCGGCTCAGTAGTTTTTGAGTGAAATCCTTACAAACAAACAAACAAAGAATCAAATCTTTCCTCTTTATAATATTAATATATTATATATGTATGTATTTACAAAAAAAGCAGTATATATGTATGTTTATCCATTGTCTAGTACCCATAGTACAAGCTCTGCTTAGTTTGGGCTAGATGGTGTTGTGTGTATGTAGTAGAATATTATTATTATGTTTCTCTTATCACAGGTACTTTCTAACATATTATATTAGAAAATACCTGGCCCTTTGGGAGGCTTACACGGAGACATGGGTCCAACGTGAAGAGGCCCTTCGAGAGTTTTAATCAAAGGTAGGATGGAACACCTACAGCGGCACTAGCCGCAGCAGGCGTAGGACTATTGCTACGTATGGATTCTAATATATGGGCTATAGGTATGGGTGTTTGGTGGATCGGTATATTGCTAACTGTGGATGAAAAACGGCGTCTGCCCTGAATACTCTAATAGCATCAATGCAATGGGCAGACGGTGACTCGCCAACTCACTAGATGGGCCCCCTGATAAGCCACTATAGGCATACAAGCCAGCAGCAGAGGGCAACACCGGTGCAAGTGGCTAGGGGTGTCGAGCAGTGCGGCGCCGGTTTCACCATCACGGGTCTCGTGACAACGGAGACCCGGAGCGGGTTTCCCCGTAGTTATGCCCTTGAAAATGACACTTCCACCCCCAAGCATATAGCTCTAGCGGCCCCCCTCTAGCCGGCCGACCAAGGCAAGCCAGAGTTGAGAGTCTTACGGGCGCTCTTCAAGTTCCACCCCGGCCAACCAGTAACGGCAAGCCGGGGTCAAGGCCCTAACCGACTCTCTGAGGCATTCAGGACCGCAGTGTCGCCACTCACATTCAGCCCGCCACAAGCTGCCCTGCGGTTTGTGCGCTTTAATTTAACCTGGTGATACATTTTTTGTTTATATCACAAGGCGAAGGTGATAGTTTTAAAGCTAGTATACTGTGCCCTCCGATATCGCGTTAGTCTCATGATGAGATAACGACTGTCCCAGAGGGGTTTATAATATAATATAATAATATACTATCACATACACACAACACCATCTAGCCCACACTAAGCAGAGCTTGTACTATGGGTACTAGACAATGGATAAACATATTATACATAGAAACACCCAGACCAAGACAAACATCCATGTTCATGCACACAAATGTTTGACTTGTTCGGGAAACGAACCCGTTACCTCAGACATGGCAGTCGGTTACACTAACCACTACGCCATCGAGGCCGACTAGTACAGAAGTATGGATTATAAGTCAGTGTTCAGATTTAACAGCAATTCATACTTTCCTAATATGTACTTGTTAATGTATACGACAGATTATTTTTTATTCGTTTTTATTTTATTTGGGAAACAATCAGATACAAATAAAAAAAAAAAATGTTCAGATAACATATAGCTTTAGATGCAAAACACAGAGGCAAAATTCAATCTTAGATGTACGACCATGTATAACTCAGTAGGCAGAGCGGTAACTCCGTTTGTCAGGGTAACAGGTTTAAATTTTACTTCATCCATTACTACAAGGATGGCGTAGTGATTTAAGTGATCGTCCCGCCACTGTCATTACGCCGAGTGTAGTGGGTTCGAATCCGACACGGGACAAAACTTTGTGTGATCTACAAATGGTTGTTCCGAGTCTGGTTGTTCTTTTTGTCCGTTGTTTGAATGTTTGCAAAGTCCCCCAGAATTATTCATAGTGCAGGAGTTGCCTTTTTCAAAAAGGAAAAGGAAAGAATGTATTTCCTTTTTCCTCTGTTTAAATTGATATAGATACCGTTGCTGCTAAAAGTCTTCATACTGGTCGTAATCATCGCAGTAGTCAACGGAAAACATGGCGGCACATTCCTCTTCACCGATGGTGGAATCCCGACTGACATGGAGAGGGTTCAAATCCACCAGCTGCAGCAATGGGACATCTCTTTCTATCGATACCATGAAGGCAATCTTTAACTCCTCGCTAGAAAGAAATATTAATAATAATAATGCTGGGCACGGGCCTCTTCTCAGTGTCTCTATGGCGTAGTGGTTAGAGTAACTGATTGTCACGCCTGAGGTCACGGGTTCGATTCCCGCACAAGTCAAACATTAGTGTGCATGAACATGGATGTTTGTCTTGGTCTGGATGTTTCTATGTACAATATGTATGTATTTACAAAAAAAAAGTATACATATGTATGTTTATCCATTGTCTAGTACCCATAGTACAAGCTCTGCTTAGTTTGGGCTAGATGGTGTTGTTTCTATGTGATAGAATATAAAAGAAGAGAATATAATAGTCCACCACGCTGACCCAGAGCGGGTTGCGGGCAAGCGGACCCTTTTCACACTGAGGAGATGACCGTGCCCAGTAATGGGATAGTTTTTATACAGGGCTACATTTGTATTATAATACTAGCTGACCCGCGTAGCTTCGTCTCCTTCACATAAGATAATTTTCCCTGTTCTTGCAACATTTTTCATTATTGCTCCGCTGCTATTGGTCGTGACGTGACGTTTTATAGCCTATCGCCTTCCTCGATAAATGGGCTATACAACACTGAAATAATTTAACAATTCGAACCAGTAGTTCCTGAGATTAGCGCGTTCAACCAAACAAACAAACAAACTCTTAAGCTTTATAATATTAGTATAGATTATATGTATATATTACTAGATGTGCCCGCGGTTTCACCCGCATTTATGATTACTGCACTGCCCCTATGGGTCGTAGCGTGATGTTATATAACCTTTAACCTTCCTCGATATTTATCGAGATAGGTTATAGGTTATATAACAGCTATCCAACAATAAAATAATTTTACAATTCGAACCAGTAGTTCCTGAGATTAGCGCATTCAACCAAACAAACTCTTCAGCTTTATAATATTAGTATAGATTAAAACCCAGCAATTTTACCGGGAATCGAACCTGATACTTTGTGAAAGCAGTGGCATTACTACAGGTACCAAGGTAGTCAAATATATCATAAGTAGCGATCAAGCAGGAATTGTTTACTTACAGATTCAAAGAATCCTTATCTAGCGCCTCAAATTGCTTCACAGTATATGCAACGTGTACGCTATCGTACGGAGATGACGCTTTGAATATACCCATCTGTAAACATATCAGTCAAGTGTGTTACCTACTCGATTAAAAAATCGAATATTTCGAGTCTTCAATGCAATCAAAATATTCAAAGCTTTACTCTTCTCTTAGTCCTATATATTCTGACTTAATTTTGCCCGCGGCGCGGCTCGTTTTAATATACAGGGTTACTGGTAACTCGATGTATTCCCGGCAATTATAGAAAGAGGAGCTAAAATGCAATAAATTTGACCCTCATATGTATAGCGGAAAGTTAACAGCGTTTTTCTGAAGCACTTTAACTCGAGCAACGTTAAAATTACCAATTTGATTTAAAATATTTTTAGTCATAGTTATTGTTTATTACGCATTTATGGGTATTTTTAATTTATTAAGCTTTATTACTAGGTTCTATACAAATTAAAATAATGTAAAAAGATGGCGATGGCCTCGATGGCGTAGTGGTTAGTGTAACCGACTGTCACGCCTGAGGTCGCGGGTTCGATCCCGCACAAGTCAAACATTTTTGTGCATGAAGACGGATGTTTGTCTTGGTCTGGGTGTTTCTATGTATAATATGTATGTATTTACAAAAAAAAAGTATATATGTATGTTTATCCATTGTCTAGTACCCATAGTACAAGCTCCGCTTAGTTTGGGCTAGATGGTGTTGTGTGTATGTGATAGAATATGTGATGTGATAGAATGAGGCATTTTTTTTATTATGTCGTAATGGCAAAATATTAATATTATTGAAAAAATCGTTAAATCCAACGTATCTCGAAAACGGTTAACTTTCCGCCATATATATGGAAGGTTAAATTTATTACATTTTAGCTCCTCCATCTATTATTACCGGGAATACCTCGAGGTACCAGTAACCCTGTAGATTTTTCAATTAATTTTATCTCCCGGGAACAGTACTTGTTTTCTGGATGAAAGTTATCCTACTGTACCACTGACAAAGTGAATGTAACATTGCATGATGGTCGGTCGAGTAGTTAAGGCGTGAAAGCGTAGCAGATAAACTCACATACGCATTTATAATAGTAGCTAGGATAAGTTAGGACATCCGATACTCGCTTTAAAATCGAATTATTCAAGTCTTTAATCAAATCAAGATATTCAAAGCTTTACTCTTCTCTTACTCTTATAAACAGGCTGATTGGTAAAAGACTGTACATATTGAAGGAGGGTATTCAGTACTCGATTCTGGACCCGAATATTTAAAATAATAGGTACTTAAAATATGACCTAGTCATCCAATAAAAACTTTATGTGCGGACACTCTTGCGCATATACGAAAGCTAAACAAAACCTTCGCCTCCGCCTTCCACTACCGCACCCTATACTCTCCCGATTATTATAATTTTTTTTTTCACTCGTGTAAATGGCCACACTCCGTCTGATGGTAAGCAGTCGTGTGATCTAAGAGCAGTGGCCTCCACATCGTCCTCATAGCAGCCGAGGCGATGTTGAGGTCTCTACTTTGACGGCCTGAGAAGGTGCTTTTTCACGCCCCGCTTAAAGGACCCAGGATTGAAGGAAGAAGGAAACACGTGCCTTGGCAGAGAATTCCATGCCTTGATCGTTCGGCAGAGGTATGAGGACCCAAACTTGTTGGTACGCACTCTAGTCGACTCCACCATGTAAGGAAAATCATTAGCCTTTTTTTTGTGGCGCGGCACGCTCGACATCTGTGTGCGACGCGCGTCCATATTTTATGGATATGTCATATAAATGTTCATAAAGGTTTTCTTTGCAGGTTACACAGATTTTATATTTTTTTTTAACCGTTACATCTGACCATAAATTATCATGTCCTTAAATATGTACAATGTTTAACCAGTCACTCTGTATAAGACAACTCTCGCACTAGTAATAATGCCTGTGTCGCGGTGAACATTACCATCAATTAAACAACAAACATAAATAATATCCAGACTCGGTTCGACCATTTGGGGATTACACAAAGTTTTGTCTCGTGTGAGATTCGAACCCACTACACTCGGGGTAATGAAACTCTCTTCACTCTCTTCTCATATTATGTCATTGTTTTCATGTCGTACTTATTTCAGGCGTATATCATGTGCATGTCAAGACATCATGTCATACCTCTCACATCCACCGTCTGTTACAGTGTTTGCCACCTGTTTCCTGTTCCGATATAAATAACACGTAAGCTGTAAATACTGATTCTGCTATTTGTTACTTTAAAACATTTGTATGACACATATCTACGCTTATCTTTGAAGGAATAAACAGAAGAGAATCGCACACATACCACGCAATGTGATTAAAGTTTAACAATAAGGCCAGCCTTATGTAATTATGTTTCTTACGGAAAATACCATTAGATCTATATGTCGTGGAAAACGATATCGCTAAATAATAAGTTGCTGATTTGATTATTGTAGTACAGAGGAATCGGTAAATGCGGTGACATCAGTTGTTATTGTAATGGCGGCACGTGGACGGAGTCGTATTGGGGAGTGGGGTTTGTGCAGAGCTCACTTTGTTCTGAGACACCAACCGGCTCACTCCTCCAAAACGAAACTGTTGGTTTACCTGATTCAATTGATTGTACCTTGTGTCAATTAATAAAGTAAGGTTATAACACAAACAACGACTTGGAATTATTATTCTACACTGCCTACGCAATGAACCCTGTACCACAAAATCAAGAGGACCATGATCCTATCGCTCAGCCATCGCTGGAGACGTCATATATATATAAAAATCTCGTGTCACGGTGTTTGTCGTCGCGCTCCTCCGAAACGCCTCGACCAATTTTTGTGAATTTTCTATGTGTATTTGGAAGGTATGGGAATAGGACGTAAAGTATATTTCGTACTGTTAGATGATTAGGCTACGAGCCTCGCGGGCGGAGTATTAAACATTTACGAGCATGAAACTACAGAAAGCTAATAACATAATTATAAGTATATTGAATCGAATTGGGCGTTACTTGGCAGCAATTTTTTTTTGTTTGTTGGTATCGCCTGATAGTAAGCGATTACCGCCGCCCATGGACACCCGCAAAAACAGAGGAGTCACAAGCCGGCCTTTTAAAAAGGAGTACGCTCTTTCCTTGAAGGTTTGAAGGTCTTATTGGTCCGGCAATACCGCAGGTGACAGTTCATTCCACAGTTTTGTTGTGCGAGGCAGAAAATTTCTGGAAAAATGCACAGTTGTGGACTGCCAACCATCTAAATGATGGGGATGAAAGTGCTGTCGCGTAGAATAATGGCGAAAAGAGGCGGCAGGGATCAGCCCGAACAATTCGTCGGAGCACTTCCCATAGTAAAAGCCCCATAATAAAGATATCTATATCTGACTCTATACATAACTAGCTTGTGCACGCGGCTTTGCTCGCGTCAAAGTAGGTTAGGGTAGATTTAACGGTAAATGATATAAAATATATCTTGTTTGCTATATCTATATTAATATTACGAGTATAAAGCCGAAGAGTTTTTTTTTTGTTTGTTTGGTTGAACACGCTAATCTCAGGAACTACTGGTCCGAATCAGAAAATTCTTTTAGTGTTGGATAGGTCATTTATCGAGGTAAGCTATAAGCTATATAACATCACGTTACAACCTACGGGGGCGGCGCAGTAATCATAAACGCGGATGAAACCGCAGGCACATCTATATGATAATAAATTTCTTGCATGGCATTTTTTAATGCCGTGCATTCTTCTATTAGATTTAATATTATTTGACTGCACGAATGGTTTAGTGGTATAAGAGGTCGCTTCGCCACTCCTACTACACCGAGTGTCGTGGGTTCGATTCCCACTCGGGGCAAAAAATTGTGTGAGCCACAAATAGATCTTCTGGGTGTTATTTGTGTCCATTCTCTGTCAGTGTGTAAGTCCACTGTGGCAGAAAGAATAGTTCTAGAGTCTTTTAGTTCTGTCTTTGCAAAAAAACTATTACATATTCTGGGTGGTGCAACGATAGTGAGTGCAACTGCTAAGCATGAGGTTTCGGGTTCGACTGCCGGTTCGGATATTTTAAAGGAACTTTAAACAATTAGAGGGATTCTTACATATATTCATGGTATCACGACTATATTCCGGAATGGATAGGCAGAGATGTATCTCAGCTATGAAAAGAGAAAACTGAAAACTGCATGTCTGAGAATTCTCCATAATGTTTTCGAAGATATATGAAGTCTGTCAACCCGCACTGGGCCAGCGTGATAGACTATGGCCTAATCCTTCTTACACTGAGGAGAGGCCCGTGCCCACCAGTGGGACATTTTAATACAGGGCTAACAATGTAGTTAGAAGATAGTAAGCTACTAAAACGATTAACGGGTTGACGTAGAATAATCAAGTATCAATAAAGTATGCGACTGAGTATCTTCTCGGAGTATACCGGCGACTGGGACCGCAATTAACTCGGACCGCGGTCCCAGTTGCTTCTCGCTCAATGACACTACTTTTACAAGGTCGGCTGAAATCGCAATAGTTCTCAATAGTAAATGTGAATAAAAAACTGTTGAGTTATTATTTATTATATTGAAATCTCGCTCTAACCTAGTAAATCAAATGACAATTGTGTTCCTCGTGAGCTATTTATCTTTTAATCATTATTATTTATTTCTTCAAAAAGGTATTATGACACAAATATTATGCTCTTAGAATTTAGATACCTTTCTAAGAGACTTGGAGTCTGTGCAAGGGTTACCCCTGTGTTATAGATCCTCAGATTTTAATAATAGGGGCTTAAATATGAAGTTACCCCTTTGTATAAAGAAAATCGATCACTTTATAATATTGAAACTATTTTATTTTTTGAAGTGAAAGCTTTCTTTAGGCGCCTTAAGCACTTTTCGGGTGAACAAAAATCATAGTGTGGTGGTCAGTGGTCATCGTCACCGAACGCTTTCCATGAGCTATATGTATACTGTATATATATGTATATATAACTGCCTCCGTGGCGCAGCGGTAGTGAATGTGACTGCTGTGCATGAGGTCTCGGGTTCGAATCCCGGGTCGGGCCAACAAAAAGTCATTGGGTTTTTCTGTTAAGAAATCTCAATACGAGCCCGGAGTTAGGAAGTTGGCGGTGTTAGACACCCCCGTGCCTCGGAAAGCACGTGAAGCCGTTGTTCGTGCGCCTGATCTCTCTCCGGTCGTGTCGGATTATTCGTCCCATCGGATCATGAGAGTTAGGGAAAAGAGAGTGCACTTGTGTTTGCGCACATACTTGTGCACTATAATATCTCCTGCGCCGACGGTCAGTCTCCGTTAAGATTGGCCGCCATGACCGAAATTCGATCAGGAGGACATTATATATTTGTATTTTTTGGGTAGGTAAACAAAAATCATGGAACTCGCGTCATCGGCAGCGAACGCTAGTTACTTAGTTTTCACTTCTATCGGCAGTCCCCAAAGATTGCCCCGCATGTGTTTTTTAATGGCCAATTCGAATTCTATTTTATTTTCATATATCGTTGCTTGTATATCTATAAGCCCCTATGGTTTGCCTAAAATTAGCAAAAATATTCACGCGTCAAGTAATTATATCGAATTGAAATAACGAATAAGTACGAGCAAACACTAAGCGATAAGCTAAAATAACTTTTAAAAAAATACTTATATATTTTTTTTTTAAGAGCCATTTCACAAAATTATAACGCTTGAGTTTAGGTAAAAGACGGCAGCATTGTGTATGTGTGCGTAGCTAGCGTATAGGACAATAGTCGAGACGGCCGAAACAATCTTGAGCCGTTATAAATAATGGTAATGCACTAGAGGTTAGAGATTTATAGAAATAGTAGATTATGATACTAGTGTGCTATTACACTTGAGGCGATATTATAATTGGTCAAGGTACTCGCGTTTCATACGACGTTTTTCACTTGGATTACAAGTCTAAGAGTGTGTGCTAATAAGATCCATGTTACGAGCAAGTGTGTTGAAAAATATATTATTTCATTAATTCAGTCTTATAAAACATTCTTGACTAATAAATAAAATCACAAATATGTTATGTAAAGTATATATTAAAAATAAACAAGAAAATAAAAACATATTTTGTCAATTAGCAATGACTATCTTTAATGTTCTATATAAATATTTGTCGTAAAGGCATTGATCTTGCCTTTCTAGGGTCTATAATTTCTGGCAGTACACATTCTTGGTAAAACCGAGATAATTTTGGAAGCATTTTTTCCTGCCAAAAATCATCATCTTTTTGTATCCTTACTACTTTCAAAGGAAAATCAGGACCAGTCCACACAGCAAATACACATATGTTTTTTTTCGCAATGTGCAACTGACCCTGTACCTGGTAGTACCAGTCATGATTTTGGTTAATCACGACTTGAGACTGGTTATTCAATTTGAAACATTTCAGTTTTTTTGCTTCTATAGCTGTATCAGGATCTATTCCGAAAAGTGAGCTAGGACATTTCACCTCCACTAATCCTGCACTGCACAATCCATCCGGTGTAGCGCCTAAAAAACAATGTTCCTCGTCTATAAAAAGTCCGCATTTATCTATGGTTGTGTTTTCTTGCACACTGAGTTGTTCGTTCTCCCAACCATGTTTTATTGAGGCGATATTTTCCAAGTTGTATGAATATAGAAGGGATTTCACCAGGGCAGCAGAGTTTTGGTTAGCTCGCCTTTTGCAAACCTTCCCAAAGGAAAACGCGGTAATTATGCACCTTCTAAGCTCAAGCCACAAAGAGCTTTCGGCTTGTAATGCGGTAGCCCTCTCAATTTCATAGCGTTTAAACGGCTACTCTTTTAAATTGTTTAAAAATAATTTTTTTGCTTGTTCGTAATCTGCGGCGTCCATATCCGGTCTTTCACATTCCTTTCCGTAATGAGCATCTATAGGATTATAATTAATTTTTTTGCGAGCACTACCTCTACGAGCCCTTACTTCTCTAGTATTTTAGCAAGTCTTCTGGCTTCCAACAATTTCAATGATTTACCTGGACTAGCGTGACAGATAGATTTATAAATAGTGTATTGTGGCATACCGGTATTAAACGATACCACTGCTGCATAGCATCGTGTAGTGTAGGAGTCTTTTAACGAAAAGTTGACACGTTTCCCACCTACCATCTTAGCCACGATACTATTAAATTGCTCTGCACGATTGTTGGTATAGCAATGTAAAAGAATTCAATTCGGGAATTGTAGGTGAGTTGAGATGCGTTCTTTTTTAGTTTTAAAAGTAGAGTTGGTATTAGTGGGATTAGATTGGGCTCTTTTTTCCTTTGATCTGTACAATAATAATTGTCACATGCTAAATGGTCTCCAAAGATGTGTTGTGGGCTATTAATAATGTCTTTTTGAAGATTTTCTATTTTATTTGATTCCGTATCATCGTTTTGTTGCCTATATAGCATAGCAGCACGAACAGCAGTACGTAGCCTTTTCAAGCGGTCCATATTTAAAAGTTTACGTTCGTTGAGGGGTATAGCTGTATCTTTTTGTAGTAATAAGTTCTTTCCATTGTAATTCCTCAACAAATGGTTTGTGCATTAAATTTTTTGTATGGGTATATCCGGGTAAGGTCGACTCTCTAATATAGATTTATAAGTACTAGAATCGCCGTCTGCGATTAATGTTTTATAAATTAAATTTCTATTCCTGATGGAATTTTTAAAACCTTCAACTAAAATGGTTTGCTCCATGCTGGTAGATGATCCCGAATAATTTTTTGTGCATTTGTGAGCTTTTGCTGGCTGGCCTTTTATATTGGCTCTGGCACAAACGACGCAATATTTGTTGCGAACGCCAATGTATAGCACTTTACCACTATGTTCACCAATTATGGCCGCAACACCAGAGAGTGCAGAATAATTATTTTTGTAAAAGCGTTTGCCCCAACAAGCATCTGCTTCGACCGGTATCATTGCTATGCCCGAATTGCTGACATCTCCACGTGATTTTGCGGCTTCAATTTCCTGCTTAGTAGCATTTAACATTGTCTCTTCAGCGGCAGTTTTCCACATGTAGGAAATAGCATCATGTGTTTGACTGTACAATCGAAATGGCATTGTTGGCAAATCCATCGATGCAGTGATCTCATTTAAGTTTGAGAGTCCAATTCCTGTAATGATTGTACCTGATATTGCGCCTGCATTAAGGTCGAGTCTTGATTGTTCAGTTGTGTCAGTCTGAGAAGTTTTTAGAACAAAACTAGATCCACACATCATACACTTCAATTCGAATTTAGATATAACCCACCTGTTTCTCTTTTTCTATTTTCAAATAGTTTAATTTGCAGCCAAACTTTTCGCTGTGTTCACTTATTAATTAACTCCAAATTAATTGACTCCAAAAGTATTTGAAATCAATTATACGCCTGCCATCAACGATGTAATCGTTCTAAAAACAAAAGTTACATTAACATCTAATTTATATTGAAATTCAAAGAAATATAAAATGTTTGAAATATTTACCATCGAGTCTGAAAGTTTCATTGATTCATCAACTCCAGGTTTTAATGGGTCAGATATTTTTTCCTATAACATTAAAAAGATAATTACTATGGAACCTAATTTACTACTAAAACTTCTGTTTGAAACATAGTATTTCCACGAAAACATACAATATCTGTTATCAAATCTGACTTTTCACTTGTACCCGGCACGGCGTCTTTTCTGGAATTACTATCCTCCTCTACTCGTTTCATGCGATTTCTCATTCTAAAATGAAAACAAAATAGCTGTAAAGTTTCGATATCTTCAAATAAGTCATTTTTTACTTATCATCATCAGCGTATATCAGTTAACCCAGTCCGGTTAGACAAGAAAAGGGCCAAAAATCTTGCAAAAGCTCTAGGCAGCAATTTCATTGCTCTAACCTTTAGGAGGAGTCAATGGAAGTCTAAATTTAAAATGGCGACCTAAGTCCGACAGTATTTCATTAGAATCAGAAATACCCTCTTGAATTTAAGAGTGAATCGTTTTTCAGAATATTTTGGCCAGTTTTATGATTAGGACTAAGGTTGTTGTAAATGGGATCACTAAAACATTAGTTCTTACAACTTTTATTGTGCCATTTATATTTTTCGAATTAAGCGGGGAAAATGTGGCAGTTTATAATTATTAAAATATCGCGTTTGTTATCAACTTTACGACAGAAATGGATAGGGGCAAATCAGTAAAGTACGATTAGCACTCATTTGTAACTGTTGGGTTTGCCCGCAATTAACAAATGCGAATTTAATATTTATACTTAGCCTCTATTTTCCCGCTTAGTTCGAAAAATATATATCGTATGATAAAAGTTGTAAGAACTAAAGTTGTAGAGAATTGCATTGCTGGATGAGGGAATCTGAAAACGGGGAATACTGGCGTGCATTAGGAGAAGCCTATGTCCAACAATGGACTTAGCCCAGTCAGGTTGACCTTCAAGCGTGTATAAATAATTAAAATTGTAATTACGGTTCTGTAGTTTCTGTCAATATGTAGGTATTTATGTGATCGACAACTGTATATAATTATGAACTGCAAATAAAAAAATATCTACCTCACTTCCGTTGCTTACGCCCCATTGCTAAAACGAATAAAATAAAAACATAACATTATACAAACTACTTAAATAATACAGTTGATAGTAAACAAAACAGTAATACACTTACCGTAGGAAAAAAAACCAAAGAATCAAAATGTTGTAGTCGCAGTATAATAATGCGTTTACAATACGGACATTCGAAGTTCGGCACGCGAGACAAAATGGCACAGGTCCTTCCTCAACGGGCGCTCGCGCCGTACTAATCGGTGCATGCTTGTGCATCGTAATTTATTCTAAATTAGAGTGGTATTCATATACATTTTATGATAAATTTCATGAAGGGATTTTCATCAAACTTTGAAATTAGATTTCTTGAAGAACATAGTTTATTTTGACATGAGCTTATAAATGTAATTACACTTTATTTAAACCAAAAAATCGCAATAAAATAGAGATATAAAACGTAAAAAATGGCCTCAGATTTTATTTTTTTACGAAATAATGTTATTAATATTCGATATTCTAGTACTGTATGTGTCAACAAAATTATATATCTGATACGATACGTATTTTTTTCAGTCAAATTTATAAATATTAGTGATAGATATGAGAGCATGAAATTAACTCTGCGTTGTTTTTTCAGTAAACTTGTTGTGGGAGATTAATCACCACAAAGTAAACAAATATTTTTTTGTAAATGTGTTACATGAAGTTTCAATACGAAAGATCGGTCTATTTTTTACATGTATTTAAAAATGTCGGAGTTTTACCTAAGATAGTAAATTAGGCGACTGAAATCTTAGATATTCGCGCAAAAACGTGAAATGGCTCTTAAGCTAAGATAACTTTAAATACAAATCGTATAAAAAGTTATTTATATTTAATATTAATAAAACATGTTATTAATAATATATGTATATAGTCTATTCCCGAAATAAAAAGATTTCTTAAAATGTACATTCTAGCATTGACCAATTTGTACTGAATCCACGAAATTAGATGTAGGTATTAGATCCTCGCTGGTTTCAGCATGAATGGGCCGGATCGACCGGGGTAGTACTACCCTCTCACAGAATACCTGCGTAAAGTAACGGTACCCGTACTGTTGTGTTTCGTATCGGTGAGTGAGAGAGCCGGAAGCCCAGTTATCCCGATCGTTTTCCTATCCTTTCCTTTGTCCTTTCCCTCCTTCATTCCTTTTTAAAGGGCTGGCAACGCACTTGTAACTCCTTTGGGGTTTCGGGTGTCCATGGGCGGCGGTAATCGCTTACCATCAGGCGATCCGTCTGCTCGTTTGCCTCCCTATGCCATAAAAAATAAAACAGAAACACCCAGACCAAGACAAACATCCATGTTCATGCACACAAATGTTTAACTTGTGCGGAAATAACACCCGCGACCTCAGGCGTGGCAGTCAGTTACACTGACCACTACACCATCGAGGCCGACAATAATCATAATATATATACAGGGGGTCCGGTAATTAATGGATAACCTTGTAATGTCTTATAGTAGAACTGAAGGCCATTCAGAAAAATAAAAATAAAATTTATGGAATATATATATATTGAAAGTGCAAGCTATATTATAGCATAGCATACTTTTGACTGTCTATCTATTAGCATAATTAGTGTTTAATAAAAAAAACACATATCTCTCAGGTAGTAGTTAGGATAGATTTTTTTCATATTTTTTTCTGAACGGCCGTCAGTTCCACTATAAGACATTTCCAGGTTATCCATTAATTACCGGACAACGTGTATAATGATAATATCTACTTGCCTATATTTTACAGCTCGCAGACTGACCGCGACCTGATGCTAGACTTACGTGTAAAACAGCTTGTTTGTGTGGCGTGATGGCTTCTATAGCTTTGTACCGCTTATGTAGCTCGAGCATAACCAGGATGTGAGATGGCAGGTATTCAGACTGTGGCTTGACGCGTTCTAGTACCAACTGTATCAAAAACGTTTTTAGACTTTCGCGATTTGTACACATAGTTAATAAACTAAAACATAATGCTACGTAATGGGTCTTACTCGCGATAAAGTATTTAAAAGTAACGAATACCTGTCAAGTCAACCCGTGACCACGATCGATGCGAGTCGGTCGAAACGTCGGGCAATCAATAGGTATTTATGGCCTTTTAAATACTTATTTTAAATATTGCGATTAAGACGCGTTATCTACCACTAAATTAAGTAACTGTATCAAAAATATTTTACTATAGTATCTACTTAAACAAAGTGGCGCAAAACTTATCACATTAAATGATATACTGCCTTAAGCTGGTTGATATAAGACGGTTAACATCGGGCACGCCACGATCGTGGCGGTAAGTCCCGTGTTTGAGGAGTGGCTGGAGAGGCGGCATGGCGCCCTCACCTTCCGGCTGACACAGGTTCTGACTGGCCACGGATGTTTTGGCCGGTTCCTGTGTCGTATACGCCGGCAAGAGACGCCCGGTTGTCACCACTGCGGCGACTGCCGCGACGTTGTTGAGGACACGGCGCTGCACACTTTGGCGGTTTGCCCCGCCTGGGCATCGCAGCGTCGTGATTTGATCGCGGCAGTCGGATCGGTTGCCCTCTCGCTCTCGGCCGTAGTTCAGTCTATGGTCCGGAGTGAGAGGTCGTGGAACGCCGTCGCCTCCTTTTGCGAGGAAGTGATTTCCATCAAGGAGGCGACGGAGCGGGAGAGGGAGCGTTTAAACCCTCTCCCCAACCGCAGAGCCGGGCGTCGGAGGGCGCGCGATGACCTCCAGCCACCCTGAGGATTGACCTGGGGGTGGCGGGCTTTGTGGGCCTGCCCGCCATCCGTTCAGCACCAGGTCCGAGAGGCGGCGTGCGTGTTCCCACGCGCGCCTCTGTGTCGAGTCCGTCTCCCCTCAAGGGGGGAGACAGTAGGTGAAGTAGTGCCTATTTTGGGTAGGTCTTTCGTGTAGTGGCCTGCCGTTTCATACGGCGGGCCGAAACCTCGGCGGGGTCGCGACCGTATGCGAAAGTGATTCGCGCGGCCCCGTCGATAGTGGTTTTGTCGAGGAACACCGTGGTAGGTTTAGTCGGTATTCCGGGAGGTACATTATCCTTTCAACATCTTCATTTTACCCCGGCGAGTGCGACATAATCCCTCCGCCCGCCCCCGCGGAGGGATATGCGTCATTGCATTCCCCCACGTAAAAAAAAAAAAAAAAAAAAAAAAAAACAGACGGTTAACATACACAAAAACCTATTTTCGCAGAAATTAAGAAATTATTTTTTTTTAACAAAATAAATAAAATAAAATTAGACACAAATTGGAACACCATTGTAATAAGAACACACTCACATATTTCTTTTCGTCACAAGATTATGGACCTTATTTCTTTTGTTATTTTGTTTCATTTTGTGTTTTTCTCGTTTGTTTGTTTTGTTTTAATATCGCTGCTTGAGGTCTTTGACATTTATCTCTGGATCACACATGATGTTCCAAATTATGAAAACAGAAAAAATGTCCTGTGGCTAAACTACTGAATACATTTGGTTCGTAATTTCTTCAAAGAATACCGTGTATGTATCAGTGGTATCAATCAATGTGATAACATTTGCGCCACTTTGTATACTATAGAGATAATATCTTCTCCCTAGTCTTTATTATTCCCAAGTCACTTGGGATCGGCTTTTCTGGTCTAACTGGATTTCACTGGATATCAGTTTTTACACGGAGCGGCTGCCACCTGACCTCCGCAACCCGAAGGCTAACGATACCTTAAGGCCAGACCAGTGTCAGGATATTATAGGGCACTGACTTCCCAATAACGACTGCCATAGATGTTCATGGCAGCCGGGACCGACGGCTTAACGTGCTCGCCGAGGCACGGAGCAGGCGATAATTGTCAATCAATACGCACATAATTCGAAAAATCATATAACTTCCGAAAGTCAGAGGTGCGCGATGTGGGTTCGAACCCGAGACCCTTTGCATTGCAGTCTGTTGGTCTCCCCACTGAGCTATCGAACTGAGCTATACTATAAAGATAATAATTAACAATAAACATACCCTATAACTGGTTAAAATAAAAATTTCTATAAACATCAGAAATATTAATTAGAAAATAATAAACGAATTCATAAAAGAAACACTCTTTGAAAATGCGTGGATGGTAGTGAGTGGTTTAAGCGGTCGCTTCGCCCCTGCTACTACGCCGAGTGTTGTGGATTCGAATCCCACGCGGGACAAAACTTTGTGTGAACCACAAATAGTCGTTGCGAGTCTGTGTGTACTTTGTGTCCGTTGTTTAAATGTCTATAAAGGCCCCACAACACAGGAATTATTCATAGCGCAAGCGTAGCCTGTTCAAAAAAGGAAAGGAATTTTTCTTTACGCTCACACATAACTTCCAATTGTGTATAGACAATATACTCCATTTGGTTAGGTACTTAACTAAAGGTAAAAATCTTAATGTGACTTTTTACACTAACACATAACTACTGCTTAAACTAACGGTTCAATTGATTTAATAATCGTTATTGTTGTATTTACATTGATCTTTAGCGGCATTTTATTTTTATATTGAGATTTTCGATAAAAAGACACATCAAGATTGTTTACCTTTAGTTAAGTAGGTACCTAACTAAATGGAGTATGGTTTGTTTTACGCGCTTTCTATGCTTCACAATTTTGTTCATAAATAGGGTGCCTTCTTTTTTTAAATATATCTATCCTTCTTTCTTCGTGGTTCCTTTTTTTTAAATCTATCAATGATATAGATAAGCGAAGTTAAGAGGACGGATCTCGTTGACTCGTAAGAAGTTTATATTAGCTATAGTAACAGCTAATCATCAGGCAGAATATATTCTTTTTAACACGCTTTTATTAGCTTGATATGTGTCTATGAATCTACATACATATGTATCTATGAATCTATATAACGGAATCTTTGTATGTGATTTTCACCCCTTTCAAACCGATTGATTGATTTGAAACTTTGCACACTTATCGAAGACCGATGACAAAGCAATAATTTAGAAAAAAAAAATAAAGAGGAATAAAATAAAATAATAAAAAAAAATAGTTTTTTTTTTTTTTTTAACTATTATTTATTAATTGGAAAGTCAGCTTCCGCTCTATGAATCAACCTGTGTTTTTGTCCTGTATGGGGTTCGAACCCATAATTCTCGGCGTAAAGACAGTGGCGAGGTGACCAGTTAACCCTCTTCTCTGTCCATGCAATACATGATTGGTTGAATAGAACAGGGTATATAGTTCAATTTACTGACAACCATTTGTTCTTCGCCCAATTTTCGTTTCGAGGGCACTTCCCTAAATGTTAGTAAGCACGACATTGGTACCCTAGGTAAGGCATATAAGTCTATGGACTCCTATAGTACCTTATCATGGAGTCCAGTCTAGGGAATAGCCTGGCCCACTGGTCTCACAGTGGGTTAAGGACGAATCTAGAATCAACCAGTTCACTCATTGTGTTTGCAGCGGCCAACTTAGGTACGCTAACGAATCTATTCTTGCAACTTTCAGTCGGATTTAAAGCATTGGAGGATCTGGACTACTAAGAAATGGAGACTGCACGAATGACGTAATATATGATACATATAAGCGGTCGCGCTCAATGTTGTGGGTTTGATCCCCAAACGAGACAAATATTTTTGTGATCCACAGATATTTGTATCTATCCGTTGTTTGAATATTTCTAAAGTTCTCCGGGACACAGGATACCCAGTGCGGAAGATACCATTTGAAAGAAAAAAAATAATAGACGTCAAATAATTTGGAAGCCAGACGAAAATAAAATGCAGGTCTTGAAATAATTTCAGTGATATACCCTGTGAAGACCCCAGCCCAAATCTCTATAGCCTACTTCTAAATCCTGTCATGATACAGCTGTAAGTGCTTCTCTTTCCAGATTTAGCTTAACTGGATCAGACATCGACATTGTCATGTGAAGTCTGGGTCTTTTGCAAAGGGATCTATGGACTTACTTTAGGAAACAACACAGCCAATCCATTAACTTTAGCTATATCATTAGGTGGTGCGTAGAACCCAGGTATGAGCAAGCCTGAAGGAGGAAAGTATTCATCAGAGTCTTCTTCGTCCGCGGACGAAGAATCATCCTCTTCGATCTCCTGAACAAAAGATTTTGTTGTTTACCAAAGCTGTCTGACTCGAAAATCACTACGAGTACCAACATAAAATTATTTTATAATCTTCTTACCTCCGGAACAACGATATCTACTTCATTATCTTCTGGTTCTGCCTTAAATTTCTCTAAAGCTACCAAATCCTGTAACAGATCATAATAATTACTAATAGCGAATGCCGAAGCTTTAGAGTTAGAAACATACATAGATTCACATCTGCATAACACATAGATGTCTCACACCTATTGCCTACCATATTTTAAGTTCCACTTATTACAAGGGAACACATGAAACGGTAATCAGTCGTCTCTACCCACATCTCCACAATATATGTGTATGTATTTACAGATAGGTATATTAATTTGTAGATTGCGCCCATGCTATCAATGAAGTTCATATTGGCCTGCGTGCAGCATTATGGCGGTCATACACCTTTCTCATAAATTACAATACTTACCCCCGATCTTAATAGTGCTAATTTATGGAGCTCCCTGGCTTGTTTTTTTTCTTCCAAAGCTTCCTCTATGGCTTGACGAGCCAATCTTTGCATTACAGACAGTTGCCGCAAACGTTTTTCTTTCTTATCTTCCTAAAATATAGATTTAGTATGAAGTAATGAAATAAAATACTTAATATTAATTGCTGACACTTTGGGCCACCAGGTTAGTTGTTGGTTATCGCAATAAAAAAACGCCGTGGTGATACTTTTACGAAGAAACATAACAATTACTCATAAATTTATTAGAAAACTTAACGATATTCCAAGATTCAATTTAATCTCTATGTTATTTAACTAATACTCTTGAAAGACGCCAAGAGCTACGAAATCAGCCACGTTTGTCATTTCTTTAGGTGATGAACTTCGGAACTAAGTTATCCGTCAAATCATTTAAAGCTACCAACATTGTTCGCAGAATAAACAAGCAAGCAATATGCTTATGCAACATTGACAGATCGCCATAAAAGCAAAAGATCTTTAGATTGAAGAATTAATGGAAATTATGAATTAATGAATAGAATATCTGAAATATCTAATAAAAAGCCGCTTACGTGAGCCGACGACCAGACAAACGTGACTGATTTGGACATTTTGATGACATTTTGACATTTGATGCTGTTTGTTGCAGTCCACTACAACAGGCTTAGGTCTACCCCTAGGGATCAATCTTTCTTCTTAACAAAATCTTTTTAAAAAATATCCTAAGAATCCTTAGCAGAAAAACTTAACAAACGGAAAAATTCTTCTGCATTTTAAATATTAGTAATGTTTATACCTTTCTCTTTTCTTTCTCTATTTGACGTTGATGTAGTATTTCTTCTCTTGTAGGGCTGTAACTCTTATAGTAATCGAAGGCGGTCATTATTCGCAGCTCTCTTTCTATCGGTTTCGTCTCATCATGAGGTTCTAAGCGTCGTTCTTCATATATGGTTCGACGCACTACAGCTGTTATATCAAGAAAGAAGATGCTGTAATATCAAGCAAGAATTCTGTACAATCCAGATAGGAAGGCAGTATTGAGCATCGTCGAACACCGGTCTTTTAGACAGCTTTAGCTGTGGTAATATCACCCTAACATTGAACACGATGATGATAATTTTCAGCCAGCTAATAAACCAGCACAAATAAAAAATGGTTGTGGGTTTCCGCACAGTAACTGTTATTCAGTTAAAACATAATTCGAGTCTACAATTACTATGCAAACTTTTTTCTAAATCTTAGGTATAAGATAGTAAGGATTATATCGAGAATTAAACCTAGGACTACTAATACCCCTGGAGCATTGTGGCAGAAGTCTTTAGATACATCATTAGTCGTAAAAACGCTACTAACTAGCAAAACATTCATCAGAGTCCATGAGACGCAAACATAAGGACAAGGCTGGACCTGACTGCAGCTTGTGGATTGAGGCCTCATTCAACGGGGCATCTCCCGCGTAAAATATATCAGCTATCATCTCCTCTGATACTTCTATCATCTCACGGGCTACCATCACAATATCTAAAAATAAAAAATAGGTTTTATATTTCATAGATATATCTTTATAATTATTAATTAACCCGTTTTCGCCCATGGCTTCGCTCGTATAAATTAGGTTCGTTAGGTTAGTAATATTGTTTTTTTCTGGATGGAAAATACCCTATGTCCTTTTCTGTGCCTCTGACAACTTGTATGCGAAATTTCTGATTTCCGGCTGAAAATTTTAGGGGTGAAAAGATAACAAACAAACTCACATTCACATTTATAATATTAGTAAGGATTCTTCTGTACGTGCTATACACTGCAACCGAATGCCGCCTAAACGGCTGGAACGATATTGATGACATTTTTTGTGAGAGATTGAATGTTTAGATTCACAAATGGATAGATAAATGGCGTGCAATCGGGTCTTAGAATCTATTAAAGACCATCGATGTTTCGGTTGCTTTTCAACAGTCATAACAATGGCTGCTGAAAAACAACTAAAATTTCGGGAAAATGTAGTAATAGTAAAGTTTAAATTATTTAAAAGTTGTGTTTTAAAATAAACCGTTATAAAAACCGTAAACAGTTGTTTAATTTCAATGTATATTCGCATAAAGTTAAGATAATATTATGACATAATGTTAGTGTAATAAATTCAGAGATCTACAGGTTGATTTTGAAATCGTGTAATTCCTTTTAACCACGCATTCTATTGGTGATATAGAATAACCCTGACCATATTTTTATTTAATTAGAATTATTTTTTTGAAAAATTATTGTTCCGTTTTTTTTCGTGAAATGGTGTCAGATAGTCATATGTTAACCAACCGAGGCAATTTTAATTTTTACTAATTAAAATAAAAAAACATATTAATAATTAATGTCGTAAATAATAACGGGTGGTCCTTTTTATTGCCCCTTATTATTTACGACATCAGTTATTGTTATGTTATTATTTTTAAATTAGTAAAATATTAAGATTGTGTCAGGTGGTTAAAATATGACTATTTGAAATCATTTCATGAAAAAAATCTGTACTCTAAATCTGCCGTAACCATTATTCTAATTAAGAAAAATATGGTCCGGGTTATTCTATATCACCAGTAGAATGCGTGGTTAAAAGGAATTACACGATTTCAAAATCACCCTGTATAGTCGTAAGTGTATGTTTTTATATCTTTATGCTCCGATGCGCAGCGGTATGCGACTGCTGTATATGAGGTCTTGGGTTCAAATCCCGGGTCAGGCGAACAAAATAATATAGATAGTTATAAGGTTTTCCTTAAATAAACTACAATAGCAACCCGGAGTTTGGAAGTTGGCGGTGTTAGACACCCCCATGCCATGAAAAGCACGTAAAGCCGTTAGTCCTGTGCTTGATCTCTCTCCGATCGTGTCGGAGTGCCGTCTTATTGGATCATGAGAGTTAGGAAACAAAGATTGCATTTGTTTTCGCGCACACACTTGTGCACTATAATATCTCCCGCACAGATGGCCAGTCTTCGTTAAGATTGGCCGCCGTAACCGCAATTTGGTCTGAAGGACATAATTATTATCATATCTTTTATGGTGAACTTAACTGTTAGTATCCCATCGCTCATAAAGCTCTGGATGTGCATGCAAGCAATGAGGCCAGTATAACACAAAGTTAAGGTCAGTCAGATAGGGAACCATCAATTCAGCTCGATGTCGTTTTCTGGCCGCTTGACGAGCCTCCCGTCTAGCCGCTGACGAAGTAGTCTCATGTTCTTTCTCCAAAGCTCTAACAGCCATCCATTCCTGTAAATCATACAATTTACTGGCTGAAGATTTATTCACCAACTACGGTTTTTAAAGAAAATACATAATAGTAGCCTATATATTTCATAAACATATACGTACACCGCCATGCGCCAATAATATCAAAACATTTTGAAATATAATCTTTTGGAGACCAATATAAGATTTCTTTAAATCAGTTATTAAATCTTCCACTATTTCACTCCCTTCGTGGCGCAGGGATTGTGTAGTGAGGCTGCTGTGTATGAGGTCATGGGTTTTTCTGTCTAAATTTCTCAGAAGGAGCAAGGAATCTGGAGCTTTGCTCAGTGAGCGGGGATTGGCTCGCCCCTATACATGGAACATAGGCCATAGTTGGCGAATTGTGTTAAACTAGTGGTCGGCAACCTTGTCGACTAAAAGAGCCAAATTGAGATACTACACAATTGAAATCTATTCACAGAGCCATTTATTAACCTAAGTTTTGCTTTAGCAGAGGACATTATTACGGCAAAATTTTGATTAAAAGTACACTCTCGAGCTTGGCTTTGTCAAATAAGTCTTAGTTTAACTACCAGTAAATTCAATAAAACTTGGTATCATAGTTATAAGACAAGATAATAAGTAATATTCCGGGCCTGCACTAAACATTTCGTGGAAGAACCGCAGCCGAGGAGTCAAAAAGCCGCTTGCGGCCCTCGAGCCGCAGATTGCCGACCTGTGAAACACTTTTGCCTAACCCTTCGGCGATACAGACTTTGTATGTATGTAATACATAGGGTATTTATGCTATAAGTTCATTTAACAAACAATGTTGTTTTCCTAATCCTTACCAATAGTATGAATGCAAATGTGTGACTGTCTGTTTGTTTGTTACGCTTTCACGCCTTAACTATCATCATGAAATTGCGCATACACGTTGGCAGGGATACAGAAAAGGACATAGGGCACCTTTAATTGAAAACAAAGTACTGTTCCTGAGGGATACAAAATTGACATAACCTTTTACGCAAGCATAGTCGCTGGCAAAATCTAGTTATAAAATAAAAAGGAAATAGAAAATTAGCATTGAATAAAAAGCCAGTCCGATGAATAAGCTCTCATAAGAAAAGCTGACAAGAAAATGAAACCTAACTACTGTACCTCTTTGCTAATCGATATATTGATCAGCAAAGAGGTCTTCGCTAAAAGTCTTCGCGAAAAGCTTCAATAAATTAATCGAAATAATAAATTTTGGATTCTACGTAAGCCAGAGCAAGCCTGTTAAAATGTTTTCAGACACCCAGTCGCTTTTGAGAACTTTCTTAACTGAAAATCCAATAACATTTTGACCGACATGGAATTGAACCCGGTACCTCGCCGGCTACAAATGTTCTGCGACTTGACGTACGAGGCAGGCAGCAAAATTTTTCTTTCAATATCATCATACGCATCAAATTGTATATTAATATAAATATAATTTCTTATTTTATAAAATAAATACGAACTCTATTTGGCTGCCTCGGTGGCGCAACGGTAGTAAATACGACTGATGTGTATGAAGTCTTGGCTTCGAATCCCGTGTCAAGCAAATTTTTCAAAACTCTTAGCACGTAATTTAAACTTTGCCTAGGAAACTGCGATGAACTCGTCCCTCATTACCTTCATTTGTGTAACAAACAATGTTGGTAATATAACAATATTTACAAGTCAAGTGCAGTACCTACTTACACTCAGGTATCAGAATATGATGCCAGCATAGCATTACTACTTCCAGAGAAACTATGTAGGCAGCAAGCGATTGTTTACAATTACATGATATTATGTATGTATTTGTTTACGTTTTTCTGTTATTGTCTCTATGTTGTAGAAAGAGATAGAAAATTTTTTTTGCGTGTAAGCTGTCTCGCTTTCTATTAATAGGGTGACTATGTAATTATTAATTACGTGGACTGTTCTGAAAATACGATTTATGTCATATCATATATTATTACAAAACATTTTAAATTATTGGATATATTTTATACTTTGATTTGCCTTTGTTTTATTTCTAGTGCCATTTGTTGCTATTTCTTTATTATAAAAATACTGTTTTAAGAATTGCAGATAAAATTTTGTCTTGTACCTACTTTATATTTTTTTGTCCATCGGCTGCATAAATACATGTAACGTTTTACTTTGAACATATTCACCCCATTAAAAAAGAACACATCGAGATTTAAAACCTCCTTTTCGGTATACGTTATCATGAGACTACTGTACATTAAATCTCAAGATCGAATCGTCCGTCAGGTAAACAAAAAGCTATTTTTCTGCCAAGGATATCTCCAATAGCAGCCTTGAGTTAGGGAGTTGATGGTATGTCACACCTGTACCTCAGGAAGCTCGTAAAGCCGTTTGTCCTGCGCCTGATCTCTCTCCGGTCGTGTCGAATTTCCGTTTAATCGGATTATAAGAATTAAGGAACAGAGAGTCCAGTTGTCATTACGCACACGCTTGGGCACTAAAATACATACCTATTATATCCTACTCAACGGCTAGTCTCTTTTAAGATAGATCGCCGTGACAGAAATGTGAACATTATTGATGCACGTAAAATCTTATTTAATCCATTAGTAGATGCGTTGCAAGCAAAATGCATTAAACAAAGTCTTCAAAACGTGTACGTGTGAAACAATTTATTTAAACTCCAAATAATCAAACAACAATATGCCTCATCCATCACTCCTATCTTCCACAATCAGGAAACATAAATTTCGTATGGGCTTGCAAAATCCTGACAGCTGTCTGTTATATCGCAACACGCCTTAAATCTGCTGCAGACATAAATTATGGTTAAAAACGTATATGGCTTTTATTTGCGATGAATGACAGGCAATGTCACCATAAAAATATATTTGAGCAATTCATTGAAAAAGGGAAAAGTATATTTAGTAATAAATACACGACGCTGGGCTGAAACTCGCGACCACAACAAACCATGTCGTCTCATTGGCAAAGCGTATCTCTAAGCTAACATATATAATGCGATGCTCATATCTATACTAATATTATAAAGAAGAAAGATTAGATTTTTTGTTTGTTGGTAAGAGTTTAACTCAAAAACTACCCATCTTATTGTAAACAGTATTTCACCATTAGAAAGCTATAATTATGATCACTGAGTAAAATAAGCTATATTTTATTTGAAAAGGACTATCACTAACATAACCCAACTTACTTTTAACTGAGCGAAGCCACGAGCAAAAGTTAGTCATATAATAATATCAGCCCTGTATATAAACTGTGCCACTGCTGCGCACGGACTTCTTCTCAGTGTGAGTAGGGTTAGGCCATAGTCCACCACGCTGGCCTAGTGCAGATTGGCAGACTCACATATCTTCAAGAAAATTATGTAGAACTTGCAGACATGCAGGTTTCCTTAAGATGTTTTCATTCACCATTACACCGCAATCGATAATGAACAATTTAATACGAACATAACTTCGAAAATTCAGAGGTGCGTGCCTTGGATCGAGACCTCTGTATGGCAGTCGATCGGCCTCCCACTAGTGACTAGGCTATGGCTGCTCAAAGCTACCCATTGCATGCTTAAAGTTACGACAATTCAAAGAGTTGCCAAATATAAAATAAAAATAAAAATAGGAAACTGTTCTTTAAATTATATCCTACGCATTACTTATAACTTATGTAGGTACTGTAATTTGTATTAAAACCAAAGATGTCTAAATAAATTAAAAAATAAAATATAATGGTCACCCTTCGTCTTAAGTTATCATCTGACACACAATGGCAACGTGACATCGGAATTAAAAATATATATATTATTTTCTCGGTCACTCATACTCTGTATATTGAAAGTTTAACATTATTTATTTATATTTACAAAAGCAACAATCATAACATACACTTATAAGAAAAATAAAAAGGACTGACAAAAATTCATATAATATTGTAAATAAAAAATGGCTGGTTTAGGCAGCTTCGTATTCCTGAGCATCGCTGTCGACTGGCAAATTGCCCAGAAGACTGACAGCATTGTGACACTGTTGAATGGCATTGACACCATGTTGAATGGCATTCCTTGATCCAAGAAAAGTCATTCAATTATTGTTCTCTATCATGTACATATTTTAATGTGTGGGCTCAATTTTACTTTGGACACTTTCGCATATTTTTGTACAATCTAAACACAGCGAAGGTACTATCGACTTGAGCGACGACGGTTGACCACACTTAAGGTTAAAATCGCATAGCAGGCCACAACTACGACCTTTTTGTTTAAGTTTTTTTACAAGGGTTTTTTCTAAGGGCACTTAAAGTGAACATGTGTACGTAAGCGAAAACTTTTCTGAAATGGTCAACCGTCGCTGAAGTCGATAGTACAACAATTTTTTAAACATTAATTAAACCCGTTAGAACGTCTAATTATAAATAAATTGTTCGCTCTTATATGCGGTTAGTAAGTACACATACACAATGAAACATTTATTACTAACTAGTGATCCGCCCCGGCTACACACGGGTAACCTTAACAAATTATACACCTAAACCTTCCTCATGAATCACTCTGTCAAAACTGCATGAAAATCCGTTCAGTAGTTGTTGAGTTTATTGCGAACGGACAAACAGACAGACGCGGCAGGGGACTTTACTTTATTATATTATGTAGTCATCGATCAAATATACCAGAGATGCGCGTTCATTCAAACCCAAATAATGTCTCCGAATTAAAGTGTACTTATAGATATGTTTACTCGTTCAACTATTTACACATAGTCCTAAATTGAATATTAATTCAACTTAATATAAACCTTAACACTGAGTAATAGTGTCGTAATACTTATGACAAAGTATCATAAATGTTTTCTTCAATCTCTCGCTACGGTAAAAATATCATATTATATAAACAAAACATTCTGAAATGAACCTTATAGTTATTACAATTAAGTGTAAACTCGTTGCAACAATTATGCGATTGTTATTATTTTGATTATAGGCATGTGATGAAGACAATGACGGCATGAATATTTAGTATATTATAAATACAATACATTTATGTGATATGAAATATTTTTGACTAATGTTAAAAAGTTAATGTTTAGTATATTTTGTTATGGTTGTAAATCGATACATTGAATAAAATAATCTTATGTTCACGCTAATATACATTAGTCTACAATCGATCCATCGCATACATTGTACTAAATGCACGTATGAAATAGTGGTTTCAGCGGTCGCCTCGCCACTGCCAGAGCATCGAGTGTTGTGGGTTCGATCCCCACACGGGACAAAACTTTGTGTGATCCACAAATGGTTGTTCCGAGTCTGGATGTTCTTTGTGTCCGTTATTTAAAAGTTTGTAAAGTGGACTACACAGGATTTATGCCTTGTGCGGGAATGTTCTTTTTAACACACTTTTATTAGCTTGGTTTGTATTTATGTAATTGGAATCTTTGAACGTGATTTTCACCCCTTGCAAATCAACGGATTGATTTGAAACTTTGCGCACTTATCAAAGACCGATGACAATACAATAATTAAGAAATAATTATAAAAGAAATATACAACAAAAAAAATAAAGAACACGCTTTAAAAAAATAAAATAATATAATTTAAGAATTTTAATATAAAAAAGCGTGGAGTGCTCTCTAAGATATTTTGAAACCCCACCGTTTAGTTTTTTTAAACTGTTATTTATTTAAACAAACATTTTAAACAATCACTTACGTAGTTACTAGGTTTCGTCCACGGCTTCTCCCACGTTTATGTAAATTTCTATATTCCTACCCAGTCAGTACTTATACTATGTTCTTTTCTGTGCGCTTGACAACGTGTATGCGAAATTTTATGATGATCGGTCGAGTAGTTTAGGCTTGAAAGAGTAACAAACAAACAAACTCATATTCGCATTTCGAATATTAAAGTTAGGATTGACAGTTTCGCTTGGTATGCCTGTTGAAATGTTCGATACGTGGCTCTAGGTGACGCTGAAGAAACATGAGATTACCTATGCCTGTCTTCTCTTTCAGATATATAGACTACGAGATAATTATTGCCTGCGGCTTTGCTTGTGTAAATGTAGGTTAGGTTAGTAATAGAACTTTTTTCTTCTGGATGATAGGTCCTCTTTCGTTCTCCCGACAACGTATATGATGATCGGTCGAGTAGTAAGGCGTGAAAGTGTAACAAACAAACAAAGTCACATGCGCAGTTATAATAGAAGTTAGCCCTCCCATTAGATAAATTGATATCTGTCTATTTGGCACTATGTCAGTCCATCACACAATACTGTATTCCGGTTTGGGGAGAAGCCGCCAAAACGGTTCTTCTTCGATTAAAAAGGGCACAAAGAGCGGTACTTAAAGTAATGACCCGAAAACCTTATAGATACCCTACGACTTTACTCTACACAAACTGTAAGGTTCACACAGTTTGCCAGCTGTTTGTCCTAAAACCGATACTCAGAAAACACCGTGACGTTCCCCTACCCAGCTCTAAGAGGCGTAGCACCTCATCAGTTTGCCCTCATATCACCTGTAGGACTTCATTCGCAAGGAGACAGTCACTAAGTGTTAGTAACAAATTGTACAATGATGCAAATAAAAACTCAAGATTGTGAGACTTAGTAGACATGAAGTCAAAATTAAAGTCAGTAACTGGCTTAAACAGCTTGACTATCAAAGTACTGAGGACTTAATTACATACCTGGATTAGATTGGATCAAATGTACACACACACAGGCACGCGCACGCACACACAAACGTACACACGCACACACACACACACACACACACACACACACACACACACACATGCACAAACACACAAACATGCAAACACACACAACGTTTTTTTGTCAGTGACAACCTAAATTACTGAAAATATTGCACGACTGAACACTGCTTCCCAAAATACAGGCTTCAGCCTAGTTTGGGAATCAGCATCAGTACATATAGGACATACTGTTAAACCTAAATATTGTAAGTAAACTGGTGTTGTATTACTATGAAATTTATATTTTGGTGTGTTAAATAAACATTATTATTATTATTATGATCTTACCTGTTCGTCAGGTGTTGGTTCATCCAACTCATAATGACGTCTGTTTACTGCTAAGACTGCTTGTTTGTTCTTATAAAGCTCCAACTCATTCTTGACTACTTCACCAAAGCGCACCATATCCACGCCACGGAATACTTTGGTGACTTTCATATTCTGAATAACCAATTGCTAAGTTTTCATACAGGTTTGGAGTTAATTTTTGGTTCCTAGCTCACCATCTTTTTATACAAGTGATGAATTAAGCAGACGGTAGAGGGCATGCACGGATCTTTACATACATTTTGGGTCTTATACAGGCTGATTGGTAAAAGACTGGACATATTGAAGAAGGGGATTCAGTACTCGATTCTGGACCCGAATATCTAAAAAAGTAGGTACTTAAAATTTGACCTGGTTATCCAATAAAAACTTAATGTACGGACACTCTTGCGCATATACCAAAGCTAAACAAAACCTTCGCCCCTGAATTTGCACCCCCGCCCGTCCTTTTCTTATCAAAGGTCATTAGCCTCCGAGAGCTATGTGTGACGCGTGCAGTGTTCACATTTTATGGATATTTCATAAAAAAATTCATAAAGGTTTTCTTTGCAGGTTACAAAGATTTTTTTTGTTCATTAACTCTGACCATAATTTATCATGTCCTTAATAACATACAATGTTCAACCAGTATCACTGTAGAGCAGTGGAAATCCTTGCATTTCTTTACAGGAAAACACAAACACTTTTCGTTGACCCTACCCGAAATTCGACCTCAAGTCCTCATGCACATCGTATTTACTACAAATGCACCACGGAGGCAAACATAAAAATATAAGCTACTAGATTCTGCCCGCGGCTTTTCTCCCTTAAATGTAGGTTAGGTTAGGTTAGTAAAAGTACTTTTTCTGAATAAAAGGAGTGTGCCCGATGTCCTTTTCATGTATGCTAAATATCATGATAATTGGTCGATTAGTTAAGGCGTGAAAGCGTAACAATCAAACTCACATTCGCATTTATAATATTAGTTATGATTAAGATTTCGCAGATTGCAATAAAATTAGGTTATGTTTTTATATTACATAATGTTACTAACCAAAATGAATATGTAAACAGGCTCACTTTGATTTCTAAACCTTCTCAAAGAGTCTATTTCATCCGAAGGGACCTAAAACGAAATATGTAAATTACTTCAACATTGACATCGTAGTGAGCCGCGGAGAAATACCGACAAAATTCGCTCTCAGAGGCCGCTGTAATTACGTAATGTTTTACAAAAATATCTCTTTTTGTCTACCACTAGATAATCTTCGGGCATAGTACTTTTTTCTGGATGGAAGGTACCCTATGTCCTTTTCTGTAACCCTGACGATATTTATACGAAATTTCATGATGACCCGTTCAGTAGTTAAGGTGTGAAAGCGTAACAAACAAACAAACAAGATCACATTCCCAATAATAATATTAGTTATCTCTGGATAAAGTAGCTTTCTAATGATATAAGCATTATTAAAAACGGTCCAGTAGTGAGTTTGCTCAATACAAACAAAAATACAAAATATCTTTCCTCTTTATAGCATTAGTACAGATATAAAATGCACTTACTTTAAGCAATACAATTTTTCCATCGCTCCAGTCCAGTTTTATTGTTTGAAAGAGTCTATCGAGAGCCGTGCAACAGCCGAATGCATTGCTATATACTTCTGCACCTATCCAATTTGTAAAATATCAATGCATTTTTCCCTTTCCGTTTTATATTTTGAATAAAGATTACTCGTAATTTGGATTACGAACTAATAAGATTATTTTTGACCCATCCGTGTGTCACCTTAATTGAGTTAAGGCGACTGCACGGTCAATGGCGTAGTCGTTTATGTGATCGTCTTGTAATTGCTACTGGACGCAGTACACTAGACGTAGGTTTAATCCCCACACGGGACAAAAATCTGTGTGATTCAGAAATAGGTGAGCCTGACTATGGGCGTTTTTTGTCCGTCCTTAAAATGTTTTTGTGTTTAACACAAGAATTAATCTAAGCGCGGGATCTTTTTTGGCAGACATGTCGGAAGTATGGATGCACAGGAATCGTACACACGAACGCTCCATCTAGAGTCCAATACCTTGTTAATAAATTTTTCTGACTGGTTGGATAGTCGATTAAGTAGTCACCTTGCCACTGCTACTTCGCCGTGTCATAGGATAGGTTCGATCCCCACGACGGACATACATTTGTGTGATCCTGCTAGGTACTGAAGCCGTATTTTTATACAAAAACAATATTACTATACTAGCTGCGCCCTGCAGTTTCACATGCTTATAATGCTCGTAACTTGATATTAGATAGCCTTTCCTCAATAAATAGGCCAAGGTGCTAAAAATATTTTTCATATCTGGTTGTTTGTTCTAACAATTAGCGCGTACAATCAAACGATCTCTTCAGTTTTATAGTAACAGCTTAGATTGGCAGTGCCGTTGGCTCTTGTTGCTGTAACACGTTCCCATGGCGCCGGGGCTATAACGCCAACATTTATTACTAAATTATGCTCTAAAAGGGATGCTATTGTAACAAAATATATACCAGAACCTTGACAGAACACGTATTATGTATTCCTAATAGCATTATGTGAATTGGACCAGTCGAACGTACAAACTGGCAGACAGAGAAACGTATTTTACAACATGTAATTATTTAATGATATACTTACAAATCAATAGGTTAGTATGAGTTTTTAAAATGTTCTCAAACTCTTTTTCGTCGTGTATATGGACAAATATCTCAATTTTCTTTCTGCCAGCCATTTTTATACACTTAAGACTATATTAATCTATTAGGTCAAGATGATGATTTACAAAAATCGAGGCCAACTAGCTTATGATTTTAATTGCCTTATATAATATAAAGCCTAATGGAAGATTTGGACTTTGGACTGCTACGCAGTGGCATCGAGCTTGATCCCAAGGCGCGAATATTTGACTCTTCGAAGTTATATGCGTATTAAATAGTTCAATATTGCTCGCTTTAACGGTGAAGAAAAACATTGTAATAAAACTTGCATGTCTAAAAGTTCTACATAATGTTCTCGGAGATATGTGAAGTCTGCCAATTCGCACTGGACCATCGTGGTAGACTATGGCCTAACCCTTCTTACTCTAAGAAAAGGCCCGTGGACAGCAATGGGACAGTTTAATACATGACTGATATTATATATCAAAAACAGATTTACAAGGCCTGATAAGACTGAGAACAATTGAAATGGAGAAGTAAAAGAAAATCCACAGCATAGAAGATATACACCAGGCCTGCTTAAACTGGCAACAACCAAAATGAAGAAGTAAGTGTCAGAAAACACATAGAGCAGGGAAGTGCCACTCCACGCATTTCTACTCGCTGGAGGAAGCATGATTTTGTTTTATGCTCTGTGAGAAAATCACTTATTGCTTATCATCAGGTACGCTGATTAGTCTGTCACCGATAGTTATATTTTATGTTATGTTCTAGGAGGCAAACGGGTCGCTTGATGGTAAGCGATTACCGCCGCCCATGGACACCCGCAATACCAGAGAAGTCAGAAGTGCGTTGCCAGCCTTTTAAATTTTTCCCAGAAGAAGGCAGGGACGTTGGGCCTCCGGTACCTTCACTCACTCGACGAAAAACAACGCAAGCGTGGCTCTCCCACGGTAACAATTAATATGTGAATAATTTTTTTTTCTAGACCATGAGCTGTTAAAATAATGTCACATCAAGTTGTGTGAGTGATTTGATTGGCTGATGTTAACTCAGTTAGCCAATCACAGCAGTTCATATGCTTTTGTCCGTTTATTAACTAGCTCTTGCCCGCGGTTTCGCTCGCTCGAAAACAGTATTTTTCTGGATTACCCTATGTTCTTTTCCGTACCTCTGAAAACGTATATGCGAAATTTCATGATAATCAGTTGCGTTGTTAAGGCGTAAAAGTGATACAAAGAAGAAAACTCACATTGGCATTTATAATATTAGTTAGGTTTATTTGTTAATCTTTCAAATACATAATAACATACAATGATATATAAACTATAGATACGTTGCCCGCGCTCTGTAGTGGCAACATGAATGCAAGGTAATTACCAGAAGTCCATTTTGTCACGTACCAACCAAAGCCACGGGTGCACGTGACAACAAAAAATGCCAATCTATGTTTCTAGAAAATGTAAAAATTATACTGCAACTGTGAAAGATAAAAAAGTATCATTTCATGCGTAAGTATCAAGAGAAATGGATTTTATTTTAATTTGTTCGATGCCTTTTTATGGCGGCTGGCGCCTGAGGCAAGTCACGTGTCCGCGTTTGGCCAGTGAGCATGCACCACAGAATGACAACATAATTAAAGAAATGTATTTATCTCTCTCTAACAACAGTAATTCCGTAGGTGACATTTAATTCACTTTCCCTTTTTTCGTGCGTCTAAGTAGCTGTTTATCTACCGATAGTAATTACGCTGTTTTCAAGTGCTGTGATGTTCACGCATGACGCGTCTATTTTGTATCATATGTGCATTTGTCACCTGCTTGCATAAATTATAGCTAGCCTCTCCATGTTTTGGTGTATTCTTTTGCATGTATGCACTAGAAATAAAACAATTTCAATAATTCGGTATTCATTTAATTAAGAAACAATAGTAAATAAACAGTTACAAATATAACTAAATTATAAAAAGTTCGTACCATTTTAGAGAAATTTGTAAGTTAACTCAGATTTTATTCCAGTGTCTTTAGATAACGTAAAGAGAATGTCCTTGCACTTATTGTTGAAATGCAATCTGACTAAATATGAAGATTTAAGATTGTTTACCTTTCTGAAGACAAATACATATCTGGACGATATTCACTGACTTAATGCGATTGATTTCCAATCTATTACGCCAGTCGTGCACTAATAAATGCTACTGCATATTTTATCATCTGAGCCGAAAGACTTCCACTGCTGGACACAGGCCTCCGCCAAGGTTTTCCATATATGCCGGAAAATTATCAATAAAATTTATCGCCCTGTCATTTCTATCGAGCCGTAGGTGTATTCATCGTATATCAATAAATACGAAACAAAAAATTCTGATACGATAAAACAGACAGGATTATTATTGATGTATGATATACGCAACTATGAGATCTTTTAATAGAATAATATAAAGACAATTTTCTTTATAATTGTTAAGACTAGACACAATTACAATTTTTAATATTATAAACATAATTTGATCAATATTTGAGTCTAGATTACTTCAAATAATATATGCGCTATGATTCAATCTTAATCCATTTATAATCTACTATAATTAGAAATATATGCTGCATATTCTTTTTCGATTTATACATCGAATTTCAATCCATAAACGTTATTTCGATTGATCATACATGAATTAAATTTTTGCTGTGCCTTGTTTTATTCGCGTTAATGCGTCTCGGATAGTAGCTGCGCTCAAAGTGTAATGATCGATTATAGTGTCGTATTTCAGCTTCAGGTCCTGCAGTTTCGAAAACATGTCGCTATATAGCAGTGATTCATTATCGTCTTCAATATAAAAAATTAAGAGGCACTGCAATTAAATTAAAATGTATGATGATTATCGATAAAAACATCGTTTTATTTAGAATCGAACAAATCGAAACATTAGTAACTTTGACGAATATTCGAATACATTCGATTGCACATATGGCGTAGAGGTTTACGTGATTGTCTCGGCCCTGCTACTTTGCCGTATATAATGGGTTGGATCCCCACACGGGACAGACATTTGTATCATCAACAAATTGTTGTTTTGACTCTGGATGTATTTTGTGTCTGTTAATGGTAAAGTCCGCCGCAACATAGAAATTATACCTGGTGTGGGAGTTGTAAATTACTTAATAATTAATAATAATAAATAAAAAAAATATTTATTATCAACAGAGTACAATATTACACATAATATCCATTGGCCCACACTAGGCGAGCCTGTCCTCTGGATGCCCTATTACGTTTATAATTGAAATTGAAATACAATTTTGGCTCGGTCGAAATCAACAAAAGTAGCTTTACAAACAATTTGAGGTAAGTATGTATGTACATATTACTAATCTAAAGGTAAAAATGAATATTAAATAATATATGTTGTATATTACTTATTACGTTACATTAATTATCAACTTTTATAATTATGAATGTATATTTTATGTAGACCCTACACTATTAGATTATACACGTGCCGCGCGGCGTATGGTCTAGGGCACTAAAATATTAGACAGATTATCTAAAAAAGGTTTCAAGTTATCGTCATATCAAAATTGGTTCAGTAATTCAGTACTACAAATGCAAGTACAGAAAAGAGTTTAGAATTACTTTAGCATCTATAATAATACTAGCTGAACCCGGCAAATCTTCGCAGTTGCTCAGACAGATATCTTTTATTAAACTCACGTTCACTTCGAAACTTTAAATAAAAGTATATAAAAATTTTAAAACCTCCGACACAAAATTCATGTGAAAAACAAGTAAATTTGTGGTGGCGGCCATCTTGAAATTTATTGCAGTGTATAGTATTCTAATAGTCAAGCCCTTTCATTTGATACCCATATTGAAGGAGTTGTAAAAAATATGTAATCCGCCATTTTCTGACGACGGCCATTTTGGACCGATTTTCATCAAACATAACTAAGAACACTCCCAACTAATTCACCATTCAAACAAAAAAAAACAAAATTAAAATCGGTTCATCCGTTCGGGTGCTACGATGCCACAGACAGACACACATACACACACGCACGGACGCACGCAAGCACGCACGCACGAACGACCGCCCGAGCCCGCCCGCACGCACGCACGCAAGCACGCACGCGCACGTAACTTATAACACGCCGTCGTTTTTGCGTCGGAGGTTAAAATCACTTAGATGTAACACTCATGAAGTAAAAAAAACGACTACTATCGACTACTTTTCGAGTTATATGAAGCTCAATTTTTATATGATTATATCGTTTGCGTGAAATTGGAAGTAGCTACTTACGTATATTTTGCTTTACATTAAGTACGATTTCCACCAAGCGGACGTCGCCGGAGCGCGTCGGAACGCATTTCACACTGTGTTAAAGGAAATTCAGGCTTCTACACAATAATTAAGTTTCATATTTGAATTTACACTGTTTGGAGCTCGGTTAGATTCGCGCGTATGCGGTGGCAGCAGGTCGAATGCGCGCGTATACCGCGGCAGCCGTCCGGCTGCGCTCGGACGCCGCGGCAGCCGGTGGCTGCGGTCGGACGCCGCGGCAGCCGTCCGGCTGCGCTCGGACGCCGCGGCAGCCGGTCGGCTGCGCTCGGACGCCGCGGCAGCCGGTCGGCTGCGCTCGGACGCCGCGGCAGCCGGTCGGCTGCGCTCGGACGCCGCGGCAGCCGGTCGGCTGCGCTCGGACGCCGCGGCAGCCGGTCAGCTGCGCTCGGACGCCGCGGCAGCCGGTCGGCTGCGCTTGGACGCCGCGGCAGCCGTCCGGCTGCGCTCGGACGCCGCGGCAGCCGGTCGGCTGCGCTCGGACGCCGCGGCAGCCGGTCGGCTGCGCTCGAACGCCGCGGCAGCCGGTCGGCTGCGCTCGGACGCCGCGGCAGCCGTCCGGCTGCGCTCGGACGCCGCGGCAGCCGGTCGGCTGCGCTCGGACGCCGCGGCAGCCGTCCGGCTGCGCTCGGACGCCGCGGCAGCCGTCCGGCTGCGCTCGGACGCCGCGGCAGCCGTCCGGCTGCGCTCGGACGCCGCGGCAGCCTGTGGCTGCGCTCGGACGCCGCGGCAGCCGGTCGGCTGCGCTCGGACGCCGCGGCAGCCGGTCGGCTGCGCTCGGACGCCGCGGCAGCCGGTCGGCTGCGCTCGGACGCCGCGGCAGCCGGTCGGCTGCGCTCGGACGCCGCGGCAGCCGGTCGGCTGCGCTCGGACGCCGCGGCAGCCGGTGGCTGCGCTCGGACGCCGCGGCAGCCGGTCGGCTGCGCTCGGACGCCGCGGCAGCCGGTCGGCTGCGCTCGGACGCCGCGGCAGCCGGTCGGCTGCACTCGGACGCCGCGGCAGCCGGTGGCTGCGCTCGGACGCCGCGGCAGCCGTCCGTCCGGCTGCGCTCGGACGCCGCGGCAGCCGGTCGGCTGCGCTCGGACGCCGCGGCAGCCGGTGGCTGCGCTCGGACGCCGCGGCAGCCGGTCGGCTGTCGTCGCATCCGCTCGGTTCCGCTCAGCAGCTCTCTTCTTCTCGTCACGAAAGTCACTAGTCGCTGAGAGCATGTTACATTAATATGTCGAGCGGACGCGGTCGGCTACCGGCGCATGCTCGCGCACCCGCTGCGATGCGCTCCAGCGCCGTTCGCTTGCTGTAAATCGTACATTAGGGAAGAAGCTTACCTACACACATAATACTCGACTTATCAAGATGAAACATACGCTAGATTTTAAGTTAGATCTCTAGCAATACAACTATGAAAAAGCGCATTTAAATTTAAGCAGTAAATCAGACAGACAAAATATATTAAAACTACTTCTTTGGCTTCTAATGTTTAGACCTCGACCAAATATAAATTTATTATATGTACATTGTACCTATTATATTATATTATTATTGACTAAGTAAATGGCTCTTACCACATGTTTCTCGACAATACTGCTGGTCGTAAACAGTGTCTTGAAATCGTCTTTGAGAGCATGCACTCCTTTACTAAATGCGATAGTACTCAAGTTGCGATTAGCTTCCCTCAAATCAATTGAAGCTACGAATGTCAATAGAATATTATTATTTAACTCAATACAATATTAATTATATATTAATATGATGATAATGATATAAATATAATAATATTTATATCATTATCATTATATTAATATCATTGCCAAAACTACATATTTATCTTATTTATACTTAAGAGCTTTGCTCTTCGGTGGAGTATGCGCCATCTTTCTCGATTTTCAGCCAATACCTTGACCTCCTTATAAGACATGATCTTAACCTTTTGTCAGTGAATGCTCTTCTTGGCCTGCCTCTTCCTATCTTTCCTTCTATGATGTTTTTTATGAAGTCGTCATGTCTTATAGGTGAATAAAAATATATTCTAACATAAAACATTGCATTTCAATTGAAAGTGTCCTCCATCGCGGTGTATCATGTGTTAACGCCGCGCCGCTGCTTTCTTTTGGGATCGCGTGTAGTCTTAATGTATTTAAAGCGGCCAATTTCAATATTTGTAAGTTAGAATAAAAAAAATCTAATAATGAACTGTGAAAAATGGTATAAATTAGTCATTGGTGAAAGCTTATTAGTATTTTTCAATTAACCCCGTATAAGATTACTTTATTATTATTAAAGACTCAAACTTACATCGTCTCTCATCCTCCTCTGAAATTTTGTAAGAGGTGACCACGTTCAGCTTGATACGAACCATGAATCCCGTAGTGAGTTTATTAATCACCTCGGCCGCTGGCCCGAGTGTTGCTATCTGACCTCTTGATATAATAGCCAGTCGATCGTATAGTGATTTCATATCACGCCGAGTTACGCTGCAATAGAATATATTTGTACATATATACATAGTTTAGGAAAGTGGTCGGCAACCTGCGGCTCTTTAAGTCCTCGGCTGCGGCTCTTCTCCAAAATGTTTAGTGCAGGCACGTTTTATTATCTTGCTTTATAAGTATGATACCAAATTTTATTTAATTTTCTGTTAATTAAACTAGGACTTATCTGTCAAAGGCAAGCTCAAGAGTGTTCTTTTAATCCTAATTATTTCCATAATTATGTATTCCGCTAAAGCAGCTTAGTTAAAAATGGCTCTATGAATAGATTTCAATAGTGTATTATCTATATTTGGATACATCTAAGGTAGCAAACAAGCACGGACCACCTGATGGTAAGTGGTCACCGTAGCCTATGGACGCCTGCAACACCAGAGGCATCACTTGCGCGTTGCCGACCCTTTAGGCAAAGAAAAAGAGAAAAAGGAAGTGGGAAGGAGAAGGAGTAGGAAGGAAGAAAGGTGTTTGGGCCTCCGGCACTCTCACACACCGGACGAAACACAACAGTAGGAATACCGCTGTTTTACGTCGATATTCTGTGAGAGAGTAGCTCTTCCACGGTCGAGCCGGCCCATTCATGCTGAAATCAGCGAGACTCTACTATTCACAACTCTACTACTCTACTACTACTCACTGGTCTAGGATATAGGCGTGATATTTGCGTAACGATATGCAAAGGTGTACTTTACCCAAATATCACCAGCTATGTTTTCAGATTCCACGTATCCACATCCACATAGGAGGCAAGTTTATTGACCTTTATATATAATAATATGGGCCCTGTATATAAACTGTCCTACTGCTGGGCATGGACCTCTTCTCATAGAAGGATTAGGCCATCGTCCTAGTGCAGGATGGTCGACTTTACATATATTCGAGAATATTATGGAGAACTCCAGATATGCAGATTTTCTTGCGAAATTTTCCTTTACCGTTGAAGCGAGCTATAATTAACTATATAGTACGCATATTATAGCTTCGAAAACTTAGAGGTGCGTGCTTTGAGATCGAACTCGAGACTTTTGCGTAACAGTCTCCCACTAAGACAGATAATTTCCCTACTAAAATACAACAACACTTTGTTCGATCCGAAAATCGAGCGCGGAACCTCAAGATCGCGCTCAGACATGAACGCCATCTTATATCAGTTTACATTTCAACAGAGACTATTTATGGCTGAATTTTACTTGTATTTTGATAAACAATATATATTCACCGAGTTTCTTCCATATTCATTTTCTTGTGGACCAGTTTACAAACAGGACTACTATAATAATACACCCCATTAACCTTTTATAAAATCGCCGGTGTCATTACCTTGATCCATTCATTTCTTTCCTAGCTCTCTCCTACCCCTTTCGTCCTTCCTTGCTCCTGTCCTCTTAATTCAGTTTACAGTACGAGGCTATGAGGCGCTCATAGCCAGTTGCACTCACTGATCGGTAAACGATTAACGAGGATAAACAACGTTGGTTGCGGTCAGTCTATAGATGGGTGACCGGTTAGTGGTATTTCATCTGAGCGTCTCCCTGCTTAGGAGGGCATGTAAAACGTCAGTCCCAGTTGTTGCCAAATTGACAGCAGTCATTAAGCCATGCCAGAGGCCTGGGGCGCGGCTTGAACAACTATTGACAACAGGTTGGCCACTAACCACACGAAAAGAAAAGGAAGAAGAAGAAGTTTACAGAACTTCCTAACCATCAGGCAGACTGCAGTCTCGTCTGGCACTAGCAGCAATGAAAACTTTTCTCACCTTGTCTCCGTCATAATGACTGTAGTTGATCCAGCGATCAATTGTTCTAAGACCCTCGTGATCATGGGTTTAGTCAAAGGATCCGCATTCAACATTGGCTCATCTATAAACGCTACAACTGGTGCAAGAGTATATACCATAGCTAATTCCAACCGATGGCAACATGCTAGATTATACATCTCAACCTTTAAGTCCCGGTATGAGTCCAGTCCTGGAAAATATAACGAGAAGTTCGTGATAGAGTATTATGTATATGACTATTCAATTTAAAATAAGAACTTTTTGTTATCAGCACCTCAGTTTGTTGCAAATTACAAAACTAAGGAATAATGGAATCATGCTATCTTTTTCACACGGCTGCACTTAAATAGTGCTTACACCACAAATCTCTTTGTCTGTGATTACCATTACTACTAGATTTGAAATGTTTTGAATATTTTATTAAAGTGGATTTCAAATCTTTTGAGATGTTAGGTACTAAAAGTTTTATTAAAAAGAACTTAGTAAAGTATAATTTTACACACATTGAAACCTGCAAAAGCTACTAGGGACTGGTGAATCACCTTAATCCTTAAAGAACATCGCGACCAAATATTAATAACAGCGGCCTTCAGACTGAATTTTGCTGGAGGTTGTTGTTAACCGAGAGTAGCAATAAAAGCAGGTGAATCAAAGGGTATTCAAATAATTCTTTTACAGTATCATATAAGACGTTACTCGGCGCAAATTTATTGTAATTAAATGATTGCGAAGAGAGAAACCTACCATGCATTCGCACCGAATACCCCAATTTTTGCAATGGAAAGAAGTTGAAAATACTAAACTACTCTGATTACGATCAACCGCATCGTTGGACACAAACTAGCATTTACTTACATTTTGTACCCAAAGCAGAATATTTCTGCTTTAAACACAAATTATGCGTCAACACGTGATTTTCACCTCAGGAATTGGCTACGAATGCTATATATTGTAATAATACCATTCTTACCCAAATATCGTAACGCTAAAAAGCTTGACGTATCGGCTTTGTTGAAGGGCAAGCCTTGGAGTTGGTTAATTAGACGCAAGTTTTCTAGCCCCGTCAAAAAGTGGTCTAAACCTGCAGTGCCAGCTCTCTTGATATACTGCAAAACACTTCAATCTATAACAATTCTGGCAATACCGCTTTCTAAGCTATGATTAATAATTATGCATGTAAAAGATCAATTACTAAAGATATTTTAGAAACTGGTATTTTATTATGGACATGTCTAGAGTCACGTCTTTAACTATAACCGCTTGGAAACAAGCAGAGGTGTATGCACTTCCATTTCGTCAATATTAAATTCTGTATAATAGAGCGAGTATATTGCTGTTTTCGGACAACATTTTAGACTTCGTGCAGTCACTGATATTTTGGTTTGGTTCACTTTTGTATTGCGTATACGCAATGAGATCTTTAATTCAATTTTCGGGTCGAGAAAGCCACCATAAAAAGAAAACCATACCCCCTTGAATATATAACAGACTTACTTTAGATCTCTGCTTCTTAATAGAATAGCCCTCTATCCAACTGTTGCCCCTGGTCATTACGATTTCTCCACATAGCATACTTAACAAGGTCGACTTACCAGCCCCAGATGGGCCTAGGATACCTATACATTCACCTGGAAAAAGAAATATTACCTCAGACGATGATGATGAGACGATTGAGTAATCGACTTTCGTTCCAAATAAGTATAGCAAGCACACCCCTCTCTCGCATCACTGCCATGTCAAAAGGGGTTTCAAGACAAGATATCTTACAATACACTACGGATGGCGTAGTGGTAATCAGTAATCGCCTCGCCACTGCCAATGCACTGAGTGTTGTGCATTCGAATCACACACGAGACAAAAAATTATGTATTCCATGGATGGATCACTGGATGCTCTGTGATCGTTACTTGAATAACTTTAAGAAACCTCAATACCAGCCCAGAGTTGGAAAATTGGCGGTGTTAGATACCCCCGTGTGTTGGAAGCACGTAAAGCTGTTGGTCCTGCGCCTTATCTCTCTCCAGTCGTGTCGGTTTGCCAGTCGTATCATGAGAGTTAAGAAATATAGTGTGAACTTTTGTTAGCGCACACACTTGTGCACTATAATATCTCCTGCGCGGATGGCCAGTCTCCGTTAAGGTTGACCGCCGTGACCGAAATTTGGTCTGGATGACGTTATTATTATTAGTATGGATGAGTAAGTCATAGGAATGAGTTACCTTTTTGAGCCTTAAAACTGATCCCTGTAACTGCGCTAAGGTTACCTTTATGCTTCATCGCGCCGAAATATTTAAAACTTTTATGTATATCGTAGGCGACGAAAACCGATTGTGAGAATTGTTCTGCCAAATAAAAAAACTTAGCATTACATAAATTTACGCCATATTTAAACAGGTAAGCAGTGGTATACCCATATTTCGATAATAATATTTTCGATTTTCGCTGGACATAATTATGTCTAAATGCCGCAGTGTGCATCATAAAATACACGAGTATGTATATTATAGTATACCTCTCGCCCGTTTTTCTAACCATTAAATAATCAAACCGTGATAGAACTTAGACAAGATACTTCATGGTAGAGCAAATTATTAGAGACGTAGGCCCAAAGTATGTACCTCAAACTGTGCTCAAACTAGGTATCGACATCATATTTCTACCATCTACCGACTGATAATGCAACATGATTGATCCTTTCCATATGTTAAAATTTGTCTAGTACAGTACACTTCTAGCAATTATATCCGCCAGTACGTATAGGATCTGGAGAAACTACCTTCAACGGTGTTTCCCAAGCACTACGACTTGTTTTCTTTCAAACAAGTTTTAAAGAGAATACTATAATCACGTCGGATGGCATCTCCGATTTACGAGCTTCGGGTTCTATTTACTATTAGCCGCTAGCATGCCTGCCAAAAAATCTATTGAAAATAATCTTGAACGTGATGTTAAACAAAAGTATAAGTCATCAATGCTGTGCTTAAAAATTTCAGAAGAAAAAGTGCGCTGTATTTTCTTTCCCGTCTCTGTCGAATCTACTGTCAGTAGAACTTACTAACATTACTTACTTGTGTCTACCAAGTTCTTAACTGCATCCTTTTCTTGCTTAACTTCTGGACTTTTTAGCTCTTGCTCGGGCTTCGGATAGTTGAAATGTACTATGCGTTCCATAGCTGTTTGTATAACTTTCTTCTCTAACATAATTACAAGACTCTGCCGAATTAATAATATATTAGTGTCTCATAATTTCCTCCAAACAGGGGCGTGCACAAAGATTTCTGGTAGGGTATGCACGCCCTACCTGAAACCTCTGCGAGGGCACTACATTTCATTTATAAATGTTTTTGTGTGTAAATATATCTGTATATTATATTGTAGTATTTAATAAATAGATTTCGATTATATAGTATTATTATATTACATATATTTTATATTTCTAATTAGACTGTCATAGGTAGTCATTATGGCAGGAATTAGTAAGTCAGTTGACAATTAAAAAAATAAAAGTATACATACCGTGTAAACAATGAATTGTAATACCAAAAACACTATGTATAAACTTTCAGCTCCAGCCATGTAACTGAATGGTGAGGTTGCTGAAGATTCTGAAAATAAATGTTAATTTCAAGCCCATATCATCATCTGTATCTCCCCAAAACGTAATACTAATGTGGATGGCCGTGCCTAAAGAGGCAAACTACGGAGCAGAGAACTACATAACAATCAGTTCTGCTAGAGATTTCTCATATTCTACGCTGGAAAACATTATGACGTAATTAATTCTATGTCTTATCTAGTTCTTCTAATTTGGGCAATACCTTTACATAATAACAACTTAACAACATATATCAGATTATTATTATTATTGACGCCATCTATATTTATTTTCAGAAACTACAAAATCTTGTTTCTTGTGTCGTTACGCTTGAGACGAGAAGTTTGCTGAATCTCTGTTAGATGGTGCCACTAGTAGATGTATAAAAATAGCAACAGTTGACCTCAAACTGGCGTAATAATAAACATTTCCTGTATCCTATCGGATAGAGGAGTAGCTAATCCAATATCCTTTATGAGGTTGGAGGTCAGCTTTATAAATAAAAGTCAAAAATCCTGATTTCTTAGTCTCTATATTGGTTCTACAACGAGATTGCAAAGAAGGTTGCGTCTAAAATTTTATTAAATCGTTGGCGTGGATAATATTCCTAAAAATTTGGTAGATTGCATATTTGTGTATATAGTGGCAGATGAATCGAAAGGTAAAAATTATCTATTAAGCCAACACCAAAAAAATAACACTGCGCTATGGTGTAGCAGCACTACCCCTCGTCAATAAGCTCTACAAATCTATACTAATATAATAAATCTGAAGAGTTTGTTTGTTTGATTCTTTGTTTGGTTGAACGCGCTAATCTCAGAAACCAGTGGTTCGAATTGAAAAATAATTTTCGTTTTGGATAGCCTATTTATCGAGGAAGGTTATAGGCTATATAACATCACGCTACGACCCACGGGGCCGGCGCAGTAACTATAAACGCGGGTGAAATCGTGGGCACATCTAGTCTTACTATAAAACACAAACCTTTAAAATAGTACCATGGTTTTGTTATGATTACTTACGACAGCAAGTTTCCGTTGAAAATTGTTCCAAATTAATCACTAAGTTCGGACACTGATCCCTATTGAAATAACAAAACGCGTTCATTCTTGACTGCGTTGCCAGGTGCAATATCCCAACACAAAATGGATACGTGGGACTTATATACGCGAGTATCAATATAATTTTGTACAGTACAAATAACCAAGTATATTGATTCCAGAGATATACAAACACATGTAGAAAAATTGGTATCAAAATACCTGAAAGGAAAAATACAAAAATTAATTATGGGTAGCGAGAGACAATAGTACCTAGTTAAACAGTGTGTTTTATTATTGACCACATCATCGCTTAAGATCGAAAGTGAAAATTATTCTCGTAATCAATCTGTTTATAATAGTTTCCTCATTTAGTCAAATTAACATCAAAAGTGAACTGAAATGCGAACCCAGATCGGAATCCAATGTTGAACCGTTGATATTACAATTATTGGTCCTAGGGTAAAGTTGTGCCTACACAATTAAAAAGTGATTTTGCGTTGGCATGATTCCTTATAATTATGTGTACTAATTTTACTTATTTTTTTGCCTCTAATTCAGTTGTGAACGAGGAACTAAAATAGCAGTTTACAATTTAAAACATACATATATAGATATAATAATAATAATAATTTATTTTCTCATCACAAATATTTGAATAGTAATATGGCTTAATCTAACATCAATTTTAAGATTTACGCCTGTTTCCCAGAGGGGTAGGCAGATACTGAATATCTGACAAATATATAATGAACATGTTATTCAAGATGCAGGAGCTAAATAAGTCTATATACTCGCATATACCTACTGATCGATAAAGAAAATCGACAACAGAAGTCCTCCCTGAAGCACTCATATTTCTAATCGGTTAAAAAAATACTTTAGATTACGTCACGTTTCTAATAGTAATTATGAAATAAAACAATATTTCATTGGTATACTGCTAGAACACCCTGGTTTCAGTTCAAATATATTTTTTATTTCTATAAAAATAACATTATGTTCTATAGTATCTATTTGCATCAAGATATATTTATTGTAAAAGTATCTAAAGGCTTTGAAGAATAGAAGAGAAATTATGTAGGCCGCCTTAAGGTGCCCTACAATAAAATGTTATCATTCAGAAAAACGAATAAAAAATAGCGTGATTTGACTTTTGTTTTTGTACAATAAGCAATGCGATTAAGAACATAAGCGTGTTAGCAATCAGTCTACTACTCGAAATTATGTATATTCTATTGTTATCGATATAAAACAGTATTTCTACGCTGCAACTTCAAAGGCCTATGCAACGGCTCTTTGAAAAAGAGCATAGTATTATAAATTATAATAATAGTGCATCAAAGCATTTTAGCGATGCTCCACACATAAATTTTGAGATTTTAAAAAATAATTTAGCTTAATTAGGATGCTGGTCAATTTTATAGTAATTATAAAACAAGTGCAGTCAAGATTGATCTCCAATAAAAGATTTTAAAATTGAGACATCATCAATGGGGTATGTCTCAATATTGTAATAATGTATTGTTATCTTATTTGAACGGGGAGCACTGCATCATAACTCGATCTCATTGTCATTTACTGTAATATACCAGTAGATGTCACTGTACAAATGACGTCACTTTCTGAATCGCGGTGTTAAGATTCTCCGCGGTTGCAATACCTTACTTCATAAGATCATTCCTATAGTAGACTCTTCCTGATACTTTCACGCTATGTGAGTCCTCGCAAGCTAGGGATTAGATATACTTGCAAAATTCAATACCAGGACTTCAAAGTTCAAAGAACGAGTACGTTTAAACACTAGGGTCGAAAACCAGGTTTGAAGATACTTTAATGTATTTATTATTATCAAAGACTTCTATGTACGTAGTATATTACATGTAGGTATACACACACATTACAGACATAGAATATGTAGTATAAGGCAAGCTACGATGAGGAGACGTGGCTCGTCACCCTGAGCATAAGGCGGGCGATGGTAGATCTACCATCAGCCCTCGATGATCGTTCGCTCCCCTTCGCAGAGAAATGTGGGGTGTTGTCGCTGTCTGATTAGCTTTTAGAAATCTTATTAAACCATATTATACCAAAGTTACATCTGCTATCTATAACGAAATAGGTAATTTGATTCTGATGACCTTTTTCATAATTATATAATATTCTCTTCTGTTTACGCGAATGTTATTCATTGAAATTAAACTACTATATACGGATTTTATCGCGTTGTTTATTTATCACTGTATTACAAAATTTTGAAAATATTACACTACTACTATTGATTTTATTTTACTAATTTATAAGCTAATAAAATAATTTAAAATTATTTATTAAAATTATTTAAATTTGAATTATTTAAACATTTGAAAAGAAACATTTGAATAATATATTACCACTAGCTTTTGCCCGCGACTTCGGCCGCGTAGGTGTCGAAAATGGTTCAAATAGGCTTTTTAATTAGTTTTTTTACGTTATTAATTTTGTTATAACATAAATTATTACGTTAAAATGTTTGAATACTTATAAAATACTAGCTGTCTCGACAGACGTTGGCCTGCACAGACGAAAAAAATACAAAAAATAAAAATCTAAACCATCCTCGAATCCACTTGAACACACACAAAAAAATTCATTCAAATCGGTCCAACCGTTTAGGAGGAGTTCACTGTCAACACACGTACAGAAGAATTATATACAGGGTGACCGGTGATTAATGGATAACCTTAAAATGTAACTTATAGTACAACTGAAGGCCGTTCAGAAAAAAAGAAAAAAATATATATATATACATATTAAAAAGTGCAAGCTATATTAGTATAGCATACTTTTGACTATCTATCTATTAGCATAATTAGTGTTTAATAACAAAATACCGATGGATTTCATTCATTTATGGTCGTAGTATACAAGAAAGTTATAGATGGTTGTACGGCCCAGAATGTATTTGTTAAGTTATGTTGTTAAAGGTTGAGTTGACGTAAACCACAGATATCAATTATATACGATGTTTATTGTTCGACTGATTACAATACGATAGTTTGGATGCTAATCCGTGGCTATTGCTCAAACGTTATGAGTCAACTGACTTTATAAATAATAAAATATATTAAGTGCCGAAAGTAGGTAACGGCGCGTCAGCTAAATAGTCTGTACGTTAACCGTACATGCTCCCGAGGGAAAAAAGTGGGATGAGCATCCAGTACATATTAAATGAAAGCTTATAAAATATAAAGATTAAGTATAAAAATACAAGACCAAGTATAAAGTGAAAATAGTAATTATTACGACGACAATTCATCGAAACTAAATCTCTTCGTCGGTTCGGTGCGGGGTGGTTTCGGTGGTGCTGATTGTTGAATTTCGCGCATCTCGATGTCCACTCCAGCATTGTCCTGTCCTATAAAAGTGCGCAGCCGACGTGTATTGTTCTTTGCCTTGATTTTCCTTATCCTTCGTTTTATTACGATATACAAAGCAAACGCAGCAATTCCTCCCAGCAACACAGTAGATACTGTATAATGATATATGTCATGGCTAGTAATGTACGACGTGACCGGGCTCACTGATAATATTTCATGCTGCTGTTGATATCTCAACTCCCTGTCAACCTCAGAGAAGTTCGCTGTGCTGGGTATTCCGATTGGTGTGATATTTAGTTGAGCGTTCTTCCAACCAAGGTCAAATATGTTATTAATTGTGGAGTTTGTGATGGGCTCGTCGATATCTGGATTCATGTAAAATTGACTTCCTAGGTGATTATAAGTGAAAATCGTTGCATCTTTCTTCTGTAATGTGCATTTCGGTTTCAAAGCAATTACACCTGTCCCGGTAATAACCGCCGGCGTAACTTGATCGCTACATATGACACGCATCATTTGTTGGTCGCATAATATAAATAACCATACATTTGGTTTATGCAATTTGATCCACGTTTCTTTACACATGACGTCACTGATGACGCATGATAATGACGTCTGCTGACTAAAGACCTGTGCTTCACAAGGTGCATTTATATCGTGCAAATTATACACGGGTTGATGTGAAACGCAAATATATTCGTCCATTCCTGACAACGTACATTGCTGCATGTCTTGTATATCCATAGTAATATACGAGTTCTTCATGAAGTTGATGGCAATAAAATTTGAATTAGATTGAACTAACTTTAGATGTCCTTGTCTTGAAAACGGTATCGGGATAATGCGGTAAATCTTGTAGTCTTCGTCACTCAGTAATGGAATGTGCAGTTCAAAAAGAAAAAAGTTGTTCGTTATTCGTGCCTTTACATGTATGAGGTCATAGATGTTCTTGAAATCGCTTTGTCCATTCTTCACAGGTAACGATAATCCTTGCGGCAGTTTCGCCGATATAATGTTCAGCTGTTCCGTTAGTTGAGAGGCTGATAGCAGGTGTGTATCTAAGTGACCTCTGTAGATATTCCCCAAGGCGTTCATAAGTAATTCCAAAATGCGATTTAGGTCACTTATTATTAAAGTTGACGTCACCGCGGCTGAATTAATGTCATTCATGGCATACAACATTTGCGCTCTGTTTTCTATACGAGTGATTACGTTGCTTGTTTGGTTCATGTAGGCTTGTATGGTGTCGAATTGCTTATCTATAAATTCTGTGTTTGTTTTTATAAAATTATTTTCAGCTTCTACAATCAGCGTTTGATTTTTTATAAGTTGCAACAGGTAATTATCGTTAAATTGCAAGATCTTTATGTCCTTTTCATATTTTTCGGCAAAGTCGACGTCCAACGTGCCAAAAAGAGTTCTAGATAGCTTTCCAACTCCATCAAAATAGCCTCGTTTTTGTCGTATATTTTGAGAGTGTAACATAGAGTTGTAGTCCTCCAAGTGACGTAGTTCGTGACGTAAGTGATCGATGACTGGTATACAGGATTGATATTCGTGTACTATATTTTGACAAAGTGTATTCATTTGACTTATATACGTACTAATCTTCTCTGTGCTTTGCCAGTATGATGTTAAATTGTAATAGATTAGTAGTGTCCACTCGTCATGAATAAGATGTAATTTACCAGCTTCGTCGAAGTAAATAGGATGGCTGCTTTGTATTGAGGTAACTTTATAATTACCGGCCGTCGGTGCTGATCTTGCAATTCCTGACATTGCCAGAATTATCATTAGAATGAAAGAAACAATTTTATACTTTCTGGGTTTTATATGCGTATGTTTTGCCGATTCAGCTGGCTTCTCTTCGCTTTTTTTCGTTTCTATTGTAGTAGATAATTTTTCAGATAGTGGTAATGGCGATAGTTTGCTGATAGGGCGTTTCAACTGACCCTTTTTTGTTTTAAGGGTTACAACCCTAACTATCCCATCAAATCCAGGATGTAATTCTAACACTCTTCCGAGAGCCCATCGTCCCGGTGGTAAGTGTTCATCTTTTATTAGTACCAAGCTTCCCTCTTTCAGGTTTTCTTTGGCTTGATGCCACTTGCTCCGTACTTGTAACTGATGTAAATACTCTTGCGACCAGCGTCTCCAGATATGGATGTTCATTTGTTCAACAAGTCGCCATCTGTTTCTCAAACATGTATTGATCCTTTCTTCCTCTTGTGGTAGAGACAATAAGGGTCCCCCAATGAGAAAGTGACCCGGACTCAAATATTCTAGGTCTTCAATATCCTCGGTTAGGGGGCACAACGGGCGAGAGTTCAAGCAGGCCTCGATTTGCGTAAGTAACGTGTTAAATTGCTCAAAAGTAAGCTTCTGCTCTCCCAGGACGCGGTGCAGGTGATATTTCATCGATTTGACCGCAGCTTCCCACAATCCGCCAGCTGACGGCCAAAGGGGTGCGTTGAAGTGCCATTGTATCTGTTGATGGCTCGTCTCGTCAAAGAATTCAGATGTATTCAATGTTCTATGTCGTTCTAGATCCTCGTGAAGAAGTTTGGCAGCGCCCACAAAATTGGTGCCATTATCAGAGAAAATGTGTTTCGGAGTGCCTCGGCGTGCGCACATCCTCTTCAAAGCGGCGATAAAAGTTTCCGTAGTTAGGTCAGAAACTAATTCTAGATGCACGGCTTTTGTAACCATGCAAATGAAGACGGCTATGTAACCTTTACAAGTTTTCACACCTCGCCTTTTATTGATCTTGACGTCCACATGTCCAGTGAAGTCGACACCCGTGTTAGTAAAGGGTCGTGAAGGTGTCACACGTTCTTTTGGTAGGTCCGCCATAAATTGTTCGTTCTTGCTATTCTTAAACCGATGACATCGAATACATTGGCGCAATTCCCTTTTCACAGTCCTGCTTCCGCCAACAATCCAATATTTCCGTCGTAAATATGCAAGAGTAAGACGTGCACCTCCGTGAAGGGTATCCCGATGAGCCTCTTGTATTATAAGTTCAGTTACTCTTCCATGAGCAGGAATAATAATAGGACATTTTGATTCGGGTGGCAAGGTTGAATTAGTAAGTCGCCCCTTTACACGTAGTAAGCCTTTCTCGTCTAAAAATGGAGATAATTTCAAAGGCTGCTTTTAGTTGACACTGCTTTGTTCTTAGTTAATAACTCCATTTCTTCCCCGAAATACTCTCTTTGGACAGTTCTCATTACTATCTCGTGTGCTTGCAATATTTCTTCTTGTGACAAATACAAAACCTCCCTTTTGTCACAGTCGGTTAAGTTATTTTTATATCCAATTTCTTTGTTTCGTTTGTTTATAAATCGTACAATCCACCCAAGCACTCGGATTACACGATTGTAGTTACTATATCTTGTAAGTAATGTGTCGACTATTTCGCAACGTTGGCAAATTGTAAGACAGCATTTGTTTTGTTTCAACCCATGATTTGTTGAGTAGGTCATGGCGTTTACGTTATTAGTTTTGATAATGTTATTGTTTAACCAATCGGGACCGTACCACCAAAGTTTAAAAGTAGTAAGTTGCGAAGGCGAAAGACCCCGGGTTGCACAGTCAGCGGGGTTATCTTCCGACTTCACGTAACGCCACTGCTTCGCGGGAATGACATTGTTTATCTGTGATACCCTGTTAGCAACGTATCTCTCCCATCTGTTTACGTCGCCCTGTATCCACGCTAACACTACCATAGAGTCGCTCCAGCAATGTATTTGCAGATATTTATGAGATAGGATCCGTTTTACTCTTTCCATGAGTTTGGTCAGTAGCAATGCTCCACAGAGTTCCATTTTAGGCAAGGTTATCATTTTGCTAAGCGGTGCCACCTTCGTTTTCGCAGTTATAATAGTAGTTATATAAACACCGCTGCTATTTGTGACTCGACTATAGATGACACACGCGTAGGCTTTCTCGCTTGCGTCACAGAATCCATGTATTTCCAGGTTATCTTCGCTACATTGTAACCATCTTGGTATAGAAATTTCCTTTGTCAGTGGAAGGTCCTTTCGTAATGTTTCCCACTCCGTTTGTAACGTCATAGGCAGAGATTCATCCCAAAAGATTTTACTAATCCAAACCTTTTGAAACAGTAATTTAGCTCTTATTGTTATAGGTGACAGGAAACCAAGAGGATCGTATAGTTTACTGATTTCACCCAGCAATACACGTTTCGTAAGTATTTTCTTCGTTGACAAACTCCAGTTGTAAGAAAACATATCGCTGGTTTGATTCCATCTCATACCCAACATTTTTGTGTTTGATGTTGTGTCCGGTTTAAAATCGATGTTGGTATTAGAACCGCCTTTTTGATCATTCGGCAACTCGTTTAAGATTGATGGTTCATTGCTCCTCCACTTCCGTAAGTTAAAACCTCCTGATTTTAACAATGCTATGAGCTCTGAAACTAGATTTTTTGCTCTATTTAGGCTATCTTGACCATAGACTAGATCATCCATATAGAAATAGTCTCGCAGCACATTCGCCGCGTCTGGATAGTTTTTCTCATCTTGTGCGAGTTGAACCAGAGTGCGCATCGCAAGATAAGGTGCGCTTTTCATCCCGTAGGTGACGGTGCATAATTGCCAATCTTGAAGCGGTTCTGAAGGCGACATTCTCCATACTATTGTCTGAAGATGATGTTGTTTATTATTTAACCAGATATGACGATACATTTTCTCAATGTCAGCTATGAAAACATATCTGTAACTCCTCCAGTTGATTAAAAGCGTGAGCATATCTTTTTGCAAATTAGGCCCCGCATACATAAAATCGTTGAGACTGCAGTTATTATTTGTTTTGTATGACGCGTTGAAAACCACTCTCAAGTTTAGTTGTTGTGGACTCAGATTTCAACACGCCGTGATGGGGTAAGTAGATGCGGATTCCATTTTCTTGAGTTACAGGTTTCATGTGACCCATTGAGATGTATTCGTTAATGAAGTTATTGTACTCGTTACCAAGTTCTTTGTTGTTTTGCAGCTTTCTTTCGAGTTGTAAAAACTGAGCAATCGCCTGACGCCTCGTATCTTTTAAGTTAGCCTCGTAGTTAGGTTTCATGGGCATTTGTACCACGTATCTTCCGTCGGACGCTCTCTCCGTAGTGGAGGCGTAAAACTTTTCACAAAATTGCTCTTCATTAGAAGATGAAACAGTGTCAACGACGTCCTCTGTTTCCCAGAAACGTGACATATTTTCTAAGTCATTGAGCGTCACAAAACAGTTAAACGTTTTCACGTTGCCACATAAGATCCAACCCACTTTAGTTTGTTGTGCTATAGGAAAGCTGCTATCACTCCTTATGACGCCATTTAAAATAAGCTCAGAATAAATATCAGCCCCCAAGAGTAGGTCGATCGGACCCGAGACATTGAAGTGTGGGTCAGCAAGCTTCAAATTTTCAATATAATGCCAATTTTCAATAGAGAACGATGCTGTTGGCAAGTTATTCATCAGTTTTTTCATTATAAGAGGTTCTAAATTAAAAACATAGTTCGAATGTATTGACTTGCATTCTAAGTGCATTGACCCTTTACAATTGCCGCTTAGCGACCCGACACCAGACACGACGGCGCTCATTTTTCGTCGGGGTAACCTGAGTCGCTGTGCGGCGTTTTCAGTAATCAGACTCACTTGCGAGCCTTGATCAAGCAAGCCTCTTAGATTTATATAGTTGCCGTCAGCTGTTTTGACCTGTAGAAGCATCGTTGTAAGCAAGACTTCTTTCTCTTCGTTTATGACATTGTTCACGACCCGGGACGACGTGACAGAGTTTGTTATTTGTGAGTTGTCAACACGCTCATTCTGAGCATCATGCATAAGTGTATGGTGGGGCTTGCGACATAGCTTACACGTTTTTTTCGATAAGCATTGTTGGCCTCCATGGCTAAATAAACAATTATTACAAATATTCAGGTCGCGAATTACGTCTTTACGCGCCATTATATTCATAGCCAAGAATTTTTCGCAATTCATTAAAACATGGTCCGTTTTGCAAATCGGGCAGTTTTTAGCTGTCGTGAATAAGGTTTGTGGCGACTTATAAGACTTGTTAAAGTGCGATGACCTCTGTATGTTATATTTATTATAATTGTTGCGGGCTTCATATATTTTTTTCGGCTGTTTATCTGCAGTGAGATGTTTTGCCGACGTATATGACTTTTGATTACATCCTGATAAAGCTTCCAACGCCATAAATTTGGACTCTAAGAACTTCATTAATTCATCTAAATCGGGAAACTCTCTCGGTTGTTTGAGATCTTTGATGTATTCATTGTACGTGGCACTGTCTAATTTCTGAACCATAAGATGGACAATGATTGGATGAGACTTCGAAATATCCAACCCAATGTTCTTCAGACCATTCAGACATTCCAGTATGACGTCATGTAGCCTCCTCACGCTTGTAGCAGTCGCTTGTTGGATGTTAGGTTGATTCACTAGCGTATTCATGTATGAAGTGAATAGGAGACGCTTGTTATCATATCTATGCGTGATTATCTCCCAGCATGATGTATAATTTTCGGCGCTGATGCCCAAGTGATGCACCAACTTTTCAGCTTCACCCTTAAGTTTTGTCTTTAAATTTTGCATTTTCTGCGCTTTTGAAAGTATAGGATTGTTGTGTACACTTTCGATGTAGAGGTCACGAAAGGTTAACCATTGGTTATAGTTACCATAAAAATCGGGTATTACTATTTTTGGCGTTGATTTCTCATAGTATGTGTTATTCCATATTTTATTTTGAATTTTCTTTCGCAAGTCGTCATATATGTTTTCAGCAGCGCTATATTTTTCCTGGTATGACAAATCTTCTTCTTGTAAAATATAGTCAAGTTCCCAATTTGCTTTCTCAATGTGTTTCCACTTACTTCTTAAGATGTTCAGCCCATCTTCTAACTCCCACTTTTCCATAGATTTGTTTAAGTCTATCTTTTCTACTGCTCGTTGAAAGGCCTTGAAGTTGCAGTATTGCCGTCGCAGTAGATCTTGCTGCTTTTCAGTTAGTTCACGAGTTTCACGAGAGGGTGTGTAAAAAGCTATGTCATCAAAACTAAACTTCGAGGATAATTCACCTTTTGCGGGAACCACCGACGGAGACAGCTCTGCCATACCCGTAGTTCCTGAGGGTGGTCCAATGTTTTTTGTACTCACGGATGGTAACTCCGCCTGGCGTTTCAAAATGTCTTGTAAGACTTCTTCATACAGTTGCTTTGTTTAGTTATAGATATCATCAGTAAAATACTGGATGTCCGTTGTTCCGCACTCTTCCAATACCTGATGATTGTGTATGAACTGCTCCCAGCTCTTGTTAAGGCGAGAAAGACGTCCCTCTAAATATTGAGCAGTTTTCCTAGTAGAACTGTCTTTCTTGTAATTGATGCAAATTCTCTTCAAGTTGTCGAAAATTGCTTCTTGACTGTTGATCAAATCTGCTACGTTCTGAGCCATTTTGTTGATGTTAGATCGATAAAGTTCACTGTAGGCAGTGTACTGTAACGAAGTTTTTCGCGAAACGTCAGATGTAAACACGAATGTCATTTGTTTGTGCTCCAACTTCGATATGTGCGACCTCGTCTCAATTCACCTGGGGCGACCCTCTTGTGGGAGACCAGATGAACCGATTCGCTATCGACAAAAGACACTAGACACACGCGCATACACTTTTACTGCTCGAAGGACCAAACTTGATGTACGGCCCAGAATGTATTTGTTATGTTGTTAAAGGTTGAGTTGACGTAAACCACAGATATCAATTATATACGATGTTTATTGTTCGACTGATTACAATACGATAGTTTGGATGCTAATCCGTGGCTATTGCTCAAACGTTATGAGTCAACTGACTTTATAAATAATAAAATATATTAAGTGCCGAAAGTAGGTAACGGCGCGTCAGCTAAATAGTCTGTACGTTAACCGTACAATGGTAATTAAAAAAAAAACATATCTCAGCTAGTAGTTAGGATAGATTTTCTTCATATTTTTTTCTGAACGGCCATCAGTTCCACTATAAGACATTTCCAGGTTATCCATTAATTACCTGACACCCTGTATATAAAGATAACAATCTTTATTATAGTGTAGGGATTTAAAGGTTAAATAAACATGAAAATAAAATAAAATGTTGTTATAGGTATTTTATGAACACGAAGCTCGGCCTTTGATCTGGTGAAAGTTACACGGGAGTATTATCTTTTTACAACGAAATCGAAATACTACACCTACCGCAGTATTTCTTTGTAAACAATATTTTTTGTTTTTCCTTCTGGTGCTAGAATCACCAGGCTACTCTGTGCGCTTACTCTGGAGTATGCCACTTACAACTGGCCGTGGGAGAAGCAGCTTTCTCTCAAGTCTACTCCCGCTACCTTAAGAGTTTGACCTTGAGCTTTGTTTATGGTTATTGCGAAGCAGACTTCGATGGGAAACTGGACTCTCTTGAATTTGAAGGGGTAATTTGATGGTGTAAGGGGAATCCTAGGAATAAATACAGACTCTCCTTGAGAACAACCAGTCAGTATAGTTGCCTCGATTACATTGCGATGCAATGTTTTCACTTGCAATCTGGTGCCATTGCATAATTTTGGTGGATTCATATTGCGCAGCAATATAATTGGCGCACCAACTCTCAATTTTAATATGTGAGTTGGGAGACCGGGAGCTTCAGTGTATTCAAGAACTCGACCGGATAATAAATGGCATCGTCGGTGTTTACCACTGAGTCAACGGATTTATATTGATATTCGACCCCTTCGAATGATCACAAAAGTATTTCATAAAATTTATGACTGAGGCTTATTCGTGTTTTGGTGCTAGGATGGCACGCTCATATAACCATTTTGTAGGTTTGTCATGAATATTATTAATGTTTGGGTAAATTTTTGCTATAAGCTCTTCTACAGTGGAAACAATTGGACCTAACTCTGTAGGGAGAATTATATTATTATCGAGTTCCGAGAAATCACCATTTCCTATTTTAAGCAACAGGTCTGAGAACTGTCCGGCAGTAACATCTCCCCTTAGATGGACTCTCATATTTTTGGTATGGCTCAGTTTTGTCAATGAAGGCCACAAATGAGACCGCTTCACGCACGCTTTAACTTCGTCCGCTCGCGTTCCTCTGGGTACTATCTACTGGTAAAGTCTGCCAGAAATCACCTGCTATTCATACACTAATTCCTCCCATTTGACAATTATTATTCCTAATATCTTGTAAAGATTTATTTAGGGCTTCCAAACCCCCTTTATGAGCCATAGTACAACATCCCAAACAATTAATTTCGTTTTGCGGAGTACTTCTCGCAGAAACCGTTATATGTAGAGTGTTGTAACATATCTAATGTATACTCTTCTCTTGTCCCATGATTGTTGCCATGACGGTCATGAGACCTAACAGCAAATTCATCCCAATTGTTCGTTACATGACGCACAATTTCTTTACGAATATCCATTGAGCGTTCTTGTGTGCCGTACATCAAATAAGAAAACGTACGGTAAAGGCATGCACCATCCCCCACTATTGGTACAATAGTAAGGTTTAATAATTTCCCATTGCGGTTAACCAACTCAGCTCCCATTTTTAAAAATAGTCACTTACAAATTTATAAATGTAAGAGAATTGCGAAAAACAATACTTACTTAAACTTCTAAGACAAAATACTACCTACTTAAATATCTATATTAAAACAAAAAGAAAACTATATTATAATACACAACAAATCAACCACAGATATTTTTACAATTAAAACTAAAAACCTATATTATACACTAATAAATCAAACACAAAGAATCTTATTTAATTATTATAACAACAAAAATGAAACAGAATTTAAATTAAGTGCACTCACAATATTCTAATGAAATAGTGAAAATGAACTTCCAAACAAATTATACAGCAATCGCAAATATTCGCTAAGTAGGTGAAGCGACTTAGTAGAAGTATGAAGAGAAGATAGTCAGCTTACGTAGAAGAGTAGAAGGAGAATAAGAGTGAAAGGATAGATCACAGAAAGTTTATTGAATGGCAGTAGCACAGATTAAACTTTTACACAGGTTTTTGGTACAGCTAGACGTCCACGAATATTACATAAATACGTATACACCGGCGGAAGCCCGAGCGACATGCGCTCCACGGTAAAGTGTTCTATTGTTCTATTGACTGGCCGCGCCGCACCGGCGCACAGTGGGCTGAAATTCGTGTTTCATAGACATTCAAATCCTTTTTTAAAAGCGAGGCTTTTTTTGCTTGGATACGATCGGGAATACCGTCTATATACCTGTTATTATAAACTTTTGGGTTTATAATCGAAAACAGCGCACTTAGAATTTTTTTCGAAAAAATTTGTATGGAGTCGACACAATAAATGATGATATCTCCGTTATCGCACAATTGCGCCAATATCCTCTTAGGTTATTAATATATGAATTATTTTTGATTTTTTGACATACTCCATGACAAGGTCAGACGTGCGCTTTTTTTTTTTAAATCTTTTGAAATATTTCACTTTTTGTTTTGTTTATTTTTTTGTTTTAACTAATATCAAGCTTAACTTGGATGTATATAGACTAGATATTTACGCAAATTTGTTGTGTGCAATATTAGAAAGTGAAACTCATTAAAAACCATACAAAATTAGCTTGATTTCTTTAAGCTTATATTTCTAACATGGAAACATTTACACATAATGACTTAAATACAAATCGTGATCTGACATTGGCGCTGAGTCCTGCAGACACCTTCACCCAAAATTAGCAGATGTCTGCAGGAATCAGCACCACTATCTACTACTACTACTTTAATATCTATTGGATAATTAGGCTACAAAATTAGTTGTAATTAAATATTTTTAAACATCATAAGACACATTCTGTGGTTAGTTTAGTAGCACTAGAAATACACTTAAAAGTAAATTTTAGTAGTTGTGCAATACATATAATCATACAAATAACATCTCATTAAAATAAAAATATGGTAAAAAAATTACAATAAATATATATATGACAAAATTAAATAAAACAATTTATATATTATTTAAAAATATTGCCTATTCTGAATCACTATCTTCAGAATCGAACTCGGAGTTAGAATTTATTTGATTAATATCCATAAACTCAAATTCAGGTGTTTGAAGATTCAGCAGATCCAATGTTTCATCAAACAAAGGTTTCTTTTTCTTGGTATCCAACGTTGGTCTTACTGCTGAAATAAGCAGATCGGACGAAAGTAGAAGAAAATTAAAGATATCTTCATTAGAACTCACTCTGCTCTTCTTCCGTGAGTGATGTTCTATAAATCTTCTGAAGTCCTTGTTTCTGAAGCTTCTTCAGATAAACACCCAATCGGAACAATTGCGTTAGCAGCAATAATTTCGGCTCCGTGAAGCAGTATCGTGTGCACTGTTGATGACATGTAGTACCAACTGTACAATTCCACATATTTCTCAGCAGTAATGGACGCATATTATTTAAATTTTAAAACATTGATGGGTTCACCTGAAGTTATGGCTTGCAACAATATAGCAAATATTCGGACCAGATCTTCATCTAGACCAGTGATAGCCGCAGTCTTATCAGGAAATTCAAAAAATCGTCGTGCAGTGTTGCCATCGTTAGTTGTGCCATAACCTTGTTTTACGACATCGATTAATAGGTTGAGCTCCGTTTTGAACCTGGCTTGGATAGTTTTCTTTCTTGCATCCACTGCGGCTTTCTCACTTTCCCCTCTAGCAGACCACTTCTTAATATCTAATTTATAAGCGATATGTAAAAGGCATTCCATTGTGTTAATACGTGCATGTAGTGAAGAAAGTCCGAGCTCCATCAAATCATCTTCAGTTGATTTATTTTTAACTACTTCTAAGTTGTTCATCTCTGATAGTTTTGCCAAACAAAGGTAGCACGCTGCATTCGATCTCACGTTAGGTGAAAGATAAGTTTTTATTTTAGCATCAATCATGGTGAGCATAAGCTTATGACTCACCATATTGCTATCACATTGAGATGGTTGGAGAGCCGATATCTCAGCTTTCAGTCTTTCATTTTCATCCTTCACCACTGTTTCACTTTCTTTAATAAAGGTGAACTGTACTGAACGACAATACGCTGCTGAGCAAGGTTTCGGGTTCTCCCAAACTGTGATGTCTACACATGTCATCTTCAGTGGCGATTTACATATTAAGATCAGTTCTTTATTTTGTATAACTTCTGGCAAAGATTTTATTATTCTCTTTGCTGTCAGATCTAGCAAAGCTTGGAGTGAAATTTTTGCTGAAGAATCTGTCACCGTAATTGAATTTTTCGGCTCAGGTGGAAAGCACACGTTCTTTTCTTTTCGCACGCAGTAATACGAAGGGTACAATTGCTTAAGGCCTTCTCGAATTGCTGATTCTCGAAGAGTTATGTATTGCCACTTTGATAATTTTAGAGATATCAGTAAACCGAGTGCTTTTTGGGGTGAAAAAGTTTCTTTACTACTTGGTTTTTTAATTAAATCTTGAAATTTTTCGATTGATTCTGGGTGCTTCACCATATATTCGATCACTGCAGCAATGTTGTTTTGGCCTTCGTCTTTCAACTTAGAAATAGTAGCAAATACGAGCTCACTGGAATCTTTGTCTGTCAGGTCTCCACTCCGCCTCTTTTTCTGTTTCATTCCCAAGTCTTCAAAAGGTTTACGGATTGATATTTTTCGTTTTGTCATAGTTCCAGTTGATGATGTAGATGGCTCCAAATGCGAACTAGTAGTACGAGTAGCGCTTGAAGATGATTCCAAAACAGTTACATGAGAACGTGGTGATGGCTCCGAAAGTGGAATTATAAGGTTTCCCTCCTGCTGAGTAATTGACTTTATATTTTGTTTTAAGCAAAGCGGCCAATCAACATCAGCCTCGAGCCAACTTTCGTAGTCAGTTCGGAACCTCTCATATTTCCGTTGTGTTGATTCATACCGTTTATGCGCAGCCTTAGTGAATCTTCGGCAAAATTTTTTTAAAGACACACAATCTTCTTCAGACACACTGTTGTTTAAACGAGATAGCACAGTTTGAAACAAAAAATTAGTCACTGAGTTTAGGAGCGCTTTTCAAAATAACGAACAAATCCAAGTTTGTTACGATATTTGCCATGGTGTTTGTACTTTCAATGATTGAAGAATACTAAATGATTTTCTTTAGTATGCTGCTATTTATTGCGATCGACTTTAATCTATTTTCCCGAACAACTAATTTGCTAAATAACCTCTTAATTATTTATTAACGAGAACTTATTATTCTACAGATATTCAAAAAGTCAGTAGATAGTTAACATGTCATTAACAAACAATAATTTCCTTAATTTTATGGGGGATTTTGAGAATCATTAGATAATTACTATTTCTGGTAATGAGTTTTCAAGCGAATTTGACTTTCTAATATGGCGCATAGTTGATTTGCGTTAATGTCCAATCTATATACATCCAAGTTAAGCTTGATATTAGTTAAAACAAAAAAATAAACAAAACATATTATTATATTCTGGTATGATATTCTGGTACCAGGGGTCATTTTGGGAAAGGGACATTTTGAACCAAAACGAAACCTACGAATAATGTTATAATGCAATAACAGCTATCGGCAAAACAGATCTTATGCGGTAATGTGTTTGCTTTTCAAATTAGGTATTAAAACGATCACTAGTTATTTATGAATAAGAATAACTATTACCGTAGTAAGTACTTGTCAGAAAGTTTTCGGCTGATCTATATTAATATATAAGATACCGAAATCTGCTCAGACAGCGTCAGCACCATCTTCACCCCACACTCCCCTGTCAAGGGGAGTGTGGGGTGAAAGTCTGATGAAGAGCTTACTATAGATATGATCCTGTGAAGTAAAGCCTTATTGCAAACAGTCGACGCTCGCCGGGTCATGCGGCCGTGGAGAATCTTAACACCGACGTCTAAAAAGTGACGTCATTAGAACAGCGGCATCTAGTGGTATTTTAAAGCAGAAAACCAGCTGCCAAGGGTAGGTCGGTAGGTCATTTACCCCGTACTATAATCACAACAATGTTTGTTGAATGTTTAAAAAGGGTCTTTTGGGGTGGTCATTTTTATAGGGGTCCCACCGGTCTATAACAATTATTCTTTCTTTTTAATTGTTTTGGAGGCAAGCGTGCAGACGGATCGCCTGATCGTAAGCGATTACCGCCACCCATGGACATCCGCAACATCAGAGGAGTAACAAACGCGTTGCCGGCCTTTTAAAAAGGAGTACGCTCTTTTCTTGAAGGTTTGTGATCATATTGTTCCGGAAATACCGCAGGCGACAGTTCATTCCACAGTTTAGATGTGCGAGGCAAAAAAAATCGCATATTCAAGATATTCCAGCTGAAGTATTGACATCGAATAATTTTCGTTTTGTGTATTAAAGGTGTTTTATGTAAATTAATATTGATTGATGTTAATAGATCATAAATATCACGTAAAATTAATTTTAAAATCCCGATCATACCTACTTCCATGATAAGATAAAAATAAATTTATAATCGGAAGAATTATTATTTAGGTATAGTTATGAAAATCAATTTATCCGCGTTAATTAATATGAACTATTTTCTAAAGCGTTTTAATTTGTAATGGGATGCCGCAAAGAGCACTTTTATCACTATTTTTCCAAATGTGTGTTGCTGGTTTCAGCATGAATGGGCCTAATCGACCGGGTAGTACTACATGGTACTACCCTCTCACAGAATACCGGCGTGAAGTAACGGTACCCGTACTGTTGCGTTTCGTATTGGTGAGTGAGAGAGCTGGAGGCCCAGTTACCCCGATCCTTTTCCTATCCTTTCCTTTTTCCTTTCCCTACTTCATTCCTTTTTAAAAGGCTGGCAACGCACTTGTAACTCCTTTGGGGTTGCGGGTGTCCATGGGCGGTAGTAATCGGTTACCATCAGGCGATCCGTCTGACCGTTTGTCAAACTATACCATAAAAAAATAAAAAAGTAGGTATATGTTTGCCATATAAAATAGGCGCCCAAGCTGAATTTTCAAATACCTTAAAAACATACAAACATATTATAATACCTAAATGTCGTCTATTATTGAATACATTTGTTTCTTTACTGTACTAATAATAATATTATAAATAGGAAAGATTAAATTTTTTGTTTGTTAGTAATGATAACTCAAAATCTATACAACATATTTTAAAAATTATTTTACCATTACATAGGTATATTATCACAGAGTAACATAGACTATAGTTTAATTAAAAAAGTACTGTTACACGTAACCTACTATTATGTGAGCGAAGCCGCGAGCAAAAGCTAGTCATATAAAAATGCGCGCAGTTTTTAAAGCTTTGTCATTGATAACCGCCTTGTAAACCTATAATGTTAATTATAGAAGAAAGAAATATAGAATAGAACAGATCAATACGTACCAAATCCCAGCGACATGATGAAAACTTGGGTGATAGCCACACTTTTATGCGAGATAAAGCTCAAAAAGTACAAATGTGCCAGGAATGCCAGTGCAAACAAAATTAGCAAGAAGAGTACAGAACCTGAAAATTATATAACAATGTATAATTCCATTATCCATACTCATTTTTAGGTTAAACACATTCCCGCACCTGACTAACGCACTAACTCAGCTATATCATTTGGGTGATTAGTTTAAGAACATTTGAAAGTGACGAGAACTATTCGAAGGGCTCATTTACCTTTTAAATACTAACTTTTTATCTAAGCAGTACGCATACTTCATCCACCTATACATTTAATAATAATATGCGGTAGAAATCTCAGATTTTCTAACATGACAGGTCTGGCTGGGATCACAGTCGTCTTATATTTATTCTTTAAAATGACAACTTCCGCACTAGGAAGATTTCCTACGACATAAGTGACTTTTGAAAATTTGTTACTAATATTTTCTCGTGTGGGGATTGAACTACGACCACTGCGCTACGACCAGTGTCACAACACTGGTCGTAACGTCGTACACCAGGAAAGTCACAAATACATAATCAATCAAAAATGAATACATTTTTAACCCCCGACGCAAAAACGACGGGGTGTTATAAGTTTGACGTGTCTGTGAGTGTGTGTGTGTGTGCGTGTGTGTATTTGTGTGTGTGTGTGTGTGTGTGTGTGTGTGTGTGTGTGTGTGTGTGTGTGTGTGTGTGTGTGTGTGTGTGTGTGTGTGTCTGTCTGTGGCATCGTAGCTCCCGAACGGATGAACCGATTTTAATTTTGTTTTTTTTATTTGAAAGGTGAATTAGTCGGCAGTGTTCTTAGTTATGTTTGATGTAAATCGGTCCAAGATGGCCGCCGCCACAAAATGGCGGATTACATATTTTTTTACAACTCCCTCAATATGGATATCAAATGAAATGGCTTGACTAGTAGAATACTATACACTATGATAAATTGCAAATCCAAGATGGCCGCCACCATAAAATGGCGTATTAATTTTTTTTTCACTACTCCCTCAATATATGTCGGAGGTTTTTAAATTTATAATTTATAGTTATTAAAATTATTATATCGATTAATATTACTTAAATATATAATACGTATTCCTGCAATATATTTTTAACTAGTGCTGGCTTCGGAGGATTCTAAACAATTTAATATTTTTGTGTAAATTAATAAATAATAAATTTAAACAATCAAATCATTCGAATGTTTTATAAACATTTGCATATCAGTCTATTGCAATGCAAATAAAATAAAATAATCTTAAAAATTCTTACCCAAAAACTGTACATTATTAAAGGTCCTATCAAAATCCAGAAGCGAAGCGCTTAAAATCACTGAAACTGGTATCACAGCCATATAGATCAAGAAATGAGCCACAAACTTAGAACCCCAGTGAACTATTGGGGAACATCCTGCCATGGTGTGCGTTGCTCGAGACCCTGACCTCCGTTCTATTATTGCGAGATCTATTGATGGAGCTAGATTGATAATGGATACTGAAAAGGAAGGGATAATGGAGATCGTGATAATTGGTTGAGAAATCTGTTTAATTTAAAGTAGCCAGAGAAATTTCTTTATGTGAAGAAAGATTATGCACTTTATACAGCCAAATAACCTTTTTAAAAAAAGGATAAACCTTCGCGTATTTATTACCCTTCACCCTGGTATGTATAACCTTTGTTTTGTTTTTACAATAACGATTTCTCCTGTACTATATATTAATCTCTCTCTGATGGGGCCAACAAAAAGTTATTGGATTTTCTTGTTAATAAATCTCAATAGCAGCCCGGAGTTAGGAAGTTCCCGTGCCTCGGAAAGTTTAGTTGTTGGTCTTGCACCTGATCTCTCTTCAGTCATGTCGGATTACGGCCCCATCGGATGATGATAGACAACAGAGGGTGCACTTGTGTTTGCAAACACTTGTGCACTACAATATCACCGTGACAAAAATTCGATCTAGTTGACATTATTTTATTAAGCCTTAGCGCTTCGACTTTCAAAACATACAATTAATTGTCCACGTGGGATTTCATCTTCAAAGCTCAGTGCGATAGCAGCAGAAAATTCAAGAAAAACATAAAACAAAAATACTCACAAAAAGCAACACAAACGCACCACTTGATACATAAAAACCAACTTTTTGGTTTAATTAATACTTTTTGTGATCTCGGTGTTGTGTTCTTATAAGTAGTGATGATCCTCTTTCTATTATGAGGTGCGTGTAAATTCAAATACATGTTGCTGAATATGTTTACACCTATCGGCACTTCAGACGGGTCTGATACCATTAGCCTGGATTTGTTTCCATACATTATAATACCTCTAGCAGGATCTGTAGTATCGCTTAAAAGGTGGGGTTTGTTAAAATCTGAAAATATGTCGATAATTGAAGTCTTAAAATACAAAGAAGATATTGTTCCGCATTCTATGTAACACAGTAATCGCACTGAATACAAAAAGAAAGCCACGAAAATGTGCTACAATAGAATATACAAAGTGTTACGGTACATCCTAGAGTTGTACCTGAAACTTAACTTGCCCTGGGCGTACTAAGCGTATTTGGCTGTACCGTTCGTTTCAAGACCCTTAGGTGAAAATAGATTCTTTTATAAAAACCACGATTGTATATTATCAGAGTGCCTAGTGCGGGATGTTTCTACGTTAACGCGATCGAAACGTTTACCGCGTTTGGCTTTCTGATTGGTTAAGAGCTTGGAGCGGGCCAATCGGAGCACCGAAAGTCATAAACATGTCGATCGCGTTAACGTAAAACAAACTGGCACTAGGCATATTGGTCCTATGTGAGTATAGACGTATTAAATATCTTAAATTTTTTATCTGTTTGCGAAGCAACTCTATTTTAATCGATCGGCAGCAATTGAGTTTTCCTAATAGAAGGGCGCGAGCCTATTGGCGTATAAGGGTTATAAGCACCGTATTGCTACTAAAAATTTGATTCAATTTTTAACACAGCCTAATCCGGAGATATGTATAATCGAAGACCTCATACAAATTAGGCGCATTCACTATCGCGGTGCCGAAGACAGAAATAAATATTTACGGGTATTCTTGTTGTAAATCATACCGTGACTGTTCTCTAGATTACTCTGCTAACAAAAATTATTATTTTAACTTCGTCTGAAATATCAATTCAAACTTTCAAGACGTACCTTTTTCAACATCCTTAGAGTAAACAGCTTCTAATCCATGCATGTCTATGACTCCATTTAAGCCACTCCGTCTGTGAGGTTCCAAATTGTGTAACAGTTTGCGATTGTCAACGTTCGTTTGAAAGAACCTTGCAAACCCGAGATATCGATTAGTCGTCAATGTTAATAAGAGCAAACCGATTATTGGAATGAGCACTTGCTGTAAAAGAAGAAAAGCGTTGTAAGAAAATATAAGGCTACTTCGTTTTGGAGAGAAATTAATTGGTTGTTAGTTCTGTCAAAGTTCTCATGCCCGATAAGATGCGACTTTTAACGCTATTTCTAATGATATATAGTGGTTAATTTTACTTATTCTTGCTGAGACCATTGATTTCAGTTATTCGGTTTAAAGATTTATTTATTCTCAAAAGAACAGGTTTAGTTTACTTATATTTATATTCTATATAATTTTAGTGTGTTCTATAAAATACAGTCTTGAGTTACGTTAAGGTAAGAGATTAATAATTTTTTGTGACAAAGTCTAGTAAACGTTTTTTATACAATGCTAGGGTTTTGGTGTTTCTTATTTCATCTGGTAATTTGTTGTACAGCTGTGCTTCTTCCTATAATATGTTCTTTTTTCCATAGTCAGTTCTTGGTGTTGGTAGTTGTAGTTTGTGTCGTCGTCGTGTGTGGTATTTGTGTGATTTTGTACTCAATTCTTGTTGTGAGTGTATTGTTTTTATGATTATTTTGTTTATCAGTATGCATGTTTTTAAAGTGTATAATTGTTTGATATTTAGTATTTGTATATTTGTATAATTTACTGGTAGATGTTAAGTACTCATAGTTGTATAGTACTTTAATTAGTTTATTTTGTATAACTTGTATTTCATGTTTTTCAACATTTGTTTTGGTTGCACTTCTCTAAACCTCAACTAAATATTCTAAGTGAGGTTTTACAAGCAAGTTATATATAATTGGACGTATATTGTGTGGGATACAGTTTCTAATTCGGTGTAATGCTCCAACTAGTGGTGAGATTTTTGATTTAACGTGTATATATGGGGTCTCCACGTTAATTTGTTGTCCAGTATCAGACCCAAATATCTTTCCTGGCTGGATTGTCGGCTTTTCTGATTATGTATAGTAAGAGTTAGGTGGTCTTGTATTATTTTTGTTCTTTGCAGAAAAAAATCACATAAGCCGTTTTCTTTGCATTTATTGTAAGGAGATTAGAGAGAAACCATTCACTTAATGTATGTAAGTCATTCTGAGCCTGGTGTATTATAACTTCTATATGATGGCCAAAGTAAAGAAGAGAAATGTATATTATTGTATATTCATATACAATAATAATAAAAACAAAATTGCAAATTAGATAACAAATTAAATCAAGATTAAAATAATAAATTGATCAATCTATAAAAAACAGTAAGTATTCATGTCAAAAACAAAAATATATAGTGTATACATGCATTTCAATTATATAAGACTAAACTAGACATAGTTAAATTAAAACAGAAATAGCTCATGTATTAACCAAGTTAAAATGGAGGAGGCATATAGCCCGAATGGCCTAGGGGCGAAGAAAGGGCGAAGGACTTATAGCGGAAGAAAGATTCTGGTAGGTGAATATGAATAGAAAGACGAAAAGTAGGGTTGCGTGACGTGTTCATGTGACGTTTACGAGATATTAAAATGATTAGAGGCCCGTACCTGCTCTACCAATGAAATCTTTAGAATTCATAATTAATATTATTTTATAGCACATATATCATGCTTTTTTTGGGTTTTAGTTATCTTGTCAGGATAACAGGCGGACAGGAGAGATAGTTTTACATACCTTCTTGTTAAGGCTCGTTATTCATCTAACTTCAGTGTATCTAGAAGCTATATTAGCTGTATGATAATAATGTTTACTTACCACAATTATAAACTGGTATTTATTCAGCCACAAATAATGGTAATCTCTCTTTATTAGTACTTTGAACTGTTGTAATATTAACGGCCAACCTTTTAACCGGTCTGGGTCTATTTCTGTAAGTAATATAAAAACAATATTTGGCGTATTTTTCCTGAAGCTCAAATGGTGCGATTTACTTAAACTCGCGTATATATGTACGTATAACAAAGGAGTTGGCATAAGTGGTACAACCATCGCTAAAGTAGTTTCAGTTCAACCGACCCACCATTCTAGGCAGCGAGGTGGCACACCGTAGTAGGTTTAGCCGCTAAGACCTGGGCCTTTCCATCATTCCCGGGGTGGGCTCGACATGCTCTCTCTGCTTTCTTTTTCCCGGAGAAGGAGAAGCATAAATGGTAATCGCCCAGGGTAAAAAAATACAAAATGTATGTTACTTCTTCATTTTTTGAGTAAGGTTTTAAGTTCCACGTAAAAGCAGGTGAGATAATTTTATCAGAGCTCCGGTGATCATGGCTGCTGAATCACAACCTAAACGTGATGTGGGTAAGTTGCTAGAGGCTCGCTCTACATTACATAGGACCCAAACCATGTCTGGCGAAATGTTAGTGTAGTGCACCTCTGTCTATCTATTTATTTATGTACTTAATTGGAACAGTCGCAGGCCACTTATACTAATTAATTAATTAATAATCATACTAAATTTTCACAATATTTCTTACACCGACTATATCTTCTTCCATTCATCCGCAAATATGCATATCACTCAGTGTGTTGTCCACAAGGAGAGCATTGAGCGTGGCGGTAGACCGAGGTATAGGCTGATTAGCACGGGCTACTGTGCAACAAGCTGGTGAGGCAAACAATTTGTGCTTTCTGCCGCGGCGGTAGGAGGAATAAAATATATCCTCATTAGCACGTCGTGAAGTTTTAGAAAGGATTTTGCACATAGTTCCGATCTGATCTAACTGCCTTCTGACCTCCAGAGTCTCTTCTTCCTAGCCTTTATTAGTCCCAAGTCACTTGGGGTCGGCTTTTCTGGTCTAACCGGATTTGACTGGATATCAGTTTTTACACGGAGCGGCTGCCACCTGACCTCCGTAACCCGGAGGCTAACGATACCCTAAGGCTAGACCAATGTCAGGATAGTATAGGGTACTGACTTCCCAATAACGACTGCCATAAATGTTCATGGCAGCCGGGACCGACGGCTTAACGTGCTCTCCGAGGCACGGAGCAGGCGAAAATTGTCAATCAACCTGATCTCTAACGTTTTATATCCTATATAATTATTATTTTATAATATATAATAATAATTATAAATAAATGTATGTATTGATTATAAAAGAAAGTTAGTACTAACCATGTTGCGTCGCTGGAATTTTTTTGTCATAGTCTTCTATTTCGTCAATAAACCTGTCAATTAAATTATACATTCGTATATTTTGACAGCTACGTCGCTCGCGTAAATATAGGTTAAGTTAGAAAAGCAAGAGTAATTTTTCTGGATGAAAGGTGTACTTTCATCGAAAAAAGTACTGTTGCTGTATCTCCTTTTCTGTACCCCTAACAACATGTATGCGAAAGAACAATGGCAGAAACCCATACATTGTTCTAGCTGAGATTAAATTCCAGCGTCTTGAAATGAAAAATATCTGGTTTAACTCACGTCTTGAAATGAAAAATATCTGGTTTAACTCAGCGTCATCTTCTTAATTAGGTTGTGCAAAAATTTTTGTTCGAGAAGGCCGAGAATAATAGATATTTAGTCATGAAGTTTTGTAAGTTATGTCTGCAGATAACTTTCAATAAAATGTTTAATTTGTAATATTATTCAATTTCGAGGGATTAAAGGGCAATATCGCATTAGTATTTCTCTTACCTAGTTATTTCAGGATAAAATGTCTTGTAAAATATTTTAAACGTAGGTCTGTAGGTAAGTCCAGTGATAACAAGGACTAAGAAAAGAAACACTCTGCGTCACACATATTGAAAGTGTACCGTAGTCATCTATGTGTGCGTGATTTGAGAGATACCAAATTAATGGATAAGCAGTACATGGAAAGATCGTCGATGAATCGATCGACGCGTCGTGTCGATCGGTGGTCCCATGTACGTAATAACAAACTAAAACTGATTAAAATGCAATTTTACAAATATTATAATGATACAGGTACTTACTACAGTTACGACTTGTCACTTGGCAGAATAAGAATAAAATGGCAACACTAAACTAATGGAAGTTAACGGAAAAATCAAATAACTTTTCATTTGTAATGTTTTTTTTATCCGGCCCTAGCTAGTAAATGTGATACTTTAAAAAAACGTAGTCAATTAATGGAATTTATTTCCTAAGTAATTCAATTTTAGATGCTCAAATTTACGTTAGCTAGGATTTCGCTATTGTTCTTTCGTGATGATCGGTTGAGCTGTTAAAGCGTACAAACAAACAAACTCACATTCTTATGATATTAGTTAGAAATAAATATATCAGATATGATAATTATTATTGTTTATAATTAGTTTCACTGCAAGTACTGCGATGCTCTAGAATCCAATATTCCTAAACATATTCTGTTGTTCGCTTAAATACCACGGGTACTCATACTAGAATGACTCTTCCTATGTCTTAATCTAAAACATGATCTATCTGTACGCCAAGTTTCATCCAAATTTTTTTAACAGTTCACGTGTTCTTATTTTATTATTATTTACTCAAATAAAAACGCAAATATCGAAATCGAATGCGGGATTCGATTTCAAGACCTGCGTCGCGAAGGACTTTAGAAATATGCAATTAACGGACACAGAGTACAACTATGTATATCACACAAATATTTATCCCATCTGGGATTCGAACCTATAACGCTCGACATGGCATCCAGGAAGACCACTACTTGTCCGGTACGCCATCCGTGCAGTAAAAGTTAGACAAGTGATTACATCGATACTATATATAACACTGGTAACAAATGTACATAATTGAAATTAAATAACTTTATACGGATTTTATCGCGTTATTTATTTTTTATAAATTACTAGGAAATCTTGCTTTGCAGAAGTCATGTTCATGGGGAGACATCTCCTCGTGAACATGGCTTCTGAAAAGCACGATTAGCTTAAGTTTAGTTTCTGAAAAACTAGCAGCTAAAAAGCAACTGAAACGTCGGGGAAAGTGTAAAATTAAATCTAAATGGTTTTTATAATTTAAATAGCTTAATTTCTTATCTTACTTTGTGTGGGGGCCAGTCAGTAGAGACCGGCGACATTTCGACCCAGTGGGATCTTTTGTGTCGACTTCCCCAATAACAACTGCCATTGATGTTCCTGGTAGTCGGGACCGACGACTTTACGTGCTATCCGCAGGCATAATTCTCAATCAATTCGCACATAATTTTGAAAAGTCATATAACTTCCGAAAGTCAGAGGTGCGCGACGTGGATTCGAACCCGAGACCCTCTGCATTGCAGTCTGTTGGTCTCCCCACTGAGCTATCGCTGCTCATTTAAACAGTAACCAGTAAAAGTATTTAAATATAGAAATTTAAAGCTTCAAACTGATATAATAATAGCGTTTTATAATAAATAAACAATGCGATAAAATACGTATATACTATATAGTAATTAATTTCAATGTATAACATTCGCGTAAACATAAGACCATAAAATGTATATAATATTTTGTTTAAATTCTTACTTTAAATATATTTCTTCCATTACCAATCCAACATCAATTGCAGTGATGCTCAAACTTTGGGTTCTATATTCTAAAGTATCGAACAGTTTTGGGAAGCTATCGTGCTCGGTGATAGGCAATATAAAAGATACAGTATGCTTATTATACTGTTTGTATTTAATATTCGGTATTGTAGTGTTGACCAGATCAAACAGCTCCCCCATGAATACATCATCTTTCAATGATATTGTAAGATTAAAACCGCCACCTAGAATATATATATGTATTTCGTGTAAACTAGTGTTAGACGAAATTAAACTACTATATACGGATTTTATCGCGTTGTTTATTTGTCACTGTATTACAAAATTTTGAAAATATTACACTACTACTACTATTGATTTTATTTTACTAATTTATAAGCTAATAAAATTATTTAAACTATTAAATCTATTTATTTTTGGTTTACACGGAGTGGAGACTAAGATGGTAGTACAGACAACTACCATCTTAGTCTACCCGTGACCATGGCTGCTGAAAAGCAACCGAAACGTCGGGGAAAGTGTAAACCAAAAATAAATAGATTTAATAGTTTAAATAATTTTATTAGCTTATAAATTAGTAAAATAAAATCAATAGTAGTAGTAGTGTAATATTTTCAAAATTTTGTAATACAGTGATAAATAAACAACGCGATAAAATCCGTATATAGTAGTTTAATTTCAATAAATAACATTCGCGTAAACAGAAGACAATATTATAGTGTTAGACGATTTTCGATATAAATCAAATTATTCAAATCTTGAAATAACTTTAACAAATATTCAAATGCGTGCAATTTGATTTTGATCGATGTTTTTATTGAGTAGTAGCTCTACGCATATAAATGTTAAGACTGCGCCGAGCGTAAGACGCGATTGAACTGAACGACAGAGCTCGATATTCAAATCGGCGCGCGGCCGCCATAGTAAAATTGTATGGAGGATTTGAAGTGCTTTTTTGATAAATATGTATCTCTATTGTCGACCAATAACTTAAATATTTGAGACGGACAAATTATAATATAACTATTTATGTTTCGTTTAGGCTATAAAATAGAATAGATTTCTACTGTTATAATCTGAAAATCACGTAACACGAGCTTACGATTTTGCATATTATTATATAATTTTGTAGACGAAAATATTAATTATTTTAAGTTTTTACACAGAGTAATTGTAAACACATTCATTGTTATGGTAAATGTATATTTTATATTTGTATTAAACAAAAAGTGTTTATTTTATCAACTTAACTGTGACCGCCTGTTTTGGCACATTTCGCTCGGCGCAGTCTTAATATCCGGACGCATCTGGCATGAGGTCCACGCATGGAAATATTAAAACCTTCTTTTGTAGATCAAGTATTTTACAACTCATTTATGTACCAGTTGTTGCAGTCATAATGCCATACATGACTGCATATAAAACTGAATTCTAAAATAAAAGTTTTCTATAAAATTAATAAGAATAACACTTACCTATAGCTTCTTTTAAGAAGGCTGGGCTGCCATGGCAGCGTAAATAGCCCTTGCTCAAAATGGCAATCCTATCACCTAAAGCTTCTGCCTCCTCTAAGTACGAAGTTGTCATTATAATAGTCTTTTCACCTCGTAAGTCCTAAAATATAAAAAGAAAAGCAAACTACAAAAAGATACATTGGTTTATTACACCTCTTATTTTATTATTATTTACCTTTAAAGTCTTAATTCTAAATATCGTGCCTCGGTAGCGCAGCGCTAGTGAATGCGACTGCTTTTGCGTAGCGTGCAATCGTAATAAACCAGTTTGATTGCCAGGTCGGGTCAATGCCATTCTTACATGGTTGAGTCGACTAGAATGCGTACCAACAAGTTTGGGTCCTCATACCCCTGCGAAACGATCAAGGCATGGTATTCTCTGCCAAGGCACGTGTTTCCTTCTTCCATCAATCCTGGATCCTTTAAGCGGGGCGTGAAAAAGCACCTTCTCAGGCCGTCAAAGTAGAGACCTCAACATCGCCTCGGCTGCTATGAGGACGGTGAGGAGGCCACTGCTCTAAGACCACACGAATGCTTACCATCAGGCAGAGTGTAGTCATTTTGACGAGCTTAGCTAGAAAATTGCTTTTTAGTTTTTCTATTCTATTGCCGTCTTCTGGATAAATTCTTGATAGCAAAAGTTAATAACACTGCCTGCATCCTTTATCGAATCTAACATCGTGTGTGCGGAAACTAACGCATTGCGACCAACAAGACCATCGAAATAAAGATTTAGATTATTAGGTACAGCAATCGCATTCACTACCACTGCACGACCTAGATTTTACCGAAATTAAATTTAATAATTTGCACAGCAGCACTAAAATGGATTGGCCAACAACCAAAATTACTAAAAGGTTCATAATTTTTTTTGTAATCAAGGCCCAAATTTTTTAAAATCGATTACAACTTTTGGCTGTCGGCATATTTTAAAAAAATGTAATTACTAATGGTACCAGAAAATTTTAAGACGTTAGTTGTACCATACCTGTTTTACCACAAGTCAGCTGGCAATAAAAATAACTGCAATAATCTCACCATAAGGAGGTCCCAAAGTCGATGTCTCGATTCATAATCCATGCCAGACGTTGGTTCATCAAGGATTAGTACATCGGAATCGGAGACTAAAGCACACGCGACCTAAACACAAAACGTTGAATTATATCCCTAAAGCGCTTGTTTCATTGATGCGTAAAACCCATAGTAAACGTACTGCTTTTGCCGCGTTTGCATCTTTCAACATGACATTCGGCTCACGCTGCGTTTAAATAAAAACCAAAGCGTAGGAATTGCTTTATCTATATAATTGTATAATAATATCAGCGATAGCCTAGTGCGAAACCGTTAGACTGCCGGTATCGATCTCAAGGCGCGAATCTCTGTCTTTTTGGAGGTACGTGAGTATTAAATAGTTATTATCGCTTGCTTTAACGATGAAGGCAACATCGTGAGAAAACCTGCATGTCTGAGAGATCTACATAATGTTCTCGATGATATGTGAATTCTGCCAAAAACTAAACCTACCACGGTGTTCCTCGACAAAACCGCTATCGACGGGGCTGCGCGATTCACTTGCACATGCGGTCGCGACCCCGTCGAGGTTTTAGCCCGCCGTATGAAACGGCAGGCCACTATACGAAGAGATCTACCCTATTGGCACTTACTCACTTTAAACCCTACTGTCCACCTCCCCTGGAGGGGAGACGAACTCGACACAGAGGCGCGCGTGGGAACACGCACGCCGCCTCTCGGACCTGGTGCTGATTGGATGGCGGATAGGGCCACGAAGCCCACCACCCCCAGGTCAAACCTCAGGGTGGCTACAGGTCATCTCGCGCGTTCCAGCGCCCGGCTCTGCGGTTGGGGTGAGGGTTTAAGCACTCACTCTCCCACTCCGCCGCCTCCTTGATGGAAATCACTTCCTCACAGAAGGAGGCGACGGCGTTCCATGACCTCTCACTTCAGACCATAGACTGAGCTGCGGCCGGGAGTGAGAGGGCAACCAATCCGACTGCCGTGATCAATTCACGACGCTGCGATGCCCAGGCGGGGCAATCCGTCAAAGTGTGCAGCGCCGTGTCCAAAACAACGTCGAGGCAGTCGCCGCAGTGTTGGCAACCGGCAAGAGGGCGTCTCTTGCCGGCCTATGCGACACAAGAACTGGCCAAAGCAACCGTGGCCAGTCATTACCTGTGTCAGTCAGAAGGTGTGGGTGCCATGCCGCCTCTACAGCCACTCCTCAAACCCGAAAGAGGTAGGAAGAGGTCCGCTTGAAATCGGTAGTTGATCGCATTATAAATCCGTACATCTGATATGCTTTATTTACATCATGTTCAACGTGCAAATCTAGGCAGAGTTTTGAAATCAAGCTGTACACCGAGGTCACGTACAGAGCTCACTTTGGTTAATTTGTTTTGTTACCGCCACGATCGTGGCGTGCCCGGCACTGGAGTGCACAAGTCGCTCCTTCCAATTCGCCACTAGGACCTAGCGGAGCTCGGACCTTGCCGCCTCGAGAGCGGGAAGAACAGGTCCATCGCCCCGAGCTAGCGCCTCCTGGCGCCAATGATAGAGCGACGCCAGGAGCGCCGCATCTAGGTCCCATGGCATCGATCCGGCGAGGAGGCTCGCAGCCTCGAATGAGATCATGCGGTAACCTCTAATCAACCAGACGGCCGTTGCGCGCTGTGGCGCACGAAGTGCCAAAATGTTTCGTCAGGTTGAGCGTGGTGGACTATGGCCTAACCTGTCTTACACTGAGAAGAGGATCCCCAGCAGTGGGACAGTTTAATTTATTTATTTATTCATTACAAATGTTGAACCTATTTTTATAAATTAATCTTTGTTAACATCAATTGCAAATAATTAAGTACTAAACTAATATAAATTTGTGGATTTTCAATCTATTATGAATTATATATTATTTAAGCAATGCCATTTCATATTCAATACTAAAATTATGTCATATAGATTGAAATTAAACTACTATATACGGATTTTATCGCGTTGTTTATTTATCACTGTAATACAAAATTTTGAAAATATTACACTACTACTATTGATTTTATTTTACTAATTTATAAGCTAATAAAATTATTTAAACTATTAAATCTATTTATTTTTGGTCCCCGTGACCATGGCTGCTGAAAAGCAACCGAAACGTCGGGGAAAGTGTAAACCAAAAATCCAATATTTTATGTCAATAGAAAATGTCAACTTAAAATACTAATATAAAGATAAAATAAAATTTAAAAAAGCAATAATGAAATGAAATAATATAAAAATAATGTATTACGATCATATCAATAAAGATTATCTTTGAAGTATTCATCAACACTGTAGTAACATTTTTGCAATAACAAAGATTTCAATTTATTTTAAAGCTATTATGACAAATTATGGTTTTAAATTCTGTCGACAGCTTGTTGTAAACAATAATAGATTGCCTGTGAACAGATTTTGACTATATATATTTAGTTTGTGCTGTATTATACTAGGTAAATCTTACGTACGCGCTACTAGCCTTTTTTCTCTCTCCTCTAATGTCTCAAAATTATTGAGATTCTTAACCAGGTGGCCTAATAAGAAAAGAATGTAAAGACATAGCGCTGTGAGAATATTTAATTGCACGAAGTGATCCCTGCATAACTCCACTTGTTTTATTCGAAGCATAGTTCTCATTGCCCACTTTTGCATGACAAATGCTGCACTTATGTTATATTTAAAACTGTTTCCCCAGAACTTTATACTGTATCTTAATTTCGACTCAATCAAAGAAAAGTAGACTGGACGAATCTGGGATACTGTAAGCTCATATCTTAAAGTGCGTATTGCATAACATGCACTAATTAGTGTATTGCTGATTACTGCAAGTTCCTTCTTCCAATTCAGGAAAGTATCTATTATACCCCCAAGAATTTAAAATTTTCTACTATTTCGATTCTATTTTGCAAAGAAACAACTTGTAAGTCTTAATTCTGCCTCACAGTAGTTTTAAATATATATACATATACATGTATTTAGTTTTTTTACTATTTATTCCAAGATTATTGGTGGATAACCAATTTTCAAAAAATGATATTATATTGTTGATTTTACGTTAGAACTCCTTTACATTATTAACCACTAGCTACAACAGCACTAGTGTCATCAGCAAAGTGAACCAGTTTTATGTCAGGCATGATATTTTGAACAGTGGCAGGCAAATCATTTATGAATATTATAAATAATATAGGTCTCAAAACAGAACCCGGCGGTACGCCTTATTTATTGTAACTAGGCTAGATTTGAAAGACCTTTCTTTCTTTTCAATTACTGATTTAATTTCTACATACTGTTTTCTATTATACAGGTACGAAAGAAACAGTTTATGCACATTATCTCTAATGTCATAATGCTCTAGTTTTGCAATTAAAATGTTATGATCTACATTATCAAAAGCAGAACTTAAATCTAAAAATAAGCAAATCATAACCAAAAGAACTTTGCTATCCGTGCCTTTAACTAGCTTCAATATTTCTATTGGTGAAATGGGTTCAAAGATCATATTATTTTGTACTCAGGTAGTATTGAGAGTTAGACATTACTCAGCTAGTTTTATGTTACAAAATGTGCTCAAATAGTCTTGTCAAAATATTTACAACGTCTAAAGGATTGTCTATTATTGTGTTTCTTTTAATGTTAGAACCTTTCAATCTCTTAGTATTTTTACAGTTGTCAACAATCTTCCATATAGCTTTGCAACTATTCCTTTAGTAATCCATCTAGATTTATTTGTATTATTTAGATGTAATTTTATGTTCTTTTGTTTAAAGGATGACTAATGTAATTCTTTGAACTTCCTAACAAAAGTATTTACCCCTGTACACCAGTCACATACCAACAAACTTTGTCTGAAATTCTCGTTATTTACTTTGTTATATATTCGTCTCTCAATTATTAAATACTGTGATTCTTTTTTAACACAATATATTTTGTCCAAAGCCGCAGTGCAGAACAAACCCGCATGCCCATCTGCCAGACCATTATGTTCTATTTCGGTACCGATTATACAATTTTCAGACGTATTTGTTAATATATATTGTCTATGCATGACTCAGAGTTGTGACGTACAAAGGTAGGAGAGTCAATCAAGAACCTAAAGCCATAGCAAGTTAGGAGCAATATAAAGGATTGTTGCTTTTTGTAAATTTTTGTAACATTTATATTAAAATCACCATATATAAAACACAATTTTCTAAACACATTATGTAGTAGTTGTTCAAGCCTCTCAAGAAATTGTTCAAAGTTATCATTATTAGGTGTTCTATAACAACATAAAATATAAAGATTCATTTCAACATCTCTAACTCTACAAACCAAGCCATTTTATACAACTGTTTACAAATTTACAAATCCTTCACTTGTCTGTCAACATGTGTCAGTATTAGGGTACCACCCCTTCTTTTATTTAATCGTGTATTATATACACTTAATTTATAATTAGAAAGTTTAATTGCAATGCCAATATATTATTTAAAAATGTTCACTTATACATATAAAACTAATTTTCTTCTTTAATTGCATCAAATATATTTCTAAGTCATGTGTTTTATTGGTTAAGCCACTCATATTTTGATGGTAAAGAGTTACGGTGCTGTATTCACTAAGTTGTATACAATGCAAGTTGGTTTCTAATGTATCACTAATACCCATGAAAAAACTGATCCTGACAGATTATATCACTATTAACGCTCAGAGCAGCACGTTATGATTCGATTGCTGTAATCGATTTTTGTATATCGGTAAAAATACTTTTAAAACCATTATAGTTAACATCGCCTTGATTTTTAGTAAACATTTTATATGTAAGGTTTGCATTTGAGTCATGTGTATTTCAGAGCCAAATTATCAATATAAAGTAAGTTGTTAAACGTTTCTACACGCAAAGTGTACATAACTCTGTTATTAATCAGTTTATATGTAGGTAAGCATACTATATGTAATGTTAGTGTGAAAATTGTCCATACAAATTTTATTCAACAATTTCACTAGTTTGTCGTAGTCCCTTGAACTTTTAAAATCTTTTTCACCAATCATAATGAAACAGTAATCTGCCTCAGTATAAATTTCCAATTTAGTATTTATTCCTTTAAGCAATTGCTCTAACCCACCATTCAGAGGTGATATTATAAAATTATACTTTTATTAGTATAATTTTATAATATCACCTCTGACAACATACACATAACATAACATTGTAACTAATCAATGTTTGACATAGAAGTTATTTCCGTCATCCGTATCCCTCCACGTGGCCCCTGGGTGGTGCTAATTAGGTGACAACACCGTTGGTAGGCTGTAGCCGAGACTAGTAACCACCCACCAGTTTAAGTCGTGGTGCTAAGCGGCTTAGTTGTGTGCCGACACGTAAGGCTGGTGTAGCCAATTGGGAGGAAGGTTCGAAATAGTTGCCTACCGCCAGCTGACCGGTCTGACATGGATTGTTTTTGCTGCATCGGAACATTAGTCTCGGAGGGTAGCTGGAGCCGTGGCACGGTGTACCACTTTGGCCAACCGCAGGCAGTAGAGGGCCCAAGTAACAAGCAAGCGACTTGGGAAAGACTGCCCCGCCAATTGAAAAATCACGGGCTCACGCTATAGCGCCGGTTGGCGACCGGATAAAAGGGCTCTATGGATGAGCTCGAGAGGGCACGGTAGGCCCCGCGGTCTCCGGGCTAATGTACCAAAGCTGTGGCGGAGATAACACATGACTGAGTTTAAGCATCGGAGGGCCTCATTTCACTACTGTCCTCTTACCTATTCACTCCAAATACTATTATGGCAAGAAAGAATAAGAGACGCGTTAAACAGCGGTTGCAATCCCTCTCACTCAAAGTGCACCTCGCCAACATCCAAGGTCCGCACTCAAATCTCGCTGCAGTCCACCACCATCTGGAGACTGAAAGACTAGCTCTCTTATTCCTCTCGAAGAGGCAGACAGCATGTCCATCAGCCGTTGCGTACCTGTCATACCCAGGGTTCTCCTTGGAGCACAAATTTAAGCCCCGCGCGGGCGTATGCGTGTACGTATGTACGTGATGACATATGCTATCGGCATCTCCGATGCCTTGAAGACCCCAATTTTTTCTCCTTATGGGAACTTGTGGACACAGGACTACAGAAGATTCTCTACGCCTGTGTCTACAGGTCGCACAGCGTTGATCGGGAGACAACCAGGCACACAGTGTACCTAGGTAAGGCGGGGGATATCGCTCAACAAAGGTACCCGACTGCCCAACTAGTGATATTGGGGGATTTCATTGCCCACCACCAGGAGTGGCCTTTGCCGTACCAGTGCACTGACCATGCTGGGAGTGAAACGCGAAAGCTTGCTTTAGCGTTAAACCTCACCCAAATGATCCAAGAGCCAACGAGGTTTCCAGATGTTGACGGTCAAAGAGTCTTGGACCTTCTGCTGACAACTGACACAGACCTTTACTCCGTGTCGGTGAATGCGCCTTTAGGTAGTTCCGACCATTGTCTGGTGAAAACTGTATCAGTCTACTCCCCGCCCATTTACGGCTCCAGTAGCTCCCGGTGAGTCTGGCGATACAGGTCGGCAGACTGGGATGAGATGCGGTCGTTTTTTGCATCCTATCCTTGGCAGCCTACTTGCTTCTCTTCGGGTGATCCAATAACCTGCGCTAATGCTATCACCGATGTGTTGCGTCAGGGAATGGAATATTTTATTCCTATCTCTGACTTGAACACATCAAGCAAGGCTCAGCCCTGGATTTGTACCGAATGTGGACGCGCTAAAGCGCTAAAGCACAAAGCTTACCTTGCTTGGGTTGACGCTCGAAATAATACGGCTAAGGATTTACCAGACAAGAAGAGAGCCTTTAACATTGTTGCCAAGTACTGCAAGAGAACTCTACGAAAAGCTCGATTTGATCACATACGCCGGATAGGGACTAGCTTCTTACCCTGCGGGAAGCAAGGCGTTTGGTCCTTGGCAAAGTCGGTCACACTGCTGACGATAAGGCGAATTTACTATGCTCTATCTTCGCAGAATCTTCGCGTCTAAAAACTGTAAACGTGATACCGCCATGTTTACCAACTTGCAAGACCTACATGTTGAATATACGCATTCGTCAGACCGAGGTCCGTAAAACGCTGCAGAATCTTGACGTGAACAAGCCCAGTGGTCCAGATGGTATCCCAGCCATAGTACTGAAGACCTACACACCTGAGTTGTCACCCGTGTTGACACGTCTGTACCGCCTCTCCCTGGCAACAGGACAAGTGCCGAACTCTTGAAAGCTTACTAATGTGCAGCTCGTGCCAAAAATGCAGTCGAGCCGACGCTGCGAACTACAGACCCATTTCAGTTACCTTACAGAGTATGGAACGTATACTAAACAATAGACTCATGTCATACCTAGAATTAAATAGTCTACTCAGTTACCTGCATTATGGGTTTCACCGAAACCGGTCCACTAGAGTCCTTCTAGTGTATTCAACGCATTTATGAAGCGAGGTCATCGAGAATCACGGTGAAGCATTGGCTGTTTCGCTTGATATCTCAAAGGCCTTCGACAAGGTCTGGCATGATAGCCTTATCAGCAAGCTTCCGTCCTTTTGGCCTACCCACTGGCCTCTACGTTTGGATAGCAGATTTCCTGAGGCGGCGCTCGATTCGTGTAGTCATTGATGGCTACTTGTCCGAACAAAAGGCAATTAATGCCGGGGTCCCACAGGGATCAGAACTCACTGCAACTCTCTTTTTGCTGCATATTAATAACGATCTGCCAAAACCCGGTACGTTTGGGTATGCAGGCGATAGCACGCTTGTAGAGAGTTATGTCTCCAGCGCCAGGGCCAATGGAGCACAAATACAGTTGCTCAGGGAAGCCATAATCGAGCGTATGAACTTATCCTTGAAGGCAGTCTCCGATTGGAGTGATGCCAACATGGTTAAGTTCAATGCCTCCAAGAATCGACATCGTCGACTACATCTTCACTTAAGATCAGGTGAGATCGCGGTCAAACGCAAGCCTATTACAGTATAAAAAAACTTATGTTAGTGGTCTTTATAACAACTACCTATAGAAGCCAAAACAATTATTTTAGAAGTTTTGTCTGTCTGTATGTTAGTACATGCTTCACGCAAAGACTACTGCACGAAATTGAATGGAGTTTTCACAATTGTATTGCTGGTGGTCTAACTTAAAATCTGGTGCATGTTTCATCTTGATACGCGCCGAGTCGTTAAGTACTAATATTAGGAGTTAAGGTTGTGCATTACCTATTTATCAATCGATATAATACATATATTGTTACCGCAAAACACGTGTTAAATGGGCGTTACCCACTCCGTCGCGTCATCGCGCCATCGCAGTAACGTCAGCGTATCATCTGATTCGCACGCCTATAAATACGAGGCGCCAGCGCTTCTCGCGCTCTTTCCGTTCATCAAAGCGATAAAATCGAATTGTTGTAATAGCAAGTTACTGTTATCATTTTATAATTAATTTAATTGTTTATTTATGCAATAAATAATAATTGATTGTTATATTTTTATAATATAATCCTAGTCGGTTTATAAAAATATGCTATAAGCTAAGCCACGTATTAAAATTATATGCCGCAATCGCAATGTATTCAAACCGCTTCCTTTCAAAACTTTTTAATATTCTACTTTTTATATTATTTTAGGCTATTTTAAATATAATTATCACTAGGTTATTCAAATATTATAATAATGAATAGTGCATGCAGTGTTTGCTTATTAATTGGTTTTACATTTAATTAAGACCTCTTTGTTTGTTATACGACAAGTATCTCAGTGTATTTACTGTAAGCAATCCATACAAAAATAAATAAATATATTAATCAAAAGAGGTAATAAAAAAAGATATGGATAGTCTGGGTTGCCAGTATACCTGTAAACATTTGAGTAACCCGTGGGACAGTTCGCTGTAGTAAAAATGTGCTTTATCAGTCATGTTCAGTTGTGACAAGACTTTATCGGTTTTCTTGCTATTTCCGTTTTTCGTCAGCTAAAATTTGGTAAATGGAGAAATTGAAATTAAAATTTTTATACGTTGATTGCAACTTAAAAAGCCTTTAAAAATGTATGTCAGTTTACATAATATTGTCTTATGTTTTCGCGAATGTTATACATTGAAATTAAACACTTTATACGGATTTTATCGCGTTGTTTATTTTACTTTAAACACTGTTATTACATAATTTTGAAAACTCTAACACTACTATTATTGAATTTTACTACTATTTAAGCTATATATTTTCTAATTAAAACTATTTATATTTAAGTTTACACTTTGGCCCGACGCGGACGTTTCGGTTGCTTTACAGCAGCAAATAAAATCTGTATAAAGTGTTTAATTTCAATGTATAACATTCGCGTAAACATAAGACAATAAAATGGAGAAATGATATTATTACCCATTTAACAGCTTATAGTCTTATCGGCATCTCGTTGTCTATGAGTAACTATAATCCGGGCAAGAGAAGTAAGGACCTACTAGATTAACCCGTAGCTTCGCTTGTAGAAATGTAGGTTAGGTTAATGAAAGTACTTTTTCTGTATGAAAGTTACCCTATGTCTTTTCGTAGAAACGTGATAAACAAAAAACTCACATTCATAATATTAGTTAGGTTTTAAAACAACGAATGTTCAAGTGAAAATGACTGAACAAGTTCATACGGTAAAACTTAATAATAGACAAATCTGTATCTCAGTGGTGATCTATATTTTTGTGTGTTGGACTCCATTCCACTTGGTTCAGGAAAAACACCTACATATCGCATATCATGGTTTAAGGCCCCACTTAATAAGGCAAATCTATAACGGGGCTTAGTTCCTCCAAAATCCATATTTGAACCCAAGACCAAAGACAAAATTAATCTTCTATGAAATGGATTTTATCATGAACCAAAGTAAATAAAAAGATCATACCTTTTCAAATAACATAATGTTTTCTTTAACGGTGAGAAGCTTATGTATTATAGTATCTTGAGGACATAGTGCCACAATGTCCAACACATCTTGTACTCTCTGTACATTGTCCAAACCGTTTACATATACTGAACCTCTCGTCGCAGCATATAATCCTGAAATTACATATATAAATAACTAGATGTGCCCGCGGTCTCACCCGCGTTTATAGTTACTGCGCCGCCCTCGTGGATCGTAGCGTTATGTTATAGCCTACAGCCTTCCTCAATAAATAGGCTATCCAACACTAAAAGAATTTTCAATTCGAGGCAGTAGTTTCTGAGATAAGCGCGTTCAATCAAACAAACAAACTCTTCAGCTTTATAATATTAGTATAGGTATAGGCTCAGGCCTAAATATTCCCGAAGGGGTAAGCAAAGGTATAAGACAAGCATATTTCTCCAATTTTGTTTTAGGACTGATTTGACTGCACGAATGACGCGGCGTTAGTGGCTTTATTGATCGCGTCAACATTACCATTGCGGCAAGTATTGTTGGTTCGATCCTCACACGGGGTAAATATTTGTGTGATCCACATATTCTGGTTGTTTTGAGTCTGGAAATTCTTTTCTTGGCGTAATTCCGTGACATAAGATTTACACCAAAAGCTATTTAAAACAAAAAAAGGTCTAATGCCGTCCACGGAGCAGCAACTTCAGACTCCGTCCTGCTATTGGGAAATTAACCCAATTACACTTTGTCTTCTGTTTACGCCAATGTTATTCATTGAAATTAAACTACTATATATGGATTTAATCGCTTTGTTTATTTGACACTTTATTACATAATTTAGAAACTGTTACACTACTACTACTACTGAATGAGCTCAAAGTATCATGAAGTCTAGCTATGATTTGCTTCTTCTTGGGCATTTCTGCGTAAATAGAAACACCGATGATTAACTTACCTTCGGATATTTTAAAATAACTACACTGGTACATTGAGACAACTGCCGTCTTAGTCTCCCCGTAACCATGGCTATGAAAAGCAACCGAAACGTTGGGAAAAGTGTAAACTTAAATATGAATAGTTTTAATAATTTAATTAGCTGAAAATTTAATAGTAGTAGTAGTGTAACAGTTTCTAAATTATGTAATAAAGTGTCAAATAAACATCGCGATAAAATCCGTATATAGAAGTTTAATTTCAACAATTACACTTAGTCAGATTCGAGAATCGTACCTTTGCTTACACGATCATTTGTAATCAGAAGAGTGCAAATTTTCAAATATAATAGGTATATAACGCTACCGATTTCGCCCCTATGATAAGCAATTAATTCCGGAGTATATAAACTTACTATAATAACTTATAGCATCTGTTTGTTACCAAATATGTAAATAAAATTCATACGCACTGACCTCAAAACTACATAATATTATCACGAATATATTAATGGCCACTCCTACAACTAATAATGCATGCTGTCTCACTCATGTTAGGTTAAAGAAGAGAGATGGCGAGACTTTTACCTTATAGCTAAATGATATCTGGAGGTGGTAGTACATTATATTGATTTATCTGTTTTTAACCTTACATATTAATGTTTAGTATCAAATTATGTACCTAAATATCTCGTTTGTCAATATTTGGGATCCCCTTTTACCTTATCTCCAACAGATACATGCTAAATGCTATACACAAGATTAATACCTGCTATAATAGACATAAGAACGGATTTCCCGGCACCGGATTGACCAAGAAGAACAGTCACTTCGCCCCTGTATATGTCGAGGTTGATCTCATCCAACACATAACGCATGCCAGTCTTATTTGTAAATGCCTGCAAAAAACTGCTTTCTTTATTTTACAATTGATCAGCACCTATTATAGTAAGAAAGTTATCTGAGTGCTTAGTGCTAATTTGTTTTAAGTTAACGCGATCGACACGTTTATGACGTTCGGCGCTCCGATTGGCCCGTTCCAAGCTCTTAACTAATCAGAGAGCCAAACGCGGTAAACGTTTCGATCGCGTTAACGTAAAAACAACTTTCACTGGGCACCTTGAACAATAGCAGATTCGGAAAATTTTGTGGACTTGCACTGAAATCCTTATATCAAAGCGATGGGTGTAAAAACCCAGGATTCAACCTCTTCGTCTTCATGAGCCTTTTTTTTTTTCATCAACTTCTTGTAATGTCCTACTGCTGGGCAAAAGCCTCTGCCTTGGACTTCCAAATCACTCTGTTGGTGGATATCCCCTGACCTTATGACCTTGAGACCCCTATATCTCGAAGGTCTTTTGATCGACAGGGGCCATATCCGAACTCGACCGAGGGATGACTCCCAAGGTAGTAGTAGTAGTAGCAATAGTCGTTTAAGTAGCCGGAAAGCCATTGCTTCTGCGCAGATTGTAATGGATTCAAATCCCACTCGGGACAAAAAAATGTGTGATCAACAAGTACCGAGTCTGGATGTTCTTTGTGCCCGTTGTTTGAATGTTTGTAAACTCCATTGCGACAAAATATTTAACCTTAGTGAGGCTTTTAAAAAAAATGACCGATATATCCTAATACTTTTAACAGATATATTGAATATAAATTTTTTTATGCAACTTACCATTGCTTATTATAATTGTTGTAAATTCTGTAAATAAACTGAAATCAAAATAAGTATAATAAATAGCTGAATGGGTCAATATTCTCAAATATTCTAACAGCTGGTTATAGCTTAGTGGTAAACAGTTGGAATGCCACACAAAGATCTGAAGTTCGCATCCAAGACATGTATTTCTGACTTCTTGAAGCTATGAGCTTATTGAATAGTTAATTATCGCTTATTTTAACAGGGAAGGAAAACATCGTGAGGAATCCTGCACGTTTAAGAATTTCTTCATATCGAAGATAATGTGTGAAGTCTGTCAACTCGCAATAGGCCCGCATGATGGACTACGACCTAATCCTTGCCTCGCTGAGGAGAGCCCGGTGCCCAACAGTGGGACAATTTATATACAGGGCTGAAATTTTTATGATATTTTATTACTGGTTTAATCTTAGAGCACATTTATCACTTTAGTTTGTGTAGGTCAGATAGCAGTTAATCCGTTGAACAACTTTATTGCAGCCACACATTTAAATGCGGGAGTACAAAATATTCGAATCATTCGTCTTTTAATTTATTTCAGTACGTTATGTACTATTGGTACGTTGTCGTAAGTAACGACGCGTAATAATAAACAAAAAGCAACAGTTAGGCGATAATATATTATATGTTATCTTATCTTATCTTGTGTGGGGGCCAGTCAGTACAGACCGGCGACACTTCGACCCAGGGATCTTTTGTTTCGACTGCCCCAATAACGACTGCCATAGATGTTCATGGCAGCCGAGACCGACGACGATTATCAATCAATACGCACATAATTTCGAAAGTCAGAGGTGCGCGACGTGGCCGTCGGTTCGAACCCGAGACCTTCTGCATTGCAGTCTGTTGGTCTCCCCACTGAGCTATCGCTGCTCTATATGTTATCTTAAAACGACTTAAATATGGCCAATAGTTGACTAAATGTGACAAAAAATATTATACAACACATACACTATTAGGCTAGGCTAAAAGAACAAGATCGCTTAATAAGCGCAACAAAAACAGCCCACAGCGAGATGTAGTTTATTTAAAATATCTAATTCTCTAATTTATCTAATAAAAATCAACATATAATTCCTATTGTGACACACTTACCTATAAAAACGCTTAGGACGCGTTGTGGCATACACAGAAAGACCACAATGCAACATACACGTTGTATCTTTTATGATAATCAACCATGACGCGACTTACTTCACATACCAATAAATGCTTTGCATACATACATACATACATAATCTTAGGCTATGGACACGAATGGGGATACTCAATGGGGATATGTGGAATACCCCGAAATCAGCGGGCGCGGAGGGGCGGTGGCGGTGCGGTGAGTGGTTCGTTCGAATACATAGATTGGAACTGGCCTCGAAGGGAGCGGCGCGGCGAGCGGCATACGCGCGGTTGATATAGTATTTGCATTAAATGTTTTGCTTTTTAACGACAGATAAATCCCTGAAGAAGTGGGTAGGCAGAGGTGTTTTAAGCCCACATTTCGCCTGATATTGGTTTTAGATCTCACTTGATAGACTACCTCTAGATCTACCGTTTATCGAATGCTGTTCTACACTCCGTGTTGCTGTTGAGAATTTCTTAACAGAAAAACCCAATTAAGTACATTTTGCCCGATCCGGGAATCGAACCCGAGTACTCATGCACAGAAGTTATACAGTGTGAGTTTTCATAAAGTGCACATATGAAAATGAGTGAAACTAGACATCATTTTATGGCTAGGAAAAATAATAAAAATAATATTCTTCGCTTTATACCTATTTATATTTTTCTTTAGTAGTTATAGACCTTGTACCAAGAAAACCTTGTAACTTTTGAACCAGGTGGTTCAAAAGTTGTTGAAACAAACACAATAATAATACGCAATGTGTAGACAATAACGACGTTATACTATTCACATCCAAAAAAATACCGGTGGCCTAAAAATAAGGAACATTTTAGACCAAAACTGAGTTTCATACAATGTTTTTTTAAATATTGTTAAAAAACTCGAGAAAACGTCCCCATTGCCCCTAGTTTTTATTAAATGACGTTAATCTGTATCTACTAAGGATTAAAACAACATAAAAACCACACCTGTATCCCAAACAAAACAGTTTTAATGAAGGGCTAAACAAAGACATTGCCGCCACCACGTGCAGCTTTTTTCGAAAATTGCATTATCTATCTCAGGTAGTTTGGGGTGGGATTGAGGTGCAGGGTAAGGGATAAATTGTGGGCCAGGTCTACAGAAAGAATCAGTCGCTCCGAATCATTCGCCGCTGCTACTTGTGTGTTCTTGTTTTGTGATGCCCCGTTTGAGTGATTTTCCTCCGGCGCATATCGCCAATATGCATTTTTATTATGGACTATGTAATGGAAGTGCAAGAGGTGCTTGTACAACTTATTTAGCTACGTTTCCAACGAGACGACCAGTACCATCTGCTCGTAACTTTCAAGATGTTCATAGAAGATTGGCTACTAGGACTTGACTTGGACCAAGTAGACATCTTTGCGAGGCAAGTGCTATAATCGACGACTCTATTGAAGAAGCTGTACTGCGTGATTTGTTTGCTGATCCAAATATCAGTACAAGACGATTATCAATGGCACATGGCATATCGCAAACTTCTGTGTGGCGCATTTTAAAGAAAGAAGGTCTACATCCCTATCACTATCAGCGAGTGCAACATTTGCATGAAGGAACTGACGCAATCCCAAGGTGTGTTAAATGTCTGCATAGATTCAGAGACAAACAAGAGATAACCCGGTGTTTGCAAAAACTATTCTTTGGATGGATGAAGCCCAATTTACAAGAGAAGGTATTACAAACTGCAGAAATTTACATTTTTGGAGTCCTAAAGGAGAGAACCCAAAGCTAAAAAGAGCTTCCACTTTTCAAGTGAAGTTTTCGATCAATGTTTTGGCAGCTCTTATTGATGATATGTTGATTGGTCCATTAATACTCCTAAGAACATTAACTGCAGACAGATTTCTCCAACTTTTAAGGGATGATCGCCCATTACTTTTGGAAGATGTACCTCTACGAACACGACGTAGAATATTTTTGCACATGGACGGATGCCCTGCACATTATGCAAGAATAGTTCGCAATTATTTAAATGAAAGCTATCCCAATCGATGGATTGGTAGGCAAGGGCTTGTCGGGTGGCCTGCGCGTTCACCCGATCTGACACCCCTTGATTATTTTCTGTGGGGGACAATGAAGCAGAGAATTTATAACTCTCCCATCAATAGTGAGGCAGAACTGCAGGAGAAGATTTTAAACTGCACCACTGCCATAAAGGAAGATCCAACAACGATAAGACGAGCAACGCAACAGATTTTGCTGCGAAGTACTATGTGTTTACAATAACGTGGTAGTCGTTTTGAAAACTTGCTACATTAAAAATTTTTTTGTAGGTTGATGAAACTAAATAAACGTGCTGATTTCTACTTGATATTTTTTATTTTTTTCTTATACCTTTCATACCATTACAGAAAAATAAGTAGCACTTGCAGCCCAAGTGTATGTTTAGTAATTTAAGGCAAAGGATTAGACAAGACCTAATTTTTTACCTGAGATATACAGGATGTCTGGTAATTAATGGATAACCTGGAAATGTCTTATAGTGGAACTGATGGCCGTTCAGAAAAAAATATGAAAAAAGATCTATCCTAACTACTACCTGAGATATGTGTTTTTTTTTTAATTACCATGTATAACTTTCTTGTATACTACGACCATAAATGAATGAAATCCATCGGTTTTTTGTTGTTTTATTATTAAAAACTAATTATGCTAATAGATAGACATTCAAAAGTATGCTATGCTATATAGCTTGCACTTTCTAATATACTTTTTTTTAATTTTCTTTTTTTTCTTTCTTCTGAACGGCCTTCAGTTCTACTATAAGACATTTCAAGGTTATTCATTAATTACCGGACATCCTGTATAACGCAATTTTCGAAAAAAGATGCACGTGGTGGCAGCAAGGTCTTTATTTAGCCCTTCATAAAAACTGTTTTGTTTGAGATACAGGTGTGGTTTTTATGTTGTTTTGAAGCTTATTAGATACAGATTAAGGTCAATTAAGAAACACTAGGGGCAATGGGGTCGTTTTCTTGAGATTTTTTATGTTTAAAAAAACATTGTACGGAACTCAGTTTTGGTCTAAAATGTTCCTTATTTTTATGTCACGGGTATTTTTTTGGATGTTAATAGTATACCGCGCGTCGTTATTGTCTACACATTGCGTATTATTACTGTTTTTGTTTCAACACGATTAACTACCTGGTTCAAAAGTTACAAGGTTTTCTTGGTACAAGATCCATAACTACTAAAGAAAAATATAAATAGGTATACATCGAAGATTATTATTTTTTATTATTATTCCTAGCGATAAAATGATGTCTATTTTCACTCATTTTCATATGTGCACTTTATGAAAACTCACACTGTATACGTTACATATCACTGCGCGAACGAGACAGTGTTTTGCGTAGTTTGCATTAGGTAATGTACTCATTTGATGACATTTAACTTATTGAGTCGTAGTGGCACACCGAAGGCCAAAGCAATATATTTCTAATTATTTCTGGTACTCTAAGACTTGATAGATTAACAATATGACACAAGCGACATATATTATGTAAAGAGAAATTTATCTAATTAAAAATAATTAACTGACATACCTTGCTGACATTGCTAATTTTAACGGCTATCTCAGCATTAGGAGGGCCTGCTTCAAAATATCTTTGGTCCTTCAGCACTTGTGTTCCATACTCAGCAGTCACGTGGAAATTCACTCTTCTTTTATTCTTACTCTTTAGAAAACTTTTCTGCAATGAAAATGTTGTCAACATTCCACTAAGGAGCTTTATACACCCTATCGTGAGCCGATGGTCGCGACTGTCGGAAATTTAATCTTAACATCCAATATATGAACGCGATAACACCCTAATAGTTATATATTAGGGGTTTAAGTATGAAATTGCCGATTTGTACTGAAAAATGAAACTCGTTTTTTTTATAATAATAATAATAATATCAGCCCTGTATTAAACTGTCCCACTGCTGGGCACGGGCCTCTTCTCACTGTGAGGAGGGTTAGGCCATAGTCCACCACGCTGGCCTAGTGCGGGTTGGCAGACTTCACATATCTTCGAGAACACCGTTAAAGCAAGCGATAATTAACTATTTAATACGCATATAACTTCGAAAAGTCAGAGATGCGCGCCTTGGGTTCGAACTCGAGACCCTTGCGTGGCAGTCCAACGGTTTCCCACTAGGCTATCGTTACTATTTGTAAGATGAACCATATTTATTTAATCCAAACATTTACCCTCATTATCTATACGTTGCTGCCATCTAAACGGAAGTTCGATTATGCCTTAACGATAGAACTCCGGGGATCTAGATTCGACAAACTGTGTGAAATCATTTTGTTCCGCCTCCTGGGAAGAAATTTTTTTATCAAGTAGAAAATTGAAAAAAATGGTAGTCCGTTGGAGCAAGATCTGGTGAGGACGGAGGATGACGTATGGTTTCTAACTGCAGCCTCTGTAGAGTTACAACGATTTCTCGTGCAGTGTGAGGTTTTGCGTTATCATGGAGCAATAATGGTGAAGATCGATTCACGAGTTTTTGTTTCACTGTCACTGCCATTGTTTCACTGCCAGTTTCGCCATCATTGTTCGAAGTTCGGCTCAGTAAATATCTGCTGTTATTGTTTGACCAGATCTGAGAAAGCTATAGGGAATAACACCATGAAGATACCACCAAACAGTTACCATTACCTTTTTATTGGTAAGCTTTGCTTTAAGGCACTGTTACGGCGTTTGACCTGGGATCAGCTATGGCATTTTTCGCTTACAGTTATCATAACGAATCCACTTTTTGTCACATGTCACAATTTTATCCAATATTCCTTCATTTCTGTACCGATTCAACAAGGCAACGAAAGTTTCAACACGCATTTCTTTCTGTAGTTCAGTCAAATTATGAGGCACCCATTTGTCATATTTTTTATCTTATTGATTTGATGCAAATGAGCCAATATTGTAGGTAGGGTAACATTAAACCATGCCGCTAATTCCTGTGTAGTTTAACTCGGATCGGCTTCCACCATCTCCTTCAATTCAACGTTATTCACCTACGTAGGCGGTCTTCCACGTGGTACGTTCTTCAAGTCGAAGTTTCCATTATGAAAGCGTTTAAACGAAAAACGCACGGTGTGTTCATTAGCAGTCTCCTCTCCAAACGCAGCGTTAATATTGCGAGCTGTTTCTGCCGCGTTAGTTCCACGTCACAACTCGTATTCAAAAATGACTCGGATTTTCGAATATAAATAAAAAACAATTGAAAGTCGAAAATCAAATGTTGCACATTTTTTAAAAGAAAATTAAATCTTATAGGTTTCATGTGAAAAAAGTTTCACTCGAAAATCTCACACCATGAAGGTTTTATGTCAATTCATAGTATTTATTACTATACAACGGCAACTTCATACTGTAACCCCTATTATTACTCCTTATATTATTATTACTCTAATCGATAAAGTTAAATCATTAGACTTTCGAAATTATTAACATACGTGAGATATCTTACGACTAAATTTATAGGTCAGCTGTTTACACTATACATAACTACGTCCTAACTCACAAGAAAAAAACGTGCGCAATTAGAAATCACCTTGAACATAAAATTCCACTTTCGGGGAATACCAAATCTTCCTGGCTTAATAATATCCACGTACCAATCCAGTACCATCAGAACAATTAATTGTACACATGAGAATAACCACGATTCCATCACTGACAAACTAGAACGCGTTTGGTGTATATTCGAAAAATTTGCGCCTTCGCCTGTAAATTGATAAATGATTATTATTTCCTTATTCATCATTATTTTTATTACTAATTCCTTGGAAAACTAAATCAACTGGGCAGCTTCATCATCCTATAAAGCATTGCTGTTAAAAAGAAGAAATAAGTCATTCGTCTCAAGAGCGCTGTTGAGTGCAGATCTATGACAGTTTTGCTGCTATAAGTTTTTAACTATTTATTTTTTATTATGAGTGAAATTCGGACCCTCTCTTACTATCTTGTGAAAGTGGCCATATAAGATCGACGCTATCTTCAAATTTGTATAGCGCCATCCTGCTCGATTACCGGTGAGTGGAAATATTCAAATATAAATTGTAACTTTGGAAAAAGACGTTTGAAGGCCCATCGGGATTTGATACCACGACCACTCGGGCAGAGTTCCTATAGACCAAGCCTTAGGCTTCTCGGCCACCGTAACGTGGCGAGCGAGGCGCGAAATTGGTGACTGCAATTGGAATATTTCTTATTATCATTAAGAACGAGGCTATTCAATAGCATTTGTTATTGTATACTACGCCGACAAAATGACTCAAACACCAATTAAGTGCTCATCGACGTCTGATATTTCAAAAGCCATTGTAGGAGGTGATAATATAACTCAAAGAAAACGCAAGCAGCCAGAGTCTGAGTTCGCTGATGCTATAAAAGCGCTTTCTCTGCAAATTGAATACCAAAATGATTTAGACTGCATGATGTCAAGGTTATCTGAAAATATAGCCAGTATGCGGTCTGATCTCTCTATTGTATCTCAAATGGCAACGGACATGAAACTTGAATTAAATAGTCGTTTAATATTCGAGTACACAAACCTGGATAAGCAAGTTAGTAAACTGGATACTAAGCAACAAGTTTTGTCGGATATATCTACGCTACAAAAATCCGTTCAATATACGCTGGATGCGCAGACCTTCAAAAGCAAATAAAGTGGCTATCTGGTAACTTATTGTATACATCTATGGCCTTCACATAGACATTCTTTTCATATATATCCAAACGGCACCTAGTTCGGAGAAGCTTATATTTATTTCTAGAATTTCTACCCACCTTGTCAGAAAATTTGCTAAAATATTGTGGATGCAGTTTGACAAAGACACATAGTTCCCTAATGTACATGCAAACCAGTGGTAGGATATGGAACTTTGTAAATAGTGGCTTACAACTGTCCGTAGACCAGGCTCCACATATTGCTCTCACGCATTTCTTTTGCAACAGAAATGCTTTTTCAATCTCAACCGAATTACCCCACAACAAAAGACCATATGAGAGCACCGATGACACGTATCCGTGGTACGCATTAAGTGCCGCTTCCGTTGACACAGTCTGTCGTAAACGTTTAATAGCATATACGAATCTATCAAGTATATTGCAAACATATTCTACATGCTCCTTCCAGTTACAGTGCTTATCAAGCACAAGACCTAAAAATTGAACAGTGCTTACCTCGTCTATTTTTTTATTTTTGTAATTTACATTTAATTGAATATGTTGTCTTCTATAATCTTGGAACTGTATAATTTTAATAACAATAAAATTAGTATTACTTAGCCATTGAATTGTCTTATTAAGCGTTAAATTTATGTCATTCTCATATGTTTCTTTATTTTCACACTTGATAATGAGTGCCGTGTCATCAGCAAATAAGATTGTTTTGTGGTGAGTAATGTTAGGTAGGTCGTTAATATACATCAGAAATAAAAATGGTCCCAGTACGCTGCCTTGTGGGACTCCAAATCTATTTAGTTTAAAATTCGATCTACTTGTAACTTTTTCATTATTATCTATTTTAGATATTTCTACACACTGATATCTGTCTTTTAAGTAACTCTTTATCCAGTCATTCGCTACTCCTTTAATTCCATATTTTTCTAACTTATGAAGAAGCAGCTTATGATCAACAAAATCAAAGGCTTTACTCATATCTAGAAATAAGGCCGTTACAGGTATCCTGTCATTAATAGATTCAGTAATTGTTTTTATCAGATTGAAGCAGGCTAGCGGAGTACTACTATTTTTGCGAAAACCGAACTGTTCTTGTTTTAGGATTTTTTGGTTCAGGACGAAGTCATATAGTCATTTTAAACTGGCTTTTCAAAAAATTTTGAGGTGACTGGTATAAGTATATTTGGGCGGTGATTATTCATATCTGTAGCATCTCCCTTTTTATACAAGGGCTTAACGATAGATTTTTTAAGACTTGTGAGAAAAGGCCTTGTTGAAATGACATTTTAATTATAAAGCTCAATTGTGCGCAAGGTTTTATAATCTTTGTATTGACCCCATCAATACCTACGGAGTTAGTATTGTTGAGGTTATTAATTAATTTAAATACCTCCATTGGGTGTGTCAGGCTTAAAAATATCGAATTAAAATTATCCATGTCCATAGTTTTGTTGATACTACTACTACTGTTATAATTAAAATAATTCTCATTAGTCAATTTTATATAAAAATTATTGAATAAATCGCTTATATCGTCTGTAGTTGTATGTAAGCTATTATTATATAATATTTTGTCTATTTTTGTATTGGTATGTATGTCTCCAATATTTTGATTTATGATTTCCGACACTACTTTGAATTTATTCTTTTTCTTATAAATATATTAATGATTTTCTAACTGTTTCGACTTGTGTATGCATTGCTTAAGTAGCTTAGAATATTTTTTGTAGGAACTAATATTTCTCTTTTTGTCAGCCCCCACTTGTTTACCTTTTAAATAGAGAATTCTTTTTTTATACAACACTTCCTTAAACCTTTTGTCAGCCATGTACTTTTGTTAACTTTATTGCATTTTTTTACTTTAAATATAGGAAAGCATAGATCAAAAATCAGTGAAAACAAACTGTAAAACTTTTGGAAAGCTTCATTTAGATTAGATTTTTCATAGACATTCGAGAAAGATAATGATGAAATGTACTGGCAAAATTTGTCAACGTTTTCTTTACTAAAGTCTCTAACCTCCTCGTGCCAAGTGTGCTTCTGACGTTTAATATTTGTCTTTATTGTTAGTGTTTGCCCTGTTTCATGATCTGAGAGTGTAGAGAGATCTGAGAGTGGTAAATATCAGCTCGGGTTTGTTTCATATTACTCGCAAACAGGTCAATACACGCCTGTTTTATAGTAGGTAACTTAATGTGCATTTCTATATTAAAGTTTTTGAATAAGTTTATGAGTTCTAAACAACTCTTGCTTGGCTTAAGCATATCCAAATTCCAACCACCGCATGAAATATTTTTTTTTGTTCTTTATGAAAATTCTTGTAGTAATTTTTCAAATTTTTCAAGTATTGCGTAAGGATTACTTGTCCTGTACACACATATGACTGCTATTTTTTGTGTTAGTAGCTCAACGCCACAGTATTCAAAACTAAAATTACACGCAATGTCAGGTGTACATGTTAACGTTTTGTAGTCGAAGTCATTTTTGATCAAGAGACAGGAACCTCCTCTTTTTGAACGTACGATGCGAGTAATTTAAATCCTGGTATCTTAAATAAATGCTCCGTACCTTTTTTTATAAATGTCTCGGTAAAACAAAGAATATCGATTTCTACAGATTTTTGGGCAAATTCAGATAAAGCAAAAATAATGTCCTCGGTTTTATTTATTGCACCTGCTATATTCTGGTGAAATATTGTTATTTCTGATTCACTTTTAGACAAGAAAAACTCGATTTTGCTTGAATTTAGTTGTGTTTGTTGTTCCAATAGCACTGTGTCATTAGAATTTACTTCTGTTATGTCCGATGATACTATCAAATTATATGTCTCATTTAACCTTGGTTGAGTTTGAAAATAGTATGGAATAGTGTCCTTTTTTATAGGGTTAGACGCACGATTCCCGTCAACTGGTTTACTTGTATTACAGTCGTACAATTTTGATGAATCATTAATGCTCCTATAAATGGGCTGTGGTTTATTTATTTGATTACTATATTCTAAATATGCAATTTCTACAAGTAACTTAAAGCTTAACTTTTTAATTAACCTTATCGGATTAGTTTTCAATATATTTGTACAATTCATTTCAATGAATTGGCAATTACAATAATTTTTCAGTAGTAATTTTATATCGTTATTCAAAAATTCTTCGTTTAAATATTGATTATATTGAACATTTATTACAAATATTTTATGGTGTCTTAATATGTGTAGTGAATTACTCAAAGCCGATAACACTTCATAGGGATTTTTATCATTTGAACCCATCGACAAGATAACTATGTCGTCATTATTTAATGATTTATTCAAGCTTTCACAAGACTTCAACACTTCGCCACTCCTTGCCTATGGCTTAACGATACCATAAAAGTTGTATTTACACTTAAATTTAAGATGGTTACGGTCATAATCATAAGTTAATTGTGAAGCTAAACTACGAGTCTGCTCGTCACATATAATGTACAGTTTCTTAATTTTACTACCTGTAGCGCCATCTGTGCATTGGAATTTCTCTAGAGTTGTCGTGCATAATACTGTCTCCGCTGAATTAAATTCTCCCTCCGCTATGTTTTCCTTTACCCATAATTTACCAATCTCTGTTTGAGGTGTGTTACTTGTTTGTAGATTCAGGTTTAGACGGCTAGGTGATAACTGTGGATGTCGCTTAGGTGTTTCATTGGCCCCCACTGTTTTGTGATCGTTTAACAGTGAAAATCACGATGTTGGCATCCTTATATTCGTGAGCTTTTTTAGGTAAGATGAGGCAGATCGCCAGCTCGGAATCATATGGACTGCTGGAGTTAGGCCTGTTGGCAACATTTTTAAGAAATTGTATCTGTTTATTTTTTTCCATTAATTCTTTCCGAAGATGAGAACATTCAAGGTTAAGATGTGCTATCTTTTTTTTTTTTTTGCTCGTCAAAATGACCACACTCCGCCTGATGGTAAGCAGTCGTGTGGTCTAAGAGCAGTGGCCTCCACATCGTCCTCATAGCAGCCGAGGCGATGTTGAGGTCTCTACTTTGACGGCCTGAGAAGGTGCTTTTTCACGCCCCGCTTAAAGGACCCAGGATTGAAGGAAGAAGGAAACACGTGCCTTGGCAGAGAATTCCATGCCTTGATCGTTCGGCAGAGGTATGAGGACCCAAACTTGTTGGTACGCACTCTAGTCGACTCCACCGTGTAAGGATGGCATCTGAGCCCAGCACGCGTTGTTCTGGATAGGAAAGGGGAGGGCGGGATAAGGTGGAATAACTCTTCAGAGCACTCCCCGTGGTATATTCTGTAGAAACATGCCAAAGAGGCAATATCCCTACGGAGTTGCAGAGGTTCCAGTGAACTCGTGACCTCTGGATCTCCGATGATACGGACAGCCCGCTGCTGTAACCTGTCAAGAGCGTCTAGCAAGTACTGCGCGGAGCCATCCCAAAGATGAGAACAGTACTCCACGCAAGGGCGCACTTGTGCCTTATACAATAGGCACAGCTGCCCAGGCGCGAAGAACCGCCTCACCCTGTTCAGAACTCCGAGTTTTCGCGAAGCTTGCCTAATGACGCTCTCGATGTAGGTTTTGGGATTAAGGGAGCGGCAAAGATCCATACCTAAGATGGAGAGGCTGCCACGTATCACCAGTGGAGTGTTCTTCAGAGAAGGGAGGGAAAGGAACGGAGACTTTTTTGTTGAGAACGCGCATGCCTGGGTCTTCTTGGCGTTGAACTGGACCAAGTTCTTGGCACCCCATTCAGAGATGCGGTTCAAGGTCTGGTCAAGTTCAACGACAAGATCCTGCCTTTTCCCCACAACCTCAGCCTGTTTGGCTCCAGGACGTCCGAGATATCGCCCATGCACGGTACTGTCGTCTGCATAACAATGTATGTTGCCGAGATTCAACATATCATTGATATGCAGAAGAAAGAGCGTAGGGGATAAGACGGACCCCTGAGGCACTCCTGCATTGACCTGCATAAATTTGAAAGCGCGACCGTCGCAAAGGACCCGAATACGACGCTTCTGCAGGAAATTTGCAATCCAGGTGCACAGTTGAGGGGGCAAGCCATAGGCCGGAAGCTTGGAAAGAAGAGACCGGTGCCAGACTCTATCGAAAGCTTTGGCTATGTCTAGGCTGACAGCCAAAGACTCGCCGTGCTTGTCCATAGTCTCACCCCAGAGGTGCGTGACGAACGCTAAAAGATCACCCGTTGATCGTTTAGCCCGAAAGCCGTATTGGCGATCATTGATCAACGAGTGATCCTCCAGGTAGCGGACAATTTGGGTGTTAATAATCCGCTCGAACACCTTGGAGAGCACTGAGGTGATAGCTATGGGTCGATAGTTGCCTGGCTCGGAACGGTCCCCCTTTTTGGGAATCGGTTGAACGTTCGCCTCCTTCCAAGCCTCAGGCACAATGCCTGCGGCGTAAGACGTCCGGTATAGGCGCGTAAGTGTGGGAGACAACTCCGCTGCACATTTTTTGAGGACCACAGCTGGGATGCCGTCAGGTCCACTGGCTTTCCGAACATCGAGAGACTGCAGTATCGCACGAACGTCACGTTGCCTGATACGTATATCAGGCATGGTGTAGCCGCAGTTGGCAATGTTAGGCGGCTGCGAACCGCAGTCATCGATTCGGGAGTTGGCCGCAAAGAGATTTGCAAGCAGATCTGCTTTCTCTTGCGGCCGATGAGCCAGTGATCCATTCGGATATCTCAGAGGGGGCAGCGAGGTCTGGCAGAAGTTGGACTGCACGGCTTTGGCCAGGCGCCAATAGCTACGACTGCCCGTAGGATGGGCCATGAGCTCCTGGCCGAACCGTGCGACGCGCTGGGCATCCGCTCTTAAGTATGCCCTCTTGCAGACCTTTGTGGCTTGGTTGAACGCTGCCTTCAGGTGATCCACGTTAGAGTCGTGGAGAGTGCGAGCCCTGGTCCAAGCGCGGTACGCTGTCTGTTTGCGTTCAACAGCATCAGCGCATTCACGACCGAACCAGGGCCTTTTCCTGCCACCGCTCGTGACATCACTGTATGGAATATAATATTCCATACCCAGGATGATTTCACCAGCGACAGCAGTAGCGCTCTCTGAAGGATCCCTGTTCTCAAAGCAGCGTTGAGCCCAAGGGATGGATGCGAAGTACTCCCGCATTCCATCCCAGTCTGCTGACGAGTAGTGCCACAGTCGTCGTCTTGCCTCCTCGGGTCGTGGGGGCGTAACAACAACAGCTGTGGCACAAACCAGACAGTGGTCTGAGGTGCCCAGAGGAGCACTAATCGACACACTGTACCGGTTCGGGTTACTTGTCAGCAGCAGATCGAGCAGAGAGGGCGCCTGACCTGCAATGTCCGGTATCCGGGTGGGCTGGAGTACCAGTTGAGACAGGTCATGCGTGAGAGCGAACGCATGGGCAATTCGTCCCGCGTGGTCTGTTTTGGGAGAACCCAACCAGGTCTCATGGTGGGCATTGAAATCTCCCAAGAACACCAACTCAGCATTCGGAAACTGCTCCTGCGCGTCGTCTGCCGCCTGACTCAGGTAATCAAAGAATCGAGTTGTCTCAGCGTCTCCTGAATGGGATCGGTAGAGGCACATGTAGATTTGGCTGAAAGAGCCGTGATCTACGTGTACCCAAAGGACAGAGAAGGAAGGGTCCTCTAGGCAGTGTAGACGGCGACAACAAATATCCGCCCTAACAAACAAGCATACCCCGGCTTTCGCGAGGAAACACTCCTCTAGCACGTAGCCGGGATATTGCAGGTAGGTCGTGTCTGCAGGACGGCGTATTTGTGTCTCCGTTAGAAAAAGCATTGCCGGCCGAGCCGTCTCCAGGTGGTGATGGACAGCATTAAGGTTAGCGTGGAGTCCTCTGATGTTAATGAACTCCACGACACCGGAAGAGGAAGCAGCGGTGGGGTTACGGCGATTGGCTGCTGTTAAACGACAATGCTTTGTTCGTACTGCCATAGAGTGAATGGAAGGGAAAGCGTGAAAAAAAAAAGAGCCGGCTATTCTCGCAACAAAGTGGGGCAAGGCGCAGAGCAAGTTTCGTCATATTACTGTGTGGTATGGCGATAGCCGATCCGACGGACGGAAGGACCCCCGTACCCTCCCGAAAGTGGTCGCCGGGACCCACCCTCCGGTCACCATCCGGCACGACGAGCCACCTCGAGATTATGCGCGGCATGATGAGGCAGCCAACCAAGTTGGTTAGACTCGGTTGGGCCTGTGGACTATACCGCGGGCGGCCAGCAGAGCACCGTTTCTACGGCTCTCCCTGGCCGCCGGGTCGACTCGCGCCACCCACACAATGACTCTACGGATACTCTGCAGGTCCCTCGTAAGCTGCGAGAATCGTCACCTCATGCTTAGGCCTCCGGCACTCTCATTCACCGAACGAAACACAGCAGTGAGACACTGCTATTTCACGTCGATTTTCTGTGAGAAGGTAGTACTTCCCCGGTCGAGCCGGCCCATTTATGCTGTAACCAGCTTGGTTCCTCCTCATGAGCGCTGGCATTTTCATTTTTGAGACTTATAAGTTGTCTTCTGTTTACGCGAATGTTATTCATTGAAATTAAACTACTATATACGGATTTTATCGCGTTGTTTATTTATCACTGTATTACAAAATTTTGAAAATTTACTACTATTGATTTTATTTTACTAATTTATAAGCTAATAAAATTATTTAAACTATTAAATCTATTTATTTTTGGTTTACACTTTCCCCGACGTTTCGGTTGCTTTTCAGCAGCCATGGTCACTGTTGAAGTTGGGGCGAATCCATTCTCGTAGCATCAGGAATACTTTTTGTTGACAAGTCTAGACCCTCGTGAAGCGTAGAGCTGAGAATTGTGTCATCAAAACAGAATTCTGATATATTCATATCAGACTTAGTTCTCCGCATTGGTTTTCGCAGTGTTATGTTGTTATTTTCCATATTTGAACCAAAAACTGTGTTAGAGAAGCTGCTCGAAAACATAACTTTAAATATGTATGAATCAAACACGCAACTATTCTTGTAGGGGAGGCTGATGGTGAACCAGCCATTGCAATGCGGTCGATGCAAAACATTTGCAAGATCAAGCCTAACACTCGTCCTAAAAATTTGTATTAGTTTTAATTTCCCTTGTTGTTTTTGTAGATGTATATTGTGTACATTGCGGTTAATTTCTTATAGATCTTGTGTAAAGGTTAAAAATGCAGGCTTCCTTTTAACAATAAAATTACACGATGCGGTTTTATTTGTTACTGTTATTTTATGTAATTATCAAATATAAATTATATTACTTACAGACTGGCTCTGGTATATTGATGAATTTTTATTATTATTTGATATTGTTTTGTTAGTGATTAATTAGTCATAGATAACATAACAATATACTATCAAAACTAGGTATAAGAACTAAATTAAATATATTATATATGGATATATTATCAAACTGTTACGATGTAATTGTTCTTACCGAAACGTGGTTAACCCCCCAAATATTAGATCGTGAGTTTATAGATGAACGATATGTGGTTTACCCATGAGATCGTGATCGCACTGCTACGAATAAAAAGGATGGAGGTAGAGAGCTTATAGCGATATCAAAGAGCTTACAGTCGGAGAGTGTTTTTGCAAATATTCTATGTGACGCACATACAGAAAACATATTTATACAATTATTAGTTTCCAGCCGTGAAAAATATTTAATCAATGCAGTTTATATCCCGCCTAAGTCTTCTGAGGATATGTATAATTCGTAGTTTGAAACAGTACAGTATTTAATAGATAAATTACATTTTAGCAATGTTTATTTACTTGGCGACTATAATTTACCCGATATTGACTGGGTTCCAATGGCAAGTAGCCCTACAAATTCTTTAATATGCCAGGGTTCGTTATCAATCTGCAAGCATTTAGATAATTTTATGTCTTTGCTTGGTGCATTTCAGTATAATAATAATATATACAACTCTAAGAATCACAGTTACGCGCGAGCGGTTGTATGAGACGCACGGTCGTTTGGCGACCGTGAGTGTTAGCGTCGTATTCTACCCTCACTCGTTTTTTCTACACTACCTTTATGTTGGTTTTGTGGTGTAATAATGGATAGTTTTGCTCGATCAATAAGTGTTAGCTCTAACGTAACAGATATGATAGATGCGTGTGAACAAAGTGATATAATTATAAATCGAACTGAGAAAGTGTCAAGTGATACCCAAATGGGGCCAGAAAAGAGATTAAGAGAAGATGACGAAGAAGAGAACCAAGATGGTTTTATTACTGTGAACAGAAGACTAAAGCGATTATTACGTAGTTACTCTGATAGTAATAACCAGAATAAAAATACAGGAGAAGATGCTGAGGAGTCGGAACGTTTTGAGGTACGATACCCTAAACAATTTGGTATGGCCAAGGGCGAGGTATCGAGGGCAGAAAATATTAATAACATCTTGACAATTAAATACAAAAGTCCATATAAAGTACATATTACTTTTAAAGACAAAGAAGATGCAAGAAAAATTTAATGAACCGGAATATAAGTGTCAAAGTACAAGCGAAGTCACACTTTCTTATGGAGTAGTCAGAGATATAGATCTAGATATTGAAGAAAAAGAGATTATTGAACAGTTTAATTGTGAACAAGAAATTGTAGCCATGAGAAGACTTAATGTACAACGTATGACTGACGGCGGGCAGTGGGTAGACAGCACCGTGATTCGACTAGCGTTTCAAATTTTTTCTTTACCTCGTATATGTATGGATACGGATGTCGGTTTAAGGTGGAACCCTACGTCTTTCCGGTCACTCAATGCTCAGGATGCTGGAGGTTTGGTCTTGTTAAAAAGTATTGTCCTACAAGGAAGATTAAATGCCCTTAATGCGGTCAGGAACATGAAAACTGCGAAATAAAGAAATTGCTGTGTATTAATTGTAAGGGAGAACATATGGCGTTAGATAAAAATGCCCCGTATTCATTAAAGAGAAAAAGATTAAGAAACTAATGAGCGAAAATAACTGCACGTATAAGAACGCATTAACTTTATTCTACCAAAGTAATATCCAGTCAAGAGTAAATAATTCCCCTCCAAATAACAAGGAATTAAATGAAAACCAAATGTTAGGTCTCCCTACTTATAGAGATATACTATTGAAAGATAAAGATATAACAGAAACTGAGATGGTCGTAGAAGAAAGTATTACTGAGATAAATAAAAAAGTAAAGTTGAGTAAAAATGGCACGAGCACTGCTAAAAAAAATAGACCAAAGAAAACACATATTAATCAACCAATTAGACAAGACACAGATGAAGAGCTTCTTGCTCTTCATCTTCATCAGGAAGTTATTTGTCAAAGTAATGAGTCAATCGATGCTTCGTCATCGGAAGAAAACACAATGAAAACAAACAGAGGGGTGTTTGCGAGGGTGCGAGTACTCTATTATAAACTTAAATATATTATTTTATCGAAGAGAACATTAGAAGAAAAGGTTTGTGTATGTATGTATACACACATTATTACAGAAGTCACTTCATTTTTAAGTGAAAAATTCTTGAGTGGAGACTTATTAAATCTTCTATTTAAAAACATAAACAATTGCTACAAATTATAACTTTAATATTAATATAGCTCAATGGAATGCTCAAAGTTTAAAATCGAAGTTAACTAATTTTGAAATTTTACCTAGTACGGAGAAAATCTACGTGGCAATAGTAAGCGAAACATGGTTAGAATCAGACTCGCACCTAACCTTAACAGGTTATATTATATATCGGCAAGATAGGTTAGACGGCTATGGTGGTGTAGCAATAATATGCTACAAATATTTAAGAACTATCAGAACCACTATTAACGTAAATAATTCTGGCGTAGAGATTATTAGTATTAAAATTTTAAACTGCAAATTATTACATAATATTGTCTCCATATATTGCTCATCGTCTGTTCGCACTTCTCAAATAGATTGGAATGTTATTTTTTCAAAATTTTCTAGAAATACCTTAGTGGCGGGTGATTTTAATGGCCACCACAGTAATTGGTCGAACAGAAATGATTCACGAGGTAATCAAGTATTTGATAGTGCTCTTGACAATGGTTATATCTCACTTAATAATGGTAAAACCACTAGAGTAAGGCTTGTGAATGGTGTGCTACAAGAAACTTCTCCTGATATCTCGTTTTGTTCCGTAGACATTGCTGTAAATGCTGAATGGGATGTATCCAACGAAAGTTTAGGTAGTGACCATCTAATTATTAAAATATGTTTATGATATGAGGACTCTTTACAATATACTACAAAAATAAACTTTAAACTAGCAAACTGGTCTAAATATAAAAATATGGTGAGAAATCTAACATCACAAATGAATAGAAACTGTGATAAGGACCAAGATTATTATGATAGTTTTATAGCTAATATCAATCAGGCAGTTGAGCAAACAATTCCCTTTAAAAGAAATTGTATTAATCCCGTCCGTGAGTTTATTACCAAGGTTTACTGGAATCAAGAATTATCAAAGGTAAATAGCACAACGTTGTCTCGCACTTAAACAATTTAGACGAAATCCAACTCCGCAAAATTTATCTAGCTTAAACTTAAAATTTTCTGAATCTCAACTTTTAGTAAGGCAAGCCAAATCTCAGAGCTTTCACAACTTTTGTGACAGTATCGACGAATCCATCTCCTTATCAGATATGTGGCGTAAAATGAGATGGATGAAGGGAATTAGACAATCTAATGCATATACCTCCGATCAGGCTAAACTAGATCTTTTGTGTTCTTTAGCACCCAATAATGTAACTGACCCTCCTAGAACATTTTCATCGACGAATCTCCAACTTGACTCAAGTTTTACTCTACAGGAATACAGAAAACAATGCTCCATAGCATTGTTTTAAGCGCAAGGATACTTCACCTGAGCATGACGGTATATACTATTCTATGATCTATAATTTGCCCGATATAGGCAAACAAGTGCTACTTCAATTGTATAATTTTATATATAGGACTGGTTATGTTCCTATTCAATGGAGAAAGATACAGATTCTAAGCTTCGACCTATTGCCTTAATCTCGTGTCTGTGCAATATTTTCTACTTGATGCTTACTAGACGCTTAGAGTCGTTTAAGGAGCATTATAGTATTTTATCATCAAATACAATAGGGTTGAGGAGAGGACAATCGTGTTTGGACAGTTGGGCTCATCTTATTTCAAGTATTCAAATTGGTTTTACGCAAAATATCCCAACCATCGCATGCTTTTTAGATATAGAGGGTGCATATAATAATGTTCTTGTAGATAAAGTAGTATCTATTTTGGACGATTAACATGTTGGAGCTAAAATGTGCTCATATCTATGGGAGTTTTTCAAATTAAGTGCCATGAACAAGAGAATTAGGTATTGGCGAAATGGATTAACAGAGGAATTGCTCAGGGTGATCCCATATCTCCTTTATTGTTCAGCATTGTCACTATTGAGATTTGTCATAAAATCAATCAGACATTCATAAGTCAATACGCGGATGACTTTGTCCTATTTGCAAAATATAACAGAATAGAACATAGTGTCTCTAACATACAAGGATCACTCAACAGTTTAGTTAGATTATTGGAACAGCTTGGCTTGGAGTTGTCGGCTGTTAAATCTAAGTACTGCGTTTCCAGTAGAGCTCGTAGAATTCAACAGGTTCAAATATACGTCAAAAATTCATTATTGAGCTCAGTTAATTGTATCAAATATTTGGGGTTTTGGTTAGACAGATCTCTACGATGGACGAAACACATAAATGAAATTCGTGAAAATCGTTAAAGTTCTTAAATCTGTTATTGTATAAAAAATAATTCATGACCTTATAATATTAATATTGAATTTTTAGAGAACTTAATAGTTTGCTCAACAGCAGATTTTGGCTACATAAAAAGAAGCCGTTGTTGGCGATATGCTATAATGAAATAAAACAAGATACAGCTTCTTCGCCGTATCCTGTTGAAATGTTCGGTTTGGATTTCTGGCTGTCTAGTATCAGTCTGAAAAATATAGTTAACTGTACTTTAGATAGTCTAAAGGGATCAAAGTCGCAGTATGCAGACCGTGACATTTTGAAACGTGAGGTACTACACGAGTTACAACAAAAATATGATGGATATTACTTCATTTACACCGATGGTTCAAAAACGTCAAACGGTTTTGGTATTGCATACTATATATATAACATTTATGAAATATTTAAAAGTAAAAACAAACTTGTCTCTATTATCTGCTGAGCTCTTTGCGATGTCATAGGCCTTATCCTACGCTGCTAATTTAAATATATCTAAAGTAGCTACATATTATATTGACGGACAGTCGAAGTGCTCTGTTGCACATCGTGCGTTGTGCCTCTGGTAACAGAAGTACTTCGATAGCATACAGTATTTTGAATTAAATAAACAGAGCTTATAGTAGTGGTATAACTTTGGCACTACAGTGGGTTCCGTCTCATATCGGGATATCGGTAAACGAAGAGGTTGACAGCTTATCACAGAAAGCTATACTAGAGGGACAGGAAACAAATATTTTACCTAGCTATTCCGAAGTTTTAACGAAACATAAATCAAAATCTTTAGAAGTATTTAAGGAATATTTTAATGAGCGGTCAAAACTGAAGGGCGTTTGGTATAAATGCATTCAATGTGAACCTCTTCATGTCCCGTGGTTTGCTGCGTCTTAATTAAATCGAAAGCAAAATGAAGGATTACCTAAAATGGAATGGGCGGAAATACTATCTAGACTAGATTAACGGCTGAAGATTATTTAAACACCTTTTATAATATTATAATTAGCGCCATAAAAAATTATGCACCTATCTCTAAAATACGGTCTTCCAAATTTCCTGTGTGGTTCTCAAATTCTCATATTCGGATATTTAGAAACAAAAATATAGCTTGGGTGAAATGGAGAGTTTATAATAATGTTACAGACTATGAGCAGTTTTCTTTTTGCCGCGCAGGTTTTGTAATGAATTAAAGATTAATTACACGCGGTGTATAAAATCTATCGAAGATAATGTTAGAAAAAACGTAAAACATTTGTTGACCTATATCGAAAAACGTAAAACTAACAGTGGCATACCATCCACCATAACTTATAATAATATGGTATCTAGCGACCCTAATGAAATATGCAATATGTTTATGAACTATTTTCACTCAGTATATGAAAAATCTAATTTTAATAATATTGACTGTTTGCCACTTCAAGATACCACCAAAAACTGTACTCTCATCTCCAAAATTACATTTAGTGATGAACAAGTCTTAAAAGCGTTGAAATATCTAGATACCACAAAGGGACCAGGGCCAGACTGCATACCTCCTTATTTTCTTGAAATGACTGCTGCCAACATTTACGTGGCATTAACTATTATTTATAATAAATGTATGTTTGAAGGCATTTTCCCTGAAATATGGAAAAGAGCCAACACCTCCCCTGTATATAGGTCAGGCGCATAAAAGTATTTATAATATCATCATAGAGCAACAACATGGGTTCGTAAAAAGAAAATCGACGACGACAAATTTATTAGTGTTCACAGATTATTTATTCAATAGTATGGATCGGCAAACCCAAGTGGATACCATATGTACCGACTTCCGAAAAGCCTTCGACAAGGTTGACCATAAGCTACTGCTATTGAAAATCGCCTACAATGGAATAAGGTGGCTGTGAATAACGGTGTGAGTTGCACATTCAATCAAACTTTATTTAAAATGTATTAGTAATACGGACATAATGTGTAACTGTTTGTTTTTTCAAATAAATAAAGATCCTATTCCTGCTGGGGAATCAGACTAGTACAAGTTTTTAAAAGAAGACTTTTCTTCTTTCAAAAACCTGTACTGGTCTGATATGTGTACTACCGTTCAACTGTCACACAATTGCATACGAAATAGTTCAATGCATCCATCTCATAAAATAAGAAGCGCATGTGTTTCTTTTCTCTTTTAATCTACCTATTTAAGTAAAAGATACTTGATAAAGAGGCGCTTTTAAAGAATTCCGTTCTTTAAGCGGGACTGGAACTAGTATCTTTTTACGGTCTAAGTGAAGACTGACACTTTGGCAAAATTAGCCATCGTGCCATGAGAGGTCAACAAGACTAGCAAAGTTTAAAAGTCTTAAACTGTGTCCCAAAGCTTTATAAGTGGAGGCTATCGATCTTGCTTTTTTATTGATGGTGGTGACTGATGAACCACAGGCTTACCTGAACGTAAATAATAACCGCTCATAGACGTGACTGTACTTCTTATCCTATCAACAGAAGAACTAGTGTTTTACGCCACTTGCACTAACATCGTAGTGATTCTTACGAAGAGTTGGCAAACCGCGAATGATAGCATCACCACGAGAAATAAAATTTGTAACACCAAAGCAAAATATAGACCTGGAGATAAAATAATTGGGAAGAGAGGAACCTGCCACGCACCCTCGGATTGCTCACCCCAACTTTTGCAATGGAAAAGGTTGACAATACCGAACTCCTCTAGATAGAGATTCTGCTTTGAATACAAAATATGCGTCGACACGTGTTTCGCCTCAGTGCAAGGCATCCTCTCTTCTGAATTATTTTATTACAATGGATTTTCGCCTAATTCAATTCAATATACATTTAGAGATTAAGATCTCCTGCCTTTCATTATATGAATTTACAAACCAAGAACTTCCAAATAAGTAACTTCGGCCCAAAACATATACATTGGGGCGTGTGGCAAGAGGCAACACAACGTTTCCGCTATTCCTGTAGTCGTGGTCTTCTCGGAGTGCCACGCCGAATCCAATAGGAATGAACAGACGTAGACCAGAAAGGCTACACTGGTAGCGTGCTGATCTGTAAAAAAAAGTAATAGTAATAAGAAAGGTTTGTGATTTGTTAACCGTGAAAATTTATCTCTCCTCTCCCCTCATTACTTTGGTATGGTTATCATTTCCAAAAAGTTGTACTGCTTACCTTGACAAGTACGTACAGCCGCCTGTCCCGACTGACATGAACAACATTGCCAGTCGATATGGACAGTTGGTACAACTGTCAATAATTTTACTTCAATTTCAACAGGAAAATCAAGATTAAATCGTGCTTTTCTTAACCTTGTTATTTATCTCTTTTATTATAACTTATCCCACAGCATGCTAGCTAATGGGTAAGTGGGCAACGAGAAAGTATGAACTAGATTTCTATTATAACTTTAAGATACGATCAATTTACAACATACTATAGCCTATACTATGGTATTAGATCCTAATGCCTCCAGGAGTATTCAATGTCCGATGCTCGATCATTAAATCAATAATCGTCGTAGTGTTGATACAAATAAAAAATAATAAGCCTCAAAATCCTGCTCACCGCAGAAATACAACATATCATTGATTGGCTGTTGTCTTCTGCCGAATAAGCTTCATCTTCTCAAAATGCAAGAAAATTACTTTATAATATTTATGAGCAAGTAGGATTTCCTGAATGCCCGAAGAATATGTCAACGCCCCGGAGGAATAAACCAGTAATTGCAAAAATCAAATTTTACAATAAAAATGTTTTAGTGTTTTTCGGATAAATCTTTTCAAGAAAAAGTAATTATGACAACATTGTTATATGAAAGGAAAGCTAATTTTTACCCGAACAGTTAGTTAGAGTTTATCTATAAAATATACACATAATTAGTTATTCACAAACAAATGTAGTTAAATTTTGTGTTAAAATTATTCTATATGAGACTAGGAGGTTTAGAAAATAATGAAATATGCTTCTCGATTCCGTGCTGGAGCTCATTTTCAGAGGTCTATATATATCTATAAGGAAGCACAATAGTGCATACCTTTTAAGTTGATAATACCTTCGTCTAATTAAAAAAAGACTATTGCTGTTTATACCATTTGTTCATTAATTTTTATAGTATTTATTGTTATTCTACGGCTTGTTTTAAAAAAATCTTACAAACAAGTACCTCTTCATTTTTAAAGGAAGAAATATTGAATAGTCTTTGTGCGATTCGAGTCATTCGTTTGATATACATTTCTGGTTTACATTGGCGTTCTCGATCAGAAAGTTTATAAAATTTATCAAATAAGTCTTGCCTCTCTAAAGAGGTAAATTGTTGCCCAGTTCATTTTACATACACAGACAGAACCCCTTAGTCTTTTGTGGATGTTTATTTTTATTATGACAACCTTCGTAAACCAGACCAGCATTTTAAGTATTTTTATTGTGGTCTTTATTAATTTAACATTAACGTTATCTGGTATACTTATTACATTATAACAGTGCATTATCGAAAATATCTATCTCAAAATTCACAATAATAAACCTGTAATCGCGTTAACCAGAAATGTTGCTAAAATATTTTACAGTAATATTATTCTACAAAAATATAGTCACAGAATGTAATTTGTAATAATGTATTACGTTACTTTTCTAGTAAATCAAAATATAAAAATTTCCAAAGAACAAAATTGTTGTAAGGAAAATAGTTAGATAATTACGCAGAAAATATCTGAAAAATTGCATATGTGTATCCCGACCCATAGATACCGTAAATGTTATAATAGTAAAAAGTTAGTCATAGTATAATACAGTTTAATTCCTTGGGGGCGTCGATGTGTCAAAAGCAAAGAAACCCAAGAAGTCCCTCATACTTATTACTCAATTCTGAAGACTTGTAAATTTCAGGGACGGCAACGTACTAGCCAAGAAATGTGCGGCCTATGGTGGTCCTAGGGTTTCTATACCACGGTTCCAATTGACTATAAATCTACATATTTATTGAACGTACTCTCATATGCCAAATTACGTACATATATAGTATATTATATTTCAGTTATAATACTTACTATTCCAAGCCAGAGTACTGATGATGAGTGCTAACGCTGTTACGTTTATAAAGTAGATGATTATTGATATCATTATAATGAAAAAGTTGGTGTATAACAGAATCGGCTGCGATGTGATCTGTTGGAAATACAAGTTCTCATCAGAAGAATATTCTAATAATTGATTATATAAAACACCAATTTAAAGTTTTCCAGTCGAATATCAATCTAATGTATGAATCGTATCCATAATTCGGCATTTTGTTTAAAGAGAATCGGGTTTATTATCCTGGATTATATTATGGCTCTTCTTTCGTTGAATATCGAGCATTAATCACACTAACTAAAATATATAGGAATTGCAGTTAGTGATCAAATTGCTATTTGCCGTCTCCACGATGCGTGTATAGATACGTAGGGAAGTTTATGGATCAAATACTCGATCGGTGCGGACGTGCAATATTGATCGAATAAAGCAACATAATATGTGCACCTCTTCTAAGCACAGTCATAAACAAACTACAAAGCCTGCAACGACTCGCCTGCCTGGCGAGGACAGGCTATATGAGAACAACTCCCTCGCAGCGCTGGAGACCATACTAAATCTCAGACCTCTACGCCCCATCATACAGCAGGAAGCTGTCACAGCTGCCATATGGCTTGAAAAGGTACGGCTATGGAAACGGGACAATAAAATAACTCATGCGCGCCTAAAGGAGTTAGTATACAACGAAATTCCAATGATCGAGGCGACATATTATGATATCATCCCAAAAACCTTTGTCTTTGACAAAAAATACCACATCTAACTTCATGAAGAATCTAAAGATAGCTCTGGCATACATGAAGTGAGAATATACGGATGGATCCAAAACAAAATCAGGAACAGGAGTTGGAGTCTTCTCCCACGACCTAAACATCAATTATTCAATGACCCTGGGAAACCTCAACACTATCTTCCAGGCAGAATGTGTTGGAATCACCCGGACTGCAACAGCGGTTACAACAAGGGCTATAAGCGATAAGTCAATCGAAATATAAAAATAAATATACAAGTAAAAAATCGGGTAATGTTGCAGTGGATACGCGGCCACAGCAACTCTTCTGGCAATGATGCTGCAGATCAACTGGCAAGGAGAGGATTAAACACCAAAGTGGTAGGGCCCGAACCAATTGTCCCGATACCCTTCTGCCAACTCAAAACATGGTTATGCGATAGAACCACGAAACTACACGAAAAACAGTGGACAGAAACAAAGGAATGTAGACAGACGATGGCAGCCCTTAAATCCTTAGACAAACATCTGTCACGCAAACTGCTACGTTCCACAAGGAAAAACCTACACCACCTAGTGGGTATAATAACAGGCTACTGCTCACTCAATAAACACTTATTCAACATCGGCATCACTGACAGTCCCTTATGTAGAGGCTGCATCGAGACCGAGGAGACCCCGGCTCACGTGCTCTTACATTGTAAAAGCGTGTGCAACCAACAGGCGAAACTTCTAAACAGTCTAGAAACGATGAAGGAGGTACTGCGCAACATCGGTCCTCTATTATTTTTCTGGACGGATCTGAGTTGGTATGAGTAACTGTATAATATTTCGCGTTGGTTACTGACACACAATGGCCCAATTGTGAGGCTAAATGCGGATAACATAGGTCCAACTAACTAACTAACTATAATACACTTGTGTATGTGGTTTCATAAAGTTATGGGTGGACAATATTGTTGTCGAAAACAACAAATAGATATACATATGTACATAGTAGACAATTATACAACTAATAGCAGCAATAGTGTAGTGGGAAGCCGTTGGACAGCCACGCAGAGGTCTCGAGTTGAATCCCAAGGAGCGCGTATCTGACTTTTTGAAGTTTTGTGCGTATTAAATAATAAATTATCGCTCGCTATAGCGGTAAAGGTAAACATAGGACAGGGAATTGAACATGCAGGTTCATATCTTATGTTTACCTTCACTTAGTACTCTCAGGAGTTCTTCATAGTGTTTTCTAAGATATTTGAAATCTGCCAACCTGCAGTTGACCAACATGGCAGATTATGACATAACCTTAGAAGAGGCCGTGCCCTGCAGTGGAACAGTTTAATACAATTCTTATATTATAGACAATATTACTTTACATAATAAAAAGTAAATAAACTAAAAAATTAGATAAACTATTCTAATATAGAAGAATATTATTACCTTAAGAAAGAATGTTATGATCACAGCATATATTGTACCCATCGCAGTTGCATCGATAAGTTGGGCAATCCGATATACACCCGAGGTAACACCAGACAGTCGAAGCAAATCCTGGACAAATTAACAAAGTGTGAAAGTAACTACATATTCTATAGAGTATGTAACCATATTGAAACACCAAAACAATTTTGAAGTAATTTCTTAGTAAACAATTAGAAGTTCTATGACCAGATCAGAGACATTCTGGAGAATGGCCAGTTTAAGAACTTTCAAAACCGATCAGAGTGTATGAAGTATGTGTATTGATGGCAATCTGTAAACTCTACTCCTTCACCGAGAAACAGGCGTTACCCACGCTATTTATATATGTATTATCGACTTGAGCGACGGTTGATCATTTCAGAAAAAATTTCGCTTAAACAGGTTGGCTTTAAGTGACTCCGCCCTTAAAAAAAACCCTTGTAAAAAAACTCAAACAAGTGTTGGCCTGCTATGCGATTTTAACCTTAGGAGTGGTCAACCGTCGCTCAAGTCGATAGTACCATGATTATCTTGAATATGGTTACATTTCTTTTATCGACAAACTAAAATTACATTATCAAGTAAGAAATTTGGAACACAAGTGAGGAACAAAAACTAAAAAGTCTAACAGAAGTTTCACAAAAAATACTTTAAAACTTCGCATAACATTTACACGATAACACAATGCTGGATGCTAATTAAATTATGTAACAAGATGATGAAGGCCTTATAATGGCTTAGTAGGTTTCGGTTGTAGGTAAGTTAAAATCTGTTGCAATTGCTAGGCTGATTCTTCTTCTTCTTAGTCAGGCACTCTTGTTAGAGTGGTCGTGGCTATCATTGATGGACAGGGTTGCGGCGCACTGACGTTATTTGCCGCACGTCGAGCGATGTCCCTCCATCCCTGGCGGTTACTGGCATTGCGAGCACACTGTATTGCGGTTGACTGTGTAACTTTGGTGATAAAGTCGATCCAGTGCGTTGGAGACCGACCGCGGCCTCTCTTGCCTTCAATGCGTCCCTGCACCACAAGTCTCTCCATCGAGTCCTTGTTTCTGGAGATGTGTCCAAAGAACTTCAGTATTCGTAACTGCACAATCGACGAAAGCCTGTCTTGTATGCGAAGCTCTTTGAGGATGGAATTATTGGTTCGAAACGCTGTTCACGGTATTTTTAACATGCGTCTCCAACACCACATCTCCAGAGCATCGATTTTTCGGCGATCTTGTAGCCTTCATGTCCAAGTCTCAGCACCATAGAGAAAGATTGGAAATACCAGACACTTCATTAGACGAGCCTTGGTATTTTTTGTTATTCGGTTGTCTTGCCATATCTTTCCCAATCGCTCTACTGCCGACCTTGTGATAGGCTAATCGTTTCTAGACGAGTTAAGAGCTCTTCCAAATCTTCTCTTGTTCTTGCAAGAAGTGTGGTATCATCAGCATATCGCAAGTTATTTATCACGCGTCCACCCACTGATATCCCCTTGTCCCAACCATCCAAGACGATGCGCATGATGTATTTGGTATAGATGTTAAATAGTAAAGGCGACAAAATACATCCCTGCCGAACACCTGATTCTGTCTTAAAAGTTTCCGAGAGGACCTCATCTACTCTTACTGTTGCAGTACTATCTTTGTATAGTCGTTTCAATAGGAATACAAGATGTTGTGGTACTCCCATCTCTAGTAACACTTTCCAGAGGCACTCCCATATGACAGTGTCAAATGCCTTTCGGAAATCAACAAAGCAAATGAAGAGTGATGTGTTAAATTCCCTAGCTTTTTCGATGATCTGTCGCAGTATAAGTATCTGCTCACGCGTGCCTCTCCCTTTAACAAATCCGGCTTGTTCGGGTGAAATTTGGCGAGCGAGGTAAGCTTGCAGTCTAGTGTTAAGGATGTGAAGTAACACTGCTTGCGTGCAATATGAGAGAGATGAGCCTGTAGTTATTAAATTTTTGGTAGAATCTTTCTTGTGCAGCGGTATAAATATTGATTGGGACCAGTCTTCGGGCTATATCTCAGATTCCCACGTCGTGCAACAGATAGTGTACAGGAAGTCCACTCCTGTCTCTCCCATAGCTTTAAATACCTCGATTGGGATCTCATCTACTCCAACAGCTTTATTGCTCTTAAGATGTCGAATAGCCGCTCGTACTTCGTCCCGCAGTATATCAGGGTCCCGGTCACTTATGTGATTCAAAGCGCATAGGTTGTCTGCAGTGGTCTGATTAGCGAAGAGAGACTTACATTAGTCCTTCCAAACGTTCACTATGCTCCCAATCTCAGTGACTGTTACACCAGCTGCGTTTTCTATTGCCCATGTCTTGGGTTTAAATTGACGAGTTATGACTCGCACCTTATCATGGAGGCCCTTGGTTTGCAATTTATCGGAATGTCGTTCCAGTTCTTTACAGATCTCCGCCAAAGCGTTGTTGCGATCTCTTCTACATGCAGACTGGATCGCGGATTTTTTAGAATTCAGCTCTGTACAACTAGCTCCTCTAGCTTTTAGCATACTACGCTCTTCAACTAGTTGCCAAGTTTCTGCTGTCATCCAGTGTTGCTTTTTGGGCTGTGATTCTATAACTGCCTCCAAAACATATTTCTTTACAGAAATCCACATGGAGTTTGAATCTTTGTTTCCAATTTATGCCCGCCAAACACAATGTTTGCTTTCGATTGAAGTGGTGAGAAAATTCTGATCCACTATATGCATCCGGCTAGGTGTTTTGGTGGCTCGTGCTTTTTGTAACTTTAGCCTTAATTTTCCGATGAGCAGTTGGTGGTCAGAATCACAGTCTGCACCAGGCAAAGTGTGCGTATTGGTAACTGAACATCTCCATCTGGATCTGACTAGAATATAGTCAATCTGGTTTCGACATCTATCGCCAGGGGATGTCCAGGTATATAAGCGCCGTGGATGATGTTTAAAAGTACTATTCATAATGGTCAGGTTGTTATTGGCAGCAAACTCGATTAAGCGCTCTCCTCTTTTATTCCGAACTCCAAGACCATACTTTCCAACGATGTTTCGTATTCCATCATCCATAGCGGTGGCCCCCACTTTGGCGTTAAAATCTTCCATGATGATTGCTATGATGATGATGATCATGATGCTAGGCTTATTAACAGTTCTCAAAGAAGGTCAATGATTGCTATTGTTTAATATCTTTGGATATAATTATCAAAGCAGATTACCATGATATTTTAATGTACCGCTTTCAAAATTTATGTGAAATTAAATATCTAAGTAAATACTCTAATATTATTCTATACTTAACAATTCGTGCAATTATGACATAGACTACCCGATATCCAGATCTTCTTCCAACGATGAGTCCGGTAGATTTATTCATGAAATAAGGAAGAGGTGCGATCATCGTGCATAGAATGATGAACTTATGCAGCTTTTCCAAATCTCTTTCTATGAAATGCTTCTTTTGCCTCACGGTTAGATCCTAGTATGAAAAATATCTTCTATTAGCGTATAATACACACACAACTTAATTCATTTGAATGTAACGATAGGAATGAGTGAAAAAGATTACTGTGATAGTTTGATTCAAAAACTGCTTCATATACGACTTGTCGATTGCCCATTGTATCAATCCAATTAGTGGATGAATAACCTCTTCTGCAAATTAAATTAATGTTTTGTAATGTGTATAATTTATAAAATATAATTTTGTCCTAAATTTATAATTACCTAGCTGTCCCGACAGACGTTGTAATGTACACAGGAAAAAAAAACAAATCTAAGCCATTCTCGAATCCACTTGAACACACACAAAAATTTCATCAATATCGGTCCAGCCGTTTAATTGCAAACACACGCACAGAAGATTTATATATATAAAGATTAATAATATTTCACGCATCGGAAGACGCAGCAGGGGTAGCCTCCCCCCTCCTTACAAGGTGGACCGACGACCTGGTAAGACCTTTTTTCCTAGCTACTTTATACTAAATACCAAACTAAATTGTATTTATAGCGATCGTTTATCATAAAGGTACCTTTTGGTGAACTTTGACGAAAAATTCCTTGAAATATATTTTCCTTTTTATCCTTTGGAATAGTAATGTTATACATATTAATATAGTAAGTAAAATTACTCGTATTTTCGCCTTGGTTCTGAAAAACATTAACGTCAAACGTTAGAGTTTAACCATGATTAATTGTGTCGTATGAGACATTCTGCAGACCGCATCATAGCCAAAATGCAAATTTCTGGATACAAAAATTGGACTAAAAAAACGCTAATTTTAGCAGTTGATATCGAGTGTTATATACATTCGGCATATCAATATTGTGAAAGATTTAGACAACGGTTTCTACTAATAATATAATAATAAGAATAAAATTTATTTAACAAAAAAAATACAATGAAATACACTTACAAATAATATTGGTGAAACAATAATATCTTATAAACAATAAAAAAGTAAGTGTTTTTGTTGAACTCTGGTACCCAATATAAGATCTAACTTGTGTTATGGGTACTAAAACAACTGTTTGGATTTTAGTAATCTCCGGTAGAAAACTAATTGAACGTTATTTGCTGCCAAAAATTTGGTACGAATGAAGATTACCACCATAGCAACCCTAATACCAAATTCAGTTTAAAAAGAAATACTGGTTGCATCAATTCCATAAGCATATAGCTTTTTTTCGAATATTCGAATATTGTTTTATTAAACATTTTTGTTAGCATTTGCCTATTTGGAATATTGCAATATGCATTTTGCTTAGTGGCTATTATCAGTAGATGTTTATCAGAATAAGATTGGAAAAGATTTAGTACCATAATATTTACGATGACAAGATTATTATCCAAAACTTCTGATGGCTGTTCGTCGTCATATATCACAAATCTTCTACTAAGTTTCCACATATTGTTCTGTGGTGTACCTGCAACAATCAAACAAAGAAAAATAACTCAGTTCAAAATCATATCTGGCGTACTAGAAATACTTCCTCTCAGAGGTCTGGGTGTGCGTCTTAGTAGCGGTTCTCGATTTTCCAAAAGTTAATTTTGACACATATTCTATGACAGATATGTCAAAAGTTAACTATCCGTAGCTGAAACAACCCGTTTTTCGATCTGAAAGATCTGATAAACTGGAACATAAGCCAACTCGAGACCTCGCATAATAGTTCATCGGTCTCCTACTAGGCTATAGCTGCGTTTGTGCCTAAGAGGCCTTGCACGAGAATAGCCAAAACAAATAAATCTATAATAACTTTTAATTTCACATAACGTATATTAAGTCATATTATCGCTAATGTTCGTTTGCAGATTACGCAGAAAAGTTCCAACAATATTAATAATACTCAAACATAAGTTTGAATAAGCTTTTACTTATTCTTTGCGCATCCATAGCTGAATTTAGGTACATAGAATTATAAGCGCTACGCGTCTATCATTAAATACCAAACAACGGTGCCTCAAACTTATAGCATTAAAATGATAAATTGTTATTTATAAAGAAAGAAAAAAGAAGACATTTAAAAATACATACCATTTACTGGATTGTTACTCAACTCAGTTACAACGTTATTCATTAACATTTCAGTAAAATTATTATGCGGTGTATAAAATATTTTCGTTGTGCTAACTGGCTGAAAAGATATATTCTATTAAATCACAAATACTTACTTACATATTTAAGGATTTAATTTGAGGACTCATTAATGTTTATTACCAATTATTATTATATTAAACGGACAGGTCCGATGAAACGTGCCAAAAGACGACCTTTTGAAAGCAAACTTCTAACTGAATCGTCAATCTTACTATATTATCTTTATTTGACTTATGCCTGATATGTGGAGGAACGAGGTCTGATGTCCCTCCAAAAGAATGGTAGGATCCTCCGACCAGCCTGGGTGATCGTGCCTGTCGGGCCGCGGCTGTTGATGTCGGGAACTTGTTTAAAAACTTAGTCGCTGTGTAAACTACACTTGCTTAATTCAGGTTTGTGTGACGAGCGAGATTATAAGCGCCTATTGTGTATCGCTATCGCCATCTGTTATCAATTATTGAAACTTCTGCGTCGATGTGGTGTCGCTAGTGTCACTAAAATAAATATTTAAATAATATAATATTATAAGCAAAACTCCCACTTATTTTGTTAAACTACCTACTAGTGACTATAAAAGGAAGTGTATTTTTATATCGAGCCCATTTGCTTGTGAGCAGTCATAACGGTTGGAGTTCTGTACGTTCGGCGGCGTGAGTCATTTTATGGTTATTTTCTTAAATTCAGTGCGGTATCAATCACTATTGTGTGTAATTAGAACTAATAAACCTATAGCTTAAGTTATTTGTTAATTGGTGAAAAATATAAAAGCATTGTGTTCTTGACTTGTATTTTTTTTAAAGTTATTTTCACTTCTAACCTAAAATCAGAAGTGGGATAAAGGACTTCTTCCACCCACATGCAGTGAAAACAGTCTAGAATTTTGTTGTTAATCAAATGGTGATTGATCTACCCACTTGATTGTTTTCTTTATTGTGTTCAAGTGCTGTATAAGTGTAAGTGTTTAAATAAAAATAAAAATGGGACGATCCAGATCACGTAGCCGTGTACGAGAGTTATCTAGACGTAGATCGCGTGATAGGCAACAACATAGACATCGCGGTAGGCACGCCTCGCGTGGTAAGTCTCGTAGACGTAGTCCTAGCAGCCAGGAACGGCGTCGTGATCTGTGTAATGGCTCACGTTGCTTGACGCGGTCCGACTCAAGTGATGATGATAGGCACGGTTCTCGCGATAAGACTAGGCGTCGTCCGCGTAATAAAAATAGACATAGGTCGCGTAGTGATTCCAACGTTTCATCGCGGGGTCGTTCTCGGAGTCACACTCGTGTAAGGTCATGTTCTCGCTCTCGTAACGCGAAGCATTATGTGCATAAGGCCCGGTCGCCTGTCACAAGAACGCCAAGCCCTGTTCGGTCAGGCACGTTACAGGTAGACTGTTCGGCGACCTCTGAGGCATCTACCCTCGCACATGCTTTAATGCAAGCTATTAAAACCATACAACCTGTGAGATCACAGCACTACTTCGTTTCTCATTTCGACCCATCTTTAAACAACATCGAAGTATGGTGCGAGGAAGTAGATCGCGCCAAAGACGCCAACGGGTGGGGCGATCAGGAGTGTCTGTCACGTGTAGGTTCCTGTCTAAAGGGTGATGCCAAGGTATGGCTAAGTGAGTGGGTTACCAATGACCGGACGTGGTCTAACTTTAAACGAGAATTTAAATCTTTATGCCCTACTAAGTTGGACTATGCAAACATTTTGTTTGACGCTATGAATGCGACGTCAGATAAATATCCCACATACGCAGAATATGCACGTCGCACCTTGTTACGTTTGAGGATAGTTCAGGGACTAAGTGACGACTTGAGAACACTCATTGTCATTCGTGGTATAGATAACCCTCAAATTCGTGCGACCGCAGCCAATGCAGATTTATCGCCTGAAAGCATTGTCTCGTTTCTATCGATTTATAAGAAACCTAATAAAGGAAAGAGTGACACCTCTGTTGTTTCTAAGAACTCAACGTCACACAAACCTACCATTCGTATAGGTCCTAAATGTTTTAATTGTAACCAACGCGGACATATAAGTCGTAACTGCAAACGGTCAAAGGCAGATGCGACTCCCAACAAGCAAACAGTAGCTAGCGACTCGTGCACGTTCTGTAGAAAGCGAGGACACACCGAGGATACCTGTTTCGCGAAGGCGCGTTCAGAAACTCGTAACCCGCGTAATGTTAACCTTTGCTCTAGTCAAGTGAAGCCCACTCAAGGTAACGACGTAGTCAGCGCTGTCGTAGATGGTGTACCAGTAGATGTACTCATTGATAGCGGGGCCCTCGATGTATCTCTCATTTCTTCGGATGTCTTAAAATATATTCCATGCCAACCAAAACCTAAACGTTGCATATTAAAAGGCATAAGTGATAAAGAGTTAGTCTGTACATCTTATGTGACCACTACAGTAGAGTTTAGCGATATATCGGTTGAAGTCGATTTAGTAGTGGTTCCTTCATCTTATATGAACACTCCAATAATTATAGGTACGGACGTTCTTAACCGTGACGGTATAACTTTTGTGCGAACAAAAGATAGGCAAAACCTTACGCACTCCAATAACGCTCGAATTGTTAATACCCTGCAATCAATTGACCAACTTAAGATAAATACGCCTCTTCAGGGTGAAGAGTTAGAAGCTCTTAGGTCAGTTATAAAAGACTTCACTGATTTTTTGATTTCTGGCACTGCCAATACTACTGTTAAGACGGGCGAGATGGAAATCAAGCTCACTAGTTCGATACCAGTAGTATACAGACCTTACAAGCTTTCTCATCAGGAAAAACTCAAGGTAAGGGAAATAACTAGAGATCTTCTGGACAAGGGTATAATAAGGCGCTCTAAATCAGCTTATGCGAGCCCTATAATTCTAGTCAAGAAACGAGACGGCTCTGATAGGCTCTGCGTTGATTTTAGAGCCCTCAATCGTATCACTATAAAGGATCGCTATCCCCTTCCCCTGATTGACGATCATATTGACCGGCTAGGCAGTTATACATACTTCTCTAGTCTAGATATGGCCACAGGGTTCCATCAGATTCGCCTTAAAGAGGAGAGCATATCTCTTACTGGATTCGTTACGCCAGAAGAGCATTTTGAGTATGTCAAAATGCCATATGGTTTGGCAAACTCTCCTATTGTGTACCAGCGTATCATAAACGATACTTTGCATGAGCTTATTAACGAGGGTAACGTGCTAGTTTACATCGATGATGTTCTTCTCATGAGTAGTACAGTTACAGAAGGTATCCAACTATTACGCAAAACACTAAATACACTCACCCGGGCCGGTTTCTCTGTTAACCTTCGGAAATGCTCTTTTTTAGTTACCGAGGTGGAATACTTGGGTAGGCTTATTAGTCGGGGTCAGGTTAGGCCGAGCCCACGAAAAGTTGAGGCTCTAGTTAATACGACACCGCCAGAGAATGTAAAGCAAGTACGTCAGTTACTTGGCCTTGCTGGATATTTTCGCCGGTATATAAAGAACTATGCCACTTTGACTACCCCACTCACTTATTTGACTCGTAAAGGCGTTAAATTTAGTTGGACTGCTGAGTGTGAAACCATTCGCCAAAATTTGGTTACGCGACTAACAAACGAACCTGTCCTCGCCATCTTCGACCCACTCCTTCCTACGGAAGTTCATACAGATGCAAGTAGTGTAGGCTACGGGGCTGTACTTTTACAAATACACCCTGATGGCAAGAAACACGTCGTTTCTTATTTTAGTAAAGTAACTCAGGGGGCTGAGAGTAAATATCACTCCTACGAGCTCGAAACCTTGGCGGTAGTCAAAGCCCTTCAGACCTTTCGGCATTATCTTGTTGGGCTGAAGTTCACTGTGGTGACTGACTGTAATGCGCTCAAGTCAACAGCACGAAAGAAAGACTTACTGCCCCGTGTAGCTCGTTGGTGGACTTACTTGCAAGATTTCGAGTTCTCGGTTGAATACAGAAAAGGTGCATTAATGCCACACGCGGATTACTTGAGCCGCAACCCCGTTATCAGCGTAAACCAAATTTCTAAACCTCGTAATTGGGCTCAAATAGCTCAGGGAGCTGATAATGAGACCCAAGAGCTCGTTCAGAAACTTCTTAATGGTGACCTTGATTCTAGCCGTTATTTCGTACAAAATGATCTTTTGTATTACAAGTACTCTCCAGTGGGTGAACAACAACGCCTTCTTTGTTACATCCCCAAAGGGCATCGACTTAGTCTTCTCAGAGTGTTCCATGACGAACACGAACACATAGGAGCTGAAAAGACTTACGATCTTATTTTAAGATATTTCTGGTTCCCAGGGCTAAAACAATTCGTGATCAAATATATAGCGCACTGCATCACATGTATTTCTAAGAAAAGGGTTCCGCGTGCACCCTTGCAGAATATTACTTCGTGGAAAAAACCTGACACTCCATTTCACACTATTCATGTCGATGCTTTAGGTCCTCTGCCACAGTCGGAAGGATACAAATTTGTGTTCCTCATAGTAGATGCTTTTAGTAAATTCACCTTTTTATACCCCATTCAACGCCAAGACGTTTCAGAGCTTAGACGAGTTATTACGCAAGCTATATCACTGTTCGGTGTGCCCAAGCTAATAATTGCTGACAAGGGTCGCATGTTCGAGTCAAAAGAATTCACGACGTGGATTAACGAGCTAGGTTGTGACCTGCACACCATAACTCCGGAAATGCATCATGCAAACGGACAAGTGGAGAGGTATGTCAGAACAGTTCTCAACATGTTACGCATTCAAGTTAACCACAAGAACACATTATGGTCTGACACCGTATGGAAGCTTCAACTAGTGCTGAACGTGACGAAACAGAAAACTACACAGGCTTCACCATTGAACCTTTTAATCGGTACCGAAGCCACCACCCCTGTCATTCGAGGGCTAGTACGTGATGTGGCTATCGAATCGTCATCACCCAATCGAGAGGCCCTACGAGAAATCACCAGAAATAGAACTCGTCAGCTGCTGAGGGACAACCAGGCTAAACAAGATGAGCGCGTCAATAAACAAAGGCGTCTACCACATCAATTTAATGTAAATGATTGTGTTTTTGTTATAAAGTTTTCTCAGGTCACTGGAAAACTTGATCCCGGCATGCGCGGTCCATACAAAGTGGTCGAGGTGCTGCCAGGTGGGCGTTATGCTCTCCGCCTTTTGAGTGGTGGCTATGGCAAGACAACACAGGCAGCGGCACAGTATATGGTGCCGTGGCGGGGTGAGTGGTGCCCTGAGACGTGTGCTGCCTTTTTCGAAAGTAAGTGGCGAAACGTCGCCTTTGCGTTCGTCATATTTATTTGAGTGAAGTAAGTTTCACTTACTAACCACTCTGGCGAAACGTCGCCTGGTGTTCGTCACCATGTTGGCACTTGGAGGGCCCCAAGTTGCAACAAATAGACCGATCAATGATGATTAGTCTATAGCCTGTTCGTCGGGCAAGACCTGTTCGTCGGGTCAGACCTGTCCGTCGGGTCGTGTTTCAGATGCAGTATCGATTGCAGTTAGCTCAGCCACCCCTCCAGCCAAGAGAGGACACTGAGTATCGATACTTAAGGCCTAGGTATGGTGTGATTTTAAAAAAGAGAGACGTCTCTATTATCTTAAGAATGATGAATGTAAGGGTTTATATGTGCTGGTTGTAAGACGATGTTTGAGTGTGGAAGTCTGAATTAAGTGAATGAAACAGTAATGAAAGGCTAACTACAGTTAATCCTATTTCTCACAAACATGTTATTTTTAGATGAAAGCCCAGATAATGTCGAGACTGCAGCGGTGTCAGATGGCGTCGCCGGACCATCCATGGTCCCATCTCACACGGCGGCAGAAGCCGGACCCTTAACAGCAGACGACTCAAGTCACAGTGGAGTCCCTGTAAACATCGGCATCGAGGACGAAGCCCTGTCAGGAGAAGCCGTATAAGCAAAACTCCCACTTATTTTGTTAAACTACCTACTAGTGACTATAAAAGGAAGTGTATTTTTATATCGAGCCCATTTGCTTGTGAGCAGTCATAACGGTTGGAGTTCTGTACGTTCGGCGGCGTGAGTCATTTTATGGTTATTTTCTTAAATTCAGTGCGGTATCAATCACTATTGTGTGTAATTAGAACTAATAAACCTATAGCTTAAGTTATTTGTTAATTGGTGAAAAATATAAAAGCATTGTGTTCTTGACTTGTATTTTTTTTAAAGTTATTTTCACTTCTAACCTAAAAATATATATAATTATTATATATTATTTAACTATTTTTACAGACAAAACTCAACACTTTTGGTGCACTATATATTTCATTGGATGTGTTTCAACACTTGTAGTGTTATCACAGACTAGAAGATAAAGGGCATTTGAAGATCATTGATATGGAATAAGAACGAAAGTGTAGAGAATAATGATCCTGAGGGACACCTGGAGGTGAAGTGGACAGATGACATTAGGGGCGTGAAATGAATGGGAATGGCACAGGAACGTGCAGTGGCTACAGTGATGTCCTCCAGTTTATTTTTTTATGGTTTAGGAGGCAAACGAGCAGACCGATCGCCTAATGGTAAGCGATTACCGTCGTCCATGGGTACCCGCAACACCAGAGGAGTCACAAGTGCGTTGCCAGCCTTTTAAATTTCCGCCCATCCCCAGGAGAGGGGAGGGTTAGGCCTCCGGTACCCTCACTTACTCGGCGAAACACAACGCAAGCGCTATTTCACGCCAGTTTTCTGTGAGGCCGTGGTATCACTCCGGTCGACCCGGCCCATTCGTGCCGAAGCGTGGCTCTCCCACGTAATGTGTAAGTCCTTCGGTAATGACAGCTTACCGGAGACTGACCATCTGCACAGGAGATGCACCATGTGCACAATTGCGCAAAAACAAGGACACTTTTTATTCTTTTTTTTGTCCCATGGACAGCAATCTGACACGACTGGAGAGATCAGGCGTGTCGTTGCAAGATCAACAACAGTTTACGTACTTTCAGACGCACGGATGTAAACAACACCGCTCACTTTCTACAGACGCTACTGAGTATTTTTGACCAGGAAAACACAATAACATTTTGTTGGTCAATGCCATATTATCATTATCGTGGCTAAGTTGCCACGATAATGATAGTATGACATCCACAGCATTCCTTAACTCTGATAGGTACCTAATAACACAGGCAGCACGGTGCCTGGAGTCCTTCAGGAAAGCCTTTAATATTATTATCATAATCCCGAGTTCTGTTAAGGACTCGTCCCGAGTCGAAAAGAAGGGTCACCTTCTTTTTAAACTGACACACTTACATTAAAGCTGTCACCTTTTTGGGTAACCGATAATTTGGTTGCCAATAAAACCGGTTTAACACCGGTTTTATTGGCAACCAAATTATCGGTTACCCAAGAGGGGACAGCTTTAATGTAGGTACTTATATTAAAGTTGTCACCTTTTTGGGTAAGCCTAAACTAACACACTGGTGTTAGTTTTAACTTTATAAAATTACAGACGTTACTTTGATGAGATTAGCACTAAACGCATTACCAGTCAATCAAGTATTATTAAGCCTGTTTGCTTGAGAGCCAGACAGAGGTTACGGCTTTTCATATTGCATAATAGGTTTAGATACTGAGGGAGTTTACTAGATCGTTTCTAATGTATGTATGCCTACTTTTCTTATTGCCACTTTGGCCAGTGTAGTGAGATAGCAAAAGATACTTACCAATTATTTAAGCATAAAATTTTATTCTTATTATAAAAAGTTAAAGCCATGTCTACTTACATCTAGAATGCTTTCAGACTTGTCTGCCGTTAATATAGACTGTCTAGCTAAAAACAAGGCGAGAAATACTACGCAGCCTTGAAATAATTCAAACGATGTCTTCCAATAACACGATATACGCAATCTCATTTGCTGCCACGCCATAACATTTAACGGGAAGCATGATTTTATAAAAAAAGACATTATTAAATTTATAATATAAAATAAAATGTTTGCACATTTGTAAGAAATTGATAACAAATATTTTTGAATCCTGGCGCCATAGACTAGCAACTACAATCTGTGAATTTGACATTATAATTGACACTACGACCCAATGTTGCCATATTAACATAAGTGCAAAACAAGAACGTTTGCTCGGTAATATTATCTAACAGTATTCTATCTTCATACAATTAAACCGAAACGCGAGTCATACCTACGCGCCACGAGGCCGGTATGCACTCGGTTCCTAACCAGTCGCGAATGCGCCTCAGTGATGAACGGATGGTGTGATGGTTTTGCAGTGCCGGATTAAACAAGCGCGGGGCCCGTAGCAAATTCTTTCGAAGAGCCCTTGATCTGCTTTGGGTTCTTATGTATAAAGCGGTAAAAAAACAATTCAATACTCAATACTTCAATACGTTGATTTGCCATCTATAGGTTACAATTTTGGGGGTAATTAATAGTACAGTAGGTTACTATAGGCCCTGTTAGGCTCTGACAATTACAAAAAGCCAGAGATGAGATTGCCTGGCAATTTAGAATAATTTTGATAAGAAACTAACAATTGAAAACTGACGATACTACACAATTTTTCCCCATACATATGTATTTCAAAGTTTATATTTAATACAATGTATATTATATTTTAGGAATAGCTAATGTTATATTTTATCAATGGTGTACTTTAAACTATGTATATATCTTATATTTATTTATCTGTTTCTTTAATTATTTTTAAACTTTTACAAAGTAACTTTTCTAGATTTCATGTGGGCAAATTTAGAAATAATACTATTCGTATCAATTTCTCTAAGCAAATCATATTCTATATTCATCAAAGCGAGATAATTCAGATGTTCTTGACTAAGTGTTGGGTACTCTTACCCGACACTTGCATATGTTAGACTTTTTGTAGAGCTGATTATCGGGCCGACTGAAATTCTACACATTTGTACGAGCGACTTCTTGTAGAACTTGTGCGTTTACTGTATGAAATTCGGTGTTTTATTTACGCCAAGGAAATAGTCGGTTACCGATTGTCTGACGTAGATTGCCTTAGTAGAAAAAGTTGTAACGTTTCACGTTTTTGTGACAGCAAGTAAATTAAATATACCACATCTTAAAAAATTTCACTCAAAAAATTACGCTTAGGCAGAGATGTTTAAATATGCGGGGCCCCCTTTCGCGCGGGGCCCGTAGCAATTGCTACTCATGCTACATGGTTAATCCGGCACTGTGGTTTTGCAAGCAGTAAGCGTGCGACTTAATTCAGTCTGCCACATTTATTCGCAATGGTTCAAGTTCATGTTTGGACAACATATTCACAAATTTGTCACATGATTGTATAAAAAATTGTAATATAGATCATAATGGGTTAGCTGATGGGCATGCAGCATTATTATGCAGTACTGTTTTCAAAAGTAACAAAGGACACAAAATAATGAATACCTCATCTGTAGTAATTACTAAGAGAATATTTAACATTAGAAACAAAAGTAATTTTCGGACATTACTTCTAAACCATAACTGGACAGGCATTGGTATGAACAGCTTCATTAAGCAATTTGAAAAATGTTTTTCAATTTGCTTTAGAAGAAGAAAACAGCAGGTACATCTTAATCACATAACAAAATTGCCATGGGTATCAAGGGGAATTAGAGTTTCTAGTAAAATGAAACGGTTCTTATGTACAGACGGGGGTAATAGTCTAAGTGAAACTTTAATAGGCTACAGGAAAAGATATGTGTCGCTGTATAAGAAGGTGATTAACAAGGCTAAGAAACTAACAGTGCAGTCCAAACTGGCTGGGTCAAAAAATATTGCAAAAGATGTATGGAAGATAATTAACAAGCATAGAAATAAGATAGTTACCATGAATAACAAACTTACCCTAAAAGTGAATGGTAAAATGATAACTAATCCATCAGAAATTGTAAATATGTTTGCAAATCAGTTTAATCTTAGTTCAGTTTCAACTAATATTCAGACAAAACCTGCCATTGATCTTCTATGCAAAAATGAAATTAGAATTACAAATGATTTGGTTCTGGATTCTACTACCCCATACGAAATACACAAAGTAGTCAGGCAATTAGTCAATAAAATGTCTTCTGGCTATGATGAAATTCCGATATCAGTCATCAAGGACAACTTAGACATATTAGCTGAGCCCTTAAGTACTTTTTGCAATGCATGTTTTGACCAAGCCATTTTCCCTGATCAACTTAAAATTGCTAGAGTTATACCAATTCACAAAAAGGGATCAAAAACTGACCCCAAGATGTACAGACCTATTTCCCTACTACCCACTGTGGGCAAAATTTTAGAACATCTTATTAAATCAAGGTTGCTAAGACATCTTAATAGAAATGGAGTACCTAGTAGGCGACAGTTTGGTTATTCGAAAGGCATTAGCACGCAAGATGCAATACATACTTTAGTTAATGATATAGTGAATAGACTGAACAACAAACAAAAAGTAGCGGCTCTCTTTTTAGATTTAAGTTCTGCGTTTGACACAGTGGATCATAAAGTTCTATTAGGGAAATTAGAACACTATGGTGTAAGAGGAAAATCTTTGGAACTTATCGCTTCATACTTAACAAATAGGAAAATGTTCGTAGAATTGAAATACACAGAGAGAAATGATGAGACAACTAATAGTAATACTCTTCATGAAGAAACTTATAGGTCAAAATTGTATCCTGTTCTCACTGGCGTCCCACAGGGCTCCATTCTGGGACCTATCTTTTTTATAACTTTTATAAATGACCTAATTGAACACATGCATGCAAGTGCCCCAGGGTCTATTCAGTTGGTAGTGTTTGCCGACGATACAAATGCAGTTGTATCTGCTGATAACCTAAATGACCTTAATCACGTGATTAATCAAAGTTTGGACATCTTTTACAGTTGGTTTTCACTAAATGGTCTTAAGGTTAATGCTAGCAAAACTAATGTTATGCTTTTTCGGCAAACTTCAAAGAAAGTTGCTAACATTGTTTGCAGAATAAATGGTGAAACTGTGACTCCAGTCTCATTTGTTAAATTTTTAGGAGTCTATATAGACGACCAATTAAATTGGAAACAGGAACTCGCTCATCTTGAAAAAGCAATTAGCTCAGCTTGTTATGTGCTTAAGAGTCTCAGAAATGAGATCAGCTTAGTATACCAAAAATTAGTTTATTATGCATTGGTTGAGGCGAGGTTAAGGTACAGCATTCTCTTTTGGGGGGGCAGCTATGAGTATAATTTACTAAAAGCTTTTGTGCTACAAAAAAGAGCAATCAGGACAATAGTTAGAATCAGGCAACAGGAATCATGCAAACCACACTTCAAAGAAATGGGCATATTGACTGTTCCAAGTTTGTACATTCTTGTTCTACTTAGTAGTTTTAAAAAACATGTCCATGATTATGAGTCTGAAAATGAAAGGACAAGGAGAGAGAAAACAAGGAGAAAAGATTTCCAATCAAAATGTTTACCTAAGCTTGATATTGTTAAACATAGTGCAGGTTTCAAATCAATAAATATATTTAATAAATTGCCCTCAGAAATTAAGACATTATTATATACTAAAGAATTTTATACCAGACTAAAGCATTTTTTGTTGAATGAATGCTTTTATAGCATACCTTAAAGTTGTAAAATATTTGAAATGACATTTAAATAAGAGTTTCAGTAACAAATTGCAAAATGGAATTATTTTTACTAATGGATTATTGTTTTTAATTTTATTTAATTTGATTATTATTTAAATTGTTATTTTTATTTTTTATATTATGTGAATGAATTATCAGTTATCACCTTAACATTATCATTTTTGTATTATTTAATCTACTCTGTTGACATCTTTACGAATAATGTTTATATTGTTGTTAATTAAGTGTTCCATTAAGTGCCATTTTGTAAAATCAATTTCTGTTATGTATAGTGCAAAATTCAAATACGATGTAAATATTGTTCCTGAATAAATGAAATGAAATGAAAATGAAATGACTTGTGATTGAAATAAGTACAAGTACTTGCATAATAATTATGGCAAAGTACAATTGTAAACAAAAATATTTTTAATTAAAGTTTTTATCCGAATGCGGATATTTTTTATACTATTAAATTTAACATTAAGCTTTTCGTAAGTCTCGTTGCAAATATTTTCCAGTCTCAAATATATAGGGTCGGTTCACAGACATATTATATTATAATGTCCATGGGTCAGCGACCATGTGACGATTAAAATCTCTATTTATATTAAAATATTTTTGTACTGAAGTACCTTTTTCCATTGAATAACCAAATTAGAATTTTAGATTAAGGCAAGTTATTGAGTATGAACGATATGTAATGAAAAGCATAATATATTAAAATGCAAATACTTAATAACTTACTTGACATAACGTATATTAAGTCATATATACTTGTTATTACTTCTCAGCTATTTTAAACAATGTTTTTCAACTATCATATTATACTGTCATCGCATGTTAGCGCCAAAACATTATAATAATATTATTTGAAATGTAAACCTTATTTTTATAGTTGGTAATACAGACGATCCGCCATATTGAAATTTTTTAGTGATTCGGAAATTATCGTCTGCAATGGAGTCTAATTTTTGCTTATCAAAATTTGATCATATTTTTGTTGAGTATTCGCCAAAATTATGTCATTTGTCCATCGTTTCTCAATCCGGTCGCGGTCATTGCAGAAAATCCTTGGTCGTTTGACAATATTCGCTTGAGAATAATATTGTTGTTATATTCACTGTCGACCCTGGAGACATCTTGTGATAAAAAACCTTTATTGCGGCAAGTTACTTCGCTGTCTGATTTTGTCTTCACGTGAAACGAGTAACAAAATTAGATTGGTGCTATTTAGGTGTCCGCAATCATGGATGTGTCGTGGGGTAAGTAATAAGAAATGTGTGATATTATTCATATTTTTAAATTTACTTGTTATAGTGATGTCATTGCACGGTAATTTCCAGACGCGGATAATTTTGAGCCTAAACTGCCGACCACGTTGACTAGCTCAAATAAGTGGGAAGGCGAGGATGAGGAAGAGACCGTGAAGGTAACGTATGCGATGCCAAATTGTTTATTTTTATCGTCTGAGATTATTGCGTTTGTGTTGAGTGAAATTTTGAATGAACTTAGTACTTAACCTCAATCGTTGTGCATACGTGTTGACGTCAGTGAAATTGCAGGAAAGTTGGGAAGACGAGGAGGAAGAAAAGAAAGATGAGGAAAAAACTGAAGTTCCCGCGGCACCGGCCAAGCCCAAAAAGAGGATTCAGGACAAAATTGCTGAAAGAGAGGTAATCTTGACCATATCACGGAACATATGTTCGTGACTTATTAAAAAGGCACTGGGAAAGGTCCATAAGTTTTGAGTATCTGTCTCATTTTCATACCTTATTAGATAAAATAGTTATTCAAATAGTTTTGAAGTAATATAAATCAACAGCAAACTTATTGAGTTCCTTTCAAGTGTCTTTACATTCTTTAAACAACTTTTTAAATCTATTTGGTATTCAAGTTAAAAATATTACATAGCTAGCTACTAAATATTCAAGGCAGTGAAAGTTTCAATGTGTTCGAAATCAGAACACATGCGCAATAGAAAGTTTAAACTGACCTGCTTATATCTAGATTATCTGCATCTAAGTATAAACCACTTCAGTTTAGTTTAAACTTAATTATGAATAATTATACATGAGAACTTGCTTTTAACTTGACAATAAGAAAGATACCAAGATAATAATTGTCAGTTGTTATATTGTAATTAATTATTTAATGTGGTATAAATTTTTTTATTATAATTTGATCAAATCCCAAACCATAATAAATCTTTCCTATTTTCATACACTACTTTTAACCTAGAAAATAATTTAAGTAAATTTTTGAAATTAAACTATTTATCATGCATTTGACTGGAATATTTAATAATTTAAATTAACCACAATAAAACCTGTAATCAATTGTTTAATTCTATTGTGTAACTTTCATATAAACATATCTAAAGTTATCAAAATCAATATTAATGATTCATATTACTAATTATGTTACTTCATTAGCAGCAATTAATTTACATTTATATTACTCTATTCCATCAAAGTTTCTGAATATAGTGGCAAAAAGCATGTGGCATGTCTAATAGTAAACAATAGTTAAGTCTATGGCCTAACCCTTCTCACCCTGAGAAGAGGTCCGTGCCCAGTAGTGGAACAGTTTATATACAGAGCTGTTATTATTTTTATTATTTTAGACTTAGCCACTCATACCCTCCTCCCAGCATGAATTAATAAGGGTCTGTTATATATGGTGCATATGTATGTTTTCCTAGTAGTGATATAATATCAGCCTGCAATCATCATGATATAAAAGAGCTTTCTCTCAGAATTGGATCATAAAGCAACACCCTGGTGCCATGCCATGCCAAACTGTATATTATTTAAAAGAGAAATATCTTGTATATTATTGGCATGAAAACTTAATCCCATACATTTTATTCACAACATCTAATCATTTCTATATTCCAATTGGTTAGGTACTTAAAGGAAACACATATTAAACAAATAAACTACTGCTTAAACTAACAGTTCAATTGATTTAGTAATCATTATTGTTGTACCTATTTACATTAATCTTTTGCAGCATTTAATTTTTAAACTGAGATGAATTTATGTTTTTATAATATTTACCGATATGGTTGATAACCTCCTCATGTCCATTGCCCAGCTTGGAAAACTAATTTTAAGTTTGCCAGTAAGGAAATCTCAATATGTTTACAACATAGACTTTGGATATATTCAAATACATGCCAAGAATAACTATTATAATTGGAATCCAAAACACAGCTGACTAAAAGTAGGTGTTATTGTTATATACATACCTTTGTCTACCTCTTCCATAATAACAAGCATTTATCAATAGAGTTTTGTCTACTGAAAGCTAAGCAGAGTTTAATTATATTCTTAGCTAAGCACTAATATAATATATTGACCTTAATTATCGTAATGACTGTAGTAATAATGTGCATTACTAGTAAAAATATTGAATAAGATTAGTTTAGTCAGATGGCTTGAGTACATACATATGAAATGTTATTTCGAAGTAAATATTTGGTGTAGATAACATTTTTGATGAGTATGTTATGATTATGATAGTGCAATTTGGTCACATGTACTTATTGAAATATATTGCACTGACCACCTTTTTAAAATAATAAATTCTTCTTAAAACTAAATTTTCTTTGTGATTGTAGTTCTCAGGGTAGCCACTATAGAATTTTTTTGTTAAACTACCATATTGACAATCTACCATATAATATCTTGTTTAATGGGATGTAGTTACTCTCTCTGAACATGGTTTCTGAAAAGCAACTGAAATGTCAGTGAAAGCCTAAACTTAAAATATAAAATAGTTTTAATAATTTTGCTTAAATAGTAGTATATTTTCAAAATTATGTATTCAAAGTGTTTAAAATAAATATGATCATATTCATTATTCATATATAGTAGTGTAATTTTAATGTATAACATTCTCGTAAACGTAAGACGATATTATGTTATGTTAAATAACAAAGAATTTGTAATTTGTCTAAACTTTGGCCGTATTTTCCAGCGTCAGGAACGCGAAAAAGCTGATCGCGTTTCCGTTGAGAAGGTGGTTGAGGAGCTGACCCCTGAAGAAAAGCTGGCTGAGAAACTGCGCCAGCAGAAATTACAAGAAGAGTCCGACTTGCGGCTCGCCATGGAAACCTTTGGTACGCAAAACTGATTGACTTCCCTTGTTTAACACATTGACTGCTTTGAAGCCTATTCAGTGCCAGCGATGCGTCTGTGCGATTTTCACATTAATTCATAAAACGCACAGAAGAGTCGCTTAAATTGAATGGGGTAGTAGACATAAGAAAAATGTTAGCTGTAAAATTATTAGCTGTCATTTCGACTGGCGTGGCGTTCAATGTGTTAAAAATAAAACTCCCTTGCATGGATAAATCCTGGCCAGTACGCAGTTGACTTTACCAACTGTCTTAAAGATAGCAATGTAAAGTAGCTGCACATACTATTGCATTGTGTTTGATGAGTGAGAGCAGTAGCCCAATCAATTTCTCAATTAAGAGATCGAGAGGGTGATTTTTTGATGATTATTCTCATGATGCTATTTGTCATCTATATATTACTAACCTAAAATATGACCACCTATTTGTTACACACTGTATATGGTAGGTTTATGATACATACATAGACTCACGCGTTACATACGCGATACTGGAGAGATAGGCAGATACTAACTAACATCTTACTGTAACACATTTCAAGCAAATAAATAAATTACATAGTACAATCTTACAGCAGCGATAGCTCAGTGGGGAGACCAACAGACTGCAATGCAAAGTGTCTCGGGGTCGAACCCACGACTTTTATGTGCGTATTGATTGACAAATATCGCCTGCTCCGTGCCTCGGCGAGCACGTTAAGCCGTCGGTCCCGACTGCCATGAACATCCATGGCAGTCGTTATTGAGGAAGTCGACACAAAAGATCCCACTGGGTCGAAGTGTCGCCGGTCTGTACTGACTGGCCCCCACACAAGATAAGATAAGATACTACAACCTTGACATAATTCTCTTGCTCAATTCACTTTATTGTATCCTTTACTAGTTGTCCTCCCCATTTTCAATCACTCTGCTCCGCTCCCCGGCCCGTAGCGTGATGTTATATATAACATATAGGCTACAGCCTATGTTACTTTTGGACAAAGTAACTTTCTAATAGAGAACAAATTTTAAATTATAATTGGTGCCATAGTCTTTGAGTGTATGTATTAATTACAACCAAAAATACAAATAGTTCCTAAGAATTCTACTATGCCTGAGCCATTTTTTAATTATTTGTGTTTTTGTAATTTCGGTTGCTTTTCAGCAGCCATGGTTACGGGGAGACTCTCTCCTGACCATGGCTGCTGAAAAGTCTAAACCTAAATATAAATAGTTTTAATAATTTTATTAGCTTATAAATTAGTAAAATCAATAGTAGTAGTAGTAGTAATGTAACAGTTTCAAATGTATTAGTAATTATGTAATACAGTGTTAAATAAACAACGCGATAAATTCCGTATATAGTAGTTTAATTTCAATGAATAACATTAGCACAAACAGAAGACAATATTATATGTTATCTTTTTTAATAGGTTTGTAAATATATATTAGATTAATTCGTTTTAAAAATTAATAATGTAAATATAATAGTTCCATTTTAAAATATTAGTATACTTGCACACTTGATTTGTTTAAGGTACTCCTAGCGTATGGAATGCCATATAGCAGACACAATAGAAAATGTATTGTTTGCAGTCATTTGTGACTGGCAGCGGCAGTGTTGAATAAAATATTTATTAAATGTAATCATCATTTTCAGGTGTAACTGAAGGAGCAATAGGCAAATTAGATGGCTTCAACCCTATCACAAAGGCTGAGTTTACCGAGTTTGCTGACTTGCTCACCAAAAAGATTTGTCTGTACAAGGCTAGGGAGGAGTTTCCTGGCTTCGTAGATGACCTAGTCAGGAATGTTATTGTTCAAAGTGAGTATACATTTAGTCACTCTTCATAGTTGACCATTGACCTCATTCTATTCTACTCATAGACATTAAAGTACCAGTTTTATAGCATTTTTGTAACAGCAGTAATGTTGAAGCAGTGGTTCTTGAGCTGCTGCTCTATCCATCCAGAGATAATGGTTTCAAATTGGCTACCTTGCAATACTGAGGTGATTCCTCTATTGACTCTTGTCATTAGAACTCTTGCTCTAGCTTAACAAGAATACTAGTAATTTGTGCATTATGCTAGTTTTAAGCAGCGCTTTTATTAAGCTCTCCTAGCAAGCTAAAAATTTAAGTTAGGTATGGGTTCATGTTGGTTCATGCATATCAATAGATGGGTATAATAACCATTATCTCAAGTCTGTCTTGACTGCTATTACGTGGCATATTATCAAATAATGTTTTGTAAAGTTAACATAAATCATGTGCAGTTAAAATTTGCCTGCTGTGCAGTTGAATTGTTTACTTTACCAACTTTGTATCATAGACACAAAAATCACTTCTTTGCCTAATACTCACAAGCTAAAATAATATTTCTGATATCGACAACAGAAAGCTAAATATAAAAAAATCATAGTGTTTGGCCAGTGTTGGCCAAGATATTAATAACATTAGGTACAAAATAACATATTACGTTCATCCAAATTCCAGTGCACTCGGGAGACATAAAAAGGATAAAGATGACAGTGGACAACCTGTACATTGAGAAGCAGAAATCTGAGAAGAGTGATAAGTCCAAGAAGCCAACCAAGGGCAAGGGGAAGGCAAAATTAAAAGTTGAAGGCGATAATGTGAGTATATGTTAATACATTATTTTTCTATAACTTAACCTGTTCTTGATGATTTGTGAAGTCTGCTAATCCACTGGGAGTTTAGTGAACTATGTTCATCAAAACTGAGAAAAGGCCCATTCTCCGTAGTAGGACATTTAATATCCTTATCCTTAATATTGTCTTCTGTTTACGCGAATGTTATTCATTTAATTTGAAATTTGAATCCGTATACTTATAGTAGTTTAAATCCTTATCCTTACTAATATTAAAATGCGAATTTGATTTTATTTGATTGTTACGCTTTTATTGCATATCTACTTAACCGATTTTCATTAAATTTCCCATGTATGAGGTACAGAAATGGATATATAATGTGCTCTTTAGAGTTTGAAAAATCTCTTATACAAACAGCTTTGTCCATCTGTCTGTTACACAACTTTCAACTCAAGAACCGTAAGAGCACGAGACTCGCGGTCAACGCCATTCGACTCAGCATAGTCGATATACCCCGAAATTACTATGATCTTTGACCTCTGACCTCAAGGTTACGTGATACAATTTTTTCGAACTGTAAGATTTACGGCAATTCGTTGCCGTTTCTCACTTGTTATCCAGAAAATTTTCTATTCCCAAAGTATAAAAGTTATTTTTAGTTAGTCGGTTGCTCCATATTACTTGAGATCTAGCTAACTAATGCTAGCTGATGCCAGCATGGTATAGGCCATAGGCATAGGGCATGGGTGAAGTGTGAGCTTCTCACACTTCAAAGAATCCTATGCCCAGCAGTGGGACTATTTATATAGAGGGCTGATATTATTAAATCTCTGCCTCATTTCGTAGATACATGCGTGAGACCAAGTATGTATGTATTGATCCATACACTGTAATCTTATCAGCAATATTTCGTAAAACAGTTATCAATGTTACGTGTTTTATCGCCGCCTATTATCACTTTATCAGATACGTGATTAAGTTGTTACTCATATTAAGTAATTGTTTAATTATGTACTCACTGTTTTGTGGGGTCAAGTTTATCATACAAATGATAAAGGCATATTGAAATGTTTGAGCTGTTTATAAACATAATGATTAGGTACTTGTTTTTAAAATCGGGAAAAGAACCGAAAGGTACGATGACTTTATTTCGGTAGGACATTTGGTGACTTAGCGCAATTCCTATATTCGAGAAACGAGTAGTTATAGCTACGGACAATTAAATTTCGACATGATTTTCATAGAAAACACATGGATGGATGGTTTGTCGCCTTGCCACTGCCGCTATGCCGAGTATTGTGGGTTCGATACCTTTGTTTGCTTTGAACTAAAGATACAAGGGAGGTATGGCCACCTATGTTCGAATATTTATGAATATTGGTAGCCAATTTTTCATTTAGGTGCTGTTATTGGATTTTTATTAAAGGCTGTTGATATTGCTGACATTTAAGAAAATTATGACTTATTGACTGCATGGATGGCAAAGTGGTTAAAGTGCGCCAAGTGTTGCGGGTTCGAATCCCGCACGAGACAAAACTTTGTGTGATCCACAAATGGTTGTTCCGAGTCTGGATTTTCTTTGTGTCCGTTGTTTGAATGTTTGTAATGTCCACACAGGAATTATTCCTAATGCGGGAATTGTCATTAAAAACACATTACTGTCCTTAGGTAAAACTAAACGTTTTATTAACCTCAGAGTCTTCTTCGAAGAGGTTAATGAAAACACTATAATATGGGTCTGTGTGTCTGTCATAGCTCCAGAACCATTGGACCGATGTACTTGTAACTTGGTGTACAAATACCTTGGGGTCATCCCTCGGTCGAGTTTGAATATGGGCCCTGTGGGTCAAAAGACCCCCGATATATAGGGGTCACGTCATAAGGTTAAGGGATTATCCACCAACAGAGTAATTTGGAAGTCCAAGGGAGAGGCTTTTGTCCAGTAGTGGGACATTACAAAAACAAGATGGAAAAATAAGGTCGCATGGAGACGAAGAGGTTGAATCCTGGGTTTTTACACCCATCTCGTTAATAAAGGATCCAACCAAGCCTAATTAGTTACGCTGTGTAACCCTTCTATAATATTCTGCAAACAATACATAGGTCGATTGAAAATTACGCAGAATGAGCTTAAAGTATCATGAAGTCTAGCTTTGGTTTGTTTCTTCTTGGGTTTGACTATTTGAAGTACTGCATCCCAAGCTGGTGGTACATTGAAATCAAAAAAAATCCCAATTTCAATAGAGAAGATGGTTGGAATGTACCACCAGCTTGGGATCCAGTACTTCAAATAGTCAAACCCAAGAGGAAACAAACCACAGCTAGACTTCATGATACTTTGAGCTCATTCTGCGTAAATAGAAACACCAATAATTAAATTATGTTCGGGTACTTTGAAATAACTACACTGGAACATTGAGACAACTACCATCTTAGTCTCCCCGTGACCATGGCTGCTGAAAAGCAACCGAAACGTCGGGGAAAGTGTAAACCAAAAATAAATAGATTTAATAGTTTAAATAATTTTATTAGCTTATAAATTAGTAAAATAAAATCAATAGTAGTAGTAGTGTAATATTTTCAAAATTTTGTAATACAATGCCAAATAAACAACGCGATAAAATCCGTATATAGTAGTTTAATTTCAATGAATAACATTCGCGTAAACAGAAGACAATATTATACATAGGTCGAGTTTACAGTAAACCTGTATATACCCGAATGGGTGAGCAGATGTATTAAATCCATATTTCGCTAGCTATGTTATAACCCACGTAATGGGCGGTGTATATGTCACGGCTAATACCCGAAGTGCGGCTACACCTAGTTTTAGCCGGCTACAAATAGGTGCTGTCGGCCACATGTGGTTAGGTTAGGTTAGGTTAGTTTAGAGTTGTAGCCGGCTAAAACTAGGTGCAGCCGCACTTCGGCTATTAGCCGTAACACACACATACATTTGTGTATTTCGTGCTGCTACTGAAAATCACTTCACAGAATAACCTTATAACAGCTTATGCTGGATTCGAACCCAAGACCTCATAAACAGCTATACCATCGCATTTTAAATGATAATATTCAACTAAAAATCGAGGAAGAAAGGAGATCGTTGTTTTGCATTGTAGGGTCTCGTGATCGATCCCAAGTCATTTCGAAGTTATGTGCATATAATTATCTTCGAAATATAATTATCGCTCCCTTTAATGATAAACGAAAATATCGTAAGGAAATCTATGCTTGAGTTCGCCATGATATTCTCGAAGATATGTAAAGTCTGCCAACCTGTTTTAGGTTACTTTTCTACTTCTCCCTAACCTCATACTGAGAAAAGGCTCGTGGTTTATATGCATGGTTGAAGTTATTTATCAATTGCATTTTTCTTGTTTCAGGCTCATCTCAATCAATATGACACATACGGTAATTACGACGATGACTTCGATGATTTTATGTAATACATCACACCACTCGTCACTAAATTGTAGGTACCTGGTTTCAGAAACACCCCTCATACGATAACACACGAAGTGACAAACCATTCTGTCACCGAAACACCTTTTTATATGAATAATATTGCTTGTCAACTGACAGAAAATAACGAACTGATGCAATATTGTCTTAAATTGTTTTATATTTGGGTTGTGTCAATAATTTAGCCATCATTAATACAAAGATTATATTTTTATGTATAATTTGTCACTGTGCTAGTTTACAAGCAATATTAAAATAAATTATATTTTTATGTGGAAAACAGTCAGATTTCATATAAATTTATTTCCAATCGGACCGTCATATGAAAAGGTTATTATTAAATATTGATAGCTGTTAATTATTTTCTTCGCCTTTTTATTTATTTATGCGTTTGACACCAGGTACTTTGGCACGTTACACTAATTTTATAATGTTATAAAAATGAAACAAAAAGACAAAAATATAAAAATATATTTTTTCATCTAGGTACAATAATTGTGTTGCTAAGATATTTAGTATGGCGCTTTCATTATTACACTATTTATTAACACTAAAAAAAATAAAAATAAGCATCGAATATTATAATTTTGTATATACAACTACCATTCTTATTTGTGCACTTTTGAACAAAATATTATATAGAACTTCATGAAACGCACGATTCCATTGTAAATACAAGCCTTATATAATTTTACAATGACTGTATTCCATAAAATATGAAATATATAAAACAAAATGTGATGTAAATATATAAAAGATGAGTTTGATGAAATCCAAAATGCTTCCTGTTGACTTACTTTCTCAACCACAAAAGTATGGCTCAAGGTTTTTCTATCTGTATTTTTAAAACTTAGTTGTTAGTTTTGATTGCAAGAACTTTTAATTTGTATGTTGTGTCAAAATTATATGAAAGATGTAAATCAAAACAGATGTGACCGATATACATATTTTCTGTATGACGTTTTAAAGTTGTATTTTCAGTGATGGCAACATTGCTCAGTTATTGTAACGTGCCTGAAGCCATGTATAGCCTATATACATATATATACAATGTAATATACAGTCGTTTCATTCTATGGTTATGGTCCGATGTTATGTTATATAGATAATAAATTTTTTATTGTGATATATTTTGTTGTTTTATTGGAACACTCCTGTTACTAAGATTATTACGAGAGAGGCATAGCGGAACGAGGCGGGCTCCTCTGACTTACAGTAGATGCTCAATACCTTGGATTTTGTTTCTGTTGTGAACTGGATCTTCATGTTTATATTAAAAATGTGTTTCAATCTCTCTTAAAAGGCAAGTTAAAAGTCTATATTTGTAATCCTTTTACTGTGTTAATAAGGCATTAATTACATAACAAATTTATTTATTTATTTTTAAAGTATATTAAAATGGGTCCTAATTAAACAGACTTCTTTTTAATAGCATTATTCACCTCTAAAAATCTACATTGTCTTCTATATTACTAAGTCACAATTAACGAGCGTCTGAATGATACTATCTTAGCCACTAGTTATTTAATTTTAATTTGTTTATTCACTTGCTTGGCATAAATCAAATTTCCTCACCAAGCTACACAGCTTGTTGGCGAGAATACGAATAATAATTATCTTCTATGTCAGCCACTCTAAATACAACTCAGCATAGCAGTTATCTTTTAGCATCTAAAGGGTAATGCCAGTATTAGGCCCAGAGGCGCGCAAGAAATTGGCTATACTAAAAAAATATATTAATATTTATCCTACATCTTCCTTATATTTATTTTTCTGTACAAGTCGGTAATATTTTCTAAAAATATTATACAAGAAAACGACTAAACTATGTAATGGAACTTGCAAGCAAGTACATGGACGTAAAAATATTGCCTTTACACACAATATGTTGACAGGTAATTAATCAAAATAGTAATTTACCATTACTATATTATATAATTATTATTTTATTCGTTCATTTCATTTTTTATACAAAACGTAATAATAATAATTATTTTTATTTTTGCAAGATTACATTGATTATCTTAATGTCTATTATCGATATATCGAGTTTTTGTGTTTATTGTAGCAACACCATCTCTAACTTGTCAGACGGATAATGTCAATGTCAATATCATTGCTTGTTTTTCTACTCCATTGTGACGGTTAGTTTTTATTTATTGCAGTTAATACCGATGACTTTTACCTAAAAGCTATAAAACTGCAATGATATAATATTCTATTTTATTTTATTGATTTTATTGATTGTACTCATAAATAAATTAAAATGATGTATAAAATGATATAGCACATATTTAATATAAATTGTATTAATGAGATATAAGAAGATTTGATAACTTTAAAATGCCAAGTTTTTTGTATATTTGCTTTCTTCTTTTGCTAATTAATTATCGGCATTGCTTACTATTATTATCATTAGCCTTTATAGGTGTGCACTGTGGGCCGAATTACGCGAATTACGTGGCGTCTTGGCATGCCTCTTTGTAACATTGTTGTAACAAAGTTCTAAAATATTAATGTATGACATTAAAAAAGATATTCTATTAGCTTCTAATACGTTTAAAATGTAACTCATCCCACATTAATTGATCGTCAAAATTTAGCTTAAATTGTCATCACATAGTAAATTATGGCCACTAATATCACCTAGAAACTATTGAAGGGAGACAAAATAAAAGACATTATTTAAAAAATAAATTTTTGTATTGATGAAATACCTTCATTTTACTTATATAGTAATTATTGTGTGACTAACTCGTCGGTACATCAATCGAATGGGTCTCTTTGATTGGTGCAAATAGCCGGTCGCTGTCGCGTCTTTCCATTCTGTACAAGGCCAGAACGCAGAAGTGTGAAACTAATCGCGTATAGATTGGAAATCACTTTTTTACTAAGATCTTCCAATATATACAAGACTAGTAGGTACGCAAATACTCACATATACTTCTTAGTGACCTAACTAGCTAGCTTGTTCCATAATATACAGTGTCAGTACGCATACGGACTAATCGTGTACCTATATATCGCAGTATGATAGTTAAAACCCTAATATAGTTATATCCGGATATAATTATGTATCGTAACATAGTTTTACGAAAGCGATTCATTAGGTACTATCTTACTAGGAATATAGTTATAATACGGTTCAAGTTTAGTGATATAATTATATTACTTGATTAAGTTTAGTGAAATAATTGTCGATGGAGCCCCGCTACGCGGGGCTCCTATTTCTGGGTGGTTACAAAAAAAAATAATCACGAAGGCTACTTCTAACTTAACCTATCCAAGTCGGAGTGCTATGAGTCGCGACTCGGGGCGTTATACTGTTTATGTAGTAGGTATAGTCTGTAACCAGGACGCACGTACTCACGTTACAAACTGTAGGTAAACGAGCTGTACCTAAGCAAAATTCGTGTAGGTATACATTGTAATCACAGATTTGAAAATAACATTGCAATATATACGCGGCCAGTTTCCTATGGCTGGGTTTTGGCCTTGTATACTTAGATTGGAAAAACGCGTCGCTGTCGTCTTGCGCATTCGCGCCAAATCTTGCAGTGGCTATTTTCACGATAACAGAATATAATGGATTATTTTTACATGCTAAGTTATAATAAATGATACTGTCTATAGAAACTTGAACTATATTTTTTGAGGACTTTAAAACGTAACAGCAATGAGATGTAAAATCTGTGGCTGAGTTAGGAAATTGGGTGGTGACGTATGAAAAAGAAGGATAAGTTAAGATAATTGTTGATCTTTACTTGAGGCTTTCTATAGAATATTTACTTAGTTGGCGTTGTAAAAAAGACGACTTAGTTTATTAGAGGCTTTCTCATTTTCCCGTTGCTTAGTTATAAAATTAGAAGCTTGATCACGTGTCCAATAAATAAATCTGTGACTTGACTTATAATTTCTCTATTAAAATCAATTTCATAATAAAGCCGTTTAATAATCTCAAATTATGAGACAGATTTGTAACGATACTTAAAACAGACGCGATAGCGTTAACGCTCTTAAAACACTGTGATGCCAATAGGCGATCATTCCATACTATATATACATAGGTAACCTACACACATAAAAAAGTCCACGTTCGCTTGGAAAAGTTGAAATATTTTTTCTCGTGTCTAAATATAAATAATTAATGAATGCATTACATATTTGTTGATTTAACTTTTAAAAACACAATTTTAATATAAAACAAAACAATTTGAGATTTTCTTTAAAAAAATTTGATTTCTAACTGAAATTTGTGATTTAAAGAAATGTGGAAATCCTCCTAGGCATGCCGTAGATCAAGCTGTCCAATAGTTCTTGTAGTAACCTGTCCCATTCTTGAATGGCGGCTTCCTTGATCTCTGATAGAGTTCTTGGAGGTGGCTGTCGACTCCAAACAGCTCGTTTGAGAACGATTTGCCGCCTTGCTAAACGGTTCCAGTGGCATTTCTTTGCCTTTCGGAATTCCCAGGCCGTTTCCAAACTCGGGCACGTCGGTTACCAGGGTCCGTACTAATCCGTGGTACGTCAACGAAAAGACAATTACGCCAGACATCTTCGTCTTTATCGTTTTGACGCTGCCTGGCCCACTGCAATCTGCGTCGCTGTTGTTTCAGGGTATTCAAAGGTGCTCGCCAGGATCTCCTTAATCGTAATCTAAAGTGGTGTAAACAATTACGAATGGTCTGAGTGCTAATATCCAGTCCAGTAGCAGCTCACAGCTCTAATCTCAGTTTGGTATCGTTAATTATTGGATCACAGGCGGCAAGAAGTCTGATGTACCATTTCTGAACATCACTAAGGACGGCCTCGCAGTGGCCGCCCCACTGCGAGGTCGATCAGCCACGTTTCCCGTGCCCAGTACCTCTGCAGGGTAGTAACGACGCAGGTTTGAGAAACGGAGACTCTGCCTGCGATTTACCTTGTAGAATATCCTTCTTCACGCAATTACACTATTCTTGCTTTGTGAGCAACAGACTTCAGACAGTCCACCTGGCATTTTTCAAATAAACAATTTTAGAGAAATTGATTTCAACAGCTTTCAAGTAGAAATAAGAATGAGGGTAATTTATCATTGAACTCGTTTTTACATAAAAAACAAAAGAAGGTTTTGTTTTTTAAACTACATTAAATTTGTGGCGTATGTATATACGCACAGGCAACATATAGCTTTACGAGAAACCTGGAATCGAACGGAGCATCGTACAACTAGCCGCGCCGAAACCAAGCGACGCGCGAAGGCGATCGAACGGAGCATCATACGTCTAGCCGCAACGATATCAACATTCAAACTGTTGACGCGCGAAGCTTCCCTCTGCTTTTTATACGTGGCACTACTTTTATACTCGCGAACAGATTTCCAAGAAATCATTCGAAAATGTTAGATTTTTGTTTACTTGTCGCTGATTGGTGAAAATGTTTATTGTACACATTAGTGTTAGCATTACTTGCATGACTAATAAATGGGATATAGGATAGGTGAAAAATTGTAAATATATTCTCAGTTGAATCAGTCTGCGTGTTTCATTATAACCCTAACGGTTACCAGCTACGGACCTGGCTTCTGCCCGCCGGCTGGTAACACGTTAAATTGGTGACCCCTGACCTCTCATCGTTCTAGTGCTGTTATAATATCGGTTCACTGAACCGACACCCAACATCTGTTGGTTTTCGGCCAAATCTAGACGTACGAACACGCTACCTTATCGTCATGGCACAAGAAAAAGCTGAAGAATTCACCAACAAGCAAGTAACGACCCCTCTCTACGGTGATGTCGCTACAATCTCACTGCCTGCACGTCTACCTCCATTCTGGCGTCAAAACCCACGACTGTGGTTCGCACAGTTTGAAGCCGCCGTCGCCGCCAGCAAGATGGGAGAAGAACAGAAATTTAACCTCGTCGTACCGTTGCTAGGCTGTAGTGACCTCGAACAAATCGGCGACATCATATTAAACCCGCCATCGACCAACAAGTACATTACGCTAAAGAACAGACTGATATCGACGTACCAAGAATCAGACCATCGTCAGCTACAGAAATTACTCAGCGGCCTAGAACTCGGCGACATGAAACCTAGCCAGTTATTACGTAAGATGCGCGATTTGAGCGGTAAATTACTAACCAACGAAGCTCTAAAAGTTATGTGGCTCAACCAATTACCCACACAAGTCCGCGCCGTACTCTCCGTGAACACCGAATCGTCGCTAGAATGTTTAGCTGTGATGGCCGACAAAATGGTTGAACATTTCGAACCCGCAACTGTTGCCGCAGTCCACACTACATCCTCTACGCCGGCGCACACATCAAGCCCGTCGTGTTTACATTGCCCAACTCACCCAACTACAGAAAATCTACAGTTCGACCTATTATATAAACAAATAGAAAAACTAACGCTGGAGATCGCCGAGATTCGAACCAATCAACAACGTGCGTCGTATCGCTATGGCGCCACTCGTTCGCATAGCAACAACCGATCGCGATCGAACTCGAGATACCGTGCCCGCTCGAACCGCAAACCCGGCGATCCCGACTGGCTGTGTTATTACCACCTGCGCTATGGAGATGAAGCCCGTAGATGCGAATCACCGTGCGCAAAAAAGAAGCAGGAAAACTAGAAAATACATCGACTATGGCGGGCGTCGATGTTAGCAAACCAAGCTACCGCCTCTGCGTTATCGATCTTAACAACAGAGAGAAGTTTCTAGTCGACACGGGTGCCGACATATCCGTATTAGCCGCAAGAAATAAGAAACACGTGAAGCCGATTCAAAGTACCTACAAACTGTTTGCTGCGAACGGTACAGAGATACGTACCTACGGTGAGCGCACACTCGAACTCAACCTAGGTCTACGCAGAAGCTTTAAATGGACATTTACCGTGGCTGACGTGAAAACATCAATACTAGGCGCAGATTTCTTAGCGAAGCACAAATTACTTGTCGATCTACATCAAAGAAAACTCATCGACCGCATTACCGACCTTAGCGTTCACACCATCAAAATACATAGCACCGAGGAAGCCGTATACGTTATCAGCCACCATCACCCCTATCACGACATCTTGAAAGAATATCCCGACGTACTGCGACCCATGTCACTCAAAACTCCGACTAAGCACAACGTAACTCATCGCATAGAAACAACAGGCCAACCAATCTATTCAAGGCCGCGCCCCCTGCCGCCCGATAAATACAAAGCTGCGAAGCTAGAATTTGAGAAGATGATGGAGATGGGTATCTGTAAACCGTCAAACAGTCCATGGGCCAGCCCGCTTCACGTCGTTAAGAAAAAGGATGGTTCGCTACGCGTGTGTGGCGACTATAGAAGATTGAACGCCGTTACTGTACCCGATCGCTACCCTATACCGAGAATTCAAGATTTTACGTACCAGCTACATGGAAAGAAAATCTTTTCTAAACTAGATCTCAAAATGGCGTACTTCTGGATACCTATTGAAAAAGAAGATGCTGCGAAGACTGCCATAATAACTCCCTTCGGCCTCTTCGAGTTCAACTGTATGACGTTCGGCTTACGCAACTCCGGCCAAACATTTCAACGTTTCATGCACGAAGTACTACGAGGGCTCGACGACAACGTATTCTGTTTCATCGATGATTTACTAGTGCACTCAGAAAACCCAGAGGATCACAAGCGTCACTTACAAAAAGTTCTCGAACGACTCGACAACTACGGCGTCACCCTAAACATCGATAAATGTGAGTTCGGCAAAGACAAGATACAGTTCCTCGGTTATGAAGTTACACCGAACGGAATCAAACCTACAGAAGAACGCATTCAAGCCATACTTACGTTTCCCAAACCAACTACAGTGCAAGAGTTAAGAAGATTTTTAGGCATGATCAACTTCTACCGTAGCTGCCTACCCCATCAAGAAACTCATCGACACGTCATTAGCCCGCTCGGTGAGTTTCAACAATCATCTCGTTTTGAACACCTGCACGTGGACATAGTTGGGCCACTCCCACCATCAGATGACTATAGATACTTAGTTACTATGATTGACCGCTGCACTAACTGGCCAGAGGTAATACCTACTCGTGACGTTACCGCCGAAACGGTCGCGAAGGCCGTATACGAGGGATGGATATCGCGGTTTGGATGTCCTCTACAACTTACTACAGACCAAGGGAGACAGTTCGAGTCGTCTTTATTTCAAGCTTTAATGAAGAAAATAGGCGTCTCTCGAATACGTACTACTGCATTTCACCCGCAAGCTAATGGAAAAATCGAACGATGGCATCGATCTCTGAAAGCGGCACTGATGGCAAGAGCAACCGATAACAGATGGATCAATGAATTACCTACAGTATTACTAGGACTTCGCACCGCCCTACGTGAAGACTCAACCGTCAGCCCGGCCCTGATGACATACGGATCTACGTTACGCGTCCCATCTGATTTCTTCGCGCCTACCAAGCCGAACATTGAAGATGCGGCATTTGTCCGTCAGCTGACTGAAACAATGTCGTCATTATCACCAACATCAACAAGGCAAGCGTCAAGGTCAAACACATTCATATACAAAGACCTCGGGACATGTACGCATGTGTTTGTGCGCAACGACATCGTGCGCAGACCTCTCGTACCACCATACAACGGACCATATCATGTACTTCAACGCAGTACCGACGGCAAGCACTTCACAGTGCAACTTCCGCTTCGCACCGCAGTAATTTCAATCGACAGATTGAAGCCAGCCCATCTACTCAACGAGGAAGACTCGCTAGAAAACACAACATTAACAAACACGCCAGCCCCGGACACATCACCCACACCAATGCGGACAGCCTCATCACAGTCATCACCTTCACCGCGAAATTCGTACGTCACCAGATCCGGCCGCGCAGTGAAACAAAACGTACGCTTCGCTTAGGCGGGAGTGATGTGGCGTATGTATATACGCACAGGCAACATATAGCTTTACGAGAAACCTGGAATCGAACGGAGCATCGTACAACTAGCCGCGCCGAAACCAAGCGACGCGCGAAGGCGATCGAACGGAGCATCATACGTCTAGCCGCAACGATATCAACATTCAAACTGTTGACGCGCGAAGCTTCCCTCTGCTTTTTATACGTGGCACTACTTTTATACTCGCGAACAGATTTCCAAGAAATCATTCGAAAATGTTAGATTTTTGTTTACTTGTCGCTGATTGGTGAAAATGTTTATTGTACACATTAGTGTTAGCATTACTTGCATGACTAATAAATGGGATATAGGATAGGTGAAAAATTGTAAATATATTCTCAGTTGAATCAGTCTGCGTGTTTCATTATAACCTTAACGGTTACCAGCTACGGACCTGGCTTCTGCCCGCCGGCTGGTAACACGTTAAAAATTATTTTAAGAACACAAACGTAATAATTTATTTTAAGTATTTTAAGCAATTAAAAAATATCTCAACTTTTCCAATTGAACACAGACTTTTTTTGATGTGTGTATGCGGATGCGGATACGGATATTTAAAGGCTCAGATTTGCGAATGCGGATGCAGATGCGGATGTCCAAATCGATGCAAAAACTCCGCAACTGCGGATGCGGATGTTGATGAAAATTTAGGTATACTTAACATTTTCTGGTGTTTCTTGATTCTCATTTTCACTTGAATAATTATCGCGCCATTCATCGGCCTACCCATTTTCATTCTTGTTGCAACCCGCGCTAAATCTGGATTCGCATTAATAATAATAATAAACTTTATTCCCAGAAATAATAGTACCTATAATCTGTTACAATATTTAACACTGAAGGCTATTCAGTTGATAATTGCGGATGCGGATGCGGATGCAGATGTCCAAATCAATGCGGTAGCTCCGCAATTACGGATATCATACACTAAAAATGCCCATGGTATGATTGTAAGCCTGAATCCCCGTGACCTATTTTTGTTTTACTACTTTTCATCATTACAATTTTTGTACAAAAATACAAATTGTTTTCTTTAATCGCATGGTTAATACTTTGGCTACACGCGGACGTAGAAGAAAGCAGCATCGTATCCAAACAAACCGTGAGGGAGGAAACGTTGTGCGGGACGCATGCAATTTTAAATCATTTAAAATATGTTTTTGGAAAAGGCATTGACTTCTGTGAAAGAATGCTGGAAATAGTTGCTAAGTACTATATAAAGAATACACGGGTAAAAGATTATTAGTATCAATTTTTCATTTAATCTTGTTATTTAAATTTAGTTGGGTGAAATTTGAGCGTATTTGTAAGTGGACAGACACATCCGGCAACGGTAACGTGACAGACAAACCCGGGCTCTTTTACTGAAATACCGTGTGTATTAATTATAAAAAAAAACATGTAGGTTTTTCAAAAATATATTTCGTAGATACCGTCTATCAAAAGTACAGCTAAAAATTATCATGCCTCTCTATTTATACCATTATCATTCGTTACGTCACTAGATCAAATAATCTATCCCAAACTATATATAGGTAAGTATTCTAATATTACAAAACATCGAATGTTTGTTTTAAATTAACTAAATATTAATATTTAAATAATGTTTATCTAAGTACAAGCGACGAATAATTAAGTAACTATCATAAATGGTATTTTATTATAAATAATAATAAATGTTGTTTATGACGCCATTAAAGATACAGGAAGCCAGTTAATGTAACTCAATCTAAAACGAAACATGTCTTAATATTACAAGATACTGAATATTATTTCGATAATAATTAAATATGAATATTCAAATAAGGCGTATAACAATATTATATTAATGTGTGTCTAAATGACATGCTGATATACATTATTTAACACCTACCCGAAAAATATTCAATTTTGTCTAAAATGACATACATAGGTCATAATAACAGGTCACTTAACATAATCCTCTACAGCTTTTCAGCAAGAAGCTGTATGAAGTGAAGGCGAAGAAGCGTGACCAATCAACCGACAAGAGTTCTTAACAATTCAGAAACGATGAAGTAAGTACACTAACCACCGATGCACGATGGTCACTTTTACTACAGAATAGTACGTGAAGTGACTGAAATCAAGAAAAATCATTTTCCACTGGGGAATGGTTACCGTTGTAAACGTCGATGCAGTTAATTAATCACGTGTGTAGTCGTTGTTAGTGTTATTACTTATAAGTGAACCGGCAGTGCAAATATATATAAATAAAAATGACCAAGTGAAGGTACTTGCCGAAACCTGCACTTCACAAAGGCGTACGAGACGACCACGATCGATGCGAGAAATAAATAGGTGTTCATTACCTTTATAATATAATAACCAACGCGTTTAAACCCGTTGTCTAATATAATTTTAAGTATGATGTATATCTAGCGGCTCTGTAATCTTTTATTAACCTCCGAGTCTTCCTCGAAGAGGTTAATGAAAGCACTATGTGGGTCTGTGTGTCTGTCTGTTAGTGACAGGCATAACTCCGGAACGACTGGACTAATTGACTTGTAACTTGGTGTGCAGATACCTTAGGGTCATACCTCGGTTGAGTTTGAATATGGTCCCTTTGGGTCAAAAGACCTCCGAAATATAGGGTTCATTTCTTTTCATTACTTTTACATTCAAGACGAAGAAGTTGAATCCTGGGTTTTTATAACCACTTCGTTAGGAGTAGGTACATACATATGTAACGGAAAGCATGTTCGTCCAGCGCATGATCTCTATCCAGTCGTGTCAGATTGCCGTCCCACCAGATTATGAGAGTTAAGGGACAGATAGTGCACTTGTGTTTGAGCACTCATTTGTGCCCTATAATATATATTAAGATTAACTGCGCTGAATGAACTTCGGCCTGGAGGACATTATTATTATTACTATATTTACGAATATGCGACAGTTATATGTTGTATTTTCTGATGACATCAACACAAACTGCCCGACCTTATTTCTCAATTTCTTGTAGGCTCCTACATGCTTATCAAAAGATGCGTAGGCGTCGATAGCCTCATCTCATCGTCAAAGTAAACTGCAGACGTTTCGCAATTACTGGATAGTGGGCTTTTAGAAGTGTCCCTACCGAGTATGGCAACAGTACCTTGATTTAGTTACTGCCTTCTCGCTAACAACTACCCATCCATTATTCGGGGCTTTGCTTACATTAAGGTGCCAACGGGCATGCCATGCGGTTTTTGAAAAGTAGACCTTATGTGGTAACGGTGAAGGTATACTATTTTTAAAATTCGGGAATTGGACATCATTAAAATTTTGAGGTGGTGTCCTTGTCATCTTTGCGTGAATTTCGTAAGATTATGAGTCGTCTATACGTGTTATGCCATCAGTACCTAGTAGACACGTGGGCATATTACGCCCACATTTAGCCAAATACTGTTTTTAGGTCCCGCTTAATGTGGGTTAATATACATAAACTTCTGATTCCGTGATTTCCGTGCCTCGGAAAGCACGTAAATAAACAACGCGATAAAATCCGTATAAATGAGTTTAATTTCAATGAATAACATTCGCGTAAACAGAAGATAACACTTATGTTTATCTTATCACATGTGTTTTTCTAACATATTAGAAAAATATCTGACCCTTTGGGAGGCTTACACGAATACATAGGTCAACGTGAAGAGGCCCTTATGTTTCGTTTGGCTAACTTTATACGAATTCGTACAACGGAATTAGGGTTGCCACTTTTATTATGAACGAATTGAGTACATTCACTATCTGAGGTAAAAAAATAAAGTTTTATTTATTTAACCAGCTTCTTTGTTACCATATTTTTGTTGATTTTAGTAACATCTAACATATATTTATTATCAAGGAACGTCTTAACTGTATCTTTACAATATATCTATAATAAGATAGATAAACAATTGTTTTATTTAATTTAGAGAATCTCTATAGCGTTGCTTTAAGAAAACAATTAAATAAAAGCCGTAGAAGTCGACATATGTAAAATAAAGTATTTTCAGGTACTTTATTTTCCTAATAAAGTATAAAGCACGTTTATCCGAAATAACGTACAATACTTTAGTATAAAGTACCTACGGTTGGCAACTCTAAGCGGAAAGGTTGTAATTGGATAATAATAAGAGCAGCACTAAATATAGACAGTCCCACAGATGGAGACGGACCTCTTCTCAGTATGAGAAGGAAATTCAATTACCTTCTCACACTGAGAAGAGGTCCGTGTCCGTGTCCGTGTCCATTAATAACTTTCTCATAATAATTTTCTATTTGTCATTTATTTTACATCATACACAACATGTACACACAGCAACTCATCAACCTAGACTGTTTGGACTTTGTACTATTAGAAGTTGAACGCTGCGAATCGTGCGAGAGAGTAGGTACGTTATATTTTTGTTATTTTGTCTCATTCACGTTGAACGGAACGCGGGCGTCGCCGCACGCGCTAGTGCACCGTGATGGGTTTAGACCACTATGCACTGTCCCTTTTCGACAATTCTCTATTTTATAATATGTAGCCTAATTATGCGTATATAGGGTGTCTAACTTGATGTGTAGCCGTGTGTGTACATAGGTGAACTTAATGACAAAGATATTCTCAAAAATGTACTTAAGTAGCAGTGGGCACATTAGGAGAAAAAGAGTAATATGATATAAAAATCATATAAACAATTTAAGATATGTAATACATATAACTAAATATTTTTTAAGAGGTATGCAGGTATGAATATTTTAAATCAACAAGTACAAGTAATATACTAATAAAAAAATATATATCTAGGTATTTTAAATAAGAAATGAGTATGTAGTATTGTTTATTTATAAAACTAGTAAGATTAAATATTTTCAAACGACTAAGCTCAGCGAAATTGTGCGATACAAACGAATAATTCGTTGCGTTTAAGTGTAGCCTAGGTACTAACAAACCATTTACATAACAGATTGACGACTATCATGTCAAAAATGTTAACGTTGTCACAGGAAACAGCTAACATAACATAACTGAAGTAATCGATTCACATCAACATATCGATTTGGCACACCGATTAATCGCAATCCGTAGCTCGTGCGTGCCGCGTATATTTCGTTGAAACGATTATAAATGGCTACCAAAGTTTTGTCAAAAATCTTGCATTGGCAATTGTCATGGATACCTCAATACCTATAATTTTTTTTCCTGGAATGGTATATATATATGTATGTACTAAGTTATTGCTTTAGTTCTAACAAAACTAGATTTTGTCCGCTGCTCCGCTCGCCCAAATATAAGTTAGGTTAAGTTATATTAGTATCAGTACTTTTTTCTGGATGAAAGGTGCCCCATGTACTTTTCTGTTCCCCTGACAACGAGTATGCAAAATTGCATGATGATCGTTCGAGTAGTTAAGACGTGAAAGCGTAACAAACAAATAAACTCACATTCGCATTTATAATATTAGTTAGGATGTTGTCTGCGGTTTCGGTGACGTGCCCTTTAAATGTTTTTAAGAATACATTACGTTTTATTATAAATGACGTTGTTTTTGCTAGCAAGGTGAAAAGCGAGATCATCTACGGCCAATTAGATTGTAAGCGGTAAGCGTGGCCTACGATCGTTTACAATATCAGAGGTAACACTGTTGCCATTGTTTAAACATGGGACGATAGGGAATGGGAGAGGTATGTGATCCTCGAGCAGAAGAAATAACAGTGCTACTCCTCCGATGATTATCAGTAAGATGGTGGCTGCTGCCCACACAAGCCATTTATTTCAACCGCCATCAAATAATTAATAAACGCTGACGGTCTTATTCATAAAAATTTCTTACTGAAGGCTTTATATGATGGGTTGTTAAAATACTCAGTATGTCTAATGAATACATTGTAAAAAATATATTTAATTAATTTTCAGTGAACTTTTATTATTATCATCGTCTTTATTAGACAATCTACCATTCTTATTTATTATTATTAACAATACTTTGTAGAATTTTTTTAGGTAGCGATTGCTCATTGGGGGCCTAACCGACTGCAATGCAGAGGGTCTCGGGTTCGAACCCACGTCGCGCACCTCTGACTTTCGAAAGTTATATGACTTTTCGAAATGATGTGCGTATTGATTGACAATTATCGCCTGCTCCGTGCTTCGGAGAGCATGTTAAGCCATCGGTCCCGGCTGCCATGAACATCTATGGCAGTCGTTATTGGGAAGTCAGTGCCCTATAATGTCCTGACACTGGTCTAGCCTTAAGGTATTGTTAGCCTTCGGGTTGCGGAGGTCAGGTGGCAGCCGCTCCATGTGAAAACTGATATCCAGTCAAATCTGGTTAAACTAGAAAAGCCGACCCCAAGTGACTTGGGAATAATAAAGACTAGGGAGAAGAAGACTTTGTAGAATTTTCACTTATAACGATATTATAACCCTCTTGTATGTTTTATGAATATGGCAATTACTCTTAATACTCGTATGTTATCAGGCAAAAATCGCGGGAAATAGTTACGCATAAAGATTGCATATCAAACTTGTTCTCAAAAGTAACAAATCTCCTTTTTCGCATCAATATTATCTAGATCGGCCATCTTAGAAACACGTATTTCCAAACCATACTAACGATGTTCACATGACTTATTTGAGATAGCAGATAGACGAAATTTAGTCTGATGGACTAAAATTTGAAGGACGACAGTCTAAATTTGGTAACTTCCAAATAAAGGAGTCGTGAAGTAAGTAGCTTTAAGGATGCTTGCATTTGAATGAATTAGTCACTAAATTGGTTGGATTATGTAGTGTATATGAATGTGCACATCCGTGAGGCTTTTCTGCAAGAAAAAATTGGACGATCGACCCTCAGAATCTTTTATAGCCCAACAACTCTTTCGGGTATTTTCAGTGCGTATTGCAGTTTCTTTGCTTTGTTTTGTCTGGAAAAAGAGTAGTAGAGTAGTTAGTAGAGATAAAAATACTAGCAAGTGATGTATAGGCTATTTTACAAAGTTGTTTGACTGTTTTTACAGGCATCATGTTTGTAAAAAAGAAGTAGATAGGAGTATTTTATCATACGCACATTATGCTAAATATAGAATATGTACATACATAACATATATTTTCCAGAGGGGTAGGCAGTGACTACGGATTTCCATTTGCTACGATCCTGACACACTTCTCTGGCTTCATTCACTTTCATCACATTCCTCATACACGCTCGTCGGTTTAAGGTGCTTAACCTGGCCTTTGTCCAAAGCGCCTCCGATCTGATCGAGAAACGTTCGCCTAGGTCTTCTTCTTGCGACTGTTCCATTCACACTAGCCACTAGTATTTGTTCAGTCATTATTTTATGGATGATAAGACTAATGTAAAACTCAAAAAAAAAAAACAATGCGGCTTTTGCCGTTATTGCACATAATTATTATCAGCGTATACATAATTTATTTATTAAAAACTCAAACTGCTACACACCATAAGAATACCAAAGTATAAGGCAGATAAGTTACATTATGTATGCTCAAAATTCACCTAATCGTCCTACGTAATAAGGAGCGGGTTTATTGCCGTTTATGGCCTTTAGGCCTCTATCTGACATCTTCTCAACAAAAAATCCGAATAACTTTCTGTCCGACCCGGAAAATAAAGTCACCAACCTAAGAAACAAGCATGGCGTAATAACACTTACCTTTGACCAACAAACAGTAGTTTACTCTCCCAAGTACGAAACCACCAGTTCAAGTTCTCGGATGACATGATTTCAACAATTAACAGATACCTTTTTCAACTAAAAGAAAAAAAATTTCTTTACTTGGTAAATAAACTCACCAACCTTAGGAATACAGGTATTGCGCAAAGTCTTTCTACTTACCTTTGACTAACGAAATAATAGTTTTAACAAAACAGTACTTTTTCTCCAAGCACTTAAGAAGCTACCAGTTCAAACTCTTTGATGATATAATTCCAACGATTTACAAATTACCTTCTACATACAACAAACGGTTCCCATAGTCAAGGCGGAGGTCATTGATTGCATGAGTCAATCTGCTGTGATGTCACACGCGATGTCCTCCGGAAAGAACCGAGCTTCCTTACAGAGAAAGTATCACGCCAATGTGTTGCGCATTTTTTACATTCTTTGTTGATATCGCCATAATATGAAACTGCGGTGTGGTAATGATGACGTAATGGCATACATAGACTCCTATATCCTAAAGCGGTAGGCAGAGACTATGTACATATTTCGACATGTTACGGTTATGGAATGTTGTCTGGATTAATTAACTCTTCTTTACGCTTGAAGTTTAAGAATATTATTAAACTGGTCTTGTTCCATAATAATTATATCCGATCTGGATTCTAGAGAATTGTGCTGTATAGTTTCTTAGTGCGATGTAATAAACAACAACAAAGTAAACAATGATTGCTAGATGAATCTAATACATATTATTTTTGCCAGTAGTCGACACTAGACGCTCTAAGAGATTGTTAGATTGCCTCACGATAATCTCTTAGAGCATTGTTATATGTCCGAGAAAGAGACAGCGCGTTAAAAAGCGTATAAGTTTGTCTTGTTCACGCACATGCAATAATAATGCCTTAAGGTGTTATGGTGTGATACGATTGGACAACCGCTATTGCAGGATACAACTGCTTACTGTGTGGCATGGTTTCAATATCTTGTTTGGAATTATATGGTATACAGCCTTGGCCAAAAGTATGGAGCACCCCTATGATAACTGCATTTTTAAAGTTTTGTAGAGAATCAAATGACACCACTTGTGTATATTTTAAATGATCTTTACTCTGATATAAAATCATTATTACACGCTTTACCGCTATTAGACAGCAGTTATTCTTCTTGGCATAGAGCCTACAAAATTTAACACTGTTCTTTCAGAGTTTCTACACAGTTATGGCATTCCATTCTTGGCGGAGGTGTATTTTAGTTCTTCTTTTGTTGTTATTGTGTGGCGCCACACCATACCTTTTAGGATTTTCCATATCCCGATTCTATAGGACTAAGGACCGGCGATGTCGTGCAGGCCATTCCAGGAGCTCAATGGAATTGTATATGTATTAAAGGAAATAAAAGAAGAAAAATATCGTTAATAACTCTTTACTACAGACACGAGAAATGAACACATTGTTCGTGACAGAGGTGATGATCGTTTTTATAGTTCGCACATCGGCGTCGCTAGTGTACATTGAGCGGTAGTACCTAAATTTGTCACTTGTTTTGTTACTAGTCATTGTCTAGTAACTAGGTGCGAACATACAACAATCACATTTTATTGAATACCGTATTTAATTGCTATTTTATTAACTATTGTGACGTAAAAATGCTAGCGTTGTTTCATGTCACAATTTTATTTTCGTTTATAAAAATTGGACATGTTTTTAAGCTATTTTTAATGACGAAGCTCATCATAATAAGTAATTAGGAACTGTGAGTCTTCTACACCCTTCCTATTGACACAGAACTTAAGAAAATAATAATAAACGCCAAATAAAACGACACAAGGCTATATAATAGCTACCTGATTTTAGGGTTGACAGCTAACAAAATATTGGGGGTTGTTAAGGTAATAAGGTATGAAAGTTATATCTACTGTAAATTTTTTCACCGGTAAGTGGTCGACGTAGCCTATGGACGTCTGCAACACCAGAGGCATCACTTGCGCGTTGCCAACCTTGTAGCTTGTAGAAACCTTCTAACGCCCTTTTTGAAGAACCCCATACTTGTGTGAAAACCTGAGCAGGGAGTTCATTCCACAACCTACGCGTCCGCGGGATAAAAATAAAACTAATTTGTTTGGGTTTGCTTTTTATTGACACATTTTTAGGATTTATATGTATAGCGTAACAAAAATGGTCTTAACACTATTTATAAACAGTAGATAACGAGAATATGAAAAATTAAATCCTTTTTTGGAAAATAATTGTCCTCAAGACGATAAAATATTTTATTAAATTTTTCGTCTCTATATCGCAGAGAATTTACAAAAATTCAAACAATTGTCACAAAGGACAACCAGACTCGGAACAATTAATTATGGAGTACAGATTTTTTTTTGCCGCGTGTGATTCGAAACTACGACATTTGGCGCAGGAGCTGCCCCTTAAACCGCTACGCAATCCTAACATTACTGATTGATTACGTTTATATTACAATTAGCTATCGACTTTTTATTTTAGATGATTATTTTGGATGCATTCCATTTCCATTCTACATGTTTCTATTATGGTCATTTATATGCGTAGGTAAATGTTGATCTTTCCAAAACTTTTTTTCAGTATTCGCAAAATTTACCATAGAAAGTAGGATTTCCTGTCAATTTGAATTTCCTGTCATAATATTTATTTTAGATTTTGCCCGCGGTTTAGCTAGTAATGTATTTTTGGATTGCGGAAATTTTAATTTCTTTCTGGTAATATTAATTAGAATTAGGATACTATGCACACCCAAAGCATTTAAAATACTATGATTAAATATCTCAGGATTTATTTGCCTAGGATCAAAATCGAGGAAAAAAATGCCACAAACAACACTGACTTAATAGACAGACAATACCGAATCGCACGACACAAACCGAATCGACCAACAATTATTACCGTTAACTTTTAAATCCGTCCGGCTGTTACCAGCCCTACTAGTGACACACTTGCGGTATGACTTAATTAAAAAAAATGGCTTCGAACCGGAAGACCGGAACAATGGCGAATGTCTCGAATTGCGCAACGTGTATTTAACAGTGTTAGTAGCTTCCTAGATCGCTATCGTCAGTGGTGACCGTTAAGAAAGTCGCGCTAATCCAATTGAAACACTGTGGCTCTGTTTTACTTCGTCGAGAATCTGTCACAGGCTTGGACACTTTTTACTTGACTGCGTCAGAGGAAGAGTGGTTATGGTTTTCTGGTGTGTGTATATATGTACAAAGATATATGTATGCATTTACCTCATTTAACATATTAATCTTGTTTGATGTTATTAATTATTCTTACTGTAGAATTTTAATTGTACTTTGGTTTTGTTTATGTCCATCACAATACGTTTTTTATTTTATATAATTGATCCATTACCATTTAATTTTATCTACACTATAATTTTGTACCCGGCTCAAAACCGCTCTTTTTAAAAATTGCTTTTGGTTGAGTCGGCCTTATCCAACAATTTCCTGCTGGACAGACTTAACTTAGTGCGGGGAATTTAATTGATTCCGAAAAATTGTGAACCATGTACACAAATTCTTGAATTTCCAAGCCTGTTCTGTATTATTTGTAATTATTATAGCAATAAAAATTATATTATTATTATATTCCCACGCCTGCTTAACAATGGTTTTAATTTCATTAAATTCACTACATTTTACCAGGTATAGTTTTAGGGCTGACGTAATCGAGCGAGCGAAACAAGCATATAGCCACAGGGCAACCAAATAACACTTAGTCCAAATACGGATATGGAACCTGAGCCCCCATACAGTTAGAATTTAATTAGGCTGTTCTCTGCAGGAGCTCTGGGTAAACCAGAAACTGTAGTAGTCCGGCTGGTACTGAACCTGCATAGTAGAGAAGTTTGTCGATATAGGACCTTATAATATATTCTTATGATGAGTATGCGTCCTATGTACCATCAGCAATCATATTCGTGCAACTGTATAGGTACTTAAATCGTAACCTTACTTAAATTCTTTTTTTTATTTTTATCGCTTACTTTTGCTATAATATGCTTGTTTGTCACATTATATAATTTAAAAATAGTTATTGCTATACTGGCAATACAATTTTTTTCTTCTCTGCTAGTTATAGTATCTTCATTATATTCATAGATATATAGTGGCAAAAAGAAGCATAGAATAATATTAAGCGATATGTTTACCACATTGGTGTAATAAAAAGTCCTTTCATAGGTACTTAAATTTACTGACGTCTTAACAATATGTTTTATTTAGAATTATTATTAATTTTTTTTGCTCGTCAATATGAGCACACTCCGCCTGATGGTAAGCAGTCGTGTGGTCTAAGAGCAGTGGCCTCCACATCGTCCTCATAGCAGCCGAGGCGATGTTAAGGTCTCTACTTTGACGGCCTTAGAAGGTGCTTTTTCACGCCCCGCTTAAAGGACCAAGGATTGAAGGAAGAAGGAAACACGTGCCTTGGCAGAGAATTCTATGCCTTGATCGTTCGGCAGAGGTATGAGGACCCAAACTTGTTGGTACGCACTCTAGTCGACTCCACCGTGTAAGGATGGCATCTGAGCCTAGCACGCATTGTTCTGGATAGGAAAGGAGAGGGCGGGATAAGGTGGAATAACTCTTCAGAGCACTCCCCGTGGTATATTCTGTAGAAAAATGCCAAAGAGGCAATATCCCTACGGAGTTGCAGAGGTTCCAGTGAACTCGTGACCTCTGGATCTCCGATGATACGGACAGCCCGCCGCTGTAACCTGTCAAGAGCGTCTAGCAAGTACTGCGCGGAGCCATCTCAAAGATGAGAACAGTACTCCACGCAAGGGCGCACTTGTGCCTTATACAATAGGCACAGCTGCCCAGGCGCGAAGAAATAAACTAATGGTAGCCATTATACACATTAATATAAACCACATATTTTTCGAAACACATCGTTATAAAACAAATTAGTCAAACAATTATATATCTTGTTACTATTTGCAAAACAATTACCTAAATCTGATAAAATTTTCACAAAATATTTAAAAACGAAAACCACGCTGCACATTTATCTAGATCAAAACGACAGCACAAAGATATTTTCGTGTGTTACGAAAATTAATATAACACGGTATCACAGATTACACAAATATAGATGGCCAGTACAACGCTATAACTAACGCACTCACACATTGACACCTATTTGATATTCGCCTAACTTGATATTCGCCTAACTTGTTTCAATACGAGCCCCTACTGGGATAAAAAATCTTATGTGTCTATCCTATAGCTTATCAGTGGGCCACGTTTGATTTCAATCTATTTAACGGTTTAAGCGTGATTGTCATCCAAATATCTTGACAAACTTTCAGATGTATAAAAATATTAGTGTCATAGGTTGTAAACAGACGAATAGTCTCTGATGGTAAGAGCTTCCGCAGCCACGGTAATTTTCTTTATCACGTTTCACCTAAGACCAATATTAAGGAAGAAGAGCAGGCCCACGAGGAAGTATCTTTAGGAAAAGATAGGGCATTCACTCACTAAAAAAAAAAGCTTCAGTCCGGATACTGTTACTTTCGGTGAATATTCTGTGAGAAGAATATACTTATAGGTATTAGGTCCAGTCAGACTACTCATGCTGAAATCAGCAAAGCTCTACTATGCGTCTTTGTTAGGTACTTAACCTTGCAAGTCTTGGATTGCCAGACATAATTAAAACCTATTAAGTTCGGTCGCCGGTGTGCCGCTACCACTCAATAGGTTAAGATGACGCGCAATATATTGTATCTGTTCTTCTGTATCTTGCTGTTCTGTGACAGTCTACAGTGATTATTGTTCGCTATATAGTACTCTGAACTATTTTGTACAAAACTGGCACACACAACAATGGATTTCGAAAGAAATAAAGATTAAAGATGGCGAATCTCGGCGTGAATCGAATCACATAATGTATCGCGATGGACGGATTCGCACAATAAGTTTGAAAATATGTAACAAGGTCGTTTTGTAACGATTTTGTAAGTTGTATGAATGACTATGGGATAGTATTTTATTGATTGTGCATTGTGGACGTATCAGTGATTCAATCTGCTAGGAATTTTGTATTCGACTGCGAGTACCAAAACGTGAGATCAATTACCTAACGATCCTATCTGTGTATCTTGAAAGTTAAGAAATACATGCGCTCTAATACGTATTACTCACCGCCACACTACACGTTACATTCTTGTCGTTTTAGGCAAAATAACTATCCCACCGAAAATATATAATTTGGATATCCTAAAAGTTCTACGAAACAAGAAACTAAGTAAGTATTAACGTCTATCAGCAAACATGTCAGATAGACATTTGCAGCTCAGTTTTACACAAGCCACTAAATTATGACGTTTCTCTTGATTTTTTTAAAATGTCGCCTCTCGCACTATTACTAATTCCTGTGTCGCGAGGGACTTTACAAACATTCATACGATGGACATAAAGAACACCAAGACCCGGAACAATAATTTATGGATCACACAAATTATTGTCCCGTGTGGGAATCGAACCCATAACACTCGGTACAGAGGCAGTGGCGAGGCGAAAACATAAACGGATGGCGATGCGTGCAATCCAACCCGTGTTCAAACCTATTGACGAGACGAGACGCAGCGCTTCATAAAATGCCACATCATTATAACTTGTTTCCATTGACTATCGATTCTGAATGTCCTCTAAACATTTCACAAGATAAAGCGAAGGGACAGCATATTTTAATTCCATTTTTCACATCGATCATATACATACGCTATACTTAACAACTATTAGATACCCTTGAAGGTCGTCGCTCATTACACGCGTCATTGTCGCCAGTTGAATTACCAGACTGAATAGTTGCATAGTCCATTAGGATGTTACAATACAGCTGCATAATGATCCGAGATAAAATCAAGAAGTTCTCGTTTTTATAAGTGAGATCGACCTTAACAAGATGTATAATCATTAGGATACAAATTAGCGTTTATTTAAATGTTATTTATTATGCGAAGAGTAATTCATTATGTATGTGTTATTTTTCTTTGTAAAGACTTACGAGTAGATATGTTGTTTTAAAACATAACTTGACATGCGCGTAGGTCACTTAACTTATTTTTAAAAGACTACCTGCGCTGATGCGGTTCCATGTGTCACGGTGACTTAACAAAGAATTGACATAACAAACCCAAGGATAATTGTCTAGTAATACTACTTTGTGAATCACAAAATTTTTTGCCTTGTGTGGAGATAGATCCCACAACAGCCGACAACACTAGACTCACTAATAGCAGCGAGTTGACCCCTTTAATCAGTACGCCTTGCATGCAGCAGCTTCAACTATCATGATGAAACTGCCGCGGACGCTCAGGCTGTGAAATGAACTCCCTGCCCAGGTTTTCCCACAAGACTACAGTATGGGGTTCATCAAAAAGGGCGTTAAAAGGTTTTTACAAGGTCGGCAACCGCAAGTGATGCCTCTGGTATTGCAGGCGTCGATATGCTACGGTGACCATTTACCATCAGGTGGGCCGCTTACGCTTGCTTGCCACTTTAGTAGTACATAAAAAAAACATTATACGATTATCCTTAAATGTCCATTAGTATTCCAAACCTGTTCCATTCTAGCCAAAAGTTACACGCCTGCTTCTTAAAACTACCATCTATTGTCATTTTACGCAAACCTTTCGTGACGTGACGTTGAGTGTGCGGTCGGCTCCTAATCCAAACAGATTTAAATATCTGATTATCAATACGCAAAGTAATGTAGTTGCTTTGCAAAAATCACAATGCCTACATGATTCTAGTTTTACTGTAGGGCAAATAAATTATTTGAATAAGATACTGAATTACCAAACCGACAAGTTAACAAATATTCTGAAGCATCGGAAAATGTATACGTAAATTCATTACTTAAGTAAGAACTTGACGACGGCCAAATTAGCTGACTTCTTCTCACTGTTGCATGCATCAGAAGAGTTATACAGGCTCCTTATTAAACAAAGTAAGTAAGTAGCAAGTAAGCAAGCAGTAATCTTTGTTCATTGTGGTGAGATCACAGCATGATGTATGTGATGATCAACTTGGAAGTGAAGGCGAGGTACAAGTGATAATCCTAGTGCTGCAAGCTATCATAGGCTAAGGTACCTTACCATTAGGCAAATAGTTCTAATTAACCACCACCTTTATTTTATAAAAAATATTTCTTTTAGGAAGCCACCCTCTAGGCAACCATAACCCTCTGTTTTCGAGATTTGCCATCACCATTTCATAACCTCTTTTTTTGTCTTTAGAAGTTCCTAACATTTTCCTGAAAATAATTATTTACTTTCCAAAAAGGCTTTACATAAGACATAAAAGTATAATAGGTCTAGCGCAACGCACTAACAGGACTTTCCTTCCTTTTAACTTCCTTTGTAACTCATTAGAAGACATTTGTCTTATTGCTAAACATTACTGCTTAATGTCCAAAACTCAAGAATATCCATAACAAAACATTCTGTTAATATAGAGACCGTCTCACAAAAGGTTGTAAGCAATTTTCTAATGATTTTTGTACAAAATGGCGGGGTATAATAGGTGTGTTTGGTAACTGGTGTAGGTGATGAGTGCGTTGTGTTGTGATTGATGTTTTAAGTGTTGTAAGATGAGGAAATTCTTAGTAGAAGCACGTAATTTAAAAATGAACACAAGAGTTAGCAATAGACCAATCACTATTATGTGGCACTGGAATATTAAGGTGCTATATAGGTATAATACTAGCTATAATATACATACAAACGCCTTTGCATCTCACAAGTAATTATGGGATGTAGAGGCGTGTGTTTATGTGAATTCCTAAAAATACTTTAACAAAGTGGACGTGACGTGGGCGAATACCTATCGATTTGGTACAGTCGTGAGTGAGTGTTATGGCTCAACATATTAAGATGAAAGTACGCGAAATCATAGCAAAATTACCGATAAATATCCAACTGTTCGTGATTTTAAATTACATATGGATGTACATATATTTTGTCCGTTGTTTGTTGGTTGGTCGGGTGGTTCGTTGGGCACATATCGGTGTAGAAGAAGAAAAGATTCGTACTGTAATTTTCACATTAACAATTTAAACAACAATAATTATAGCTACATACAATTCTAATAAACCTTATAACAATAAAATTTACGAGAACGCTTCGATAATCTAGTCTAATGCACTTGTTCAAAACTTACTCCATTGCCAAGCCTTCAAAAATCTTACACGCATTGCTTTTACGTTTATAGCCGATAGTAACCTACTTAGCCTGCGAATTGTAGGATTGATACACCTCTGGCTACCCTATTAGGGATAAACATGTGTAAGTCTATGTATATATTAGGGGTTAAAGTATGAAATTGCCGATTTGTACTGAAAAATTGAAACTCGTTTTTTTCTAAGATGTGCCATATTTATTAAATCGAAATATTTACGCTCATTATTTATACATTACTGCCATCTAAACGGAAGTACATTTATGCCTTTACTATAGAATTCTGGGGATCTAGATTCGACAAACTATGTGAAAGCATTTTGTACTGCTTCCTGGGAAGAAAATTTTTACCACGTAGAAAATTGCCCGAATCACGAAAAAAATGGTAGTCCGTTGGAGCAAGCTCTGGTGAGTACGGAGGATGACGTATGGTTTCTAACTGCAGCTCCTGTGGAGTTACAACGGTTTCTCGTGCAGTGTGAGGTCTTACGTTACCATGGAGCAATAATGGTGAAGATCGATTCACGAGTCGGGGCTGTTTCACTGCCAGTTTCGCTATCATTGTTCGAAGTTTGGTACGAGTACACAGTAAACATCTGCTGTTATTGCTTGACCAGACCTGTGAAAGCTATAGTGAATAACACCACGAAGAGACCACCAAACAGTTACCATTACCTTTTCATTACCATGAAGGTTTTATGTCAATTCAAAGTACCTAATACTATACAACGACAACTTCATACTTTAACCCTTATTATTATGTAGGGAACCCATGGACTACACTTCAATACATTACGGGCCGGTTTTTCAATCGTCAGAGAACTTTTATCTAAATATGGCGGTATGACATATTTTCTATACAAAAGCTGTCAAAACGTCAAACATATTCCCCAGATAAAAGTTATCTGACGATTGAAAAATCGGCTCTTAGACAACCAACATCTTAGTCTCGCCGTCAACATGACTACTGAAAAGCAACCGAAACGTCGGGGAAAGTGTAAACTTAAAACCTGACTAGTTTAATAATGTTTAAATAGAAGTAAACAGTAACTACTTAGTATTTAACAGTAGTAGCTTAAGAGTTTCAAATTTATGTAATAACTAAATTCTGCCCGCGGCTTTGCTCGCATAAATGTAGGCTAGGTTACTTTGCTGTTCTCCTGACAACCTGTATGCGAAATTTCATGATAATCGGTGGAGTAATTAAAGCGTAACAAACAAGAAGACTCATAATCGCATTTACAACGTTAGTTAAAATAGTGTCTCATAAAATAAACTACGCGATAAAATCTGTATAATGTAGTTTAATTTCCATGGATAACCTATCATGGAAGTCATTTCACAACTTACAAGACCGCGGAGGCATTTCTTTTTGGTGCTTAGCACGTTACTGTCTGTCATCTGTTAGACAGTTGGTTATATAAACCAGCAACAGATGTTACAGATAGCTGTCTGCGATATAATAATGTCCATGTTAACCATGATTGACGCACGATTAAAGCTTAAGTAGTCTATACTAAACACCTCCTCCATATACCGCCCAAGGGATTAACAAATTGCTTTTTATTATAGCAGATGTTTATGCAGGGTTGTAGTTAGGTTAGGTTAGTTAGGCGAAAGCGATTCGCGCGGCCCCGTCGATAGTGGTTTTGTCGAGGAACACCGTGTTAGGTTTAGTCGGTATTCCAGGAGGTACATTATCTTTTCAACATCTTTCTTTTACCCCGGCGAGTCCGACATAATCCCTCCGCCCGCCCCCGCGGAGGGATATGCGTCACTGCATTCCCCCACGTAAAAAAAAGGGTTGTAGTTAGGTAGATAAGTTCAAATTGCAAGTACATAAAACTATAAAAGGAATAAAGAAATAGGTACTACACTTTGATACTACCCGACTATATTACAAGTTATTCGTAAGTATGGCTTTGGCATGTCCCGCAGCCTTAACGGTTTAATGGATATTAATAATTATTATCGATGTGTCCTTGAAATTTAACACTTTATACGGATTTTATCGCGTTATTTATTTTACTTTAAACACTGTTATTACATAATTTTGAAAACTCTAACACTACTATTATTGAATTTTACTACTATTTAAGCTATATATTTTCTGTTAAAGTAAAATAAACAACGCGATAAAATCCGTATAAAGTGTTTAATTTCAATGTATAACATTCGCGTAAACATAAGACAATATTATGTATATCGATGTGTCGTTTGATTCTTTTTATCGATGAGAATAAGGTGCAATTTCAGGAAAATTATTGCCGCTGCAGCCGTCATTCAATAACGATTTAAGTGTAAGTATTTATAAATATTTTTTTTTTTAAATTTTAATTTCTGTACATTCAAATATTGACTCCAATTCGGGCTTTGTTAAAAACAAAAAAGGTTACGTCTTCATACCGAGACGATATTTGAATTATTACCTACAAATAAAAAGATTTGACGACTGAATGGCGTAGTGGTTAGTGTAACCGACTGTCACGCCTGAGGTCGCGGGTTCGATTCCCGCACAAGTCAAACATTGTGTGCATGAATATGGATGTTTGTCTTGGTCTGGGTGTTTCTATGTATGATATGTACGTATTTACAAAAAAAAGTATATATGTATGTTTATCCATTGTCTAATAGTTCAAGCTCTGCTTAGTTTGGGCTAGATGGTGTTGTGCGTATGTGATAGAATATTATATCAATTATAGTATTTTCATATACCGTCTGTAGATATAGATAGTATATTAGAAGTTGCATTTTTTACATACCTGTTTTGTACCAGGCATGGGACTACTAACTAAAGTACAACTACTTAAATGATACTACGAGATCCGACCCTGTATAGTAGTGACGTATTAACAGGTTCGGGTCAGCTCTCGTGAACTAAGGATCGCTCGTGAAAGGCAACTGACGCAATACCGACTAGTTTAATATACCGCTTAGAGCGGAGTCTACAAAATAATATTGGAATCATAATCTACTCTTAAAAGGAGTGGCAAAACAACAACTATGCAGTTTAATTAAACGAAGAAGTAAGAACGAATGAGGCTGGTAGCACTTCCACCATTGTAACATCTGACTAGCCAGCTCCTGTCATAAGAAAGAAGACGATTCTAACAAAAAAAAAACTATAAATATACTGGCAGATGTGTCTTTTTTACTGATTCCAAATACGTAACATAATTTATAAAGAAAATAGGTAAGTCTTTTTTCTTTATGACGGGAGCCAGGTCCAGCAGTAAAAACCCTGGAAACCTCCTGTTATGACGCTTCTGAAGTTCCCGGCAAAGATAATGTGTCTGTCTTGGGACCGGCAACGAGTTAAATTAGAAGTACCTACATATGTATATACGGTCCTCCAAACCTAATTTCGGTCACGGCGAACAAAGTTAACGGAGAATGGCCAACTGCGCAGAATATATTGTAGTGCACAAGTGCATTCTCCGTTCTTTTTAAATCTCATCATCCGATGTGACGGCAAGCTGATACGACCGAAAAGAGATCTGGCGCAGAACCAGCGGCTTTACGCGCTTTCCGAGACACGGGTAATATCACCAACGTTTTAAAAACTATTATTGTCAGAAAAACTCAACAACTCTTTGTTGGCCCGACCCAGGATTTTAACCCGAGACCTATAGTACAGCAGTCGCATACACTACCGCTGCGCCACAGAGGCAGTTAGAAGAATATAGGAGGAGTTGCAGAAAGAATTCCAGCTGCCTCTTTAGCAAAGCGGCAGATAAATTAAAGAATATTTATAACGACCACGTTAATGCTGTCAATGTTTCTTGTAGGTGACGTCACAATGTATGTACGGTTTGGAAGCAATTAAGGTCCGGCCTCGTATAGTGAAGAGAACGAAGAGGTCTATATCATAAACATGATTTGACTGCACGGGTCGCGTAGCAGGAAAGTGGTCGCTACTACCGAGTGTGTTTGAATCCCATACGAGACAATTATTTGTGTGATCCATGAATGATTGTTCAGAATATGAGTGTATTTTGTGTCCATTGCTTGTATGTTATTAAAGAAAGTCTCGTCCAAGATGTAACGAAAGATCATAAGGGGGAAAAAACGGCAATCAAAAGTGTGAAACCGTTGGGCTGCGACGCAGATGTCTCGAGTTCGATCCTAAAGCGCGCATCTCTAATTATTCGATGTTATGTGTATTAAATAGTCAATTAACGCTCGCTTTAACTGTAGAGAAAAATGTCGTGAAGAAACCTGCGTGACTGAGAGTTCACCATAATGTTCTTGACGATATGTGAAGTCTGCTAACCCGCACTGGGCCAGCGTGATGATCTACGTCCTTCTCACACTAAGAAAAGGCTCGTACCCAGCTATGAGACATTTTAATACTGAGTTGATATTATATTATTATTCTCTTTATTTCTATTATTTTTTCTAATCATTACATTTTTAAATATAAATATAAAAACTATACATATTTAAAAATATAAAAGCTGAAATGACCCACCGACATCGGGAACAAGGTCCAAGCTGCCGGTGGTTAGGGCCCCAGAGAGAGGAACCTCCTTACAATGCGTGCTGTATCTAATAGCACTGCCTTCTGCATCAAACCCCTGATCCAAACACCCAACGCGAGCCTCTTTAGATGGTGATCGAGGCTCTTGGCTATTAGACCATTGACAGATATGACTATCGGCACAATGATTGCCGAATCTACATCCCACATGTCGACAATTATTATTATTATTATTATATTACTTATACAAGGGTGTAGGAGCCAGTTAGTTTTCCTACACTCGAAGATATATGTAAGTTGTTGGAGTACACAGAAAGAACCACTAGTTACGTTAAATAGTTATATTGTTAAAAGTTATAGTAAAAATGTTTACAAGTTAATAATAAGTGTGATCTTTCTCTCAGCAAGTGTATAGTTTTATAGTTATAAATGTACTCGAATATTATTATGCATCACATCATTATATACCACAGCAATATGAGGTAAATTGCAACGCTCTTGTGTGCCCATTTTAGTATTGCTGCGTCGACAGAATAAGTATGTACGGTAACGAAACCGTACATGTTGGCAAGCCCAAAAAAACCCAAAAATACACATTGCCGGAAAAAGACACACCATTACAAATAAAAAAGTAATATAAAATATAAAGAATATAAAATAAAATAAATCAATCAAAATTGAACGCAATGTTGTCCGCAGTAAGAGGCCCCGGGGGAGAACTTGTTGGTAGCCGTTTCGACTGGGTTGTCACTGCTTTTCCCTCGTTTCTGTCCCTTCTCCGTATTTCTTGCAGTTCAATCTCTTCTGGTCTGTTAGTCGTTGCGGAAACATTTCTTTGTCTTGAGCAACGTATTGGCCTATATCTATGTATAAGCCACAACACTGTAGCTATGACAATTACTCCCACGATCGTATAGGAGATGGCATATTGGTGAATGTCATGCGAAGTAATATTGGATGGCAGCTGACGTTCTCGTTCTTTTATATTGGCTAACTGTTCCTCGATTCTATTTACTTCTGGGCTTTCGGAGAGCATCACATGTGTCACATTATGATGCGTGATATTCACGATGTTGTTCACGACAGAATCAAGTGAGGGCTCAGTCCATTTCAAGTCTGCCTTCATACTGCTACTGTACTGGTTATGTGAATATATAGTCAACTCCTTTGATTGTAGTAAACATCCCTGTGCCAAACTCACTATCCCAGTAGTCATAGTATGTGAAGCGACGTCATTCTCACATACAGTTCGTAAAGTGCAAGTACTACAACAAATTGCCAGCCAGGTGTTTGTTGAATGTAACGCGATCCATTCGTCTTTGCAAAGCGTCCTTCTTACGTCACACGGCGAGGTCGTTTGATGACTTAATAATTTTGCTTCGCAGGGCGCATTGCGATTATGTAAGTTATAAATAGGCATATTTTTGTTACATATCAGGTTGCCGGGTGAAAGTGGAATGCATGTCTTAATGTCATCTTCATTTATAGAAACGTAGGTGTTCTTTCTGAAATTCACTGCTATATACTGTGCGCCTAGTTCTGCTATGACCGTTCCATTGCTGGTTTGTATGGGTAATGGAATAACTCTGTGTAAAGTGAAGTCTTCGTCGGAAATCAGTGGAACATGTATTTCGAATAAAAAGTAGTTCGTTGTAACTCGTGCTTTCACATATAACAGCTTGTATATATCCTTAACATCTTCCCTGATATTTCGGACGGGTAAAGACGAGGTGCTTGGCAGCTTGCCCGCGATCACAGTCAGTTGTTCCGCTAAGTTTGCAGGCGTCAGCAAATGAACATCAATATGCCCTTTATAAACGTCTGTTAACGTTTTAAACAGCATCTCTTGTATCCTGTTTAAGTTGGTTGTCAGTAAATAAGTAGAAAGCGACAAAGAGTTAAAATAACTTGTGGCCATCATAATTTCTATGGCAGTCTCAACCTTGTGCAAATTGGTGTTAGTTTGTTCCATATACTCATTTATCATATTAAATTGTCGCTTGATGGTTTCTTCCTTTTTCTTTAGGGCACCATTTTGGAGTTCCACTATGGAAGTTTGATTTTTCATTAACTCCAGCAAATAGTTTTCGTTATTCTGGATGGCCTGAATATCGTCTTGATATTTACTTGCGAATCTCTGATCCAAGATACCGAAGAGGCCGTTTGCGGCGTACCCTACTCCATCAATTAGTCCACGTTTCTTACATTCACTCAAATGTTTGTGTGGGGTAAGCAGTACATTGTTGTAGTACTGAAGAATTTCCATTTCGTGATTGAGCTGCTCTAATGTCGTCTTACAATACCTTGGATCCGTTTTTTGACATAGTTCATTCAGTTTGTTCAGATAAGCGTCGATGTGTTTGACTCCATTCCAGTAATCAGTTAGATTATAATACATAAGTAGTGTCCACTCATCATGAATAACTTGAACACTACCTTGTGTGTCATAATACACCGGCCGCTCACGTTCCAAGTTCGTAATATGAACGCTTGATGTTATGACCTGACTTTGTGACCCAGATATTAATGTTAACAAGATTATTAACATTGTAATAAATGTATAAAAACATCTGCTTCCTCGTATTTTATTAATGACGGGCACGTTTTTTTTCAATTGGTCTTGCGAGTTTTCTTCGGTAGGCAATAGCGCAAGTTTGACGATGGGTCGTTTGATAATACCAGACTGTGTTTTCACGGTGGTTACTCGAACATAGCCATCAGAACCGGGGTGAAGTTCAAGTATGCGCCCCATTGCCCACTTTCCAGGAGGTAAGTTATTATCCTTGACCAAAACGATGTCGCCTTCCTGTAGGTTCCTTCTTGGACAATTCCATTTACTCCTGACCTGCAGCTGTGACAGGTAATCATTTGACCAGCTCTTCCAAAACTGTTGCAGCATATGTTCAGTTAGCTGCCAGCGTTGACGTAAGTCCACCTTATTGATGTCATTGTAGTTCGATAACGGGAGAGACATGGTAGGACTGCCAGTAAGAAAATGACCAGGAGTTAAATAGTTCTGGAATTTTTCGGGGTCTTCGGTAAGTGGACAGAGGGGTCGCGAGTTCATACATGCTTCTATCTTCGTTAGTAGCGTTGTGAATTCCTCATATGTAAGCCTCTGGTTGCCGAGCACGCGATGTAGATGGTGCTTCATGGATTTGACAGCTGCTTCCCACAGCCCACCTGCACTCGGCCACGCGGGAGCGTTGAAGTGCCATTCGACTTCCATTTTCCCAATTTCAGTAAAGAATTGTTGTGATAGTTCTGCTTGAAAGTGTTCAAACTCATTATGCAACAATTTTGAAGCACCGATAAAGTTAGTGCCGCAATCAGAGTACACGTGTTTGGGTGTACCGCGTCTGGCACACATTCTTTGGAAGGCAGCAATAAACATTTCAGTGCTCAAATCCGATACGAGTTCTATGTGCACAGCTTTTGTAGCCATACACACAAATATAGCAATGTACCCCTTTGTTGTTTTCACGCCTCGGCCTTTGTTTAGTTTCACGTCCACATGACCAGTGAAGTCAACGCCAGTATGGGTGAAAGGTCGCGATGGCGTAGCTCTCTGTTGAGGTAGATCGGCCATAAGTTGATGGGTGTTGGTCGGCCTATAGCGCTGACACCGTACGCAGTGCCGAAGTTCCGTTTTTACAGCTCTGTTTCCGCCAATAATCCAATACCGCTGACGTATCTGAGCCAATGTGAAACGTGCTCCGCCATGAAGAGTCGTCATATGTGCTTGGTCTATAATAAGTTTTGATAGACGACAGGTTCGAGAGAGAATTATGGGATGTCTCATCTCAAATGGTAAGTTAGAATTACTCAGCCGCCCGCCGACGCGTATGATACCATTTCTGTCCAAAAATGGGTTTAGTCTGTAGATAGAGCTCTTATTAGTTATAGCTTTGTTGGCCAAAAGTTGTTTATATTCATTTCCGTATTCTATTCGCTGCACATAAATTATTATTTGTTTAGTAGCTAACAACAGGTCATTTGCTGTTAGGTACTTGGTTTCAGGTTGCATCTTGGCGCGTGCCGTTGCGATAAAGCGTAGCACGTGAGCCGTTACTCGGATTACTTGCGTCAGTGAACTGTGTTTATATAAAAGATAATTAATAAAATGTTCATTGTTATTAGACGCTAGGGTTGCCTCTTCCAGTTTCACTTGTTCTATAGTTGTTGTAAATGAACACGATGCTTTCTCTACAAGATCTTTGATTTTCATAGTTTGCAGAAATTCAGGTCCATTCCACCACAGACGGAAATTTGCAAGTTTGCCCGGCAACATTCCTCTAGATGCACAGTCCGCCGGATTCTGTTCTGACTTAACGTAAAACCAGCTGTCAGAAGGTATTATATTTTTTATCTTGTGCACTCTATTGGCAACGTATTTGTCCCATCTCGATGCATCTCCTTGTAGCCATGCCAACACAACTTGAGAGTCGCACCAAGACCTGACTGTTAAATTATAGCCACTAAAAGTCTCCATGGTTTTCTCCATAAGTGTAGACAGTAATAGTGCACCACACAGTTCGAGTCTGGGTAGAGTAATTTTCTGCGACAGCGGAGCAACCCTAGTTTTCGCAACGAGTAATGATATTGTTTGTTTTTGTTGTTCATCGATAACTCGGCTGTATATTACGCAGGAATATGCTTTTTCACTGGCGTCGCTAAATCCAAGCAATTCTATTGATTGTTTTGATCCAATCCACCGGTAAAGTTTTATCTTTTTAACATCTGGAATTCCATTCTTCAGTTTGACCCAATCATTTCGAATGGTACTCGGTAGTTCTTCATCCCAGGCAAGTTTACTAGTCCACACACTTTGAAATAGTAGCTTAGCGAGTATAGTTATCGGAGATAGCCAACCTAACGGATCGTATAACTTCGAAATATCCGAAAGTAAACTTCGCTTTGTTATGCGACCTTTCAACTTTTCTTGCAGAGTCCAGTTAAACAGAAATGAGTCAGTGCAAGGGTTCCAGCCGAGTCCAAGAGTTTTTGTTGATTCATCACCTTTGAAATCAAATACTCCCTTGCTTGATTTTTGATCCTGAGTTAGGTTTTCAAGGAGTTCAGGATGGTTAGCTGACCACTTTCTCAAGTTCATACCCCCGCCGCTCAGTAAGTTGAGAAGCGAGTTTTGTAGTTCTTGTGCCCCCTCTAGCGTGTGATGTCCGCTAATTACGTCATCAACGTAAAACTCATTCAGGAGTGCGTTAGCAGCGGCGGGGTATTTGTAACCGTCATCAATGGCTAACTGCTTTAAAGTTCTCATTGCCAACCATGGTGCGCACTTAGTGCCGTAAGTAACTGTGCATAGCTGATATTCTTGTAATTTTTCAGCGGGATGGTCTCGCCATATAATCTTTTGCAATGGTTGTTGATCTTCCGCTATGCCGATGCACCGGTACATTTTCTCGATGTCGGCAGTAAATGCGTACTTGTAAGATCGCCACTTTAATATGAGAGCTTGAATATCTTTCTGCAAGTTTGGCCCTTTTTCTAATAAGCTGTTCAAGCTGTGCCCAGTAGTAGTTTTTTGCGAGGCGTTGAATACAACTCTCAGCTTGGTCGTAGTAGATTGTTCTCGCAAAACTCCATGATGCGGCAGATAACATTGCGAAACGTCAGCTGGCATTGTTAACGATGGGATCATATGTCCCAGTTCAATGTACTCCTTGATAAATTCGCGATACATCAATGCAAGTTTCCTGTTTCTTTCCAGTCGCTTTTCTAACTGTAAAAACTGTGAGATGGCGATTGATCTTGAATTGCCGAGTTTGCTTTGAAACTCGTCGCACAAAGGCATTCTAACAATATATTTGTTCGCTGCGTCTCTCTTCGTAGTGCTGACGTAGTATTTTTCACACTGATTATCCTTGGAACTATCCTTACAGACAGTTGCTATGTCTTTGGTCTCCCAAAACTTAGTCAGTTGAGTTAGGTCGATTAATGTTACGTGACAATTGAGAGCTTTCAGTTTGCCACATAATATCCAACCTAAGTGTGTTTGTTGTGCAATCGGACAGAGATGCTGACCCCTTAATACACCATCTTGTAAGATCTCTGAGTACACCTCAGCACCAAGCAGCAAATCTACGGGGCTCGAGAATCGAGAATGTTGTAATCGGGATCGGCGAGTTTCAGATTTTCCAAGTGCGGCCAGTTTGTTTTTACTAATGTACGATTAGGTAATTGTTGTGCAGCATTCTCGGTGATCAAATTAACTTGCGAACCTTGATCCAACAGAGCTCGGAATGTTATATAAGTACCATCCAGCGCTTTCACCTTCAGTTGGATTGTAGTCAGCAGGACCTCCATCTGATCAGTATATAGATGATGAGAACTGGGCTGCTGTTTTGAGATAGAATGTTGTTGTGTCGACATATTTCCATTAGCTCCAGATTTCTTTGTATGATGCAACAACGTATGATGTTTCATATTGCATTCTTTGCACAATTTTGTTGAACTACATTCTTTGTTGCCATGGCTAAATAAACAGTTTTTGCATAAACGCAATTTTGCGACAAGTGCATTTCTTTGTGTTGTATCCAAGTCTACGAACTTTGGACATTGCATCAACACGTGACTACCGTTGCAATGAGGGCAATGTCCGTAACCAGTGTAATATGTTCGTGAGTAATTTTTCTTGTATTCGTAGTTAGGTTTATTCACAGCTGACTGGTTGTTTTTATTGAATGGCTTTGAAAATGTTGGTTTCGATGAAGCAATGACATCTCTCTTGGGATTTTTCATGGACTCATACGCCATAAACTTGCTTTCCAGGAAATATATAAAGTCGTTTAAGTTTGGTAGTTCCCTTTGATCGTTGAGGTCCTTTATATATTCCCCATAAGTAGTGCTATCCAGCTTCGGCGACATAACATGCACAATCATGGGTCCCCAAGTTGAGGTATCTACCCCTATGTTCGTTAGGCCATTCAAACATTCAGTAATGACGTCATGCATCCTTTTGAGATTGTATGCATCGGGTTGATGTATGACGGGAAGATTGAGCATAGTGTTCATAAAGGATGTGAATAGCAGCCGGCGATTATCGTAACGGTGTGTTAGGATCTCCCAACATGAATCGTAGTTATCGGCACTTATTGTCAAGTGTTGCACTAGCCTCTCAGCTTCCCCTCTCAGTTTTGTCTTGAGATGCTGCATCTTCTGCGCCTTATTTATAGATGGGTTGTTGTGGATAGTTTCTAAGAAAAGATCCTTGAATGAAATCCACTGGGTGTACGCACCCGAGAATTCAGGAATCTCAATTTTCGGCGCAGAACGTTGGTAGTGTACCGTGGACCAGATTTTGCTGTTTAGTTCCCTTTTCATCTCATCGTATTTGCTTTCTATGTCTAAAAACATAGCGTAGTATCTATCGTCGGATCCCTTTAGTGAAGCTTCTAGTTCCCAATGCAATTTGTCAATTGTCTCCCACTTCGCCTTGAGCACTGACAGATGATCCTCTAATTCCCATTTTTCATTAGTTTGTTTAATGTCTATCTTTGACATTGCTCGGTCGATAGCCCTAAAGTTGCATTCTTGACGAGTTAACATGCGTTTTACGTAGTCTTCAGAGCTTTCACCTAAACCAGATAAGTCAAATTTCACTTCATTTGCTTCCTGTTGTTGAAAACGAAACTGCAGGGATATAATATCGCTTTTCGTAGATTCGTACATGGCCTTAGTCTTGCCATAAATATCGTCACTAAAATATTTGACAGATTTATCTTCAAACTCCTCCAGTAATACCTGATGTCTTGTAGCAAAATCACTCCATTGATTTTCCAGAGATTCCAGGCGTTTCTTCAAGTAGTCCAGGTTCTTGCGTGACATGCTGTCCTTTTTGTAGTTGGTACAAAGGCTCTTGATGCTTTCAAAGCAAGTTGATTGTAGTTGAAGTATCTCCATAGCTGTTAGAGCTTGGTTCACGTTGAAACTTCTAAAGAACCCCTTCTCAATGTCTACTCAGGGCACTTGTACTTCTGCTACAATATGCGCGCCTTCTGGTCTTGCCTGGTGAGATTCGCTTGTGGAAAGCCAGCCAAGCCGATTCGCTGATGTAGCAAGAAACACTGTTACCCCAAAAAGTAAAAAGCTCGAAGGACCATAAAATGTAGGAGCCAGTTAGTTTTCCTACACTCGAAGATATATGTAAGTTGTTGGAGTACACAGAAAGAATCACTAGTTACGTTAAATAGTTATATTGTTAAAAGTTATAGTAAAAATGTTTACAAGTTAATAATAAGTGTGATCTTTCTCTCAGCAAGTGTATAGTTTTATAGTTATAAATGTACTCGAATATTATTATGCATCACATCATTATATACCACAGCAATATGAGGTAAATTGCAACGCTCTTGTGTGCCCATTTTAGTATTGCTGCGTCGACAGAATAAGTATGTACGGTAACGAAACCGTACAAAGGGACTGTTCACTAACTTTCTTAAATTAAGAAAAGATTTGTGCTAATATCAACATGTCTTGAGTACCTCAAACGTGTTAGGAAAACCTTCACATCAAGTGTTTGTTATAGATGTTTTGACATCTTCTACAACTTTAACTGTAGTAGCGTATTCTACATTAATAAGAATACGAGAATGTTTACAAACTTTCATAGAGAAAGCGATCTGGTTCTTACTGGTGGTTCTATTATGTTTCATTCAAGTTCGTCTCAATGTGTGGGCGATGTGTGTTCGATCGATATGACTAATTTGCATAAACAAACTATTGGGTTAGCTTAATCAATTACCAGAACGATTTTGGTCGAACAAAATGGAGGTTTTGATGGCGTTTTGGATGTGGGCATGGGATTTATTGCTATGGCAGTGTAGACAAATTGGGTGTGAATGGAACGTCCATCGTGAACATGAATTCATTGTACATTTATTTATTTACTTAAATGTAGATGTGCTAGACAACTATATCATATACATTTTAGTTGTTATTCATGGCTTCGCTTGCATGAATATGTTATGTATTATAAGTAAAGCTTATTAAGTGAAGGTCGTAGTTTTTTTTGAGTTCGAAAAATCTCTTATACAATCTATTTGTCCGTCTGTCTGTTATACAACTTTCAACTCAAGAACCGTAAGTTGCGGTCAACACCATTCGATTCAGCATAGTCGATATACCCCGAAATTATTATGACCTTTGGCATCTTTTTACCATTTTTTCGAACTCTAAGATTTACGGCAATTCATTGCCGTTTCTCACTTGCCCTTAGTTTTATATAAGATCCTTTAATATTGAATTTCATGCGTCTGCCTTTAAAGTAATGAAATTCCCATATAAACTTTTAAACGCTAATTTATCCTATATGAAATATTTTTTAAGATATACTTGTACATTTATTTCTAATCAGAAACATTTTTTTTTTTTTTACGTGGGGGAATGCCATGACGCTTATCCCTCCGCGGAGGCGGGCGGAGGGATTATGTCGGACTCGCCGGGGTAAAAGAAAGATGTTGAAAAGATAATGTACCTCCCGGAATACCGACTAAACCTACCACGGTGTTCCTCGACAAAACCACTATCGACGGCGCCGCGCGAATGGCTTTCGCATGCGGTCGCGACCCCGCCGAGGTTACGGCCCGCCGTGTGAAACGGCAGGCCCCTACACAAGAGACCTACCCAAAGGTCTCACTCGAAAAATTTCCTACTGTCTCCCCCCTAGAGGGGAGACGGACTCGACACAGAGGCGCGCGTGGGAACACGCACGCCGCCTCTCGGACCTGGTGCTGAACGGATGGCGGGCAGGTCCACAAAGCCCGTCACCCCCAGGTCAAACCTCAGGGTGGCTGGAGGTCATCGCGCGCCCTCCGGCGCCCGGCTCTGCGGTTGGGGAGAGGGTTTAAACGCTCCCTCTCCCGCTCCGCCGCCTCCTTGATGGAACCAGAAACAGATACCTGAACTAATTTTCGTACATTTAACTTTTAAAATGTCGGACTTTAATACAACCGTTCATCCCTTATTTTATCCACTATAGGAACAAATTGCCAGAAATTCTTCCTTAGCTACAACACAAAATATTACATATATTACAAATTTGTAGCTCCAGTCAGGACAAGTAATTACATATGTATAGATAGATATACATAAATACAATATTAAATTTTCGGTACAGTGTAACATCGTGTAGCGTGTGACGCGCCTTTCCTACTAAGTAGGTATATATATATCATGCATTATAGCTCTGACTTTACACAAATATATATCTTATACTGCATTTGCATTGTCACAAAGTTTAAGTGTACGCGCCATCATGCCATTCTACTGCCTTTTTAATTGTGATTTATAGTAAAACATTTGCCTTAGCCCAAATTATTTCATCTCTATAATATTATTAAGTTATTACCTATTGTTATTATGTTAAGTTTTTTATAGTCAGTAGTATATGGCATAATGGCTGCAGCATCTTCTTAATCTGAGTTGTAAAATACTGAAATTATATTGAATTGGCGATTTAAAAGAGTGGCCGTGAGTTTCTTGCAAGTTTTTTCTCATAGGCTCAACCCTTTGCCTGAACCTAGCAACTAACCTAAACGTAGCTTCAGTAACTTAGTAAACTCACTAACCTATATATTTTATCGTTCATAAGTGTTACTTTGTGACCTAAATTAATAAATGATTTTTGACTTTGACTTTTGCTTTGACTATATTTCGTCACCCAACGCCCAACATTGCGATCGCTTAATTCCTTTCTTTTTTAATGACAACTCCCTTACTAGAAATTACTAAGACTAATTTCTGTTTCGCGGGGGACTTTACAAACATTTAAACAACGGACACAAGAAGCATCCAGACTCGAGACCACCATTTGTGAGTCACAATTTTTTTTGTCCCTTCTGGGATTCGAACCCACGACACTCGGCACAGTGGCAGGGGCGAGGCGACCACCGAAACCCCAACGTCATCCGTGAAGTCATCGCCTAATTATAGTGTATTTGTGTTTCAAATAGTTACGTAACTTTTATAATTTAATCTCATTTCAATTTAAGACGGATATATTAATACTAGTTGCAGATACAGAACAATTTTTGCATCTGACTTTTGAATTTGCATTAACAAGACTTATGAATAAAGAGGTTGACTTTAAATGTTTAATTAATATTAATTTGTATCTGTGGCACAGCGGTAGTCAAAGCGACTGCTTTTCATGAAGTCTTGGGTTCGGATCGTGATACATGTTACTCGGTTTTTATTTTAAGATATTCTTAGTACGGAGTTTGGAAATGTGGCTGGTAGACGCTAAAGGTTCGTCACCATATAGGAGGTGAGACTTTAAACCGTACTTGGCATAACGAGGGTGTCATACACCTTTACATACCGTTTCAGGTATATAGGCATGAAAATAGTGTCATGTCATATAATATTTACATGCCATAATCTACATACGCAACATCCTTATGTTACAGACGCTACATAAGGATGTTGCGTCTGTAACCGAATTGCAGTATTCATGTTATTTAACATAGCCAATCATTATCAAAGCAATTATTATTTAACTAGATGTGCCCGCGGTTTCACCCGCGTTTATCGTTACTGCGCCGCCCCCGTAGATCATAGTGTGATGTTATATAGCCTATAACATTTCTCGATAAATAGGCTATCCAACACTAAAATTTTCAATTCGAACCAGTGGTTCCTGAGATGAGCGTGTCCAACCAAACAAACAAACTCTTCAGCTTTATAATATTAGTGTAGATTAGTTGATACCAGCAACTTCGTCCTCGTGAAATTTAACAAAAACAAACATAAAATAAAAGTAGCCTTAGTTACTCCTTATAACCTCAGCTATCTGCCAAAGAAAGTCTCGTCAAAATCGGGTAAGCCATTTCAGAGATTAGCGTGAACAATCAAACAGAAAGACAAACAAAAATGTTAAATTATATGCATTTCGTAAAAATATGTTATTTTGACATTGCAAACAGCCATTTCAATTTTATTTATTTGTATAGAATATAGATTATTTCCTAAAGATACGAATGATTCTAATTTTTGATCGATAATCGCCAATCTCTATAATAGTCTTACGTTGTGACCACTTTTGAGAAACAACAAACCGCGCTAAAGTATTAACCATTCACTACAATCTAAAAACTTACACTTTCTCATACTCCTTGTATTAAACCAGTTTGAAATATTTGCGATAATCCGCCACGACCGGTCATACCTGTTACTATTATTCAATTGTATAAACTTATATAATCAACTAGCTGACCCGCCCAACTTCATCTGCTTCACATAAGAGAATTCTCCTCGTTTTTACAACATATTTAATTGATGCTCCGCTCCTATTGGTAGTAGCGTGATGGTATATAGCCTATAGCCTTCTTCAATAAATGGGCTATCCAACACTAAAATAAATTTTCAATTCGAACCAGTAGTTCCCGAGACTAGCGCGTTCAAACAAACAAACAAACTCTTCAGCTTTATAATATTGGTATAGATTATATTATGTAGTCTGACTATAGCCTAGCTTTAAGTATTGGTTTAAATGTACCGTTGTTTTATTAACTGAGAAATAATCCGTTTGAGAAAGTTGAACGGCAGATTGGCGTTTGATAATAGTCAAATATGTTAGTGATATCCACTTACTATACATATACAAAATATTTCAATTTTGACTATGTTACACTATTTATTTATACTTTCTCTGATGTTTCAGTTGCTTTCAGCAGCAGATCGCATTGAGACAAACAAATTGATCCTGCGTTAATAGAAACACAATAACTTAAATTATTTTTGGGTACTTTACAATAACTTCTTTTAAAGGCCATGAGACAACAACCAAATTAGCTTTTCATGACCGTGGCTGCTAAAAAGCAACCGAAATGACAGGAAATCTGTAAAAATATAAATAATTAAACATTTTAAATTAGTTAGAACTACTGTTTTTAGAATAAAACGCCATAAAATCCGTATATATTAATTAGTAATAATGTCAATGTATTATTTATAATTTATATAACATTTGCGTAAACGTAAGACAATATTATATCTGACTTTTTAACCTATTGCATCTCAGCGGCACACCAGTAGCCAAAAACAATAGATTTTTAATTATGTCTGGTTCTAAGACTTGACAGATTAAACTATAACCAAGTTAAAACAAGTAATAAAGTATATACACCGACAATCTTGCATGAAATATGTAATGAAATTAGATAAAGCAAGAAAGATATCGAGGATCAAGCAAGGAGAAATAATTGCCCAGGTATGTAAAGAAGTTAGAATATTCAACTTTTTTTCACTTATTTAATAAAAGGTATTGCGGGCAGCGTTAATTCTATGCAAATATATTAATTTCTTTGTTTATTTGGGATTCTTACAACTAGCATTATAATAACTGATTGAGTGACATTTGATGGCTATCAATGTCTCGTTCAATTCAAAGTTACTATACAGATTAATTTTAGCCGTAGGCTCGAAGTCCAGACTCGGAATAAGAAATTGTGTCGACCACAAATGGTTGTTCCGAGTCTTAAGAGTTCTTTATGTTCGTTTTTGAATGTTTTAAACGTGCACCGATATAAAAATCATTGCTAATACCGGGATTGTCTTTGTCATAAAAACGTGGATGTGACACAATAGGGTTAGGTTGGTTAGAGATTGGTCCTTGATAGCCGATGGAACTTCGGACAACACTTCCGGGGGCTCCCAGATTCATGGGTGTAGCCGCCGCTCTTTCGCGGTTGCCCCTCATCTTAAGGGGGCAAGACGCCTCCTGCCGGAAGCTCTATAGTGGGATCGTGCGGTCTATGGCGTTATACGGGTCCCTGTCTGGGCGCCTTCACTGACGGCCTACAATGAGGCAATATTACATTCGCCGCAACGCGCGATGGTCGTCAGGATTATAAGAGGTTATCGCACGATCTCCTTCGAGGCGGCAAGCCTCCTTGCCGGCACTCCGCTCTGGGTCCTGGAAGCGAAAGCCCTCGCGTCATTACATCACTGGCGCGGGGAGGCGCTAAGGCGCGACATGCGCCTCCTACCGCGCGAAATCGAGACGCAGAGATGCGCGCTACCTCAGATTCTGATGGTGAACTGGAGAGCGCGACTTGTGCAACCAAGCGCAGGGCACGCCGCTATAGCGGCGCGGTAAGATCCATCATGGAGGAGTGGCTGGATAGGCTTTTCGACGCTCTCGCCTTCCTCACGACGCAGGTGCTCTCAGGACCCGGCTGCTTCGGGACGTACCTATGTTGCATCAGTTGACAGGTTCCGTCTCGGTGCCATCACTACAAGGACTGCCCCGAGGACACGGCGCAGCATACGCTTGAAAAGTGCCTAGCCTGGGCTGAAGAGCGTCGTGATCTCGTCGCAGCAGTAGAGGTGGAGCGTCTCTCGCTACCGACCATGGTAGAGTCTATGGCCACGAGCGAGACGCATAGGTAGCCGCCGCCTCTTTCTGCGAGGTAGTAGTGTTCGCTTAGGAGGTGGCGGAAAGGGAATGGGAGGTGAACACCAGCCTCCCGGCCCGCAGTCGACGCACCGGGCGCCGAAGGTCGCTAAACGATCTCCGGCCTCCATGAGCGCTGGTTTGGGGTGACAGACTAGGGCAGTCTGTCGCCCGTGTAGAAGCAGGCCCAAGACGGCGACTCGTCGTGTTCCGCACGCGTCTGTCAATTAATGAGAATTATAAAAAATGCGACGAGGCCGCCACGATCAGGCGGCCCAAAGCTTAGTTGGTATTACCGGGATATCTCCATCTTTTCCTGGGTGAGTCCAACATAAGCTCTCCGTCCGCCTCCGCGGAGGGGTATGAGCCAAAGCATTCCCAGACGGAAAAAAAGGCCTCACAATTTTCAACTATTTAAGTTAAATTGTTTACCTTGTTTTTGCATACTTTTCCGCGCGGCCATCGTGGGATTATGTCGGACTTACCGGGGGCAAGATACCCCGGTAATACCGACTAAACCTACCACGGTGTTCCTCGACATAACCATAGACGGCGGAGCCGCGCGAATCGATTTCACATGTAATCGCGACCCCGCCGATGTTTCGGCCTGCCGTGTGAAACGCAATGCAGGCCACTACATAAAAACACTACCTCTACTGTCCCCTTGTGGTAAACGAAAACACGACTCAGAAGCGCGCGTGGGAACACGTATGCCGCCTCTCGGACCTGGTGCTGATCAGGTGGCGAGCAGGCCCACGAAGCCCACCACCCTCAAGTCTCAAGTCAAACCTCAGGGTGGCTGGAGGTCATTTGACGCCTTTCGGCGCCCAGTTCTGCGGTTGGGGAGAGGGTTTAAGCGCTCCCTCTCCCGCTCCGCCGTCTCCTTGATGGAAATTACTTCCTCAAATTGTTGACCCTAACTTAAAATAACGAAGATTTTTTAAATCTACATATAAATAAATAATATACAAGCGTTTCAAATCTGGTAGTAAGAGTAATTGTCAAATGATAGAAAAAGGAAGTACGATACAAACAGTGACGAGACCACTATTTAAATGCAGTTGTCAGAATGAGAAAGCAAGATATCCACTACACTTTTTCTTACATCTAAATTTAAAATATGAATTGCTTCCTTATTTTGCAACCAATTTTGATACTGTTTTCACAAAAGGATTTATTTTGATTGGTATTTGCTCATGTGTAAAATGATGTACAAAATAAAAACAACATAATAGACAACTACCCTATTCTGCTCTGTTGCAGATAACGTCATGTTGTCGTGATATGATACATTGATCGATCAACCAAGGGTTACCCTAGTTATCTGATACAATGCATGCAATGTTTTGTGGAATGCACGCAAAGTGTGGAGAGGTCGTTAAATCAATGATCGTCGCGTGGTGGGAATTAAAAAATGTATCTATTTTTGAACGGAACTGAATAGTTTGCGTGACTATTATTATTTTCACATAACAATAACATAGATAGATAGTTTAACCGTTTTGGTACCTTAGCATAGGAGTATATTTATATTACAGCCCGTCGCGTGGTCTCAGGATCGTTGTTGGTTAGTTAAAACTGACTGGCTTTGTCATATGGCATACGTTTGGGCAAATCGTGACGGCTTACGTTCGATTCCTGGGTAGATCAATTACAAGAATATATTTTTATATTTTGTACGGAAGTTCTATTACAGTTGTCTAGAACTTTTAAGCTGAGACATTATTTTGTCTTTGTTTATTAATGGGTTTTACTTGCACAATATTTCAGCCTGAAAATGTATAACATTCATACATACACACACCAAAGATTTAAATCATAGATAGGCGTTCTACTTTTAAATAAGTTTACCTTTCTGGACGTTGAGATGCGTCAAATGGCAACACATCTAAGACAATGCAAATATGACAAGTGAATAATAATTAATATAGTATAAGCAAAACTCCCACTTATTTTGTTAAACTACCTACTAGTGACTATAAAAGGAAGTGTATTTTTATATCGAGCCCATTTGCTTGTGAGCAGTCATAACGGTTGGAGTTCTGTACGTTCGGCGGCGTGAGTCATTTTATGGTTATTTTCTTAAATTCAGTGCGGTATCAATCACTATTGTGTGTAATTAGAACTAATAAACCTATAGCTTAAGTTATTTGTTAATTGGTGAAAAATATAAAAGCATTGTGTTCTTGACTTGTATTTTTTTAAAGTTATTTTCACTTCTAACCTAAAATCAGAAGTGGGATAAAGGACTTCTTCCACCCACATGCAGTGAAAACAGTCTAGAATTTTGTTGTTAATCAAATGGTGATTGATCTACCCACTTGATTGTTTTCTTTATTGTGTTCAAGTGCTGTATAAGTGTAAGTGTTTAAATAAAAATAAAAATGGGACGATCCAGATCACGTAGCCGTGTACGAGAGTTATCTAGACGTAGATCGCGTGATAGGCAACAACATAGACATCGCGGTAGGCACGCCTCGCGTGGTAAGTCTCGTAGACGTAGTCCTAGCAGCCAGGAACGGCGTCGTGATCTGTGTAATGGCTCACGTTGCTTGACGCGGTCCGACTCAAGTGATGATGATAGGCACGGTTCTCGCGATAAGACTAGGCGTCGTCCGCGTAATAAAAATAGACATAGGTCGCGTAGTGATTCCAACGTTTCATCGCGGGGTCGTTCTCGGAGTCACACTCGTGTAAGGTCATGTTCTCGCTCTCGTAACGCGAAGCATTATGTGCATAAGGCCCGGTCGCCTGTCACAAGAACGCCAAGCCCTGTTCGGTCAGGCACGTTACAGGTAGACTGTTCGGCGACCTCTGAGGCATCTACCCTCGCACATGCTTTAATGCAAGCTATTAAAACCATACAACCTGTGAGATCACAGCACTACTTCGTTTCTCATTTCGACCCATCTTTAAACAACATCGAAGTATGGTGCGAGGAAGTAGATCGCGCCAAAGACGCCAACGGGTGGGGCGATCAGGAGTGTCTGTCACGTGTAGGTTCCTGTCTAAAGGGTGATGCCAAGGTATGGCTAAGTGAGTGGGTTACCAATGACCGGACGTGGTCTAACTTTAAACGAGAATTTAAATCTTTATGCCCTACTAAGTTGGACTATGCAAACATTTTGTTTGACGCTATGAATGCGACGTCAGATAAATATCCCACATACGCAGAATATGCACGTCGCACCTTGTTACGTTTGAGGATAGTTCAGGGACTAAGTGACGACTTGAGAACACTCATTGTCATTCGTGGTATAGATAACCCTCAAATTCGTGCGACCGCAGCCAATGCAGATTTATCGCCTGAAAGCATTGTCTCGTTTCTATCGATTTATAAGAAACCTAATAAAGGAAAGAGTGACACCTCTGTTGTTTCTAAGAACTCAACGTCACACAAACCTACCATTCGTATAGGTCCTAAATGTTTTAATTGTAACCAACGCGGACATATAAGTCGTAACTGCAAACGGTCAAAGGCAGATGCGACTCCCAACAAGCAAACAGTAGCTAGCGACTCGTGCACGTTCTGTAGAAAGCGAGGACACACCGAGGATACCTGTTTCGCGAAGGCGCGTTCAGAAACTCGTAACCCGCGTAATGTTAACCTTTGCTCTAGTCAAGTGAAGCCCACTCAAGGTAACGACGTAGTCAGCGCTGTCGTAGATGGTGTACCAGTAGATGTACTCATTGATAGCGGGGCCCTCGATGTATCTCTCATTTCTTCGGATGTCTTAAAATATATTCCATGCCAACCAAAACCTAAACGTTGCATATTAAAAGGCATAAGTGATAAAGAGTTAGTCTGTACATCTTATGTGACCACTACAGTAGAGTTTAGCGATATATCGGTTGAAGTCGATTTAGTAGTGGTTCCTTCATCTTATATGAACACTCCAATAATTATAGGTACGGACGTTCTTAACCGTGACGGTATAACTTTTGTGCGAACAAAAGATAGGCAAAACCTTACGCACTCCAATAACGCTCGAATTGTTAATACCCTGCAATCAATTGACCAACTTAAGATAAATACGCCTCTTCAGGGTGAAGAGTTAGAAGCTCTTAGGTCAGTTATAAAAGACTTCACTGATTTTTTGATTTCTGGCACTGCCAATACTACTGTTAAGACGGGCGAGATGGAAATCAAGCTCACTAGTTCGATACCAGTAGTATACAGACCTTACAAGCTTTCTCATCAGGAAAAACTCAAGGTAAGGGAAATAACTAGAGATCTTCTGGACAAGGGTATAATAAGGCGCTCTAAATCAGCTTATGCGAGCCCTATAATTCTAGTCAAGAAACGAGACGGCTCTGATAGGCTCTGCGTTGATTTTAGAGCCCTCAATCGTATCACTATAAAGGATCGCTATCCCCTTCCCCTGATTGACGATCATATTGACCGGCTAGGCAGTTATACATACTTCTCTAGTCTAGATATGGCCACAGGGTTCCATCAGATTCGCCTTAAAGAGGAGAGCATATCTCTTACTGGATTCGTTACGCCAGAAGAGCATTTTGAGTATGTCAAAATGCCATATGGTTTGGCAAACTCTCCTATTGTGTACCAGCGTATCATAAACGATACTTTGCATGAGCTTATTAACGAGGGTAACGTGCTAGTTTACATCGATGATGTTCTTCTCATGAGTAGTACAGTTACAGAAGGTATCCAACTATTACGCAAAACACTAAATACACTCACCCGGGCCGGTTTCTCTGTTAACCTTCGGAAATGCTCTTTTTTAGTTACCGAGGTGGAATACTTGGGTAGGCTTATTAGTCGGGGTCAGGTTAGGCCGAGCCCACGAAAAGTTGAGGCTCTAGTTAATACGACACCGCCAGAGAATGTAAAGCAAGTACGTCAGTTACTTGGCCTTGCTGGATATTTTCGCCGGTATATAAAGAACTATGCCACTTTGACTACCCCACTCACTTATTTGACTCGTAAAGGCGTTAAATTTAGTTGGACTGCTGAGTGTGAAACCATTCGCCAAAATTTGGTTACGCGACTAACAAACGAACCTGTCCTCGCCATCTTCGACCCACTCCTTCCTACGGAAGTTCATACAGATGCAAGTAGTGTAGGCTACGGGGCTGTACTTTTACAAATACACCCTGATGGCAAGAAACACGTCGTTTCTTATTTTAGTAAAGTAACTCAGGGGGCTGAGAGTAAATATCACTCCTACGAGCTCGAAACCTTGGCGGTAGTCAAAGCCCTTCAGACCTTTCGGCATTATCTTGTTGGGCTGAAGTTCACTGTGGTGACTGACTGTAATGCGCTCAAGTCAACAGCACGAAAGAAAGACTTACTGCCCCGTGTAGCTCGTTGGTGGACTTACTTGCAAGATTTCGAGTTCTCGGTTGAATACAGAAAAGGTGCATTAATGCCACACGCGGATTACTTGAGCCGCAACCCCGTTATCAGCGTAAACCAAATTTCTAAACCTCGTAATTGGGCTCAAATAGCTCAGGGAGCTGATAATGAGACCCAAGAGCTCGTTCAGAAACTTCTTAATGGTGACCTTGATTCTAGCCGTTATTTCGTACAAAATGATCTTTTGTATTACAAGTACTCTCCAGTGGGTGAACAACAACGCCTTCTTTGTTACATCCCCAAAGGGCATCGACTTAGTCTTCTCAGAGTGTTCCATGACGAACACGAACACATAGGAGCTGAAAAGACTTACGATCTTATTTTAAGATATTTCTGGTTCCCAGGGCTAAAACAATTCGTGATCAAATATATAGCGCACTGCATCACATGTATTTCTAAGAAAAGGGTTCCGCGTGCACCCTTGCAGAATATTACTTCGTGGAAAAAACCTGACACTCCATTTCACACTATTCATGTCGATGCTTTAGGTCCTCTGCCACAGTCGGAAGGATACAAATTTGTGTTCCTCATAGTAGATGCTTTTAGTAAATTCACCTTTTTATACCCCATTCAACGCCAAGACGTTTCAGAGCTTAGACGAGTTATTACGCAAGCTATATCACTGTTCGGTGTGCCCAAGCTAATAATTGCTGACAAGGGTCGCATGTTCGAGTCAAAAGAATTCACGACGTGGATTAACGAGCTAGGTTGTGACCTGCACACCATAACTCCGGAAATGCATCATGCAAACGGACAAGTGGAGAGGTATGTCAGAACAGTTCTCAACATGTTACGCATTCAAGTTAACCACAAGAACACATTATGGTCTGACACCGTATGGAAGCTTCAACTAGTGCTGAACGTGACGAAACAGAAAACTACACAGGCTTCACCATTGAACCTTTTAATCGGTACCGAAGCCACCACCCCTGTCATTCGAGGGCTAGTACGTGATGTGGCTATCGAATCGTCATCACCCAATCGAGAGGCCCTACGAGAAATCACCAGAAATAGAACTCGTCAGCTGCTGAGGGACAACCAGGCTAAACAAGATGAGCGCGTCAATAAACAAAGGCGTCTACCACATCAATTTAATGTAAATGATTGTGTTTTTGTTATAAAGTTTTCTCAGGTCACTGGAAAACTTGATCCCGGCATGCGCGGTCCATACAAAGTGGTCGAGGTGCTGCCAGGTGGGCGTTATGCTCTCCGCCTTTTGAGTGGTGGCTATGGCAAGACAACACAGGCAGCGGCACAGTATATGGTGCCGTGGCGGGGTGAGTGGTGCCCTGAGACGTGTGCTGCCTTTTTCGAAAGTAAGTGGCGAAACGTCGCCTTTGCGTTCGTCATATTTATTTGAGTGAAGTAAGTTTCACTTACTAACCACTCTGGCGAAACGTCGCCTGGTGTTCGTCACCATGTTGGCACTTGGAGGGCCCCAAGTTGCAACAAATAGACCGATCAATGATGATTAGTCTATAGCCTGTTCGTCGGGCAAGACCTGTTCGTCGGGTCAGACCTGTCCGTCGGGTCGTGTTTCAGATGCAGTATCGATTGCAGTTAGCTCAGCCACCCCTCCAGCCAAGAGAGGACACTGAGTATCGATACTTAAGGCCTAGGTATGGTGTGATTTTAAAAAAGAGAGACGTCTCTATTATCTTAAGAATGATGAATGTAAGGGTTTATATGTGCTGGTTGTAAGACGATGTTTGAGTGTGGAAGTCTGAATTAAGTGAATGAAACAGTAATGAAAGGCTAACTACAGTTAATCCTATTTCTCACAAACATGTTATTTTTAGATGAAAGCCCAGATAATGTCGAGACTGCAGCGGTGTCAGATGGCGTCGCCGGACCATCCATGGTCCCATCTCACACGGCGGCAGAAGCCGGACCCTTAACAGCAGACGACTCAAGTCACAGTGGAGTCCCTGTAAACATCGGCATCGAGGACGAAGCCCTGTCAGGAGAAGCCGTATAAGCAAAACTCCCACTTATTTTGTTAAACTACCTACTAGTGACTATAAAAGGAAGTGTATTTTTATATCGAGCCCATTTGCTTGTGAGCAGTCATAACGGTTGGAGTTCTGTACGTTCGGCGGCGTGAGTCATTTTATGGTTATTTTCTTAAATTCAGTGCGGTATCAATCACTATTGTGTGTAATTAGAACTAATAAACCTATAGCTTAAGTTATTTGTTAATTGGTGAAAAATATAAAAGCATTGTGTTCTTGACTTGTATTTTTTTAAAGTTATTTTCACTTCTAACCTAAAAATAGTATTATCTCGCTCATTCAAATTGAAAATTATACTCTATCGATCTCTATCATGTAAATGTGATGTTTGAGCACACTCTTTTTAGTAGTGTATATAAAATACTAGATGTGCCCGCGGTTTCACTCGCGTTTATGATTACTATGCCGCCCCCGTGGGCCGCAGCGTGATGTTATGTAGCCTATAGCCTTCCCTGGTAAATAGGCTATCCAAGATTAAAATATATTTTCAAATAGAAACAGTAGTTGCTGAAATTAGCGCGTTCAACCAAACAAATAAATAAACTCTTCAGCTTTATAATATTAGAATAGATTATTTCTAATTCATTTTGTTGGCTCATCTTAATGTCTTAGTAATTCTATTGTCTTATGTTTACGCGAATGTTATACATTGAAATTAAACACTTTATACGGATTTTATCACGTTGTTTATTTGACAAACCACATATACTAGCAAAAGAACACCGATTCCTACCAAGGATGCTTCGCGAGGCTATTGAAATTAAAAAACATCCTAATTTCAATAGAGAGGATGGTTGGCATGTACCACCAGCTTGGGATCCAGTCATTCAAATAGTCAAACTCAAGAAGAAGCAAAACACAGCTAGACTTCATGATACTTTGAGCTCATTCTGCGTAAATAGGAACACCAAAGATTAAATTATGCTCGGGTACTTTAAAATAACTAGCTACACTTCAGAATGTTGGGACAACTACCATCTTAGTCTCCCCGTGAACATGGCTGCTGTAAAGCAACCGGGGCAAAGTGTAAACTTAAATATAAATAGTTTTAATTAGAAAATATATAGCTTAAATAGTAGTAAAATTCAATAATAGTAGTGTTAGAGTTTTCAAAATTATGTAATAACAGTGTTTAAAGTAAAATAAACAACGCGATAAAATCCGTATAAAGTGTTTAATTTCAATGTCTTAGTAATTCGTTTTACTGAGTAGTACAAAGTTTACTCAGAAAATTTGGTTCTATGACGTTTACCGATATTTGTAACCATAACGCTGATCACCGGTAAGCGTATTATGCTGCCAGACCTGATCAGCGCCTGCCGAATTGCCGATGCTTAACGTGATTTATGGAAAATTGTACATATTCATTGCTTTTTGTCGCTGAATGTGCGACTTAAATACAGTAAAAGGATATGTAAGTAATCTTGACATCTTTGACTTACATATAAAATTATACACATATTCAAAATACTTACCCATACTTATACACTAGACCAACGAAAAAGCAAAACCATAACAAATTTTCCAAATAAAATGTTAGGTAATCTGTGATACTTTTCGTTGAAAGTTGAATTCTTACGATTATTTAGTATTATTTTAATGTGTTATATAACACTGGTCATCATTTGCTCTCACGCCATGTTAATAGCCATGTATAATATCATAGCGGGATTCGAACATTAAGTAAACAATCAGCATTAATCTGTCTTTAGTTTCAATGTAACTAATGTTTTTGGTTTGTGAAGTTATGATGCAAGTTGTTGGCGTGGTACATG